>CM076584.1:964238681-964892753 GCA_034641835.2 Pinus albicaulis
AACTAAGGGCAACTAATAGGGTATATTTTAATAAATATATTTAAGAGGGTAATAAATATTAGTAGAATTACAGGGGGGTTTATTTAATTAGCAGTATTAGAGGGGTTTAATTTTAATAGTATTAAAGGGTTCATTAAAATGTAGTGAGGCTTAACAATAGAGTTAAATAATAAGGGAAGAAAAGAAAAATAGGGAGGGGAAAAGGTAGGTCAAGGAGAGTTTTTTATTAAATGAGGAAAAGAAAGCCAGCAGTTTAAGGGGAAGGTGATAGGAGATGATAAAGGGGAGAAAGGTGGGTAGAAGGTAGAGGTATGGTGCACGGGTCAGAGTATAAGAGATGGATACAATAGGAAAACACGGAAGGGACACTAACAAGAGGGAAGAAGGGTAACGTGATGACATACAACACCAGGGAGGGTAAGCTTATTTGCGGGAAAGACTATGGGTCCAATTTCTGCTAATCTCTAATGTAATTATGTGTATCAATTAGATGTAATTATGGAATTATGCAATGACTATATTATTTATACAGTTCAATGAAAGGCTTTTTTTAAAGCATGTTTTAGCTACACTTTATTATGATTAAACATTTTGTTTAGTAATCATGAATTTTCGTCAAGCAATTATTTGGCTAGACAATTCAAACAATTTGTGGCAATGTTGTAGTTGGTTATTGGTTAAAATATTTTCTAGTTTTATGAGCACTTTGTTTCTTATCAACGATTTTCATATCAGTGTTTGAATGTCTCACATTTCCAAGCATGCCATAAAATCAATTTTTGCAATGAAAACAACTACTAGAAAAGAAAAAAAACAATGCGATCACAAAACGAGAGGTCCAAAGCATGCTAAGATCGATGTGTAGTATTCTAATTTAAAATTTCAAAACAATTTGTGAAATTGTTAGAAAAATCTAAACTTCTCACATAGAAATTTCATATAAGTGGCTTGAGATGTGACATATATTTGACGATGGTTGTCTAGTCAGATGGTTTCAACAATTAACTATCTTTGATATAGTTTAGTTTATTAGGCCATGCTAGAAAGAAACCATGGGATTCAAATTGTAAAGGATCGCATTTTCGGTTAATACAAATGATTGTATCTATTTCATCTACTAAATTTCCCACCTGGTATTCAACTCCTACGTTGCTCACAATACCGTTGGAAATTAATTCCAACTACCGCATATAGAAAAAGGATGGAAAAATTCAATTATGATGTGAAGATTCAATGATAGGAACAATAAAATTCATGTACACTTCTGCATCTTCCAGATTTGCAAATCGTGGTTCATATCCACGCAACCTCCCGCCTTAACCATTCATCTACCGACAATGAATTCACCACCAACCACATTTGATCTGAATTATACATGTAGGCAACACCGTTCTATCGATACCAAAGATGAGCTGCAAAGGGAAAAATTGACCCGCTGGAGGAGGTGATGTCATCACTTCTTTGGACCAATGAAGACAACTCTATGGGGTATAGACACAAGATTTGGCTTAAAGATTAGACTCCAAGGAATATAGAATGTATAAAGTGTTAATGTTTTTATTTGCCACAACATGTTTTTAATTTAAAAACTTTGGGACTAAATATATTAGTTTTATTATATATACATATTATAAACATAATATGTTTATAATATATATAAACAAAATTATGTCATGTTGTGCATTGTATTGACTGTGTAATATGCCCGAAGGCAGAATAGAAACATAGAGACAGTTATGTAGAGTTTTTTGAAGCATCGCGTGTGTAGCAGCTAGATAAATTTTTGTTGTTGTGAATCCATAACACCATAGTTCTGAAGAATCCTATTTTGTAACATCTTATAGTTTTAAAGATGAAATAGAGTGTTTATGCCATCTTTCTATCCTCATTTTTTTATTAAATCTCTGTGTTAAGTTGAGGAAATCAGCTTCCTCTGTGTGTTTGGAATATTCAGAAATTTCAACATGGTATCAGAGTTAGTCCAGGCTCTTTGCATTTTCCAAAGAAGCTGAAGGAAGGAAGAAGAAGGAGTTTTTCAAGCTTTTGACCACCAGAGTGAAAGTTCAACAAGCAAGGTATTTATCAAAATGGAGTTTTTTGATAGCTTAAAAGAATACAGTCCAGAGAACTATAGAAGGAAGTCTCTTGAAGATAGAGTGTATCTCTCAACAGTGAGAAAGTTTATTTAAAAACATAGTCAAGTTTTTATTGCATAGTTTAGAAAGCTAGCTACTGCGAGAGCCAGCACAAGCACGAGTATGGGAAATACTCAAATCCCAGAGTTCAATGGGAATAACTATGAATATTGGGCAATCACAATGGGAGCCCTGTTTACCTTCAATATTTATGGGAGCTAGTTGAAGATGGTTTAGAAGAACCAGCAGATGAACAAGAATATAATGCCTTAACATAGGAAGAGAAAGATTTGCTGAAGAGTAATAGGAAGAAGGACTGAAAAGCCCTATTCTATCTCTATCAAGCAATGCATGAAATCATATTTCCAAGAATTGCAGTAGCAAAGAGGTCCAAGGATGCATGGGATACCCTCCAGACATCTTACCAAGGTATGGAGAAGGTAAAGAAAACAAAGATTCATTTAATGAGAAGAGATTTTGAAGTCATTTGCATGAAAGAGTCTGATACAATAGACTCATTCTTGACATTGTGGATTGGGTTGGTTACCCAAATGAGATCTCATGGAGAGACCATAGAATAAATAATAATAGTGGAGAAAGTATCGAGGGGCTTACCTTCCATATTTGATGTGATAGTAACAACCATTGAAGGGACAAAGGATCTCTCATTGTTTACTATTTATGAGCTCCATGTATCATTGATGACACATGAACAAAGATTGAGTAGAACAAAAAAATTAGCTTTGGAGCATGCCTTCAAGACCCAAATTTCCTTTGGAATAGGAAGAGGTCAAGGCAAAGGAAACTACAGAGGAAAAGGTAGAGGCAGAAGCCAAAATAGAGGAAGAAACAACCCTTCAAATACAAGTGGAAGGGGTAGCAATCAAAGTCAAAATCAAAGCCAAGGTAGTAGCCAACAAGGTGGACAAAATCAAGCACATGGACAAAGGTATGATAAATTCCAAGTCCAATGTCATTACTGTAAGAAGTATGGGCACTATGCCAATGAATGTAGGAAGAAATAGAGTGACATGGGTAATAGACCCAGTGCTAATTTTACTAAGGAAAATCTCAGCCAAGAGAATTTGTTCTTAGTATGTAATATGGCTGAAGAGAAAAATGAAGATATATGGTTTCTAGATTTAAGATGTAGAAACCATATGACTGGAAACATCTCTATGTTTTCCATGATTGACGAAAATGTGAAGTCTCAAGTAACATTGGGGACAGATAGTAAAGTCTATGTCATGGGAAAAGGAAGAGTAAGTGTTCTAACAAAGAAAGGAGAAAGGAGATCCATATCAGATGTATATTATGTGCCTGATATGAAGTGTAACGTTTTGAGCATTGGACAAATCATTCAAAAAGGCTACAATGTTTTATTTTAGGATGGTGTACGCACCATCACAGATAAACCACCAATAAAGCAATGGATTGCGCAAGTGAAGATGACAAGAAACATAATGTTTCCTCTCAAGATGAGAGCAGATTTCAAGAAAGGAGCTGCAATGACAGTAGTAACACAAGAGACATTCTAAAGAGAAGAAGATGATGAAAACCAGTTATGGAACTTGAGATTTGGACATCTCAACTTTGGGGGTCTAAATTTGTTGCATAGGAAAGGAATGGTAAAGGGATTACCATTGATTGAAAAACCGTACAACCTGTGTGAAGGCTACATCTTAGGTAAAAAACACAGAGAAAGCTTTCCATTAGGAAAGAGCATAAGGGCAAAGGCACCCTTAGAAATAGTCCATTTTGATTTGTGTGGACCAATGCAAACACCATCATTAGCAGGCAGCCATTATATGCTGACCTTTATTGATGATTACACAAGAAAAACATGGGTTTATTTCTTGAAGTTGAAGAGTGAAGTGTTTGAGAAATTTTGCCACTTTAAAGCTCTTTTAGAGAATCAAAATGGGCAGCATATTAAAGTCTTAAGAATAGACAGAGGAGGAGAATATATTTCCAAATAATTTCTTTTTTTTTGCAGATAAAATGGGATACAAAAGAAATTTATAGTAAGGTATACACCATAGCAAAATGGATTTGCTGAAAGGAAAAATAGAACCATCATGGACATGGTAAGAAGCATGCTGAAGGAAAAAAAATTTCCAAATGAATATTGGGCTGAAGTTGTACATTGCGTAGCATATGTCTTGAATAGATGCCCAACAAAGAGTGTAATGAACAGAGTTCTGGAAGAAGCGTGGAGCGGCATGAAACAAAATGTCACCCACATGCAAGTTTTTGGTTGTGTGACTTATGCACACATTCCAAATAAGCTAAGGAAGAATTTGTACAGTAAGGGGGAGAAGTGCATATTTTTTGGATACAGTGAAGAATCCAAAGCATACAGATTGTATAACCCATCTTCCAAGAAGTTTATGATAATAAGAGATATACAATTTATTAAGGAAGAAGCTTGGGATGGAAGCATTGAGAAAATAGTGAATGTAAAGAGTTTTTTGTCTCATGATGAAGATGAGGAAGAAATGGATGAAAGACATCCCTCATTAGCTGCACCACCTCCACCAACACAAGGGCAGCAAGGGACACCACAAGAAGGTATGAGAACACCCTTGAAAAGTGATGACAGTGTTTCTCCAAGCACATCACAAGGAGCAGATTTGAGTGCTTCTACAAGCACAAGTGAAAGGGGAACCGGATTCAGAAGTCTGAATGAAATTTATGAGAAAAAGGCAAAAATTGAAGGTATGAAATCTTTATTCTCATTGTATTTTCATGTAGATGATCCTATTCATTTTGAACAAGCTGTAAAATAAAAGAAATGGATAGATGCTATGGATGAAGAAATGAATGCCATAGAGAAAAATAAGAATTAGTTAATCTCCCAAAAGGAAAGGAAGTGATTGGAGTGAAATGGGTTTATAAAACCAAGAGAAATGCTAAAGGTAATATTGAAAGGCACAAGGCTAGAATTGTTGTCAAAGTCTACAAGAAGCAACAAGGAAAATACTATGAGGAAAATTTTGCACTAGTTACAAGAATGGAAACAATAAGAGCAGTGTTGTCCATAGCAGCTCAACACAAGTGGAAAGTTTACCAAATGGATGTGAAACCAAAATTCCTAAATGGAGTATTTATGGAAGAGGTATATGTTGAACAACCTCTGGGATATGAGAAAGAAGGCCAAGAGCACAAGGTATGCAGATTGAAGAAGGCTCTGTACGGGCTGAAGCAAGGACCAAGAGCATGGTACAATAGGATAGATGCCTATCTACTGGAAAATGGGTTTGAAAAATGTGAAGGATAACCCACATTTTACATCAAAGGGAAAGGTGGTAAGATGCTTATTGTTGTTTTGTATGTTGATGATGTTATATTCATAAGCAATGATGCTTACCTCATTGAGAATTTTAAAACAGTTATGAAAGATGAATTTGAAATGACTGATATGGGATTGCTGAGATACTTCTTAGGAATAGAAGTAGATAAAAATGAAAATAAAATTTTTATTTCTCAATAAAAGTATGTTAAAGAAGTTTTGGAAATATTTAACATGCACAGTTGCAAGGCAACAATTACTCCTACAGTGATGGGATTGAAGTTGAGCAAAGAAGACAACAACAAATATTTTGATCCATGTTTGTATAAGAGAATAGTTGGCAACCTTATGTATTTGATTGCAGCTAGGCCTGATATTATGCATGTTGTAATTTTAATTTCCAAATTTATGGAAAGGCCAAAGGAGGCACATTGGCAAGTAGGAAAAAGAATTCTGAGGTATGTGAAAGGAACAAAGAGGTATGAAATTTTACACACCACTTCATAAAATTTTGAATTGATTGGATATACTGACAGTGATTCAGCTAGAAGTATAGATGACAGGAAAAGCACCTCTGGATGTGTTTTCAATATGGGATCAAGATCCATTTCATGGGCTTTTAAGAAATAACCAATTGTGGCTTTATCAATAGTAGAGGCAGATTATGTGGCAGCTACAACAACAGCATGTCAAGTAGTATGGATGAAGAGAATGTGAAGGAGTTTGTGTCATGAATAGGTAAAAGGCACAACAGTTTATTGTGATAATAGCTCAGCTATAGCTTTATCCAAGAATTCAATGTTTCATAAGAGAACTAAACACATTGATGAAAAGTATCACTACATCAAAGAGTTAGTGAGAAATGGAGAAATAGTTTTGAAGCATTGTAGAACAAAAGAGTAGTTTGTTGATATTTTGACAAAACCATTGGCACAGAAGAGTTTTAATTATTTAATAAAATGTCTGCGCATGGAAGAGAATAGCAGTTGTAATTAAGGGGGAGTGTTGGAAATAAATTCCAACTACCGTAGATAGAAGAAGGATGATGAAATTCAATTCTGATGCGAAGATTGAATGACACGAACAACCGAATTCACGTACACTGCTGCAGCTTCCAGATTTTCAAAGATTTTAAAATCGTGGTTCATATCCACACAACCTCCTGCCTTAACCAGTCATCTACCCGCAATGAATTCTCCACCAAACACATTTGATCTGAATTAAACACGTAGCCAGCACCATTCCGTCGGCACCAAACATGAGCTGCGAAGGGCGAAATTGACCCACCGGAGGAGGTGATGTCATCACTCCTCCGGACCAATGAAGATAGCTCCGTGGGGTATAGAAACGAGATTTGGATTAAAGATTAGACTCCATAGAATATAGAATGTATAAAATGTTAATGTTTTTATTTGCTGCAACATGTCTTTAATTTAAAAAATTTGGGATTAAATATATAAGTTTTATTATATATATTATAAACATAATATGTTTATAATATATATAAATAGCAATATGTCATATGGTGTGCATTTTATTGACTGTGTAATATGCCCGAAGATAGAATATAAACAAAGAGACAGTTAAGTAGGGTTTTTTGAAGCGCTGCGTGTGTAGTAGCCAGATAAATTTTTGTTGTTGTGAATCCAGAACACCATATTTCTAAAGAATCCTATTTTGCAACAGCTTATAGTTTTTTTAATGAAAAAGAGTGTTTATGCCATCTCTCTCTCCGTATTTTTTTTATTAAATCTCTGTGTTAAGTTGAGGAACTCGGTTTCCTTTGTGTGTTTGGAATATTTAGAAATTCCAACAAATACTTATTCATATTTTTTCCCAATGGGGTCATTTTCTCTGTATTGAATTCATGTTGGTGTGATGGAGGAAAATAGAACGGAACTAATAGTGATATTGGCATGCAATCTAAACTACACGATCATGTTCTGCAAAACAAAGGCCTATAGAATCACATGGACCTCTAACGAGATGAAAGGCATACAATAAACGCCTGTCCACAAGTACAACGATACACGGGTGATAAATACACATGACAGTTGTTAATACAAGGGAAAATAGTGACACATTCCATTATTTTTTAAACACTATCGATAGATGATGAATGGCCCAAGAGGAATCCAATCTTAATAGAATTCCTTCAACGTAATAATAATTATCATTAATTTTTACTAAGATAAAATTGGTTTATTGAAGCTAAAATGGTTAGGGAGTTATTTAGAATTGTTGGATTAAAATATTAAGAAGGGTGGTGTTGCAATAAAATTTGTTACTAGTACATGTTGAGGATTTTAAGAGAATTTTTTTGTCATTTTCAATTTTTTTGGGGTTATAAAGGTGCCACATTTTTATTTCAATTAGTTTTGGGATTGATTGATACCTATATTAAATTTGGCAAGGCCCAAGACTTTATGAATTAGCAAGAACAAGAGTCAAGAATCCACAAGAGTGGGGGATACTACTCCTTGAGCCTTATCGCAATGGGTGAAAGATATCCTCTGTCGGATTTGAAACTGGATGGAGGGATAACATCCCATTGTTCAAACCACTCATCATTATACAAGGAGACTTACATATTATTTAACTTGTTCTTATATATTAAATATGTATTCATAACTATTTTTTTAATGGGGGAAGGAATACTTCTATAAGGATTATAAGATAAGGGACACTTCCTTTAATTTGGATTATTGAATATAAATTTGAAGATTGCAATTCCAAACTAAAAAGTTGACAATAATATAAGTAACCATTTTTTTATAAAATACTAAAATATATAAAATCAATAAACATTATATAAATAGATACATCGATGTTGAGGTGAAATTGTGAATTGAAAAATTGAACACTTCCTTGCAACATTAAAAAAACTAAATTGATTAATATTTCTCCCTTGAGGGAAATGGTTGTTAATGAACACACATTAATAATTGAAGTGAATCCATGATTAATTATGTGAAAATTCATAATGTGAATTATGATAATACTTTTTCTACTGCAAGACATCATTATGATTTTTTTTCACAAGAAAAACCTAACCCAAAATGAAAAGATGTTACAATTCAAAACAAAGAAAATTGTAGTTATGTGAGCAAACATTTTTTAACTCACGGGGATGATTAAAGTAGAGAAAATGAATGAAAATTAGATATAGAAAGGAATTATTTTAATGTTGGTCCAAAAGTGGAAATTTGATAACTAAGCATTACCTTGGGAGATAGTATTATCTATCTAGATCAAAATAACACAAAAAAAATATAGATCAATGACTTGATGCACTTTGAGGTAGGTACCTCCTTTTACATCACATAAATGAACAATTCTTTGATGATTCAAATGAAGAGACCTCCATGGTATATATAAGAGTCTAAAGGGTCAAAAGATAATTAGGCCTTACATAAAAATAATAGTGTAAGGGAACAATAATAACAATTGTGAGATTTTATGAGGCTCACAATAACAATATAGGGGATACACCAGTATTATAGAGACCTAACATGCCCCTCCCTCGAAAATGTGTTGGCATCAATGCTTGAGTAGCTATGGATGCTTCTATATAAAATACTTATCCTCCAATGTGAAATCTTAAATAGGTAAGTTATTCCACTTAATGAGACTCTCTGAAATTAATTGATTCTGTAGCTATCACATTGTTGTTTCCATGACTGCTTCAGGATCCAATATGTTTTTTCCTTCCTCATCGCGATATGGAAATATAGTTTGAACTTGGAGCTTGTCACCTATCACCTTTGTAACTATCGTTTAAAACTCACTCAAATTTGTAATAAACTCATTATCTGTGTTCTTTAATATATTCCAACATTCTTGGAACCCTAATAATGGATTTTTGATTAGAGAGACATTGTAGATGTTTTTGGTTGGTTTGTTTTAGAAATCTTCTTTTTTGCAAGGGTTTATAGGTTCTCATTTCAACATTGTATTTTCCTTTCCTTGCAAGATAGTATAGAGGTGTGCAAGTGTGGCTTATTTTGATTGCAAATAGTGTATAATTATATCTTCCTTTATTGCAAGTAGTCTAGGTTTGTGTGTCATTTTCATTTCAGGAAGTTATTTCCTCCAATTGCAAATTTCCTGTAATACAAATTATTCAACTTGGTATTTGTACATGTATCTTTCATTTGAGTATTTTCACATATATAAATCAATAAGAGAAAGAGATGGTGTATACCACATATACAGTCACAACCGCTCTTGAATTTTTATGAATACCAAGTTGACAATTAAAGCTAAAACCCTTGGGAGTTGCAACATTCTTGTTGCAATACCAAAAGCCATAATGTAAGAATGATAGAGCACAAACAATAATAATAACACAAGAAGTAATGATTAAGAAACAATTAACACATTTATGTTCAAAATATAACGTATATACTCTATTTCCTCTCAAACTCTATAAACATATAATTCTACACTCTTTTAACCAAAGAGTAAAACTATATTTTTTAGAAAAATCATTTAAATTGAAATCACATAAGCATAATTAATTTAAATTGATATATTCAATTTTGTATTGATATTTCTCACAAATAGTATGTCAATTACATTCAATTTAAAATATGTACTTCCAAGTAGAGTAACCCAACTGTGTGTTATTTTTTGAAAATAGGGTCAAATTTCACTATGGACAACTCAGATGATTAATATAATAATTTAATTGGACTCCTCTTTTCGAGAGGATTAAAATAGATTTATAGATTGACCCGATCAGTTAAGTAAAAATTCAGTTACGAATTATTTATTATTTTATGGGTCGACCTAAACGCACATTGATCCGGTCAAAGCCCCAGGTGGTTCCTCACAAATTTATAAATAGAGGTGACCTCAAGCTCATTTGAATAGTTTCCCAAGCGATATATGATTTGCGTCCATTAGTTTTTTCCATTTTATGTCTTGGATTGCACAGTTATGTCGAGAGGAGCTCGCGCAAAGGGTCGAGATCATAGATGTGATCACACATCAAATCTAGGTGATCTGAGGAAGAGTCATGAGCAGCAAGGTCTGAGGTAGCGGCCTAGCTAAGCAGAGCCGTGAGTTGGGTGTGTTGTGCCCATGGACAAGGACCGCATAGCCGCAAGCTCAACTTGTTAAGGGTGCGATCTATCTTATGAGATCAGAGCAGGCTGATCTGACGCAAAGCCATAGGCAGAGAGTGTTTTTGTAGCGGCTCAGAGAATTACTCGGAAGATCATATTTGATTCACTGTCAGTTGCTTACATAGTGCTTTCCAGAAATCTGTTTTTGAGTCAAAATTGTGTCAGAACAATCATTGGCAGTCTCCTGGATTTAAATCTAGGACTTCAAAGTTGAGATCACTTGGTGATATATCAGATCCATGTTTTATTATTATAGATATGGTGATTTGTTGATAAAATTAGTTTGTTTCCACTGCAAGATGTATCTATAGTCCTCATTTAGTATCATTCATATTCATCAGTTTTCTACATCTAGTGTCACTGCATTTCAATTCTTAGATTCAGTTTCATTCATGCATAAGTATGGGTATGGTTTTATTGTGTGTATGATATTTTTCTGCATCGTAAAGATATGTATCTATGGATCATTGTACTCTTGTTTCCAAATCATTTTATGACGACCTAAGAAGAATAATTTCCAAGGGTTTTCCCCATAGTAGGTTTTTCCTTGGTCTTAGGCTAATCTTGGTTTCTCTATGTGTTCATGCTTCTCTTCCTTTGATATTTTACTTTCTATTTCTTAGATGATGATGATGATGATGGTATTTTTTTTTCTGCATAGTTTCATATTTTGATGATTACTAATGTAGATCTATACAATGGTATAATTATTTGGGGTGAACTTAACATGTTAGCGAAGAAATGTAGCTATAAAGGTAAAGAACAATGCTTCTTTATGAAAAATTAACATGGTATCAGAGCTAGTTGAAGAAAATCCATGGAGATCACCCCAAGGAGACACTTTTATGGAAGCAAACAATGGATGGTAGAGACCTAAAATAATTCTAGGGTATGAAGAAAACCCTTGGAAGTTAGTAGATAAGGGTTTGAGAGAAACCATGGTTTATGGTAAAGTATTGAGATTTGGTATATGAAACCCTTTGATGGCCTTTCTAAATATGCTTAAGCACTTGGGATTGATTTAATAGATCACCCGGTTATTGATAAAGTTGTTGATTGAAGGAGACATTGTTTTATGGCATATGGATGGCTCTTGAAGGTTGGTTGGAGAGGGAGAGGTTCGTCTGTCATTGAAGATAAGTATTCCTTGACTTATAACCCTTACTGTTGTTTATGCTTAGGGATCTAATTTCTCTTTATAGTCGTTACTTCTTTCATGTATATTTGAGCACCTAGATATTTCGAACCTTTGTGATGAAATGTGATGAGTGGATCCATCTTGAGTATCTTCGGAAATGCAGGAAACATGGCTAGATATGGAAAAGGAAATATATCTATATCTGGAAAAGGAAAGATGAATAAATCTATAAAATGTAACGAGGCACTTGTACACTACAAGCTGCCTATGTGAAGGTGCATAGGTAATACCGCAAGGCATGCATGCTATATTATTTTAATGTTATGATTTAGCTACAACATTGGATGGCTAGGTAATCCCTAAGATATATTGAGAACGTATACTTATCAGATGGCTTAGACATGCATATGGATGATTGGGATTTGTGTTTCTTATAATGAAATGGTCCACCTGGTATTGAATGTTTTGATCATGATGATCTGCTTGACTCTGCAAGAGTACTTGTTGCTGATCTTTAAAATAATGGCATATCTTGATTTGCGGCTAACATCTATTTTTTTTGACATCCTGATTCTGACTTTAGTGGATGGTACTCTTGGCTCTTGATATGCATAAGGTGTATTGGATCTCTTATAGAAGGTTACCTCATTTATATGGTGTTGATAATGTGTGTGATAAGAATGATGGAAACTCATAGAAAAAATGTGATTGTACCTTATTGGTTTATCGATTAACCTAACTTGATCCTATTGATTATGATGAGCATGGTATTGGAAACCGTGATGATAAAGGCATATCTATGAGCTTGATGTTTAATAACTTTAACTATCTGCAGTTATAGTATGTGGTGAAATTAAATGATCTAACTTGATGTATTCATATTGGGATCTTAAGGTTGTGTTGTCACATCAACCTGTCACCATGATCTTTCTAGTCTAGCCCTTGATGAAATATTGATGACATGATATTGATGATCATGATAGATATGTGTTTATGATCTAATAAATCTGCTATTGTATGATCCTTGTAAAGGCAAGTTGATGACATGAATGAAGTCGATTCTCATTCAAAGGGGGAACCTCTCTCCTAAAAGATTCTTTTTCATGTGCCAGTATATGTTTTATTGAAATATGATCTATGAGTGTTTGAAATTTTTCATCTACAACAAAGGTATGAGCCTCATTCTCTCAAATAAAGACTCATAGATGTGACTATGTCTCATAGACACAGAATTAAAGTTGTGTACAATGAATTTGGTTTATACTCTAAATCCACGTATTTATGATTTGTCTTGCCATTATAAACTGATTTTTAGAATAGCTAGAATCGAGCATGAAATCGGAAGGTCACTTGGAAGATGTCAGTTCTGCAGATGTGTTGCAGATGCCAGTAAGATATGTAAGCAGCAAAAGTTCATATGTTTGAACCGAACTTGTGTGTGCAGGTGACCGAGAAATTCATATGGATATGTCATTATGTTTGAGGATTGTGCATCATGTTTTTGGTTGATTGATATTGATAAGCTGTGTTTGGTGCTTTTGACATGATTCCCAATGATTGAGATATGTCTAGAATTATAGATCTTAGCATGACCACACATTTCGATTTTACATAATTTTGTCTCGCGATAGTTGATTTTCCCAGATGATAATGTTATGTGGGCATAGTGACCTTCAATGTCATATGTGAGTATATAGTTGTATGGTCTTGTATTGGCCTCCTTTTTCCTAGCACAATGGTTGTTGTGACTTAGTATGAACATACATGACTTAACCTTGATCTGTATACACTTGCATCTAATTATGAAAATGGCCTATAATGACATGTTAAAGGACTTGAGTTCTTGACATGAAATGAATTCAAGACTTGATATGTGCTCTACCCGTCTCTAGTTGAAAAAATTTATTCTACGAGATCAGTGTCTTTAATAATAATTTTGATTGGCTTCTAAACATGGATTGAAACAACCTTTATTTGTGTAAGGGAGGTTATGTTTGCATGGTAAGGCATTATGCTAGTAGAGTGTGTTGCATGATGAAAGTTCCTTGATTTAGATTTGTTTATGTTTGAATATTATCTCATGAAGTCACGATAATGAGTTCCAAGGTATGGCCTTGATATTGATTATGGCTTTGATTATGTAAACTGATAGTCTATACTTGACAAGTGACAAGACTCTAAAAAGTCTAAGTAAGAGAGATATGAATTCTAAATATTGAAATAATGTACCATCGCATAATGAATTGATTTATGAAATTTTGGGGAAATAATCCATATTGAAAGACCGTTGAAATGTCTTTGTGTAATGTAAATCCTTGGACACTCTTATTTAAAGTTCAAATGTTGATTAAATGTGACATGAAATATGTTAGATAGTTGAAGCATTGATGTTCCATTTTGAACATCCATCCGTATATGATGTGTATGGAATGTGATTGAATTCATGATTGAGCTGCTTCATTCAAAATATCCACCAAACATATTTTATTTTGTTCTAATTTTAAAGGTTGAGATATTTCTCCCATTATATGTAGTTGCGTGAATCAACTGATGATGTTTGGGATTAGTATTGATGAGCACATTTGGATGTTGCCTTAGTATGAGACCTTCCATGATATCCTGGACGAGAGGTCCATAGTACGACCAATGTCAGGTATAATGCTGCTAGCAAGGCTAGTTGTGAGGAAAGATGCAAAATATCCTTAGAGAGTTGACTGAGCATGATATGGATAACAAATGGATAATTATGATGACAGAGAATCCAAAATACGTATAGTTGGGACTATGATTTCTCCATTTATTTGAGATAGTGCAGTTGTTCGAGACAAGATTATGCTTGTGACTCACACCTCCGTGAGAGGGAGGATGATTATAGTATCCATTTGTGATTGAAACCTCCATGAAAGGGAGGATGGTTATGGTATATTTTTATGATTGGTATCCTTTTGTGATTTACATGATTATGTATGATTTAACATAACACTTGATTTGATGTCATGTAGGAACAAGAAACAGAAAATGAGAGAAGCATTGATCGAGGACACTCAACCAACTCGTCCTCTCTTTCTGAGCTCTTAGAACGAGGAATTGAGATAGAGGGCTCTCTGGGGTTGAGGGATCTCTGGACAATATGGAAATTTCCTATCTGTTACCCAGGGTTGAGAATGTTTATCTTCTATCTTCGTAGGTTCAGAGGATGTTGCTCCCCTATCTTCATAAGTTCAGAGAATGTTGCTCCCCTATTTGGTCTATGTAGAGTATACCGATTTGACATCATACCCACAAGTAGGGCTTGTGGGGAATACCACTCCTCATTTGGGCAACGAGTTGAGAGTGTACTTCGGGTGTAAAACCCAAGTGGATTATGATGCAGGTGTTCTTCCACATGACTATTCAAGGTCATCGATGGGAACATTAGTAGGAAATAGGATGGGTTGAGATAACCCTATGTGGTTCCAGGTTGAGAGTAATCTCCCTGATGTGATACCAGGGTCGAGATGATATCCCCTACGTGGATGGGTATCCTATTTCTAGATATGGGGTTGTAGTGATATAGCTCCCCCATGAGATTTCGGGTCGAGATGTGCTCCCCGATGCAGTTACAGGTTGAGATGCTCTCCGTTGATGATATTCTGAGTAGTATCGTGATGGCAGAGATTGCATGATGATAGAATGATGGATGAAGGGTGGTAGCCTAAGCTCCCCTCACATGAAAAATTATTCTGCTATATTCGAAAATATTTAGCATGCAAGCAGAAACAATCAAGAGTTAAGCATAAACAAGCATGAAGAGTACATTGATGATTTATAATGAGAATGGTTCACAACAGGACAACTAAATGACATAGATGTTCAGTGACAACACGTGATGATGAATAAATATCATAAAGGCATATTGATCGATTAACATATATCGACAGATTGAGTTGATCCATGGTGACACCATGATGCAAATAAATACAAGCAGCGATTGCAAAGTGGAATTCCTCCTAGTTCAGAGGGAGTGTTAATTTTTGTAACTAGGGCCAAATTCCATCATGGAAAATTCATATGATTAATATAATAATTTAAATAGATTCATCTCTTCAAGGTGATCAAAATCAACTTATAGATCGCCCCAATCTATTAAGAAGGAATTAAGTTATGAATTATTTTATTATTTTATGGGTCGACCTAATCGCATGTTGATCCTGTCAAAGCCCCAAGAAATCCCTCACAAAGTTATAAATAAAGGAAAGCTCAAGCTCATTTGAACACTTGCTCAAGTGATATATTATTTGTGTCCATTATTTTTTTTTGTCTATTTTATTTCTTGGCTCGCATAGGTACGTCGCAAGGAGCTCGCACAAAGGGTCGAGATCACACATGTGATCACGCATAAGATCTCGGTGATCTGAAGCAGAGTCGCGGGCAAGAAGAGTTGAGGTAGTGACCTAGGTAAGCAAAGATGCAGCCTGGGTGTGTTATGGCTGCCGCCAAGGACCATAGAGTCATTGGCTCAAATTTTTAAAATTGCAAGCTAGCTTTTGAGATCACAACAAGATGATCTGAAGCAGAGTCATGGGCACAGAGTGTTGTGGTAGCGGCTCAGAGCCCCAAAGCCATGGGATGAGTGTGTTAGACAATTACTAGGAAAATCATATTTGATTCAAAGTTATTTTTTTGCGTAGTGCTTCCAAACATCAATCGTTCAGTCACAGTTGCATCAGAACACTCATTGACAGTCTCCTATATTCAGATCTAGGACTTCAGAGTTGAGATCACTTGGTGATCTATCAAATTTGTGTTTTGGTATTATAGATCTGCTTATATGTTGATCATATTTGTTTGTTTCCACTGCAAGATGTATCTACAGTCCTCATTCAGTATCAGTCATATTCATCAGTTTGCTACAGCCAATGTTTGTACATTTCAATTCTGAGATCCAATTTGCTTCATGCAGAAGTATGAGTATGGTTTTGGTTGCTATATCTTATTTGTTTTTTGAATGGTAAAGATATGTACCTATGGATCACTGTACTCTTGTATTATAGATCGGCTAATATGTTGATCAGATTTGATTTGTTTTTCTCCACTACAAGAGGTATCTCCAGTCCTCAATCAGTATGACTTGTATTCATCAGTTTGCTACAGTCAGTGTGAGTGCATTTCAATTCTCGAATTCAATTTCCTTCATGCAGAATTGTGAGTATGGTTTTATTGTGTGTATATTATTTTTTTTCTACATTGTAAATATATGTGCCTATGGATCACTATACTCTTGTTGTTGATTCATTTGATTACGATCTAAGAAGAAGAATTTCAAAGGGTTTTCTCCATAGTGGGTTTTGCCTTGGTCTCATACTAATCATGGTATCTCTATGTGTTCATGCTTCTCATCCTTTAATATTTTACTTTCGGATGCTTAGATGATGATATTGTTCTTTCTACATAATTTCATATTTTGATGATCAATAATGTAAATCTGTAAGAAGATATAATTATTTGAAGTAAACTTAAAGTGCTAGCAAATAAATGTAACCATCAAAGTAAAATACAATGCTACATTATGAAAAATTAACAATTGGGTGGTCATCCGTGAACTTCTATCTTGTTTGACTAAATTTCTCCTTTAACGCAAAGCCTCTCTTCTTTATAGTGATGACTTTCGCGTACAAGGGCTTGAAATGCATTTTCCATTTTGGAGAGATGGTTGATAAGTATGCTTATGTGTCAATTCTGCTATTTTGCTATTGGAGAGATGACGATTATTTTAAATTTCAAATCCGTGAATGTGTTTTGAATATCTATTTGATTCGAGTCAACAATTTATCATCATTCTCAGTAAAATCTGGTGATTCTCCACTACGCAAAGGAGAAATCCACTATGTAAAGTAAAAATCCACTGTTATTTTCCACTATGATGTAAATATTGTGTAGTTTACTTTTGAATTCCAAGTTCTTGCAAGTATGGAAGATAACAATCAGTTATAATCTTTTACATCATTTTTATGTAAATATTGTGTGCTTTACTTTTGAATTCCAAGATCTTGTAAGTATGGAAGATAGTAATCAGTTATAAATTTTTACATCAATTTTATGTTAGGAATCGCATTTTTTATTCAATCTTCACTAGTTAAAAACACTTAAAATCCTTCATATTTTTTTATAACATCATAGGATCTGAGTACAGAAAATGAGATCTGGTCCATTAATTTTTTTCTTAGAAAGTAATAGGCCTTCTAAATTGATATCGGCGGCTCTCTCTACTCTACATACACTAGCATATGAAGATTTAATAATAATAAAAAACAGAGAGTATTATTAAAGTGACTTATTTCCCTACCTCTCGCTCGTTTTTCCCTTGCTCCCATATTAGGATGTCAGCAACCGTTGTTGGAGTTCAAGCCCCTCTTTACCGCTGACCCTTACGAGTCCATATCAGATTGGAATACGGCCGTGTCCTTCTCTAAATGGAGTGGCGATACCCACAACAACTCAAAGCTATGGATCTGAACGATCCCATTTGATCTCCTCCTTCCAACATTTTGTCATTTCTCCTCTCACTTGATAATTAAGGAAAGAAATTCCTCTTCAGCTTCAGACTACTTCTCCTCTGTCCCATACCAAGAAAAGGCAAAGAATCCGAAGCCCTAATGCCCAATGTTGAAAATATTAAAGTCACCTGCATACCTTGTGCAAGTAGAAACAGAGTACAAGGAGCAGAGGATATTGCGTGCATAACACTGTGCATTCAAGAGGAATGGAGAAGCATAAGGATGGAATTTAAGTTTATGGGTAGCAGCTGACTTTGCAGAGGAAATGAAGACTATCATGGTTAAACTGTAGAACAACAGAGTTTTATTAAAGAACAGTCATTTTGGGCTTTTAAGCCCTCACCAACCAATCAGAACCAAATTTT
Source organism: Pinus albicaulis (assembly GCA_034641835.2). Taxonomy (NCBI): domain Eukaryota; kingdom Viridiplantae; phylum Streptophyta; class Pinopsida; order Pinales; family Pinaceae; genus Pinus; species Pinus albicaulis. Next base: position 964,257,277 of record CM076584.1, read on the forward strand.
GTTCAACACGCCAAGTATTTTGAACATTTTGATTTGGGGCACGTCATCTGTGGTCCGCACCACTTTATCGCCAATCAAAAAGTTTTTTGAGTTAGTGCCTTGTTGATATGAAGGAGTTTCGATGCGATGCGATGTTGTGACATCACACATCACACATTGCAAAGGAACGATGTTAAAGCCCCCTTCGCAATGTTAACCCACTGATGTATTACATTGTGATGCGATATTGCATATCGAAATCACATTCACCCAAGGTTCATCTGCCATATGCTATGTTCCATTGAAATTTTGCGATGCGATGTGGTCCTTACCACAATCGCTAATCGCTCATCGCAAGTCTTCAGCCATCCGCTTATGTCTTCCGCCGATGCCAATGCTGCGATGCGATGTGATCCCACTACAGTCGCACATCGCACATCGCAATCTCTCATTCGCCATCCACCCAAATCGTAGGCTTATTGTAATACTTGCGATGCGATGTGGTCCCACCACAACTGCAATCACAACATCGTAAAATTGTTTGTTCAAACCGTTCCTCTCATCCGCCGATCGCCGAATGCGATGTGGGCTCCACTCGCATATCGCGCAAAAGAAATTTTAGTTTAAAGTTTTATGGTCCGGGATTATATTAAAGTTCTTGTTTAATTATTTTTTTATGTTTTCAATTCCGCCGTGCCATATAAAAAGAGTGAAAAATCCCGTAGGCTTATTGCATTGTATTTTATGGTAGTTGTGTTGTATTGCTGTGTAAGCCCGCAGGTAGAGAAAACACAATGAAGCATAACAGAGCACTGTTTTGTGTGTTTTGAGAGACAGAGAGAAGATGTGTGAGCACTGCGTGTATAGCAGTCAAGCATTTTTTTAATCCCACTTCAGTGAAGAAAGTTGTAATAGCCTTAGTTCTGCTAATGAAATAGAAAAGTTTTATTCTGCAATCTCTGTCCAGTTATTCTCTGTGTTAGAAGGAGAGTATTATTCTCTTAGTTATTGTTCTAGAATTCTCAGATATTCCAACACCCACAGTCCTGCAAGTGAACAAGATACACATCAACATCAATAAAAAACAACAAAACCTAAAAAAACAACAAACAATAACCGCCGTTGTAGGTTATGCCACTCTTATGCCACTCCAGTTGTAGGTTATGGCTCTAATTTGCTTGGGCTCTCAACGATCACCTGTGATGAGGGAGTAGGAATCCAATAGTGGCCACTCAAGATCTTGATATGGGTAAGCGAGTGAAGAAGAAGAAGAGAGAAAAAAAGGAGAAACAAGAGATACAAATTTAGATGAAGTAATACAAATTTATATAAATACGACAACCTGAGATTTAGGAAAATGGAGAACAAGAATGGATGATTGCAAGTCGTGGTGTTAGTCTAGCTGAAAGCGAAAAGCATAAAAGCATGGAAATAAATATAAACAAGGTGACGTACTTCCAGAAAAATAATAGAAAATGTATGTTTCCGTTTCGTGGGGTTAGTGTAACGGACATGTTCCTCGTGGATTCCCACCGACTCCAAACAGGGTACAAGCACTGAGTCTGAACGTAGTGAAAACGGGAAAAAGGCATGCTAATTTGATGGGAGTGAATGAATAAAAAATGTTTGGCAAGTGGGAGGCGTTTAATTTAATGGCATTGAATCACTAAATAATGTTTTGCCAAGTGGAAAGCCAACGCCATATACGACTAAATCAAACATCAGTGATACTTTGACGGGGAGTCGATGAATAAATAATTTGTGGCAAATGGGAGATGTTTAATTTGTTGCCATTGAATCAATAAATAATGTTTAGCATGAGGAAAGCCGCAGCCATATGAAAAGTTGAGTGAGAATTTGATTGGGGTGAATGAATAAATAATGTTTGCCATCGCTGAAGGCATATCAAAAGTTGATTTTATACACTACCACTTTGCATTGCGTCCATGACAAGTTATTTTTCTATTTAGTAGTTAAATTTGATGGGTATTTGTTCACATTTCTTATTTTTAATTATGATTTATTATCATTTTAAAAATTTACAGATAATTAATATTTTATATATATATATATATATATAATGATTTTAAGTGGTTTAATACATAGAAATCAAGTGTTAGTTTTTCAAGTTAATGAATTTATTTATGCTTTTCAAAGTATATTTTAAGAAACAAGAAATCACCCTTAATAATATAGTTTAAAGTCTAAGTAACAAGAAATCACATCTGAGTTGGAATTTGGATTTCTCGTCACAAAAAAAATTGGCTTTTTGCACCAAAAAATACTTGATTAAAAAATTACCCTTCAATAACATAATTATGTTAAAAATTTGCACATATTTATCATAAGGGAAAAAACAAAATGACCAATGCTCTTTTTCTATATGTGGCATCAAGATATTTACAGTAGTATTGCTCAACCACATAGTAGTATTTCTAAAGCACATTATTTTTCACTTGGAACAAAAATACTACCTTATAAAATTATGATAGTAGTTCAAAAAATAATTTTAAATGTCATAATAGATTAGATTTAATAAACATAGTCTAAATGTTCTATGTTATGCCATTTTTAGGTATATTTTATAATTAAAATTTTCCAAAATATAGTTAAAATTTACTACAATTACAAAAATAATTGATAAATTTATCAAATTCAAATACTCCAAAAAAATTTCGAAACATTAAATTGATTTCATATTAAAAAATACAATTTTAATAATAAAAATTTGAAAATATGAATAAAAATTTATATTATTAAATTTCAGATGGAATTTGTAAACCATAAAATGACAACATACACTTTTATTTAATCTAGTATTTCTTGGTGTGATGTTTCATCTTGTTAACTTGTATGTGATCCTTTCTATTTAGAGTTCATAATTTATAGTGAGAAAATGCCTTGAAAATCTTTTACATGTCGTGTAAATTTCCAGATGTTTTCCTCCTTATATTAGGGAATGTTTTTCTCTTCTAATATTTTTTAAAGCATGTGGTATTTTTAAAACTTATTTGCAATATATAAAAGCAAAGAGAATGTCAAGAACACTAAAAGGAAATTGTGGATCTTTCTTAGTTTGTTCAAAGACACCATACACACCAAAGTTTCTCTCTTGTTATCTTAAGATTTTGAGAATTCATTCTTAGGAATTGTGTTGGCTTGAAAAATCCAACTTTGATTTAGCTCACATAAGTTGTTTGCACTCTTTGTGTATCCACACTTCTAGTTGGTCTGTAAACCTCTCTATGTTTTGAATTGTCTTACTTACAGTGCATTTTGTTTTTCTTATCTTCTAATAATTAATTATTATTAAATTTTAAATGGAATTTGAATTTGTAAAAACATAAAATGACAAAAAACACTAATTTTCTTGCCTTCTAATGATTAATTATTATTAAATTTCAAATGGAATTTGAATTTGTAAAAACATAAAATGACAACAAACACCAAATTAAAACAAGAAAACATACTCCATCAAACCTCAACACAGTAAAATAAGGCTCATTAGTTAGGTAAGACTACATCTTATTCATCATGTACAATACATATCACCCCCAAGAATTGAACCAATGACTTCACATCAGTGCCTCAATAGAGTACATGATCACTGTCTATGCAAGGACCCCGCCAACTTCATAACCATTAAAATGGCTAGACAAATATAATTCTAGTAATAAAATTCTCCCCAAGTGCAGCCATTGAAAAAAATAAAAAGATAATGAATGAAATGCTACACTGGAGACTGTGGTAATATTAAATGATTTAACAAGCAGAGAACATGTAACGATTTAAATTCATTTAAAGCATTCAAACTAACTCAATAAAAACAAAAATAATCTCCTTATGAAAGTCTCTTATTTATAAAAAGAAAATAATAAATATGAAACTCACCATCTTCAGAGAATATTATAATTTGTGTTTGATTAATGTGTTTCAAGGTCTCATTTCTCATCATCTTTATAAAATATTATCATTTGTGTTTTATTAATGTGTTTGAAGGTATCATTTTGAAAAATAAATATTGAAATTCAATTATTGAAGTTTAAGGGGAAAGCTAAGATTTGGTGGTCGTAAGAGTTGAGTAATGTTGTGAATAATGTAGTGAATGCAAATTCAAAAATGGTGGTTTGCTAGTGAACAATAAATTGATGGTCAGATCAATCTTGACTCTCTGAGTCTCTACTATCCAGAGTGGCCTAAAACCCAATATTCAACGCATATTCACAACCTATTTTCCTTGGGTATCACATCATTAAGTGATAAGAATTTTTCCATATGCCATTAAAGGAGAACCCTCTACACATTTAATAACACTACATGTTCATTATCTATATTTTAAAGCAAGTGAATATATACCTCAAACCAGTGATCCTTTCTTGTAAGTTGAGCTGAGTTGGACAGTGGCTAGTCTCAAGCTTCGTTGGGTAATTTTCAGTGGTAGGTAGAAAATAAAGTGGAAATAAATAAGAATTAAAAACAGTTTCCTCCTAAAATTCCATCGCTATACCAAAACTATATTCCAATGAATATTTAAGATAATAAAGAATTTTAACATAAAATTTTGACATTTCCTTAGGATAACGAGTGTTTATATTTCTATAAAATAAATATTTTTTTTCCAGAATTATCAAGTGTTGCAGGGCATCATACTCTCTTCCATTCAGGATATGTATGGATGTATAAATTACAGAAATAAACAAATGAACATGTAACAAGTTTAGGCCAGTAACTAAATCCTTCAATTATTGTCCCTAACCTTACTACTAATCATTGAGAAAATATATAACATGTTTAGGCAAGTAATTAAATCCTTCAATTATTTACCCTAACCTTATTACTAAACATTAAGAAATGCACTTGTTTCTTTAGTATGAAAATTCTTCAAGAATAGTGGCAGAAAAATCTTGGATATGAAACATGTAGCTAACTTATATATACCAATAATACTCATAAATTTTGAGTCTTTCCGAGTTAAAAGATATCGAGAAGAAAATTAATAAGTAAAGGTGATCTTATAAATATAAATTAATAAGGCAATCAATTTATGTATGTAATTCTTTAAGAATTATATTTTCAATTTATACAGGAAAGAAGAACAAGCTATTAGGTATAAGATGCCAAACACATTAAATATTTGTGATTATAATTAGATAATATTTAAATAAAAAAAATTAAATTTAAAATACAAAAAAGATTGACAAATTTTATTAATGTTTAATATATGAATTATTTTTGTAAAAATATTCAAAAATTTTAATAAATTACACAATATAAATCTAGAGAAATTTAATGATAATATTAAAATGATATTAGTATTAAAAAGTAAAACCATCAATAAAATTTAATTTATGTTTTTTTTAAATAAAAAGTTAAATCATTTATATAAACTTATATATAGGTGTGTGTGTAATTTTTAATTTAAAAATAAAATCTACTCTATCCCACATATATTGTTGAGAAACTATTTTTTTATCTAATAATGAAATTTTTTAATACGCTTTAGGTATAGGCCTAGAAGGTTCAACCCCTCAAGTCAGGTAAGCTCTCAAGTATGAGATGCCACTCGAGAGGTCACCATCATCGATATGACCACCCAGTGATGCCCTCAAGTTAGGTCACCGGTTTTTAGTCCCTAGCCCTCAGGAGGTAAAGTTGCGTGAAGGGTCTATACTCCCATGTATCACCATACACTGCTCCATGTTCATGTACCATCCCATGCAGTTGTTGGGGTTTCCTACACCGCACTAACCCAAAAACCCTATGTGTCAAATAAAACAACCCTATGGGTTGAATCAACCAACCCTATGGGTACCTTATTCTTGTTTAATAAGATCATAAGCCTTCAGGCTTTATGCATAGGGGAAATGGTTTTTTTATTTAAATTTTTTTTTTTATTTAGTACCCTTTACTTAAAAATATACGTCGCATGTTCACTTTCAAATTTTATATGTCAGTGCTAATTCCAAATAAAAAAAGAACACATCACAACATTGCACAACAAGGTGCATTACTACACCATTAACACAACACCATGTGCAGACACTTTGTTTATTTGAATAATTTATTCTATATGAATCATTTGAATATGATCTCTTTGATGTGATCTCTAATTTCCATATTATGGGCAAGCGTGAAAGCATCTCCTTACTTGTAAAATAGCAGCATCGACCTTGCATTGCCAAAAATCAGTCCCTTGCATTTTCCTGGCATGTCTTTCGCACCCTTAAAATCTGCAAGGGTGTTGTTTGTGAGAAACATGCTTGAAGAAATCTTCATCTGACAATTTGGGATGGTCCTTTAGTAAAGCTATTTGAAAAAATTCACCTCGCCTTCACGCCTCTCTACCTTCATTAATAATAGTTAGCAAAAATTCATGAAAATTAGAATCATCTAAGGGCATGGATTATATTTTGGACTATAAGAGATTGCATACCCTCCGTGAGAAGTTTTGATTTTGTTCACCAAACTTCCTATCAAGCTCACCAAATATGAAAATTTGGATCAGTAATCAATTTGGTATAGTATCTGATTTGTTTGTTGATGAAAATATCAAACATATTACACAATCAAAATAAGCCTAAACCATATATGAAGGAATAAAAATTTTGAAAAATTGTTGTGATATATAATAAAGAAAATTTAAAACAACGAAAGAAATTCTATAAAACACTTTATACATATAGTTTACAATGAATGAAAGAACCCATTATTTTTATAAGAATTTTTCAGAAGAAAAATCAAAACCCCATAATGGCATACTCAAATAAATACTTACTATCAATCTGTAATATTCCTAATTAGCGATAGCTAATTGGAATATTCGACTTTCCATAGTTTTGTCGTTTATCGTTTGTAAATAAATAAAAAGTGAGAAAAGAGGGTCTAACTCACTTTAGTAGAATAAGACATCCGCCTAGTAGCACAACGTTGTGGCTCAAGGGGGGGTCAAGGGGGCCACACACCACGTAGAGGAGGGGAGCCTACGTGCACTCTAGAAGCTTCTGCGCAGATAAGGATGAGGATGTGGAGGAGAGAGAGGCTACGATGGCTTTTGGAGGGAAACCAATGCTATAAAAGATGGAGGAGCCTCCTCATTTGGATCATTCTGGATTTTTTGATTTTAGAAGTGAGACTTTGGTCTTCTTTAGCATGCTGGCTGTTTAGCCTGTCTGCAGCACTGTTTAGTGCACCGAGTGTCTCAGTGTAGAGATCTCACCCTTAGCCCTGGGAGACTTCGAGTGCCTGCTCGGGCAAGGTCTGTTTCCTTGTATTTTGTGAGTCGTTTCATTGTTTGGGTTTGCTGCGGAGCTAGAGCTAATAGAGACTGCGCAGTGATTGGGGGAGAGGACACAGTCCATTGTGGAGGAGCTCCGGATTGGTGTTTCTGTAGACGATTTCACCGGGATTTCGAGAAGAGGGTTAGCCTTTTCCCGTCGGAGGTTTTTGGCGAAGTTTGTGGCAGTATTTCAGTTGTTTCTATCCAGTTACTGTACTGTACCTTGGAGGCCAGCGTAATTCACTGGGGAGGCAGTTTCTGCTGTTGTCGGGGGTTGGCCATTCTTGGAATGGTTTGTGGATCTTGTTCGGGTTGTCAAGGAGAGGAGGTTTGCCGATTTTTAGCTCATTCCGGCAAGGGGATCAGCCCCTAGTCTTCAGTCCATTCCAGTAGTTGCAGCTACTCAGCAGTTTCCAGTAGCTAGGACACAATTCCTAGAGCAACCATTTTTGGTATTCTCTGAGAGTGTTTTGTCACTTGCCTTGTGCAAGATTAGCCTATTTTACTCCATTACATTTCTCAGATTAATAAAATGGCTCAGTATTTCTTCTATATGTTTTCTGGATGAGTTTCCATTGTTGCCGTGGTTGCCGTATACTCTTTCTATTGTATTTCTATTATTGTTTTTGAGCATTCTAGTTCTATACCACTTGGTGTTTTATCTTTCACTCTTAGATAGAGTCTCAAAAGGGCCAGGTAGCCTCTAGATCTCATCCTCTTTAGAGGCGACATATCCAGTAAATTCCCTCCTAGTCTATCTCTGGTTGGATTTTGCTTGTGTTTTAGAGATATCCCCGAAATGGGATATTATAGTGGTATCAGAGCATAGTTCTGGCTCAGCCTGTGGTCTATTACATCAAGAAAAAGACCGTACAAAGGCAAGAAGTATAGAGACCATGAGCATAGGTTGGAGGCCACCTACGAAGAGGAAGACTATTCCCAGGTAGAAAACACAGATTAGGAGAGAGAGCCTGTGAAGGACGCAGAGGAGGTAGAGCTTGTAGTAGATTTGAGGCAGGAAGCACCAATGGTAGATGAGATAGAGACCAAACAGTTTGGAGAGGAACTCCTCAAGTCGATGGAGGATTTAGCTCGACAGATTGAGGTGATTGGCCAAAGGTTCACAACTGTGGAGGCTAGGCAACATGAGACTCCACGGGTTTTCGAGGTTGGAGAGGGATCAGGTGCATCCCTCCATTTTCCGGAGTAGGATGCTGCTCAACGTGATACTCCTCAGCCGATGACTTCTTGTGCACCTACCCACTCTACTATGCCCACCTTCTTGGGAGCTGATACGGGGGCAGAAGCCTAGTAGGAGGGAGAGCCCGGGCACTTAGAAGAGTACTTTGCAGAGTATCAGTCCTACATGCAAGATTTCATGGATGCTCTCACATTCACAGATTTTGTGCAGCTCCAGCGAGATAATAGACCCCGTGACCGTCATAGAGGGCACCGGCATTACCATGATGGAGATTCCCACCATGCCTCTAGTAGATTTAATTTTCCTACATTTGATGGATCATAAAACAGTTCGGCAAAGTCTTGGGTGGAGAAGTTGGATATTTATTTCCAGCTTAACCAGATGTCGGAGACGGAGACCATCAAGGTGGCAACATTACATTTGGATGGTGAGGCTCAGGACTGGTGGTTCCATGGGATGGTGACACTCGGGCATTCCATAGTTACGACATATGCCGAGTTCACTAGGAGATTGATAGAGCGTTTTGATCGGAGGGATCCGGAACAACATTTTGTTGAGCTGACAAAGCTCAAACAGACAAGGAGCCCAGAGACATACATTCCAGATTTCTTGAAGGTTTCGGTGATGGTGCCAGATCTATCTACAACATGGATGATCTATATGTTTGTGGAGGGATTAGCAGAGCCACTACGAGGTCTAGTCAGATCCACTAGACTAGCTACACTCCACGATGCTATCAGGAGGACCAGGGATTTGCAGGATGCATTGCCTAGGACGCGGACATCTTACCCCCAGAGACAAGGTTTCTAGCCCAAGGGGAAGGATGTGAGGGTTCCTCCTCCAAAGGGGAATCCAGGATGGGCACAGGTAGATGATGAGGCTAAGAGGGAGTTGAGGAAGAAGTGGCTATGCTTCACATGTCAGGAGCCATGGGAACTAGGGCATAGGTGTGCTGCTGGCAAAGCACACTTCATTAAGGTCTTCTCCGATGACAATGGGGAAGAGGATGAGGAGTATGATGAGGGGGCAGGAGATAGTCAGATGACCTAGGATCAGTTGTCACCTCCACCTCCAGGGACAGGAGGTGCAGCCTTTGCACCCACAGGAGGGGCCCTTCCAGCTTTGCGAGGAGTTCCTAAGTATTTGACACTGCATGTACGTGGGACAATATGTCACCAATGAGTATCAGTCTTGGTTGACAGTGGGGCAACCCACAATTTCATTGATGCACATATGGTCGAGCGGAGAGGTATACCGACTGAGAGTTTTGACGGGTTTTTAGTTTTCGTCTGAGGAGCCCAAACGATGTAGTGTGCCTAGTATGTTCTAGAGTTAGCAGTGATGATGGGTACTTACACCGTGACTGATCACTTTTTCATGGTCAACATACCAGATACCAATGTGGTACCAGGTTTTCAGTGGCTGATTATGCTGGGGAAGGTCACCACGGATTGGGAGGCCTTAGAGATGGAGTGGGATGAAAAGAAGACTGTGAAGCATGAGAAGATCCACGGGATGCATAATTACCCACCTCAGACAGTTTCGGCACACCGGATGGAGGCAGAATTCTGGAAGGGAAAAATAGAGTGGGCGACTGAGTTGCGGGCATCACAGGCAGAGACCATCGGTTGAGCAGTTCATCCAGAGATAAAGGCTATCCTTGATAGACATGAGGTAGTGTTTGGGGCTATACCACCAGGGCGGCCACCAGATAGAGGGTTTGAGCATACCATCGAGCTAGAGCAGGGTATCTATGCGGTGATTACTACACCATATAGGCATCCCAAAGCCTATCGGGATGAGATAGAGCAGGCCATCCAGGATTTGTTGGCTCTTTGACACATCAAACCAAGCACGAGTCCGTTTGCTTCTTCTATTGCTGGTTAAGAACAAGGATGACACTTTGAGGATGTGCATTGACTACAGGGCCATAAACAAGAAGACTCTAAAGAATAGGTACCCTATATGCAGGATTGATGAGCTGATGGATGAGTTGAGAGGAGCTAAGTTCTTCTTAAAGATTGATTTGAGATCAGGGTACCATCAGATTCACGTGAGGGAATAGGATATTCCCAAGACTACTTTCAGGTGTCATTATGGGCACTTTGAGTTTCTGGTTATGCCTTTTGGGCTGACCAATGTGCCAACTACTTTTCAGTCCTGCATGAACCATATCTTCTACAGTCATCTGAGGAAGTTTTTATTTTTTTTCTTTGATGACATACTTATATATAGCAGGACGTGGGAGAAGCATCTCCAGCATATAGAGGTAGTGCTACACATCTTGGAAGAGCAACAGTTCTATGCTAAGCTCTCCAAGTGTGATTTCGGGATGACAGAGATGTTGTATTTGGGTCACATCATTGGAATGGATGGAGTGAGGGTCCACGGGGAGAAGATTAGAGCCATTAGAGATTTGTCGGAGCCGAAGAATGTGACAAAACTTCGAGGGTTCATTGGGATATGTGCCTATTACAAGAAGTTTGTCAAAGGGTTCTCATATCTTGTTGCACCCTTTACGAATTTGACAAAGAAAGGGGCATTCGGTTGGAAAGATACAGCGCAGAAAGGCTTTGATAGGCTCAAGGAGGTGATGAGTAGTTTCCCAGTGCTTATGTTGCCAAATTTTACGTAGCCATTTATCTTGGAGTGTGATGTGTTGGGAGAGGGGATTGGCGCAGTATTGATGTAGGGGGGACACCCTATAGCTTTTGAGAGCCGGAAACTCCTTCCACATGAGAGGTTCTATCCTATTTATGACAAGAAGATGTTGGCTATCATGCATGCATTGGCCAAATTCCGGCAGTATCTGGTAGTGAACAAATTCAGGGTGAGGACTGACCACAATAGCCTCAGGTTCTTTTTGGAGCAGAAGCAGCTACAGGAGAGGCAGCAGAAGTGGATCAGTAAGATATAAGCATATGACTTTGAAATTGATTATGTCAAGGGTAAGAATAACGTGGTAGCAGATGCCCTTTCACGTAGACCAGCCACGTTATCTCTTGTGAGCTTGGATGCAGATTGGAGGGCTCGACTTTTAGTTGAGTACTCCAAGGATAGGTTTGCATGTGAGGTGTTGGATGGATAGGTGGCGGATGACTGGTACAGGGTGGTCGATGAGATCATCTATTATAGAGACAGGATCTTCTTGACTGAGGGATCTCAGTTTAAGAAGAAGATACTCCAGACATCACATGATTCTCCATTGGCAGGCCATCAGGGGTTTACCAAAACCTACAGGGCCATTAGAGAGAGTTTCTTATGGAAGGGCCTCAAGGAGGACGTACTCCAGCACATCACGGAGTGTGATGTTTGTTAGAGGAACAAGGGGGAGATGAGCCATCTCGCAGGACTGTTGTAGCCTCTTCCCATTCTGGAAGGGAAATGGGAGAGCATATCGATGGATTTCATCACAAGGTTGCCCATGGTGTAGGGCAAGGATTGTATCTTTGTCATCGTTGATCGAATGACAAAGTTTGCGCACTTTTTTTCCATATCCGTGCATTACATAGCAGCACAGGTGGCCAAGATTTTCTTTTGAGATATTTTCAGGTTGCATGGTCTTCCTAAGATCATCATCAGTGATAGGGATAGTTGCTTCATGGGCGGATTTTTGCAGGAGATTTTCCGGTTAGTGGGGATGGAGTTGACACCGAGTACCAGTTACCACCCACAGACAGATGGATAGACAGATATAGTTAACATGTGGCTAGAGGGCTACCTGCGTAACTATGTCAGTGGACAACAGCGAGCATGGTTGAGATGGTTGCATTTTGGGGAGTACTACTACAACTCGACACATCACATGTCTATTGGTATGTCACCATTTTATGTTTTGTATGGGTACCATCCTTTATCATTTGCTGATGTGATGTTCGGTGCGAGTAAGGCTCCTAAATCCAAGATGTGGATCCAAGAGAGTCAAGATATCCTCCAAACTCTCAAGGACAACATGGCTATAGCACAGAAATAACAGAAGCTGTATGCCGACAGAGGTCGGGTGGAGTGACAGTTTGAGGTAGGGGACTTGGTCTACCTACGCTTACAGCCATATCGACAGTCATCGCTGAAGCAGAAGGGAGCTGAGAAGCTCAAGCCGCGTTTCTATGGGCCATACAGGGTGATACACAGGATTGGGCAGGCTGCATATGAGTTGGAGCTGCCCCAAGGCAGCAAGATCCACAACATTTTCCATGTATCATGCTTGAAAAAGGCACTGGGACAGTAGGTGACAGTGACAGAGGAGCTACCACTGACAGATGATGAGGGGCACTTGGTGTTGTAGCCAGAGGCCATTATTGATACCAGGGAGAGGCAGTTACAGAGTAGGACGGTCCGGGAATTCTTGGTGTGGTGGAAGAATTTTCCAGATGAGGATGCCACTTAGGAGAGCGAAAAGATTATGCAGCATCCATCACTTCAATTGCTTGAGGGCAAGAAACATTTTGCTGGGGGGGATTGTAATATTCCTAATTAGCGATAGCTAATTGGAATATTCAACTTTGTATATTTTTTCGGTTTATGGTTTGTAAATAAATAAAAAGTGAGAAAAGAGGGTCAAAATCACTTTAGTAGAATAAGACATCCGCCTCGTAGCACAACGTTGTGGCTCAAGGGGGCCACACACCACGTAGAGGAGGGGAGCCTACGTGCACTATAGAAGCTTCTACGCAAATAAGGATGAGGATGTGGAGGAGATAGAGGCTACGATGGGTTTTGGAGGGAAACCAATGCTATAAAAGATGGAGGAGCCTCCTCATTTGGATCATTTTGGATTTGTTAATTTTAGAAGTGAGACTTTGGTCTTCTTTAGTGTTGGGTGTGTGTTATATTCTTTCCACGACTAGTCCCACGTGTTGTACGTTGTGTCAGGCACAGCAGGGGGGTCACAGGGGGGGTGGCAGCCCCCCCTGTCGGGGTCCAGGGCAGTGCCCCGGAAAAATTGTTTTTGGTATGCAGTCTCACCCATGTTTTGTGCATGAGTTTGCACATGGTTTTGGGGTACGATGGTCTTCGGCCCCTCGTATTTCGTAGATCCAGTCAAGGGAACTACAGTTATATTCTAATATAAGGTTAGTGGATTGGGGTTTATGTATGCTTCGGCATGTATATATATGTGTTGTAACACTAAAAGGGACATAATGAAAAATCAATTTGGTCATCCCGATTTGGGATCCAGGGGAAAATCTCTGTGTTTATCTATTTTATGTTTTATGATCTTGCTATTGTTTATTTTCTGTTATAAGATTCGTGTGTAGATAATCTCTGTTAAGGGTTAAAACCTACATTTGGTATCAGAGATGTTTCGGCTTCAAGGGGACACCTTTGCTACTGAGGGTTTTTTGCTTGGGCCTGAGGTAGACCCTGTTTAGTGGGAGATCCGCGGGATCGATTCTTGCTGTGAAAGAATATGGTGAGCGGCGGAAAGATAAAGATCGAGAAATTTAATGGTCAGAGTTTTGAGTTGTGGAAGCTCAAGATGGAGGATCTGCTGGTGGATAAAGATCAGTGGATCGTGATAGATCTAGGTACTAAACCAATGGCAATGTCAGATGAAGACTGGAAGAAACTGGATCGGAAGGCTAAGAGCACAATATAGTTGTGTGTCTCAGATTCAGTATTGTTGAATGTAACTGGGGAAGCTATGGCGAAGAATTTGTGGGAAAAACTTGGGACTTTGTACCAATCTAAGTCTCTAGTGAATAATTTGTTCCTGTGGAAAAATTTGTATAACCTGAGGATGAAGGATGGAGACTTGGTGACAGAGCATCTGAATGCCTTCAATACAGTGGTAAGGCAGCTATCATCTATTGATATTAAAATCTCAAATGAAGATAAGTGCATCAGTTTTTTTTGTTCTCTACCAGACTCGTGGGACAGTCTGGTTGTTTCAATGGGTAGCAATACAAATACCTTGAATTTTGATGAAATTGTCTCAGCCTTGCTATCGGAGGAAATGAGACGGAGAAATATGGAGGGTCAAAATGGAGATGCCTTATCTGTACGAGGAAGGTCCCAAAACAAAAACAAGAATAATGTTTTGAGTGGGAGATCTAAATCTAGAGGGAGATCTAAATCACCTGGAAATTCTGTAAAGGTATGCTGAAAATGCGGAAAGGAAGGGCACTACAAAAAGGAGTGCAAATCTAAATCTCTTGAGAAAGGAAAGGGATCTAATGATGCTCCTTCTGCAGAGGAGAAAACCACCTCAGATGAAGGTGTGGATGTGTATTTGGCTTCTTCTTTAAATACACATGTAGATCATGAGTCATGGTTGATTGACTCAGGTGCATCCTTTCACTTCACTCCCCATAGGGAGTGGTTCTGCGAGTATGAGAAATATGATGGCGGAGATGTATACCTAGGGGTAGATAGGAAGGCCAGTATCATTGGACGTGGAAAAGTCAAGATGAAGCTACAAGGTGGAAGGATTAGAACACTTCCTAGTGTTCTGCATATTCTTGCATTAGCCAAAAATCTGATTTCTGTAAGCAAGATGGATGATGCAGGTGTAAAAAAAGTGTTTGAGAAATATGCTTGCAACATGGTTCGGGGAGCACTGGTATTAATGGGGGGAGCTCGGACTGGAACTCTATACAAGCTACAAGGTAGCACTGTTATTGATGGGTGTAATAGTTATGTGGTTCCTGAAAGTGGAGCGGAAAGCCTAGCTATCTCTGGAGAAAAGACCATGCTATGGCATCAAAGGCTTGGACATATTGGATAGAAGGGCCTTCGGATACTACATAGAAATGGTATGGTAGAAGGTATGTCTAATTTCTCTCTGGATTTTGATTTCTGTAAACATTGTGTATATGGGAAGAAAAATCGGGTGAGTTTTCCTTCTGGTGCTAAGAGGGCGAACAAGATATTAGAACTTGTGCACAATGATGTGTTTGGACCTGTGTGAGTTCCATCACTGGGAAAGTCTGTGTACTGTGTTTCATTCATAGATGAGTTCTCAAGGAATACATGGATATATTTCTTGAGGAAGAAATCTGAAGTCTTTGACAAATTTAAAGAATTTAAGGCTCTGGTGGAAAACCATCCAGTGAAGAAGATAAAGACGCCGAGGACAGATAATGGTGGGGAGTTTTGCAAGAAGGAATTTGAAGAGTTTTGTAAGAAGTGTGGTATAGCACGAAAGAAGACTACTCCATACACACATCAGTAAAATGGAGTTGCAGAAAGAATAAAAAGAACGCTGATGGAAAAGGCAAGAAGCATGCTCAGTGGCACTAGGTTAGGACAAGAATTCTGGGTAGAGGTAGTGGAGACTGCATGTTACTTAGTTAATAGATCACCTTCATCAGCATTGGAGGATAAGACTCCACATGAGGTATGGACTGGTAAGAAACCCTCTCTTTCACATCTAAGGGTATTTGGATGTGATGCATATGTACATGTTCCAAAGGAGAAAAGGACCAAGTTGGACAATAAATCTGAAAGGTGCATTTTTATTGGGTATAAGGATGGTTTAAAGGGTTACAAGCTTTGGAACCCAGAAACAAGGAAGGTTGTGTATAGCTGAGATGTGGTGTTTAGAGAGGTGAAAGATGTTGTTAAACATGAATTCATACCAAAGGAACCTGAGAAGATAGATTTTGAGCTAAAGGAGGATGAATCAGACTCTACAACAGAAGAAGACTCAGAAGAGGAAGAGCCACAAACTCCAGCTTTGAGAAGATTAGTTTGGGAAAGAAGGCAACCAGAAAGGTATAGTCCATCTGCTTTCTATTCAGATTTTACCTTAACTATAACTGATGATGATCCCAGACCTGTCAGGGAGGCAGTAGATTCAGAGGATGGAAAACTCTGGAAGGAGGCCGTGGTTGATGAAATGGCATCCTTGCACAAGAATGAGGCATGGGATCTGGTGGAGTTGCCGGCTGGAAGGAATCCCATCGGGAGAAAATGGGTGTTTAAAAAGAAGATGAATGTAGAAGGCAAGGTGGAGAAATACAAAGCTTAGTTGGTAGCAAAAGGTTATTCCCAGGTGCCGGGAATTGATTTTGGTGATATTTTTTCTCCTGTTGCCAAGGTTCTTTCTATTAGATTACTTTTATCTGTTGCTGCTGCATTTGATTTTGAGATAGAACAGATGGATGTGAAGAAAACATTTCTTCACAGGGATCTAGAAGAGGAGATCTACATGAAGCAACCTGAAGGCTTTATGGTGAAGGTTAAGAAAGAACTGGTGTGCAGGTTGAAGAAGTCTCTGTATGGGTTAAAACAGTCACCAAGGATGTGGTATCAGAAATTTGATACCTATATACGGGGACTTGGCTTCACCAGAAGCAAGGAGGATCACTGTGTTTATTTTAAATTAATTGGTGACCCTGTTATTTATTTGGTCTTGTATGTGGATGATATGTTGTTGATTGGAAATGACAAAGAAATTATCCAATATTTGAAGACCCAACTGTTCTCCAAATTTGACATAAAGGATATTGGTGCTGAAAACTATATTTTGGGCATGGAAATTAAGACTATATTGTGGAGGTTCAATATGTAGGATAGTAAACCGATGAATGTTCCTATTTCTGTAGGTGTAAAGTTTTTTGCTGAACAGTGTCCCAAGACACAAGAAGAAGAGGAGGATATGTCCCGTGTTCCATATGCAAGTGCATTGGGTAGCCTGATGTATGCAATGGTGTGTACTAGACCAGACATTGCACATGTAGTGGGAGTATTGAGCAGGTTTATGTCAAATGTAGGGAAGGAGCATTGGACAGCAGTGAAGCAGGTTTTTAGATATTTATGTGGCACTAGTGATTATGGCTTGTGCTACCAGGGAAGACCAGGATTGGAAAGAATGTTGGACATTCATGTTTTTTTTTATGTAGACTGGGCTGGAGATCTGGACCAAAGAATATCTACAAGTGGGTATGTGTTTAGCCTATTTGGAGGTGCAGTAAGTTGGATGAGTAAAAGACAGTGTGTAGTGGCTCTTTCAACTACAGAGGCAGAATACATAGCAGCCACTCATGCAAGCAAGGAAGCAGTTTGGTTGCAGATATTGTGTTCAAGTATGGGATTGGTACAACAAGCTATAAGGATAGACTGCGATAGCCAAAGTGAAATTTTCTTGGCTAAGAACCCTACTTATCATTCAAAGACAAAGCACATTGATGTTCAATATCAATTTGTTAGAGACATGGTTGAGGATAAAAGGGTGTTGCTGGTAAAGGTGGACACTTTCAAGAATGTTGCAGATGCATTGACGAAGTCTGTAAGCACTCAGAAGTTCTCTTGGTGTAGAGAAACAATGGGTGTTGAAGAATTGGCCAAATGACTAAGCTCTCCTGTGGCCCCCTGTGGAAAGAAAAGAAGAAGTGGGAGAATTTTGGGTGACATGTGTTATATTCTTTCCACGACTAGCCCCACGCACTGTATGTTGCGCTGGGCGCAGCAGGGGGGTCACAATGGGGGCGACAGCCCCCCCTGTCAGGGTCCGGGGCAGTGGCCCGACGAATTTTTTTTTGGTATGTGGTCTCACTCATAGGCAAACCCGCCCATGTTTTGTGCATGATTTTGCACATGGTTTTGGGGTACGATGGTTTTCAGCCCCTAGTATTTTGTAGATCCAGTCAAGGGAACTACGGTTATGTTCTAATCCAGGGTTAATGGATTGGGGTTTATGTATGCTTCGGCATGTATATATATGTGTTGTAACACTAAAAGGAACATAATGAAAAATCAAGCCGGTCGTCCTGATTTGGGATCCAGGGGAAAATCTCTGTGTTTATATATTTTATGTTTTATGCTCTCGCTATTAATTATTTTCTGTTATAAGATTCATGCGTAGATTATCTCTGTTTAGGGTTAAAACCTACATTTAGCATGCTGGCTGTTTAGCCTATCTGCAGCACTGTTTAGTGCACCGAGTGTCTCCATGTGGATATCTCACCCTTAGCCCCGGGGGACTTCGAGTGCCTGCTCGGGCAAGGTTTGTTTCCTTGTATTTTGTGAGTCGTTTCATTGTTTGGGTTTTTTGTGGAGCTAGAGCTGATAGAGACTCCGCAGTCACTAGGGGAGAGGACGCAGTCCATTATGGAGGAGCTCTGGATTGGTGTTTCTACAAACAATTTCGCCAGGATTTCGACCAGAGGGTTAGCCTTTTCCGGTCGGAGGTTTTTGGTAGAGTTTGTGCCAGTATTTCAGCTGTTTCTATCCAGCTACTGCACTGTACCTTGGAGGTTAGCGTAATTCACTGGGGAGGCACTTTCTGGTGTTGTCGGGGGTTGGCCATTCTTGGAATGGTTTGTGGATCTTGTTCTAGCTTTCAAGGAGAGGAGGTTTGCCGATTTTCAGCTCATTTCGGAAAGGGGATCAACCCCTAGTCTTCAGTCCATTCCAGCAGTTGAAGCTACTCAGCAGTTTCCAGCAGCTAGGACGCAGTTCCTAGAGCAGCCATTTTTGGTATTCTCTGAGAGTTTTTTCTCGCTTGCCTTGTGCAAGATTAGCCTATGTACTCCATTACATTTCTCAGATTAATAAAATGGCTCAGCGTTTCTTCTATATGTTTTATTGATGAGTTGCCGTAGTTGTTGTTGTTGCCATGGTTGTTGTATACTCTTTCTATTGTATGTATATTATTGTTTTTGAGCATTCTAGTTCTATACCACTTGGTTTGTTATCTTTCACTCTTAGACAGAGTCTGGAAAGGGCCAGGTAGCCTCTGGATCTTGTCCTCTTTAGAGGCACCATATTTGGTAAATGCCCTCCTAGTCTATCTCTGGTTGGAGTTTCCTTGTGTTTTAGAGATATCCCCGAAACAGGATATTACAAAATCAAGAATCCAATTTTTTTAGTGATTATGCCATTAACTGCAATCTAATAGTTGGAAACATAAGGAAAAAACCAAAAGAAAAATCAACATCCAAATATTTAGGGAAACCATTTAGATTCTAAAATTGTAACGTGATGGTTGTTGGATGTAACTGCCTCAACTAGCCATGTAGTATACATGTTGAATTTATTTGTTTGGGGGAAGTTTCGTTTGTTTGCCATGCTTTTTTAAATATATGAAAAAGTATTATTATATTTTATTTCCTTAAAAAAATTATATAAAATAAGAAAATCTATCCTTCATCCTTTAATTGTCTATTATGACTTGTATAATTTTTTGGTGTGTAGTAACAACTACTAAGTTTGCACATTTACACTTTTAATCCTAAATAAATAATGGTAGGTATATTTATTTTCATCTTGTTTCTATTCATTTTTATGCAAATACTTGATAAATTATGGTGGACATGGTAAGTTATTTACTTTAGTATGAGCTATTTTCAAGCATTTTAATTTTAGGTTGTTTTCCTATGAAACTTAACAATGAAAAATCATTGGAAAAATATTAAAATAATGGCATAAATACTGCAAAAAGAGATGAGGTAGTTATCCACATGGCACAAAGGATACAATAAGACCTTCCAAGTTATGGTCTAATAAAATTTTTGGAAAATAATTTTTTGAATAATGTCGAAATGTAAATATTTTTTTTCATTTGCATTGTACAACCTAGTATGACCCTATGTGTAAGTATGTTGGAAGCCAAAATAAAAAACTAAAAAAAACAATTAAAATAAAATCTAAATAATGTTTGCTTAACGAATAACTTACACAACCATATAAATAAAAAATTAAAAATAAAATTAAACAATATAAATTTAAAATATGACCAGTTTTAAGAACACCCAAAGAAGAAATATCGTAAATAAATAAAATATATAAATAAATGAGAGGTATGGTAAATAAATAAAACCTATTTTTCTATTAGTTGGGAGGTATGGAAAATAAATAAAAATATAAATAAACTAGAGGTATGGTAAATAAATATAACCTACTTTTATATTTATTCCATTAACCTCTTTGTATTTAAAAAAACTCAAAAAAGAGGTTTTATCCAGCTGAATCCTATGGGCCAAATATAGTGGGGAAAACTATTATTAATTCCATGGCCCAAATACTGTATTTATAAAAGGTAAGGTAAAAACTAAAAATATATCAAATAGGAGTAGAAATCACCATCTAATTATATATGAATCCTATGGACCAAATTAATAATAATAACATCCAAAAAAACATTATTAACCCTAACATTAATAGTAAATTATTATTAATAAATCTAATATTTATATTTATATTATTAATTTTAATAACATTATATTAATACAATATTAAATTTATTTTATATATATATATATATATATATATATATATATATATATATATATATATATATATATATATATATATATATATATATATCTGTGTGTGGGAGAGAAGAACAAAGACACATGATAGAGGTGGAGAAATAGTGGGAGTGACAAAGGAGATATGGAGGTAAAATAAAGGAGAGGGGAGTAGAGGAATGAAGAGAGTTAGAGGGAGAGGGGTGAGAGAGTTAGAGAACGGTGAGAGAGGTAGACGGAGAGGGAGACATAAATATGGAGGTGGGAGAGAGAGAAAAGGATAGAGGGAGGGAGAAGGATGAGAGGAGGAGATAGAGAGAGAAGAAGAAAGACATATAGAGTGAGAAGTGGAGAGAGAGGGAGTAACAAGGGAGAGATAGAGAGAGACTAGTGGAGAGAGAGGGAGTGACAAGGGAGAGATAGAGAGAGACTATGTATGTTCAGGGGTGAGATAAAGAAACATAGAAGGAGTGATGGAGAGAAGGGGGGAGAGAAGAAGAAAGGGAGGGATATAGTAACATAGTTGGAGAGACAAATAGAGTGATAGGGGAAGAGAGAGGATTTGAGAGAGAGAGAGAGAGAGAGATGATTGAATGGAAAGTAGAGGGAGGGAGACACACATATAGAGAGAGAGAGAGAAAAGATTGAATGGAAAATAGATGGAGGGACACACACACACACAGAGAGAAAGAGAGAGAGAGAGAGGTGAAGATAAGGGGAGGTAGGCGAGAAAGGGACAGAGATGAAGGATGAGAGAGATGACTTGAGAGAGAGGAAGAGAGTGAGGGGGAAGTGAGATGATTGTAGGGGAAGAAGAGAGAGAGAGAGAGGGAGGGAGATAGGAGGAGAGAGGGAGGGAAGAAGAAATACATATCGAGTGACAAATGAAGAGAGAGAGGGAGTGACAAGGGAGATATGAGATAGAGTGTGTATGTGTTGTGGTGAGATAAAGAGATAAAGAAGGAGAGATGGAGAGAAGGAGAGAGATAGAGATATTAGCAAAGTTGGAAGGTGAAGATATATATATGCAAAGTTGGAAGGTGAACATAGAGAGAGAGAGAGAGAGGTGGGAGAGAAAGGAAGAGAGAGAGTGGAGAGAGGTAGGGAAAGAGAGATGGAGATGGAAGGGGGGAGAGAGGGAGGTAAGAAAAAATACATAGATATTGAAAGTTAGAGAGAGAGAGAGAGAGGGAGTGATAAGGAAGATGGAGAGAGAAGGAGAAAGGATAGAAGGAGGGAAGAGAGATATAAGCGAGGGAGAGGGAGGGAAGGGGAAGAGAGAGAGAGAGGGAGGGAGAGGCGGAGGGAGTGATATATAGATATATTGGAGAAAGAGAGTGTATGTTTTGGTGTTGATATAGAGAGACAAAGGGAGATATATATGTAGATGGAAGGTGAAGAGAAAGAAGAGATAGATAGAGACAGGGAGGGAGGGAGAAATATATTGATAAATATGGAGTGAGAGAGTGTTTTTTTGTGGGATTGAGATAAAGAGACAAAGAAGCAGATATGAAGGGGCATATAGATATATATATGGATGGGGGAGAGAGGGAATAATATTTATTGCAAAAGATGCATTGATTTAAGTGTAGATGGCGATTTCTAATCCTATTTGATTGCTTGAACTATATGAATTTATTTTAGTGTACATTTTGATCTCTAATGATATTTGATTACTTGCACTAGTTGCATTGATTACAATGTAGATGATTTCTAATCCTATTTTACTGCTTGCACAAAATATTATGGTTTTAGTTTAGATGGTGATTTATAATCTTATTTGATTGCTTGCACTAGATGCATTAATTTCAATGTAGATGTTTATTTCTAATTATGTTTGATTGCTTACACTATATGCATTGATCTCAATATATATGATTTCTAATCCTATTTGATTGCTTGCACTAAATGCATTGATTTCAGTGTAGATGGTGGTTTATAATCCTATTTGATTCCTTGTACTAGATGCATTGATTTTAGTCTATATGTTGGTTTCTAATCCTATTTTCTTACTTACACTAGATGCATTGATTTGAGTGTAGATGTTGATTTGTAATCCTATTTGAATACTTGCATTAGATGCATTGATTTTTGTGGAGATGTTGTTTTCTAATCTTATTTGATTTTTTTCATTAGAGGAATTTATTTTAGTGTATATGTTGATTTCTGATTTGATCTAATTGGACGTATGATGGTATATTAATTTTAAAGTAACTGGATTAATAGTGTGCATTGATTTTAGTGTAAGCATAAAAAATTATTGACAATGTAGACTATTTTGTGTTATAATTAAACCTAGTAGTATTGGAGAGCAAGAGAGACAAGGTATGATGTTTACTACAACAGATCGAGTTAAATATTTATTTGGTTTATGATTTCAAATGTCTTTTTCATATAATCGATATGAAAATATGAAAAAACTAACAAGGGCACCAATAAGAATAGTAGAAGAAAATATTTTGAGATTGACCACAATGAAGGATATTTCTAATTTAATACATTCTTATTATTCACATTTTCTATCATTCAATATTATTACATTGCCACTTTTCATTCAAAAGTTTTATTTCATAATTTTTCATCATTAAAGTTATTTTACAATATTTATCATCTCAACAAACTGAGGTAACTAAGAAATTTTAAAATTAAAATAAATGGATAAATATCAAACATATTTAGCATATTTGAAATGGTTATATTAATATTAGATGTATTTACATATTATTGAAGAAATTTATCATATTTTCTTCACATTACCGATAGATTTTCCTTGGCCACACAAGACTAAAACCATCCTAGATCCATCTTAACTCCGGATCTATCAAGTGCCAAGAGGGATCAAATATTTCAAGGTGAAAAACTTTCCTGAAGTTTTGCACTAAAAAAAGAGGTTTACACCTCCAGAGATTTGATCCCTCTCGGTGCTTGATAGATCCGGAGTTAAGATGGATCTAGGCTGGTAGTTAAACATTATAACGTGCATTGGTCAATTATAATCTAATAGTTGTCTACACAATTTCTAGAGTTTTTCCTTGGCATGGGCCAATAATAGAGAATTTTCTTTTTTCGATAGCTTATTATGCATTCAAACTTTATGGAAAAGTATAAATCCCAGATGACTATTAAATTCAAGTGTAATCTATTTCTATATATCAATCTAGTCAAAAACAAAAACCAACTTTATGGTAATATGCAAGTTTTAATATTTTCAGTTAGTTTACATTTTGTTTTTCCAAGGATTCATCTATTTTGGTTAAAATATATATTAATGAATACTATTTAATTTTTGTAGGTTTTTTGTGACTATGGATTTACCAAGTTGTTCAACGATAAATTTGTAGTGAAAGGATAGGAGAGAAGGATCTTTGGTTTAAAATATTTTCACATAAAAATTTAAGAATTAATTTTTCAATAATGTTGAAAAATAAATATTTGTTTTTTAAAGTTAAACATTATAACTAGTGGTCAACAAGCAGTTATGTGATAATTAGGTATTCATATTTGTAACATTGAGTCTTCCTTTTTAGTCATATGTGTGTTGGTTGTTAGCTGACTCTTTTCCACACTTTTATTTTTACCATTTTAATCACTAACAAACCAAATATTGAAATAAATTAAAACAATAAATATTATCTAATTTCAAAGTACAATTCATAATAAAAATTATCATCACTTTAATTAATTATATCTATCTTAAATCCAAAGTGGAAGTTCATTTATAAAATTCCTAAATGCTCTAAGTGTATTCCTCTTAGTTCTTCAACTATACGATACCAATTATAAGAAAAAAATGCAATGGGAGAAGCCTCTACCATAGCAGAATTTTCAGGATAGCAAGAGATGTGTTACTGGAGAATAGTTAGTAATAGCATACAATCTTGTGAAGGAATTCTAGTTTTTCCATTAAATTTTCGCAATCCACATTTTTATTTTATTCTATCATAACTAAAGATGTATTAGTATTCTTTTCAATGGTTATGACATACCTATTTGGTAACACTTCCAAACAACAATGAAACACATAAATAGAAATAAACAAAATTAAAAAATAAGAAAAAACACATCTAACATATAATATTGAAATGACGGGAAAAAATAAATATCAAACATCACATGAAAGGAATTTTTAAAAAGAAACCTATTATGAAAAATGTGCTCGAAGAGCAAGAGGTCCTGCCAAATTTATACTTTTTTCCCACACACAAACACACTCATATATAAAATATTTAGAATGGTATGTAGTTTTTTAAAATAATAACTAACATACCCCCAATGTTAGGGAAGGGGACGTGGAAGAGAATATAAGGTTCATATGTTATTTTTTTTTATAAACTAATACAAAGGATTCCTATTAATATAAAAAAAATTACATATACATATTCTATACTTTTAGGTTAGACACATAACATAGGCATGATAACCCCCTTAGGGCTTTCAAAACCATTGACCAAGTGATACATTGACCACACCCTTGTGCAGATGTAAACATAGGAACCATAAGACACCTAAAAGCTTTCAAAACCATTGACCCAGTAATACATTGACAACATGGACCAAAATTATACCAACATATAAAGCATAGACAAATACAGGATCATCATAAGCCAACCACCAAGAAAAAATATAGAATTTATGAAGTTATTGCCTTCCACACATAAGCGTAAGTAAAAACCACTTTGAACTGTGAATGCGAGTTTGCATGCAAGAACAGATGAAGAGATAACCTTGAAACCATTTCTGAAAGAGTATGTCACTTTATAGTGAGATGGATACATGACCAAAAACACAAAGACTAGTAACAATATGAATTGTCAAAGCAAGACAAAATTTCAAGTGACATGTTACAAATTTAGTCAAAATATATAACTGTAAGTTTATGAGTATTGTAAATTAAAAGAACCATGGTACCACCAAGGGGGTATGTCAAGTCTTCTAATAAAGAATTATAGACCACATAACCTTCTAGCCTAACCACTCAAGCATTTATCTCATCTAAGCAATACCAAAGATTACAGAGAATTCATATAATCTCCTCCTAACCAATGAAAAGTTTATAGTTATCCACATGTTTATATACTAATAAAATTTGGAATAGGGTTCCCAATTGATGGTGGATTGACAAGAAGTGAAGAAAATATAAGCTATGTTTCCTATACCTTTCGAAAACTAGGATCCATTGAAGGCATTGATCAACAATTTCATAATCTGAAAAATATGGTCGTTCACCAAATCCTTAGATTCTATATGAAAATTTGCCTTCTTCAATTATGGAGGTAAAAAATTAAAGTATGAAGCCACTGAATCCAAAGTGAAAATTTTTTGAGGTTGTAAATGAGCCATTCTAGACCCACCCCTATGATTGGCTTGTATTTGGCGAGGGGGCATGGTAACTTTGAATAAGTGACCACTGGTAAAAGGAGTCACACCAGACAAAAAGACACAAGGATTAGACACAGTAATGGGACTAACAACACGAAAGAGGACCAAATCATCCCCCATGTTAATATTCAACAAGAATATTCAACACCCACACTAGTGCATTAAGCACCTACACTAGGGTGGGGACCACAGGGATATTTTTGGGTGCATGTCTACTTTTATTATCCCTTAATTTAGATGGGCATTAAACTGTAATCTATTCTCAATGTGGACTTGAAATAGTTAACTGAAGTGGAAAATTTAATTAGCTAGTGAATTTTGAGTTAGAGGTTGGTTGGTGGGACATGCAGAGTAATTCTAGCTGTAACAGAGTTCGAAGTGCAATGGTGCATGAGTTGGTGCAAGTTGTAAATCAGTTTAGCTCAGTTAAGTGAGTTAAACTTAGTTGTGCTAGTTGTAGCTAAGATACACTAGTGAGAGATATAGTGAATTAAATATTAATTAATTCACAATCAATGATCTCACATGCAATTGAGCATTTACTATTATTAGTTGAATGCATGTTAGATCTAGTGGAGACCCAATTGAGTTCTAGGTGAAAGGGAGGTTGACTATCAGTTGTGACATTACCCACTTGCACACATGCAAGTAAACACACATTGAATGTTCCCATGATACTTGCATAGTCAAGGGAGACAGGATTGCATCAATTTAGGGATAATATTCAGCAGGGATTGTGCAATGAAGGCACGGTACCTTGAGGCAGTAAATTGGCTAAGGGATTTGCCAATTTTTGTATGACAGTGTGAGACAATGAGCTGATGTACTAAGGAATATTCTAAGGTGATATTTTCATTTAATTGTTTCATGATCCATGATATAATATACAATATAATATAGTGGGGTTTTTAGCTGTAAGCTTTCCCCAGGAAATCATCTTTGTTGTGTGCGACTGATCTTTCTTCATGTTCATGTGACTAGCGATTGTGTTTTTAATTCCACAAAATATTTGTAGAAGCGATTCAGTATTTAAATTTAGCACATTTTTAGATAGTGTGAATCCAACATATACATTCTCTTTGTATAATTTCTACATGGTCTCAGAGCATAGGAAAATGCAAAAGTGAAGCAGGAGTCAAGTTTGTGACTAGATAGAATTGTAATTTTCAGAAAGACTTTCTTGGTGCTCCAACTGATTCAAGATCGAAATGAATTTCAATGGATTCAAGTTAGAGTATGCACTCGAGGGTAGCTCGAACTACATTTCTTGGAAGGATAGGATTAAGGGATTACTTGAAGACAATGGCTTGAAGGTATTCATTGAAAAAGATGTTCCTAAGCCAGATGCTGCAGATGTTTCCAATCTTGATGCATGGTAAAATAAAGTGTCAAAGGCGAGGAGGATCCTATTGGAGGGAGTATGAGATGACATTTTCTCAGGCCTCCATGGGAAAGATACACCATATTATATGTGGAATGATTTTATGGATCTATTTCAAAGAAGCAAAAACCATAGGAAATTGGCGCTCAAAGATAAACTTAGGAAGATCAATATGGAAAAGGGAGACACCATTCCAAAGTATCTCACAAAGTTTTTCCAACATTGGGATGAAATGGGGAGAGTGGGAATAACATTCGCTGATGAAGATTTGGTGAGTTTGTCTCTCCTAGGACTTCCTAAGAGCTGGCACAGTTATGAGGACTCTATCAACGGTTGGGAAAAATTGCCAAATTGGTAAAGATTGTGGTCGGATTTGGTGCAGGAGGAGTTCAGGCGAAACACCAGAGATGGCTCTTCATCAAATCATGATGATGAAGAGTATTGTGCTTTGGATGCCAAGGAGAAGAAGGGGAAGGGGAGGAAATTCCATTCTAAATCCAAGTCTAAAGGTAAGAAGAAGGAAATGTCCATGGTGAAGTGTTTTCACTATCACAAACATGGCCATTTTGCTACTAACTGTCCAAAAAAGAAGAAGAAAAATAAGTTTGTTGGAGCTGCAGGTGGTGAGGACCTTGCCTCATAGTTTGAGCTTGAATTATCCTTAATTGCATGCATGGTGACAAGTGCATTGGGATCGGTGTGGTATTTCGATAGTGGCGCTTCCTTTCACATGACGAGAGATAAGGAAGTTTTCTGTGACTTGGAGGAGAAAGATATTTAGATGCATATTGAGATAGGTGACGATGGATGATAGAATGCTACTAGGATTGGTACCATTACCTTTCAAAGGGAGTCAGGTAAACCATTTCAATTAAAATATGTAATGCATGTACCAGTCCTAAAGAAATTTTTTTCCTTAGTCGCAATGTTGGAGGACAAAGGCTATGATGTTGTTTTTAGTGATGGAAAATATTTCATGTGACATAAGATAATGGGTCAAGCCAAGTGGATAGGGATTTGAGTTAAGAATCTCTACAAGCTAGAGGTATATGGCTTCACTTCCATGATGGGCAAGGCAGAGAAAGTGGTGAGCCAGGACGAGAGCGAATTATGGCACATGTGATTGGGCCATCTTCATCGTGGAGCCTTGAAAGTTATGCAGAAAATTTCTACAGTAATTCTAATGGGGAAATTTGTTCAATTAGATTAGTGCAAGGGTTACACCACGGGGAAGTATGTAAAGTCCACCTTACATGAGAAGGAGAACCGAGCTTCAGGGATCCTTGAGAGAGTTCACACAGACGTGTGTGAGCCATTCTTGGTTTCTTCAACAACAAAACATAAGTAATATGTAATATTTGTTGATGAATTTTCTCGTAAATGATGGATCTTCTTCATGCAGAAGAAAGATAAAAAAATCTCTAAGTTATGTGAGTTTAATTCATTGGTGGAGAATGAGTCGAGGAATAAAGTGAAGGCTCTTAGGAGCGATAATGGTGGAGAATACATCTCTAACGAATTCAAGAACTTCTGAAACAAAGAAGGAATTCAAAGAGAACTCATAACACCTCATAACCCATAGCAGAATAGGGTCAGGGAGAGGAAGAACATAATGATCGTCGATGAAACATGAGAAATGTTGCATAATCAGGGCCTAAAAATGGATTGGTGGGTGGAAGCATACAACATTGTGGTTTATGTACAAAACCATTGTCCTCATAGAGTACTTGGCATGAGTACACCTAAAGAGGCTTTCACTGGTAAGAAACCTAATGTTTCACACTTTAATATTTTTGGCTCATCTCTTTAAGTGCATGTGACCAAGGATGCAAGGATGAATCTGGAACCGATTACTGAAGTTGGGATTTTTGTGGGGTACACAGAAATACCCCATAATTATTGTGTATATTTTCCAAACAACATAATGACTATTGTGTGACGGGATATAAAATTTGATGAGGGGAAAGCCATGCAATTGTCCCGTGAGAGGGAGATGGAATTGCATGTAGAGGAGGAACTATTGGTTCCCAAAGATGAGTCTCAAGACATGGATAAACCACATGAGAAGGTTCATGGAGTGGAGGAAATATCTCATGCAGAGCCATCCATCATAAATGGTAGAAGGTACACCACAAAAGCTGATAGGTTGGGACTTGATGCTGCACAGAATGTACGAGCCCCTACTTCATAGCATAGACAAAGAAAATCTAATGACTGATTTACTGGAGACATGGCTCTTATGAGAAAATGTATTGTGACGAAACCATCTTCCTTCCAGGAAGCAGTGTAGCAGTCTACTTGGGTTGATGCAATGGTGGAGGAGTATGAATCCATTGTAAAAAACAGTGCATGGGAAATTGTCCCCATAACATTTGACAAATCAGTGGTAGGCTCAAGATGGATCTACAAGGTAAAGCAAGCTATTGATGGGAGTG
The DNA here is from genome assembly GCA_034641835.2 of Pinus albicaulis. NCBI lineage: Eukaryota > Viridiplantae > Streptophyta > Pinopsida > Pinales > Pinaceae > Pinus > Pinus albicaulis. The sequence goes on from CM076584.1 coordinate 964,287,122, forward strand.
TGGAGAAATACAAGGCTAAATTTGTAGCCAGGGGCTTCTCACAGATTGAGAGGTTATATTATGATGAGAATTTTGTGCCTGTCGCAAGGTACTCTTCCGTAATATCCATCCTTGCACTCTCTGCATAGATGGGATAGCCCATTCATCAGATGGATGTGAAAATTGTGTTTCTCAATGGGATCATTGAGGAAGTTGTGTACATAGATCATCCTAAAGGTTTTGAGATATTCAACAGCGAGTCGCATGTGTGTAGGCCCAAAAGAGTGATGTATGGGCTGAAGCAAGCACCCCGTGCTTGGTACACTCGGATAGACAGATATTTTACTAGACTGGGCTTCACCAAAAGTGAAGCAGATGCAAACCTATACCAAATTGTAGTTGAGGGTAAGCTATTGACCATTTTTCTTTACGTTGATGATTTAATTTTGAGTGGTGATGAGCAGCTGATACACTCATGCAAGGAGAATCTTGCAAGGCTGTTCGAAATGAAGGATACCAACCTCCTTCATTATTTCCTTGGATTGGAAATATGGCAGCATGATGGTGAGCTTTTTCTGTCTCAAGGAAAGTATGGAAAGGAGATATTGGGTAAGTTTAAAATGAAGAGTTACAAACCCATGGATAGTCCTCTTCCAAGAAACTAGAGGAAAGAGGATGCTACTTCTGGAGAGGTAGTGGATGCTACTGTCTATTAACAGTTAGTGGGTTCACTAATGTATCTAGTGACGATAAGACCAGAAATTTGCTATGCGGTTAACCAACTAAGTCAAGCTATGGTTAAGCCTACCAAGCTCTTTTGGAAGGTGGGGAAGCATGTCCTAAGATACCTGAGGGGAAAATCAGAGTATGGTGTATGGTACAGATAGATGGATAAAGTGAAGTTACATGGCTTCATGGATGCAAATTGGGCTGGAAGTCCATCGGATAGAAAGAGCACATTAGGAGGGATCTTTAGTATCAGGTCTAGAACTATTTCTTGGTACAGAAGGAAGTAGAGATCCATGGCACTCAGTTTAGTGGATCTAGAATACATGGCAGAAAGTCAAGCTGCATGTGAGGCTATCTAGATGAGAAATATCTTGGTTTGTTTGTTTCATTCTCAGATGGGTCCGACAGTAATTCATCGTGATAATAAAAGTTGCATTACACTCTCAATTAATCATGTGTTTCATGATAGGTCCAAGAATATAGATATATGGTACCATGATCTCAGAGATTGTGTGCATAGGAGGATCATGTTGCTTTAGTACATTCCCACAGAAGATCAAGATGCATATATTCTGGCGAAGGCGCTCACTAGGAGAAAATTAAAATACCATAGAGACAGGATTGGGGTTAAGGATAATCCCTTCCTTGTTTAAAGGGAGTGTTGAGATTCAAAAAGAAGATTCAGCACCCACACTAGTGCATTAAGCACTTGGTTGCATTAAGCACCTACACTAGGGTGGGACCCGCAGGGTTGTTTCTGGGTGCATGTCTATTTTTATTATCCTTTAATTTAGATGGAAATTAAACTGTAATACATTCTCATTGTGGAAAATTTAGTTAGCTAGTGAATTTTGAGTTAGAGGTTGGTTGGTGGGACATGAAGAGTAATTCTAGTTGTAACAAAGTCTGAAGTGTAGTGGTGCATGAGTTGGTGCAAGTTGCCAATTAGTTTAACTTAGTTAAGTGAGTTAAACCTAGTTGTGCTAGTTGTAACTGAATATACACTAGTGAGAGATCTAGTGAATTGAATATTAATTAATTCACAATCAGTGATCTCACATGCAACTGAGGATTTACTATTATTAGCTACATTCATGTCAAATCTAGTGGAGACCCAGTTGAGTTTTATGGGAAAGGGAGGTTGACTATCAGTTGTGGAATTATTCTCTTGCACACATGAAATTAAACACACATTGGATGTGCCCATGATACTTGCCTAGTCAAGTCAGGTAGGATTACATCAATTCAGGGATTGCATTCATCAGGGATTGCGCAGTGAAGGCAGGCTATCTGGAGGCAGTAAATTGGCTAAGAGATTTTCCAATTTTTGTATGACAGTGTGAGGCAATTAGCTGATGTACTGATGGCTCTTGTGAGAAGAGCTTTGTATGTAATTGTTTCATGATATATGATATAATATACAATAGAAGATAGTTGGATTTTTAGCTATAAGCTTTCCCTGAGAGATTATATGTGTTGTGTGTGACTGATCTTTCTTCATGTTCATGTGATTAGAGATTGTGTTTTTAATTCTGAAAAACATTTGTAGAAGCGATTCAGTATTTAACTTTAGCAAATTTTATATCGGGTGAGTCCAAGATATCCATGCTTCTTGTATAATTTCTACACCCAAAACACCTAGAAGTAAGTTAAGGCATGAAAATGTGTGAAGGCAACTAGTGGCTCCAACTAACAAAGAAATAGATGCAACCCTTATAACCCAAATAGGAAAACAATGCCAATAGTAGATGCTTCCAAACCCCTGGTTGAAACCATCCTAGAAACATGACCCAGAGAACATATAAAATGGAGGAGGTAAACATGTAATGTAGTATGAAAGCAGACATAAACAAATAAAATTGAAACTAGAAAACACTCAATATCCTAGACTAGAAGATAAAATGAATTTGAAAAAGGGAAGTAAACTAAATATGCACAATTGATGGGTCAAACAGAAATTAGATTAAAAAATATCAACACTAATACCATTCAAAAAATATTCCAGGGTAGTGTTGAGGCCCTAAGAATTGGTGCAACAACATTGGGGAAAACCACCCAGTCAGGGACTTGAAAACCATCCCTATTCCATTTGGAATGGTGGCTTCGACTGGATTTGTGTGACCATTTTCCCAATTTAATAGTTGGAGTGAATGAATGATTTTATCTCTAAGTGGAATTTGATAGATGGGAAAATAAGAAAACTTGCAATAAACATTAAATCTATCTATCTAGATCTATCTCTATCTATCCCAAGATGAAACCTTTTCTTTATGAATTACATCGTGACTCATGTGTAATATCTTCATTAAATACTAATTAGCTTAGCTCTTCTGCCGATAATGACATCATAATTTCAATATTGGTGAAGTTGATAATATGAAAAATGTGTTTGTTTCACAATCATGTGATATGTGATGTGTGATGTGCGATGCAATATGCTCTATCGCATCGGTGATTATGAGCAGTAAGAAAACATAATGTTTTAAGATTTTGTGATAATGTGATGCGATATGTTTTATCACATCGGAGGGTATGAGCGGAAGAAAATAAGATCGCCGGGAGAAATTCCAATTTGTGAAATATGATAGGCTAACATAGTAGAAGTCGGTCCCATGGGTATTATTTATTGGAATTATTTATAAATATGGCATTTTCCTCATATAAAAGTGTTTTGGTTATATTCATTGGATCACAAAGATGTTTCAAATCATTATTTTCGAAACATATACGTTTTAAAATGATTTTGCGATTTTCGAAATGCCATTTATATCTGCTTAAGTATTTGGAAAGCCATTTTTTAAAATTTTCATCCCCTTTTGACCCCTATTCCTATTAAAATAAATACTCTAAGGGTTTATTTGTTTAAAATCTAAAAATTAAAAGGGCACCCATTATACTGTCCCTTCTTCCATTTGCTCCTTGAGTTGAAGAATAGTAATGATAGTCTTAACCTCGGCCCTTGGGAGGTTGGCCTGGCCTAATGCATAGGTGTCCAGTAAAAAAAACATGAGATAATGGAGGTAGCATGTATGAGGAAATATCTGTTAGACAAAAAAGCACGAGCCATTTGCTGTGAGGCTTCACTAGATATCTCCAGTATCTTTCCTAATCCAACTTTTCTATCTTCATAATATTCTCCTCTTTTACTTTTGACACTTCTTTCCATTGTATTATCAAATATTTTACCAAAGGTAATGCACCAGGAGGACATCTATCTATGATATTTGCTGCGATTAGGTTTTGGCTAACAATTTCCACAATGTTTGTGGAAATGTCTTTGGCTCTAGTTTTTTCCCTTTCTGCTTTCTTCAATTGTATATCCCAATCTATGAACAATATCTCTTTCTTTGGTTCTTCAATTCTAGGTAGGTTGGCCTTTCAGTCATCAAAGGAATCATACCAAGTATCAAATTAGGATACCTTCTTGTCTGTGTCATCAAAAATAATCCTCATGTCAACAACGCGATTCACAAGTGAATCATTTTGCTCACATAATTCAAGGATGCTTGTTAATTTATGACAAAAGATAACCTGTTGCTATGCCAATAGGGTGTTTAATTCTTAAGCTTCTTTCCTAAACACATCAATCTTTGGAATATCTTTCATTTTATCAATGGAGAGTTGTAATTTGATGAATTTGAGTATCTTTAGAATTAATTTCACCTTGATGCTAAATTTTTAGTTGGTGCAGGCTCTGTTGAAGCTGTGTGATTTGTACATGTAGTTGCTGACTAATGCTTTGCTTTTATGCTTGTAACTCTGTTTCAAGTTGAAGGATATTTTCATATTTTTGTTTCATTAGTTGATGAATATTTGATGCCTTGTAAATAGTTTCAGATGCATAAGCTCCTACAAACTGTGATAACCAGGTTAGAACCTATGAAAGACCTTACTCAGTGTCTTTCCAAAATATGTCCATTGACATATATTCTTGAGTGAGAGTTTGGGAATGCTCTATTCTTCTCCTTTTCATCTTCCTACTAAAAATTTCCTTGTGCCTAGGACTATAAAAATTGTCGAAGGAAGGAATTTCCTGAATATTTAGAAAAATTTCAGAGGTTGGGAAGCCTGAGATGTATTCTATTCTCTCTGTACTTACTACTTTTTCAGAGGGCCCAACATTAAATGAGTCCTGACTTGTAGAAGGAGGAGTTTGTACAGTGTGATGTTGGTCAATAATCATGCTTGTTTGTTCTTCTTGGAGTTTTAGGTCAGACTCTTACGAAACATATTTGATATTGTCAGGGAAATCTAGATGTATTGTTTGAACTTCAACTGATTTCTATTGATTTGTTTTATTAAGACTTCAGTATCCTCAATAGCTGATTCATTTTCTTTCTGATTCATGGTTTGAGAGACATCCAAAATCTTGAGTGGAATTATTTATAGTCTCTTGTTTTCGTATTGCTGAAACTTTAGTAGTTGGGGTGGGTGAAGGCGTAAATTTTCCAACTTTTTAGTTGCAGCATAGTTTTCGACATACTAAAATAAATCATCGAAATCATCATATTCATGCATAAAGGGTCTTCTTTTCACTTCCGTAGTGAAATTATTGGCCACTTTCAAGGGATCATATTGCCTATTTGGAATTGTAACTAATTTCAAACACTCAATTTAGCCAATTTCCACTATAGTATGCTTGTATTTATCCAGTCGATACAAACCACAATTAATTGAAAAGGAAGGCCACAATGCCTTCTTGGATTATTTCAATAATCTAGTCAGACCATTTCGAATAGTTTGGTATGGAATTTCTCTTGCGAGAAGTTTATCAAGAACATACAAGGGTAACACATGTGGATGAGCTAGGCTCCCATATGCTCGTACATAGGTGAATGACTCCTTACCAAACCACTTTCCTATAGAATAAAAGTCGGCTTTTGCCTCTTTTGAAAGTCTGGGGTCTTTCTCATTGAAAACAACTTCAAAAAGCGGTAGTATAAATCCATGACAAACTTTGTAAAAATGACTTTCATATTTTGATTCCCATTGAATAGTATGAAATATATTTATGGGAATGAGATCTTGGGTAGTCCATTTCCAGCACATGGCTGGAAAATATTATGTAAAACATACATCAGCCATAAGATATCCACTCATATAAAATGGAGGAAAGATTTTAGAAGACATAGAACGTCTCTTTCTATATTCTAAAATTTGGGTGGAAATATTATTTGACAGAACATTTCCCCAGTCCATAACATAAGAATCTGTTGTTATTTCCATAAGGGGAACCCAATCTACTAAAAATGTAGTTGTGTCTGGTTGACCAAAACGTTTAGACATCATAGCAGAGATATAGCAAAATGTATGTACAAGAGATTCAATAGAATACATACCCCTTTCATCATTCCTGTGTTTGTTAGGATTTCTCCCCCACTGCTTTATTGGCATTGATTTGAGTTCTTTTTCCTTAGCGAACTTTGCAAGTAATTCCTTATCATAAATATTATCAGGGTCTGGAAGATGGTACATTTGCTTCAAGTATTCCACTTTAAAGGAACTAATAATTGTTGCTCTACTGCTACGGAAATTTCTATCCTTGATGTTAAGAATTTTGATAATCCACCTTATCATATTTGTATATGGTAGTATCTTTGGTCGAGTTGCAATTTGGTGAAGAAAAAAATTTGCTACGTCTCCAATTGTAGCTTCAGAAGAATTTGGGGCATCAATTGTTGCTTTTCTCTGGATTTTGTGAGGTTTCTCATCTTCAAAATACTTATACATAGATTCCCATAGAGAGGATCCCCTTTCAGCTCTGTAAGTCATATCTGAAAATGAGTGAATCATCTCTTTTCTCTCTGAGGTAGTAGGTGCAGGATTAACATGAGCCATATGCTTTTCTTTCTTCAAAGCCTTAGAAATTTCTGGAGAAATTTTCTTCCTCAAAATTTCTTGTAAATAAGTAAGAAAGAATAAGTGGGAAGAATGAACCTTTTATTTTTACAATACACACAAATACCATAGTAAATAGAAACATTTCAAATGCATGATACTTCACATGAGAATGGGATATGAATTGAATTCTCATTATAGTGAAATGATTATGGAAGCATGGGCAAGAAAACCATTAATTTATGACATTGCCAACTGATTTTGGTTATCATTCCATTATAATCATTTCTCAATTAAAACCATATCTATCGCATTACATTGTGACTCATGTGTACTCTCTTCATTAAATATTGATGAGCTTAGATTTTCTGCTAATCATGACATCACAATCACAATATTGGTGAAGTTGATAATATGCAAGATGTGTTTTTTTGACAATCGTGTGATATGCGATGTGTGATGTGTGATGCGATATGCTTCATCACACTAGTGATTATGAGTGGTAACAAAATACAATGGTTTAACGTTTTGCGATGCAAAATGGATTAGGGGAATTTTGAGGTCTAAAATGGGCTCCTAAGGAAATCATAAAATAATATCTAAACCAATAAAATAATATTTATGAATTTTCAATTCACTTTTTGCACCAAAATCAATTTAACCATGGTTAAATTCAATTCAAAAGTTGTACCAAAATAAAAATAATAATAAAATTGTATTGATGTGACTATAAATAGGAACAAAATTTTGAATAAAAAGTCATTATCGTTGCACAAATAATGCATTTGTCCTTTGTACTTAACTAACTTAAAATAAAATATAAATAAAAATTTATAAATTCTTAATTATATAATATACTATTAATTAAAATTTATATTATTTAAATTATATAATAACATGTAATTAATATACTATATAAAAACAATATAATATAATATAGTGTTTTATGTAAGAAATTTATATTACATATTGAATTGATTTGATTTATAAATAAATATTTGAAAATATACAAATATAATATTTATTGAAAATTGAGTAAATACATGAAGATTGCGTACGGATATGCATTGTTTCTTTCAAAAAATATGAAATGACAATAATAATATTTTATTCAAATAATGTGAAATGAAATTTATTATGAGTACTTTACTTTATGACATTAAAATTACTTAGAGCACTGCAATGCTTAACCATGAGTTTTAATCCACCATTGAGAAGGTGACAGGTAAGTACCTTTAACTCAAGCAATGCCACCTCAACCATTAGTGATGATCTCATATCCTAAAATGTGATTGGTTCTCATAAAGTGAATTTTGATTGTACATTTTTCTTAGGAGGCCAATTTAGACCTCAAAATTCCCCTAATGGCTTTATCGCATCAGCGAGTATGAGCGGAAACAAATAAGACTGTCGGGAGAAACTGCGATTTGTGAAATGCAAAAGGCCGATGTGGCAGAAGTCAATCCCATGGTTATTCTTTATCGGATTTACTTATAAATATGGATTTTTCCTCATATAAAATCATTTTGGTTATATTCATTGGATCGCAAAGATATTTCAAATCATTATTTTTGAAGAATATAGATTTTACAATGATTTTATGATTTTTGAAATGTGATTTATCTCTGTTTATGTATTTAGAAAGCCATTGTTAAAGTTTTCATCCCCTTTTGACCCCTATTCATATTAAAAGAAATACTCTAAGGGTTTTTTTGTTTAAACTCTAAAAATTAAAAGGGTCCCCATTATTTTCTAAAGTAACTATAGCTTAAATTAATGGGGGTTTTTTATTTGCACAACAATTGGTGATTCACTCGAAGAACTAGTTATCTTTGAAAAAAATTTCTTTAGTATCTTCAAAAAAGTAAAAATAAGTTAAGGAAACAAGAATTATTTTCAAAATATTTAAATGAATAAAATTACTATGAATATAAAAAAGTCATCTATATCGTTAATATTTTATAAACCTTTCATAAATAAATATCTCCTTTGCTCTATATCAATCATAATATGGTTTAAAAGGTAAAGTAAGTGTTCTTTCTGTAACTTGGCTTTTTTGAATTTTCTCCTTTTGTCATAGGTAGATCCACTGCTGCTAGTAAATATTAATAGCTTAAGCAAGGTTACCTTTTAACCATCAATGACTCAGTGTCCCATCCATTTATGTACAATTTCTTTGAGTTAACTCCTTAGTTACTCATTTTTCTTTTTTATCTTTAAAAGTCATTTTCCTGGCTTGATGACCAGAAAGTGACAATGCCATTCACTAGTTATAATTTAGACTGAACAAGCTAGCTCGGGATGAGACCCCTTGTATTATGATTTTAATAATCATGAGCCATTACCCTGATTGGTTATGCAGTTGTGGTAATGTTAGTTATTAATTAACTTATGATCATGGTAAGCAAGCTCGTTATGAGACTTCTTATCCTTTTAATTTTTTATAATTTTGAATTACACTCTAAAAAAAGGTATTTTCAATAGATGGGGAGAATCATTGACTCCTTAAGAGTTTTGGATGAAAGCTGAGAGTTACAGATGCTTAGTTACAAAAATTATTTCCTTTGTAAAGATGAACCTTTTTTCTAATTGATAATGGATAAAAAAGACTTTACAAATTTTGAGTTTACAAAATTTACAATTTCGATTGAAAAACATTTCAGAGTTCTATAGTATTCATTCAATTTTCTAGGTTGGTAATTATTTCCTCAAACATTTCTATTCTTCAAAAATAAAAACATAAAATAATTCAGAGGCATTGTGAACAACCAGAAGTATGTAATCAAACATTATTTTCTAAAAGAAAGAACAGAAAAAAGATATAGTACATTTAGAAGAAAATCTTCTTCCAAGATATTTTTTTTTTTAGGATTAGCCCATTAACAAGGAGTACGTTTTTTCTCACTTGAAGGTCTTCTAAGATAAAGGTTGATTGGCCAATTTGTTCAATGATTTGAATTTTCCAAGCCACATTCTTCAGAATTTGGTATGCTTACCTTTTTCCTCATGTGCTTTGTCCCATTTGAGTACGAGATCTCCAACTTGGAAGCTTTTTGGGGAAACAAAATTTGTATCAAAAGAGTTTTCCACTATTTTTTGATGATGAGCATGAGTTGTTTTGGCTTTTTCCCTTTCTTATTCCATTTTAAGGATCTGTGACATTCTTAATTGTAGGGAAGAAGCAGGTACTTCATCAACAAATTGAACTAGGGCTAGTGAGAGAAGAGCTAAGTTTGAAGGAATTATAACTTCTTTCCCATAAAATAGATGGAATGGAGAAGTTCCTATGGAGGACTTTTGAGTAATCCTATTTGCACATAGTGAAGATATTAAAGATTTATGCCAAATTTTCTAATTTTGATCAATAGCCCTTTTGATGATCCTAATGAGATTTTTGTTTGTTGATTCTGCTAAACCATTCCCTTGGGGATAGAAGTTAGCAGAGTATTTAAGTTTAAAACCTATTTTAAGAGAAAATTCTATCATACTATTTCCCAAAAAATAATATGCATTATCAAACACAAGTGCATTGGGTAAGCCGGATCTGGTAATAATGAATTTATTAATAAATTCAATTATAGCTTCAGAGTTAGCTACCTTTAGTGGAATTTCCTCCACCCACTTAGTAAAATAATTAGTTGTAGTGAGAATGTGTTTATGCTACTTGGATGAGTTAGGAACAGTCTCACACATGATATCTAATTCCCATTGCTCAAAAGGTTGATCAATGTTGACTGGTTGCAATGGCAAGGTTGGTTTTCTTTCTCTTCTAGTAGCAGTTTGGCATGTTTTTCATTTTCTCACATATGTATGAGCATATTCAACAGAGTGGGCCAGTAATAACCTACATGAAAGATATTATGTGCAGTAGTATCTCCACCGAAGTGTCCACCTACAGGTCCATCATGGGGTTCCTTCAAAACCCTCTGAGATTCATATTTCTCAAGGCATCTTAGTAATACAGAGTCATAGTTTTTCCTAAACAAGACATTATATATGAGTTGGTATTTATTAAATTTTAGTCTTAAAGCTCTCTTTCTTTTATGATTCAGTTCTACCAAATCATATCCATTTTTTAAGTAAAATATTAAATTAGTATACTATGATTCTGAATCATTTAAGCATACCTCAGCAATTTGTATAGTATTACCTGAATCTTCATCATTCGATAAATTGGATGCTCCATATAGCAGTTTTCAGAGACCTTTTCTTCTAATGATTTTTGTTGGTCTTATATCAATCTCATATTCCTGCAAATCAGTTACCCAATTTTCTCTCTTTTCTCCTAGTTATTTCTGTATAAGTAGTTTCCTTACAGCCGAGAATGGAACTATTACTTTAGTGTGTGTTTTAAGGAGAGAAGGTCTAAAATGTTTTAAATATTTATAGATAGCAAATGCTTGTTTTTCTACTTCAGAATAATTTAGTTCAGCACCTTGGAGGCTTGAACTAAAAATCTAAATAGGTGCTTCGATATTTTGATAATCAATCTGTGTTAATACAACAACATAATATTTTTCTGAAGCAAAAGTGTATAAAATAAAATGTTTGGAAAAATCTGGGGTAGTTAAAGAAGGTGCATGACTCATAGCTTCCTTAATAAAATCAAAAGCTTCTCTTTCATCTTGTCCCCATTTAAAAATTAAATTCTTCTTAATCATTACTTGCAAAGGTAGAACAATTTGAGAAAAATTTGGAACAAATCTTTTGACAAAATTTATCTGTCCTAAAAAGGAATGCATGGATTTTTTGTTATGGGGATGTTAGACATCATAAATTTTCTTAATTATTTCAAGATAAATAAAAATGCATTGTTTTTAAATGATAAATCCTAAGAGTTTTCCTTCACTTAAAGAGAAATAAGACTTTTTTGGATTTAAAGAAATTCCATATTTCAAACAGTGTTCAAGGATTTGTTTAAGATCATGATAGTGATCCCTCCTTTTCTTGGAGTAAACAATTATATGATCTAGATAAACAACCATTGTTTTGTTGATTAACCCTCTAAAAGCAATATCCATTACTCTTTTAAAGGTTTCTCCTGCATTAATTAATCCCAATGGAATTTTTTGATAAGCAATGTGCCCCATTTTGTTCTGAATGTAGTTTTTAATATATCTTCAGGATGAACCAAAACTTGATTGTAACCTAAAAATCCCTCAAGAAAGGACATGAATTGCAAAATTTGTTCCATCAGTGGCAACGAGAAATTATCTTTTAAGAAAGATTTGTTTAAGTTTCTAAAATCAATACAAATACGAATATCGTCATTCTTTTTCATAACCAGAACTAAATTTGATACCCACCTAGAATGCCTAACATGAAAGATAATATTGGCTCTAAGAAGTTTGTTAAGCTCACTTTTGATTTGAATTTCGAGGTCAGGGTGAATTTCGTTAGCTTTTAATGATTGAAGTATCATAAGTTTTTAGGTATTCATATTTCGATACGAAGACATTCTTTTATTTTTCAATAAATGAATAAATGCTAATATTTCATCGGAGGAAAGATCAAGTCCTAGGTTGATGTTATGAGGATTTAGATCAATTCCAAGATTTACCAGTTCAAACCTCAAAGTTGAACTTTGAAGTTTAGAATTAGTAATATTTGTAAATATATCTTTAAGATCATAAATATATTTGAGTTTTACCACAGACTTAAGTATAACATTTTGTTCATATTTTTGTTGTAATTGTCTTTCATGTTCATGTTCATAAATTAATTGATCATCATATGATTCTTCTAATGTAAGAAAAGTAATATCATCATCATCATCATCATCATTGAATACCCTCTAATTAGTAATATTATCATGAATAAATGGGCGAAAAATCAACTCTATGGAAAATCTATATAGGCTATAATCTTCTGAAGGAATAAGCTTTAATGCTACATTTTCTAGAAGGCATGCACTTGCATTCCAAATTCTTGGAATAGACGAGATATTGAATTCTCTAAAATGAGAGGTAAGAGACTGTACTAATGATTGATAATGTTAAAGATGGTCAGAAATACAATGTATGGTATTTCTTACCCGCTTAACAATTATTTTAGAATCTATAAATACATTAAGATACTCAACACCAAGATTAATTTCTTTGGTTAAGCCTTGAACCAATGCCTCATATTCCGCATTATTATTTGTGAATTCAAATTCAAGTCTATTTGTGAGCATAGTATTTTTGCCTTCTAGATTGATTAATACACAACCACTTCCTACTTCTTCAGTAGATTTTGACCCATAAAAATATAAAGTCCAAAATAAACTATCAATACAAGTTTTATCTATAGTATTTACACACTTGGAAGAATCAGTCTGAGAAAAATTTTCAATGTGATAATAAACTGAATTGGTAAGAAATGGAGACTTTAGGGAATTGAAATTTCGTAAAAGGTATTTAGCAGAGTAATTGCCGAGAATGTTATTAGTAAAGGCCATGGGTTCATTTTCCCATTCAGATTCAGTTACTGAATGTTTTAAATGATTTTCACGGTAAACCCTAATTTGATTTGGCTTACCATTATGGGGAAGACACATATTAGACTAGTAAGTAGCAAAATAGACATGAAGATTTTTTGACCAATCTATACTTAAGATCAGACCATAAAAATATGGTATATCATCAACTAAGATATCAATTACTTGATCGAATTTTGGATTGGATGATAATCTGATAAGGACTGAATTCATCTCTCCTAATACTTTAGCTTTTATTCTGTCCAATTTTAAAATATGTACTGTTGGCTTTTGAGGAGATATATTAAATTTTAGACAAACATAATATGGCATAATGTTTGATGAGCCTCCAAAGTCAATTAAATAATTATGCAAATTTCTGTTGAATAGTTCGAAAGTTAATAGAAAAGGAGGACTATGTGAATTGGATTTGACACCTATTAAAATAACATCACTTGCATCAATTTTCTTAGGTGAATTGCTAGGAGGCTTACATGTTCCTTTAGCTTCTTTCGAAGTTACAAGAGCAGGTAAGGGTGTAGTAGAAACTATATTCAATTCCTTAAGAACAATTTTATGTTGTTGTTTCAATTTGCCTAGTTGATGGAGAGAGATATTTTCTTTAAATTTGTTCATATCCTCCACTATATTGTATTCAATGGTATCAGAAACCACTAATGTTTTAGAGGTGGATCGAAGAGTAGAAGAAGTTGGATTTGTTTGAGAATAATAAGTATTTTTATTAACTACTTTATTCTTAACAATAGAGGATGACACTTTTTTATTTTGAGGTGACTGAGGACGATCGACAGTGTTTTTAAGTCTAGTATTTTCCGAAAGTGCCTCGTGTTCATTTTCATCATTAGAGGTTGGGAGGATAAATTCCCATAGTCCATGAACTTCAACTATTTATTCTTCTTTAGATTCTTTAGCGAATGATACTGTTCCATCATGATCCTTGTCTTTATCTAATTCGTAATTTTAGAGTACATTTGGGGGTTGAGAAGCCTATATTTTCTTAAAATATTTAAAAATTTTCTTTGAAGAAGATTCAACTACTTGTTTCTTTATCACAACCATATCATTTGACATGGTTTTGAGGACATTTTTTAATCTTTGAATATCATAGGGATCTTTAGATGATTTCTTTTTGGGCTCATCTTTAAAGGAAACTTTCTCATCTTTTCTATCTTCTTGAGTAGTTTTCTTCTCTAAAGAAATTATTATTTTTTCAACAGAAAGAGCTTCTTGCATATTCTCTACCAACGTAGCCTTATTGGCTCTATATAAAAAAATAGCAATATTAGAAGGAAGAGAATATATATACCATTCTATTTACACATCTAATCCAGGCTTAGATGTGGTTGGGATTTTTTTGAGAAATTTATTAAATCTAGAATTGAAATATTTGATCTTTTCGACCGTGTTTGCCTTCAAATTAGAAGGATAATTTATAAGGGTTGTAGTAGTACTATCATCTCAAAATTTAACAAGAAATTATTCTTCAAAAATATCCCAACTAGTAATTGTGCCTGATGACAGTGAGAAACACCATGATCCAACTAATCCTTGAAAAGTATAAGGAAATAATATAACTACACGATCTTCCCCTGAAACTTAATTAAGATTTATGGAAAGCATGAAATTATGAAGATGCTCTTCTGCATGTAATCCATCATCTGGATTATACTTAGGCAACCATATTTTAGGATGCTTAGGCAAAGGATGAAGAGGCCCTGGTAGTTGAACAACTCCAGGATTTTTCCAAGGTTTGTTAGCCATTGTTTGAAGGGGAGGATTTGGTGGTCCTAAAGGAGGATTTGAAGTAGAAGAAATAGTTCCAATAATAGTTGAAGGTAAAGAAGAAACGATTATGGAATTAAAATTACTTGTAATTGCATTTGTAGAGTGGGAAGAAGAATAAGGGATATTAATCAATGAAGAACTTGTTTAAGAAGGTGAAAGAGAGGAAAGAATGACTGGTGTTGTTTGAGAGGTAGAAAAAAATTGAATCTCACTAGCTAATGATTGTGTTTCAGAATTATGAGTTTTACTTTGATGAGAATGAAGAGAAAATTCGAAAGGGATAAATCCAATTTTTTCACTCTTAGATCGAGTTGATACACCAGTGCCTTCAAAAATTGAAGTAACACTTTCTTCTGAGGCTTCTAAAAGTATAGGTTTTTTTAATGAAATTGAAATTTCTTCCAATTTCTTTATCAATGTCTGTAATTTAGGTGATTGTGGAGTATATTCTAAAGGGATTTTTTTATGAACAAAACTAGGAGATTATGGGGGAGAATGAACAACTTCTGATTTATGAGTAAAATATTTTGAAATAGGACTAGAAGTTGTGGATTCAAAGGGAGAATGACTATGGTGATGGAATCTAGTTTTTAATTTAAGCTTTGGTGCCATTCATAGTCATATTTCCCTCCTTCTAGCTCCAGAAAAGTTGAGGCCCTGAAAATCAGTGAAACAACATCGGGGAAAACCACCCGGTCGAGGATTTGAAAATCATCCCTTTTCCGTTTGGAATGGTGGCTCCGACAGGATTTGTGGGAGCAGTTTCCCAATTTAATATAGTTGGAGTGAATGGATGATTTTATCTATAAGTGGAATTTGATAGATGGGAAAATAATCAAGCTTGCAGTAAAAATGACTTTCATATTTGGATTCCCACATAATACTATGAAATACATGAAAGGGAACAAGATCTTGGGTAGTCCATTTCCAGCCTATGTCTTGAAAATATGATGTAAAACATACAACATCCATAATATAGAAACTCATATAAAATGGAGGAAATATTTTAGAAGAGATAGAATGGTTCTTTCTATATTCTAAAATTTGGGTGGCAATATTATTTGATAGAATATTGCCCCAGTCCATAACATAAGCATATGTTGCTTCTTCCATAAGGGAACCCATTCTACTAAAAATCTAGTTGTGTCTCACTGACCAAAATGTCTAGATATCATAGCAGAGATATAACAATAGGGACTTGCAAGAGATTCAATAGAATGCATACCATTTTCATCGTTCTTGTGTTTGTGAGGATTTCTCCTCCACTCCTTTATTGGCCTCGATTTGAGTTCATTTTCCTTAGCGAAATTTGAAAGGAATTCCTTATCATAAATATCATGAGGGTCTGGATGATGATACATTTGCTTCAAGTCTTCTGCTTTGAAAGAACCAGTCATTGTTCCTCTACTGGTAAGGAAAATTATATCCCCAATGTTAAGATTGTCGATAATCCACCTTATCATATTATCACTATATGGTAGTATCTTGGGTCGTGTTGCAATTCGATGAAGAAACGAATTGGCGACATCTTCAATTGTAGCTTACAAGAATTTTTGGGTAGCATCTGTTTCTTTTCTCTGGATTTTTTGAGGTTTCTTGTCTTCAAAAAATGTATAGATAGATTCCCATAGAGAGGATCCACTTTCAGATCCACAATTCCTATCGGTAAACAAGGTAAAAATCTATGTTCACTTTCATGTAGTAGGCGCAGGATTAACATAAGCCATATGCTTCTTTTCTTTCTTCTAAGCCTTAGAAATTTCCAAAAAATTTTGCTTACTCAAAATTGCCTGTAAATAATTAAGAAAGAATAAATGAGAAGAAGGAACCTTTTAGTTCTACAATACACACAAATACCATAGTAAATAGAAAATTTTCAAATGGATGAGACTTCGCATGCTGATGGGATATGAATTGAATGCTCATTGTAGAGAAATGACTATGGCAGTATGGGTGAGAAAACTATTAATTTATGACATTAATAACGGATATGGGTTATCATGCCATTATAATCATTTCTCAATTAAAACCATATCTATTGCATTACATCATGACTCGTGTGTAATCTGTTCATTAGATACTGATGGGATTAGATTTTCTTCCAATCGCGACATCGCAATCACAATATCAGCAAAGTTGATAATATGCGAAATGTGGTTGTTTGAAAATCGTGCGATCTGCAATATGCTTTATCGCAACAACGATTATGAGCGGTAAAAAAATAGAATGGTTTAAGATTTTTCGACAATGCGATGCAATATGCTTTATCACCTCGGCGAGTATGAGCAGCAGCAAATAAGACTGTCAGGAGAAGGTGAGATTTGTGAAATGCGATAGGATGACGTGGTAGAAGTCGGTCCCATGGGTATTATTTATCGGATTTACCAATAAATATGGCTTTTTACTCATATAATAGTGTTTTTGTTATATTCATTGGATCACAAAGATGTTTCAAATCATTATTTTTGAGGTATATATGTTTTACAATGACTTTATGATTTTTAAAATGTGATTTATCTCTGCTTAAGTATTTAGAAAGCCATTTTTTAAGGTTTTCATCCCCTTTTGACCCCTATTCCGATTAAAATAAATACTCTAAGGTTTTATTTTTTTTAACTCTAAAAATGAAAAGGGTCCCCATTATATTCTAAAGTAACCATGGCTTAAAATAATGGGGGTTTTTGATTTACACAACAGCTACCAACACCCACAAACCAATATGTTAAATTTTCTTAGGCCTATATTTCTCTTTTCTTTAGATAATTTCATTTCCTCATTTTCATACTAAATTCACCCAACAACATCATATCATTATTCATTTTTACAACATTATTTAGCAACATATGAAATTATATAGAAAGAAAAAAATCATCATCAACGTAGCAGAACATAAAGGAACAATAGAAGAAAAGCATTCACACATAGAGATACCAAGATTGTTTGGAGACCAAGGAAAAACCCACTATGGGGAAAACCATTTCAATTTATTATTCATAGTATATTTCCATTTAATTATTCCACAAAAGGGATTACAATGATCCATATCTTCATCCATAATCTTGTCCAACAAAATAAGTTAAACAACAACCATGATATGAACCCAAAAATGCTAATAATTAAAACCCTTCAGAAGCATGTGATCAGCTATCAGTGTTTATGGTCAACTACCTAACTTTGTATTCAATTGACGATATCTACGGTTAATTGTAAAAGCCAAAAACTAGATCCAAACTGCACACAGAGAGTGATATGTTTGTGGCTAAAACCCTCTACTTGGGCCTATGTGCTTGTGATTGTGGCCAAAATTTTCCTGAAATATGCGTGCGGCTAGAAACCAAAACCCAAACACACATGCGAGATTTGGGGCCTGCAATCTTAGACTTGTCCAAGAAAACAATTATGAAGCATCTCAAACCTATGCGAGCCAAACCAAAGAAATCAGAATGATCGTAATAATAACGTCCAAATGAGGGTCACATGACTCGTATTTATAGCCATCCTTGGGTGTCCAATTTCTCTTTTTGGTTGACATGTTCCTTTTAGCACATGTGGGATTTAATTCAAAAGTACACCTTCCCTCTTCCAAATTGAGCGCTTCAATACTCAAAATTGGCCATCTCGAAAAGAGGAATATAGGCCCTTGATTAGAATTTGTCACTGAGCTATGAAATTAAAACTCCATGTTAGCTAGGGATAAAATCAAACAACATCACGTAATCATTGCAAGAATTATTTCATCAAATAATTTCCTATCTCAAGTGTCTTGCCATCAAATTTGGTCATTTTTCATCTTGGTTCATATCAACTTATCTCTGCTTATCCCTGCTTATCTCTTGATTATCTCTGCTCATATGCTGAACATTCTCACATCTCTAAGAAGAATAAATTTACTTTATATGGGAGTCCAAGCTACCAAACTCTATTCACTAGGGGAGCCACTTCTACCACTCAGAATCATTTCTGGCGGGAGCTCAATGCTACAACCCGTGAAACACCAAAGAGCTTATCATTAAGGAGACCTTGTCAACCAAGAACCACATCGCGGAGCCATCTCAACCCAGAATCTAATGAAAATGGTGAAGGTAATATGGGACTCTCTTACCTCATATCTATGAAAGTGGGGAAGGTCCTATGGGACACTCTCCGCCCAAGTCATCTCATCAAGAAATAAGTGAGATACAACGTACAAAACAAGGATCAAAACCATCCGATTGTGAAATCAATAGGCGAGATACCAATTTCTATAGGAGGTAAGGATGAAAACCATCCTATTTCTTGTTGGTATTACCAAAAATGAGCTCGAGGATACATGTGCTAGAACAAATGCATCCTAATCAACTTGGGTAACACACCTCAAAGAACTTTCTCAACCTTTTTTCTAGACTGGGAGTGGTAATTTGAACAAACCTAGCTTGTTTTTATGATTCCAATTTGTGTATCCTCTTCCTAGACCAATATAAGGGAGCAACATCACATAAACTATGGGAAATAGATAGGGGTGATACCTTATTTTCCATAGATCCCTTAACCCCATAATCCCTCCATCTCAATTTCTTACTATGGGAGCTGAGGTAGGGGGATGATTTAGCCCAATGTCCTTGATAAATATTTATCTCTATAGATAATAAACCTATCATCATGCTCATATTTGATACCATGTTAAACAACTCACAAAAAAATACCTTACTCATCCTCCCTCTCACGGAGGCAGAAACCACAAGCCTAATCTTGACTCATACGACAACACTGTCTCAATATATGAATATATATGAGTACCAATTGTATATGGGATTCTATTCCAATCATATTCCACGCTTTATTATTTCAATTTATCACTATCATATTGAAAACCTATTCAAAATAAATTTCCAAAGGATTTCCTCGACTTGCCTCACAACTAGCGATGCCAGAAACACCATACTCAACTTCAGTCGTGCTTAAATCTATGGAATTCTCATCATGGAAGATATCATACTAAAGGAACACCTACACGTGCTCATATCATCAATTACAATACCAAAAATCATCAGTACAACCATGAACTCATATATCATAGGAAGAATATTTCACACCAGAAATTAATCATCCGATGCAAATATCTCAAAGGGTACTTAGCGGAAACCCAATGTGCATGAAGCAGATCAATCATAGATTGAATTAAGTTGTTTTCTACAAAAAATATGTATACGGATGGGTGTTCACATCAGACATGAATGCTACAATCAAATATGGGTTGGAAAGGTAGGTTCAACAATATATCTTCATAACTTTTTAAAATTCAATTGGAGTGTCCAAAGATTTGCATTTCCACTTTACAAAAAACTCTTTAATAGCTTCATGTTGACAGTGTTATAAATCCATCAACCAAGGAGGTATCCATGATTTTAAGTCCCTATTATACCTCACACCATTTGGAGTAGGATCCCCATCTGGAGTATCGACCTTGCTACCATGTATCCTTGTACATTTTCCTTGGCTGTAAATTTCAACACAAGAGAGTAATACACAGGTATTTTTGGATTAATAAGTGAGTATGCCTTATGAAATTTTCAACTTCAGAAAGTATCAAGGTCTTTCTATCGAAATAAAAGAGAAACGTGGGTCCTTAAATATAAGTATTAGTACTAATCTTGAAAAGTAGCACGAGCATATACATAAGAATGAATTGTTGACCAACCAGTGAAATGGTTGACAAGGAGGAAAATATTGTTAAAGAAAGTACACCATGCCTTCAAAGAGATAAGTACCAAATCCATTGAAATAGATCAATTTCCTTAGTACAAATTGAAAAACATACATTGCAAACATTCAAACAATAGTCCTACAATATTGACGACATCTGCATGAAAGCGTGTTGCCTCATTGAGCTTCTGAATTAAGTAAAAGTTCCAAGATACATCAAGACAGTGAACACCACTAGTTCCAATAGTGGAGTATTAAAGAAATTACTCGCTCCTCCAAAATAACTATCTTCCTCTCCAATTCCTAGTAGGATGAGCCATGGTGAAAATTCCTTTAGTTGAGCAATGAGGGTGTATATATAACAAATGGGGTGACCATTCACCTCCCTTGTAACTCTTGGACTACCCTCATGATTTTTCAACTTCTTAGTGACCTTTCAACTTCCTACATGATTGGATGAGTCTTGGACTTCCACTTTACATAAAATTTCTCCAATATTAAATTTACATAATCCATAAATGATGGGGAAAATGATGACTTGTGACCGTATATTTTATCGCATTGATGACATGTATTATGTTATGATGTAGCAGTGCCAAGATGTCCTTCTTACTAATTTTTATTAATTAAAATATGTATCCAATAATTTGTCTTCATGAGAGATATGTTTGTTATTCATATCTTCCATTCAAAGGATTGTGAATCAGATCGAGTCTTCATGAGGTCCAGATCTTTGGTCTTTTGTTGTAATCCAGTGTTCCTTTTTTTTTCTTACTTGATGGTCATCTTATCTCCTTAGCTACTTAGGTATCTTCTAGTATGGTATCCTTCTCCATATCCTTCATCATCACCATGTCATGATATAATAGAGTACATGCGACTGTAATCCACCCATGACAAGATGACATCAGTTTGATAAAACCCTAGCCTAAGATGCTTCATGAAATCACTTGTTAGGGATAGAAATAGTGACTGGATAAGTGTCTAACTCAGGGATTACACAGTTCCAGAGGCCAAGGTTTGAGAATGAGGCTTGAGACTGCACAATTTATAGTAAAGGATGGCCATGGTGAAAGGACTGCGTAGTTGAGTGAATCAAGGACTCAGGATGGAATCTTGAGCCTTGATATGACAAAATTAATAGTTATGGAGACCTGGGAAGAGGATATACGTAGTTGAGGAACTCAAGGAGTCAAGATGGAGGCTTAAGCCTTGATATTTCATAGTCTGAAGTTCTGAAGGCTTGGGCTAAGTGAATGTGCATTTGAGGAACACAAAAAGGTAAAGCTTGAGGCTTGAAGTTTCCCAATGCACAGTTCATACATGAGAACATGTTGGGAGGTTGTGCGGGTGAGAGGTTCAAGGCCTCAAGCTTGAGGCTTGATACTTGAAATTTCCAAATGTGCATTTTTTGAAAGAGTGAGGCCAAGTTATTACACAGTTCAAGAGCTCAAGGTTGAGGCTTGATGCCTGAGATTACACAATGCATAAAGAAGGTTGGCTGGAGGTAAGGATTGTGCAGTTCTACAATTTAAGGACTAGGACTAAGAACTGATACTAAACAATGCATAGTTACAAGAGGAAAGGTCAAGGCTTGAGGGTTGAGACTTCATAATGCATAGTTCATGAAGGTTTAATGAAGTGAAGTTGCACAGGAATGAAATTTTCAAGATAAGGCTAAATGTGGGATAATTGAGGCTAAATTGAACATAGATAAAACTAGATCATGATTACACACTTGGAAAAGTCAGTGACACAACATTGATCACTCAAAAAAAAAAATTTAAGCACAACATGATGCCCTTAATGTGACAACAATGAAACATACCTGTCCAAGTGTGACACAAAAGATACAATGTGCGACGAAAGTGATGACACTTATGTGACAATGCATGAAACTTTAAGAATGAGTGTAAAACATGTCTACAACAATAGGACTCGTAAACACCAAATTTACCACTTTAAACAAGCCGAAACTCCACTTTACATGATAAGCGACGCTTCCCATGGAAAAATATGTTATTTTCTATATAAAGAGAAAATTGCGAATGACACTTGAAATATGAGAACGACGGTGAAAAAAACACATGCCAGAGTCAAGATAAAATTAAAAAGAGAGTAATTAATATGAAATCAGGTAAAGTGTGAAAATAATATTTCGGTTTTCGTCTACTTCGAGAGTTGAGAAAATAAATAAATTCAAAGGGCTTCATCGATTTTTTTTTATTTTTTTTATTTTTTTTTTACGTCCGACGAAATATTTAACCAAAATTTCAACCAAAAATTGTTTTGAAATTTTGTCCAAAATTTTTCATTGTTATAATTAACTGGACGGGGGACCGAGAAAAGTTTGGTCGGACTCCTACATAAGTTCGGTTGAATTCAAATGTCCACAACTATGCTGAAACTCGTGTCTGGATAGATATCTTTGACTTTGGAACAATTAAATTCCATCAAATTTGATCGATTAACATTTAGAACCAAGACTAGCATTTGCAAAATTGAATCTACTTTCAACAGATATAACTTTCATGAAATTCCATAGATATTTACTAATTCTAATTAATTTTTTAATAAAATGGGTGAATTTTTTTTTTTGAAGGTCAATAAGATTCAGTGAAATCAAAATTTTGTATCTTCCAAAATACACTATAATAAAATTTGACAAATTTATGGTGCATTACATTGGTCTGTCATTTGTAATGGGTAGTTTTTATATTTTTAGTTTATAACTAATATGTTGAGAAAATTCACCTTGAACGAAACATATTCAAAATACGCAGTTTTTTCATATTGGTTCACTTCAAAAAAATCTAGTAATGATGATATGCATCAATTAGTTTGGTAAATATAACGATATCGAAGTAGAGTCTATCTAGATTACTGCAACATTTTTTTTTTCTCAAAAACACCAAGTTAAGAAAGAATACACTAGTGTTGAACAACATGAATTTTTATGAATTCCTTGATTGTTAAAGAACACACACTCGAAGAATTTCTAAGTTGACATATCAAATGTGATAAAAAAATTCCCAAAAATAAGTAATAAAAAGCTAATAAAATTTTTGACAAGTTTTTTTCTTATCGAAAAATGAAATTCTAAACAGAAAATTGTTTTGGCTTGTAGAAAGTTGAAGAACTTCTAAAAATGATATTTTTTTCTCAAAGAAGGGCAAAAAGTGTAACTCAACTTCACATTTTCACCCTAAAGGTAATAATCGAAAACATGAAAGCGACACTCGCAAAAGTGAACACATACAAACACGATAGTTTTGAAAATTCACTCAAACAAAAGTACACTCATATTCAAAAGTGAGAGACTGTCAATGAAAGAACACATTGACTTTCCACATGGATTGAGCATTGCACATGCACTATCTAGATAGATTGTGTTATTCCTTTACAAGCTTGTGTAAAAGAATGCACTCATGAGCTTATTGCATACTGAGCATGTGTGATTAGGTGAATTCGACACTTATAATCCAAGGGGGAGCTCAAGGAATTAGCGGACCTAGAAGTGACTACTGAATGATTGATTACAAGATCCTCAGTAGGATCTAAAATGAAAGTGAGGGTAAACTTTTGGAGGATGTTTTTCGCAGTCACAACACTTGGTGACACACTATTAGAGCTCCAATTTCTCTTCCTTGGTAAACTCTTTGTGTGGGGTCTAGTTCTTGAGGAAGTATTGATTCATCATTTGGATTATCCTAACTTTCCCACTTACCCCATGCATAAGCATAACCCCTTCACTCCTTTTCAGTTGAATGCAAACATAACATCAATGATATCACAATGTTTGAAGATAAGGAAAGGGTAATGTATCACCTGAGTTTTAGATATTCAAAGTATAGATTCTCATCTCTGGTTTCTCCACTACTAATATGCCTCAACATTACCCCGACGAAGTCACTTTGGGAACCAAAAATTTTCTCTGTTGCCAACAATCTTGGACAATGCCCAGGGGGAGTTGATTGCTTCACCTCCCTAGTGAGTAAGCCTTTCTCTTCATTCAGCCTTTATTTATTTATTTTATATAGAATTGTGCATTGGCACATATTTATTTCATGGCAGAAGAGGGATCTCAAATTATTGATAGTATAAGAGGTTGTACCTTTCAGAGAAGTATGTATAAGACATTTGATATTGATTTTCTCATTTAGATTTTCCCCTTGTCCTCTACTAAATCGGAAACCGAAACATAAAGAACCAAGTGTGGGCATGTGTTTTCTAGATTAAAGACGAGTATCATGGTTCGATGCAGAGCTTTCCACACATAAGGATCATATTTTATGTCATAAAATCATTGACCAAAGGGATAACCAAGGTGGAGAAGAAGGTCTAAGAGTTAGCCAAATATTATAGTGTCACAAAGACATTTTCTATTTTCCACATTTTCTTTTGAGCCAAGAGGAACATCTTCCATGCAAAGTCTTATTTAACAAAATGTGAAATAAAAGAAAAGACATAACAAGAAAAATTATCCAATAATTGTTGTAGCTTTTATTAACACCTTTAAAAGTTACAAAATATTTTTTGAAATTTTCCAAAGTTTTCTACCTTCCTTCAATCTTATCCTTGCCATGGAAAATGCCTACCTTTAAATATTGTTCCATATAACCCTTTCCATTCCTAAAGGATTTTTTTTTTTTAAGTATTCATAAATGTTTCTGAGTTATTTTTAATAGTTGTTATTTTAAATCAAATTTAATTTTATAAAATATATATAATTATTTTTTTATATAATTATTTATTCAAAATATTAAACTCAAATTTAAAATATCGAGTCAAAAAAATCCCTAAAGTATGAGAAGCATATATGTTACCGTGTTATATACGTCAACTAACAACTCAAAAGTCAAATAAAACCTATGTTCATACCCCACACTTCATTAAACCGCCATAATCTAAAATGCCTCGAGATATGTGAAATGTTAAATCAATGGTCAGGTGAAATATTGAGATAAAAGGAGGCTGAATAAAATGAGGTAAAATAAGGCTGGAATTTCCAATGTTAGAAAGAGTTGTTTCTTCCTTATGGGATAGCTTTACAAAGGTAAAAATGAAATTTTATTGAGTAGATAAATTTTTTTTTATGCTATGGTACAAGGAGGAAAATAATTATAAAGAGGAAAAATGTACGTGAAGAGAAAAAATTGGATAATATCTTATCAAAAGATTTTACAGAAGAAAAATGGGAAACTAAAAGATATTTTACTAATCATGGAAAAAAAGGACATGGTTTCCAAAACCATGGGAAGGAAATCAGTTGATGGTTTTATGAAATATGTTTAGGAATTTTATTTATTCATAAATATATAAATTCATGGAAAAAAAACACATGATTTTCAAAACAAGACATGGATTTGAAACAATGGATGGATTTACGAGATAAAATAATTTCAGGAAATATTTTGAGATCTCATTTATGAAATTCATGAAAATAGAGAAATATGAATTTACAGGTTTACACAAACTATTTGGAAAATATTTATCAAAATATTTTACGACAATAGTTAAGCACTCAAAAGATGATGAAGGAAATGACTATGGGAAAAAATATCAACATATAGTTTGGTTGAACTCCAAAATTAAAATAATTCCTTCATCAACTAGATGGAATATTATTTTCAGATTTTGGACTTAGAAATTCTTGTCAAAGGGACAACAAGTTGATAGAGGTGGCAGAGATAACCAAGTTTGAAGGGTAGATAATAGATTTTTTGAAATCAAATTCAACCACTCTTTATTTCAAGGAATAGGACCAACATCAGTTAACCAATTTATATATTTTAAGGCAGAGGATTTTCTAGCAGTTCCAAATTCCCTACAGTTGTTCAGAGATTATTTTATTTTTAGTTTATTGTTTATATTTGTAGTCCTGAAAGCTAGATATAGTTATCTTGATGTAATGTTCTATATATTGTATGATTTTCATTATAAAAAGGGTGGGCTTTCGATCCCAAAACCTTGCCATTTTTGTAAATACTATTATTACAGGAACTTCAATAAGGTATTTTGGCTCGAGTTCATGACAACATCTGTTTTCTTCTGTATGTTTTTCTAGTGATTTCATAATCTATTTTTTTGCACATGATTAAAGTAACACATAAGATTTGGGTAATAGGGTATTGACTGTCAATCTCTCTAAAATCCCCTACAAATTTATAATCATCTAAAGAGATTAGCTTATTGAATAGTCTGTTTGAGATAGGTTCTCTACATCTTTTAATTGTTGCCTTCTCTCATCTTTTGAATGTGTTATGTTTGGATGTAGAAGTATTCTACACACATCTACTATATTTGGTTGATTAAGAATTCAATATGTCTGCTTAATTATTTTATATTCCCTTCTATTCATCTAAAAAACTCTTTAAAGTTATGTCATTTTGTCAAAGCTAGATGTTGGCACATTGATTAAGTTTTTGCAAGAGAGAGATTCATTTCGGAGGAGAGATTGGACTATCATCAGCAACCACCCACAAAAAATCATAGATATCGCTATTTTTCTTAATAGGTTGTTGTCTACTGATAGTGAACATCGTTAAAAAGGGCCTTGTAACATTTGAGGGAGCCCCCTCTCGTTTAAGGGCCAAATTGAACCTAAATATTGTCCGAGTTGCTTTCTCGACGTATTTTCGCATCCAAGAAATTCCTTTGAGAAACAAATATGACATTTGGCATTGTGGTTGGGGAGCAAAGTAATGAATAAATATTTCCCCCGAGAATGATAAAAACTATATGTATTCCTTGGTGGTTAACAAGGAGTAGGCATTTTGTATTTTTCATAATTCCTTCATCTGGCCGCACCACTTTTTTTATACGGTGATTCCACATGTTAGTGATTCTCCTGGTTTGAAATGCTAGTTGAATTTAGTAGCATATCTTTCTTCTTCTTGATGTTGACCAGAAATTTCAAACATTAAAAAAGGATGCAGTATTCAACTTTCAGTTGTACGTATCAATTTCCAATGGAATTTTAGTTTCACATTATAAATATTTTTCAAATTTTCAGCTGCATACAAAGTGGTATTCTAGTCAATCCAATTCCATTGTGGTTACACTGGAAACATGACTACATCTAATAGTGTATATTACTAGTTCAGTTAGGTAGAGGTTGTGTGGGATTGAATTAGTTATTTTAGATTTAGTGTGCAGTAGATCAATGAGTTTGGATTTTATGGATTAATGCAATAGATCAATAGTTGTTTCAGTTTGTGTTTTAAGTTTACAGTATGAAGTTTCATTTGAAAGAGTGCACTGACTTGCATGGAATTTAAAGTCGTAAATTTATTGTTGATTGAATGATTGAATCCATAGTCTAATGAATTCAGAACTATTTTTCTTATTTCCACTTGTGGTGTTAGTTGTTTCACTTCAGCAAGTTTTACTTTTCAAATTTCAGTGTGAATCAGTCTCTGGAATAGTGTATGTAGTATGGTTTAGAATTTCCAAATTACGGGTTGATGAACTGACTCCATGCCCAATGACTTCAATGCAGCTAGTTTACTAGGTTTTATGCATCCCATACGGGGAAGCTGTTCCTAGTTGGAGCCTATGTTGTAAATTTGTTTTTACACCTTTAAAAGTTACAAAATATTTTTGAAATTTTACAAAATTTGCTACCTTCCTTCAATCTTATCATTTTCTTGGAATATGCCTTCCTCTAAATATCGTTCCATATAACCCTTTCCATTCATAAAGGATGAATTGTATCTGAGGTATTTATAAATTTTCCTGAGTTATTTTTAATATTTTTTATTTTAAATGAAATTTAATTTTATAAGATATATATAATTATATTTTTATAAAATTATTTATTTAAAATAGTAAACTTAAATTAAAAATATCGAGTTAGCCCATTCTCTAGAGTATGAGAATCATATTTTCTACCATGTTATATACGCTAACTAACAACTCAAAATTTAAATCAAACCTATGTCCCCACCCCACACTTCATTAAATCACCATAATTCAAAATGCGTCAAGATATGTGAAATGTTAAATCAATGGTTTGTGGGGAGCTACCTATTCAAATTTTAGCCTACACCCCTCTGTAAAGTTGTTTCACATTTACTAAACCCAACCCCCCCTCCTAAACCATTTTCTGTCTACTCCCACCAACAAAAATACTTTTTTACATGGAATTGAATTTATAAATGTCAGGCAGGAAGGTATACAAGGTATACAAGTTAATTTATATATTACAAAGTCTGTATGAGAGGAGATAATGGAGGTAAGACTTTTACAATCATATTTTAGGAAATGACCTTAAGGGTGAAATATTGAGATAAAAGGAGGTTCAGTAAATTCCAATGTTAGAAAGAGATGTTTGTTCCTTATGGGATAGTTTTAGAAAGAGATGTTTCTTCCTTATAGAGCATAGAAATTCCAATGTGAGAAAGAGATGTTTCTTCCTTATGGGATAACTTTAGAAAAATATGTTTCTTCCTTATAGAGTAGAGAAATAATGTTTTATGCTATGGTATAAGGAGGAAAATAATTATAAAGAAGAAAAATGTACATCAAGAGAAAAAATTGGATAATTTCTTATCTAAATATTTTACAAAAGAAAAAAGGAAAACTAAAAGATATTTTACCAATCATGGAAAAACAAGACATGGTTTTCAAAACCATGGGAAGGAAAACAATTTAGGGTTTTATGAAATATGTTTATAAATTTTATTTATTCATAAAGATATAAATTCATGGGAAACAAGGTATGGTTTTTAAAACAAGACATGGATTTCAAACAATGGATGGATTTATGGGATACAATCATTTAAGGAAATATTTTAAGATTTAATTTATGAAATTCATGAAAATAGAGAAATGTGAATTTACAGGTTTAAGAAAAATATTTGGAAAATAATTATCAAAATATTATCCTCCCAGATATCTTACTAAAATAGTTAAGAACTTAAAAGATGATGAAGGAAAAGACTATGGAAAAAAATATCAACATATAGTTTGGTTTAAATCCAGAATGTAAATAATTCCTTGATCAACTAGCTGGAAAACATAAACAAACATGAGATTATTTTCATATTTTTGACTTACAAATTGCAGTCAAAGGGACAACTAGTTGATATAGGTGGGAGAGATAACCAAGTTTGAAGGGTAGATAACAAATTTTGTGAAAACAAATAAACCACTCCAAATTCCAAGGCAGAGGACCAGCATCAGTGAAC
Organism: Pinus albicaulis; assembly: GCA_034641835.2. Classification (NCBI taxonomy): domain Eukaryota; kingdom Viridiplantae; phylum Streptophyta; class Pinopsida; order Pinales; family Pinaceae; genus Pinus; species Pinus albicaulis. The sequence goes on from CM076584.1 coordinate 964,316,804, forward strand.
CAATTTCCGGATTTGAAGGCAGAGGATTCTCTAGAAATTCCAAATTCCCTGTATTTTTTTAGATGTTATTTTTATTTTTAATTTATTGTTTAGATTTTTATTCCGAAAGCCTAGATATAGTTAGCTTGATGTAATTTTCTATATATTATGTGATTTTCATTGTAAAAAGGGTGGGATTTTGATGCCAAAAACTTACCATTTTTTTAAAGACTCTTATTACACAAATTTTAATTAAATTATTTTCGCTACAGTTCATAATAGAATTTGTTTTCTTTTGTATGTTTTTCCAGTGACTTGATAATCTATTTTTTCACATGTTCAAAATAACACAGGAGATCTGGGTAGTAATAGATTGAGTCTCAATCTCTCTGAAATCCCCTACAAAGTTATAATCATTTAAAGATATTAGCTTATTGAACAATATATTTGAGATAGCTCCTCTATATATTTTAATTGTTTTCTTATGTCATCTTTTTATTGTGTTTTGAGTGGTTGTAGAAATATTATACATGCATCTACTATATCTAGTTGATTAAGTATTTAGTATGACTGCTTGATTATCATATATTCTCTTTTATTCTTTTACCAACCTCTTTAAAGTTATGTCATTCGATCAAATCTAGATGTTGGAACATTGATTGAGTTTCTTCAAGCGCGAGGTTTATTTCTGAGTAGAGATTGGACTCTCATCAGTAACCACCAAAAATAAATCATAGATCTATTCATTCTACTACATAATTTGTTGTCCATTGGTAGTGAACAGTGTTAAAGAAGTTCTCGTAACATTTGAGGGATCCCCCTATAGTTTAAGGGCCAACTTGAACATAAAGACTAGTCGAGTTGGTTTCTCAACGTAGTTTTGTAGCCATGAAATCCTTCGAGAAATAGGTACAATAGGAGGCTAGATGGAAAAAAATTGTGAGAAAAATGTCAGAAAACACAAAATTGACTACATAAAATAAGTGTAGGATGAACGTGAAGTTAAAGTAGTATGAAACTAGGCCTACTCCTAAACTAACTAGCTATAAGATTAGTGTTACATATCATGAAATTTCCAATGTAACAGTTGTTTCAACTCTCGAACTGCATCCAAAAAGATACAAGCAATTAAAATAAAAGTAAATCAATGTGAAAAGGAAAAGATAAGAGATTAAATAACTGTTATGCAGGAAAATCCTCTTTGCAGAGAGAGATGATCCCTCTAGCCCTGGAGTGGGTCTAGTAACAACAGGGAATAATTAGAAACCTACTTTCCTAGATTGTAAATGCATGCAGATCATGAATATATCACCTACCTTGATCTGATGCTAATTACCATTTAAATACTTTGGTCCTTCATGTTCCCTGGTCAGATTTTTGCTGCTATCTGTGCTTGGTTACCTACACAAGGGATCAAAAAATACCAAACGTGAAAGCATAACATATATAATGCATATACAACCTACTTAGCTGATCAAGGAAAACTAAGAATATAATCACACATAAAGACATGAATGGAAAGCATGAACCTATCGTATTATATTAAAATATAGAGGGGGAGTTACAACCTGCACCTTGATGTTGCAGCTCTCCTTCGAAAAAACAAGCCACGAAGCTTCCTAATCTCAAAGTTGCACTTCCATTTTTAAAAGAATTCACAGGAGAGGATTAGCACGAGTATGAGCTACATTCCAATGTCGATCGATGTAGCCCTAGACCAAAAAGAGGTCATCAGTGCGAGCAAGACACAGAAAGGGCACACTGCTCCAGATAATTAGGTTTTCAAGGAGTTGCTTCAGGAATGGTCAACAAACAATATATTCATTGTGCTAAAAAGGACATGAAGGCATATTTTCATGATGGAAAATAGGCACAGGGGTCACTGTTAGGGGTCTCCAAGATCAAGAACGGGGAGTACAGGTACAATGACAAATTACTATGTAAAATATGTCGCGTAAAGCATGAAGGCCAAATGAGAGTGAGGGGTGAAATGATTTATGAATAAGTGCCAGGACCAGGGTGTCTTCGTCGGAAAACCTACCCAAACAATCACACATATACATAAAATGATATCTCTAAAATAATCACATGACATAGGGTATGGACACAACCATCCGTAGAAGTAAAAATGAAACAGGATCAGAGGTACGGATGCGGCCATCCAAACAAAGAGGATCATAATATAGACTTAAGGTATGTCCGTAGCCATCCAAATGAAGGAGTTATGTGTACAATCATGAATAACACATATCGCCTCGCAGCCTAGGATTTATCAGAAAAAACCTAGGGTCTTGTTCTCTGTCATGACCTGATCAAGTAAAAATTCAAGCATGCGAATAAATGAGCTGAAGTCGAACATGCAAGGAAATCACCTGATTACCACTCAATGATGTAAACCATTAACAGGTGTGATAAAAACCACCAATGATGACAATGGCTCTCAAGGTACCAACAGTACAATCCATGAGATGTGAATAAGGAGCTATCATCGAATAGTCATGGAATCAAAAATTGAAGGCCAATGATGTCACCCTATCATTGGATGCAAAAAACCTGCCATTAGGGCATGTAGGCTCTAAGGTACTAAAAAAGGGACTATAGATCAACTTTTTAGATAATGTGCTGAAGTAGAAAAGAAGTGATTCGTCAAAGGAGGGCCATAATTTATCCCACATCATCGACACAAGATGAAGGAAATAAAATAATAATGAGAATGATCAGAGAACGAGACAATGAATGAGACACAGAAGGGACTTCTCTTGAACATATCAGAGACACGACTCCAGATTTGGCAGTATTTGGCTCAAATGGAATCAAAGGTCACGGTTCACGAGAATGGCGATGGCATAAGAGGAAAATAGATTCCCAAACCCATGGAGGCAAAGTGACTAATAAAGGATATCCCCAACCTGACATGAAATAGAGGATGTGTCATGTTCAAGAGCGACATACTACCAACACCACCGATTAATTCTTTCCATTTTCCCCCACCATTTCTGGCAGGTACCCCAATTATTTTTTTATACAAGCTTGAAGGAGATAGAATATGCTTTTGATGTATTTTTTTCCTTCGGAAAAATCCATCCTAGTACATTTTACGAGCCCTAGGAAGGAGGAACTCAGTGTCGTCATGATGATGGATCCAATGCCGTTAAATTTTAACGAATCTGAAAAAGGTAAAAATTGGCTTCTTTTCATGTTTAGAGAGTTTTAAAAGAGGCAAAAAGAAAAATCTAGATGGCCCTTTTCATAAATATTCCCTCATACCCGAAAAGGTAGAAAACAAAGTGTGAGTGAACCTCTTAGTCCCGATTGAATAAGGTATTCCTTTTTCATAAATAATTTATCTGAGCCCAAAAAAGGGGTAAATTCATACTAGGTAAGTGATGTTTCGTGCACTTTAATGAGCTCAAAATGACAAGAACTCGACAATATTTTGATGTTTAGAGAGTCAGAAAAGAGCTGAAAGATGACTCCACCTGAAGGAATGAGTGGTATAAAGGATAGCAACTAGTTTCAGTAATGGTGGAACTGCTCAAAACATGATAAAAGTCAAGAGGTTGGCTAACAAGACCACTCATTCCAGCGGTTCCTCAGGAAAGGGTAAAACAACCAAGTGAAGGCATATGATCAACCAAGCAGATGGTGACGATGGAATGAGAAAACCAAGGCTCATCTGGAAAAACAGGTTGATCAAAAGGAAATTATGAGAGGTAAAATGAGAATGTTTCCATTTTTACACAAGCTTGAAATCATGGGAGCCTTTGCTTAAAATAGTTTGCATGCCCCCAGCATGGTGACTCAATTCAAGGTACATTTTTATGCAGGACAATCCTCTCTGTGGACAGAGACCATCCCTTTATCCCTAGAGTGGGTCTAGTAACAATAGGGAACAATTAAAAACCTACTTTCCTGGATTGGAAATGCATATAGATCACGAGAGCTAGGATAACAAGACACTAGAATACCCATCGATGAGATTGAAGTTCCTCGACTTCTTAAAAAGTTTTGGAACTTTGAAAAGATAGATAAGAAAATTTTATAAACTGATTTACATCACAAATTGCATGTAGATAGTTGTTATTGATTAAGTTAACAAGATCACCATTATCTATATGGAAACTATCTACTTCACTAGTTTGATTAGATTTTTCATCTTCAACAAAAATCTTACTCAAGTCATAATATTCCTTTGATCGCAAGTCTGACGATGTATGAATCAGAAAAATATCATGATCACACTGATTTGAAGAGTTCCCCCCGTACAAAATAAGATATTTTAAGGGATGGAATGGATGCTTTATAATTTCATCACTTTCTTCTTCATAATGGATGTTATCCCTATCATGTGTCATTTCAAGATTCAACTCATGAGATAAAAAAATTGAAGAGAATTGAGAGTCCCCATTGCAAGTTGATGCATCATAAACAATAGATCGAAAAGGATAGGGAGGTGAATAGGAAGAAGTGTTCATAGGTGAATCTTCTTTGACTGAAACATATTTATGATCTAAATCCCTTGAGATAGACTCTTCTTGAGAAACTTAAAGATTAGTTGGTGCACTTGGGAATTAATTATCGTATGAATCAATGAATTCATTCTCATCGAAATTATTTTTTCCCAAGACGTGCTACTAATTAGGAAAACTGATCAAAATTTATTTTCTATTAAGATTACTAGATTTAATATCATCCAAGAATGAGGAAACACCATATTCACATAGAGGATTTTGAAAAAGAGAAGAAATATTGAAATAATCTTCACATTTATGTTCCTCTACCTGTGAAATGTAACTACTTGCACCTAATCACGACTTAGATTTGAAATAGATTGATTCGTAAGATCAAGGGACAAGGGCTACTGGAAAATATATGGTAAAGGGTTACAGGTATTTGAATTAGATTCAAAACTTAACTTATGAGTAGTAATATCATCTCGCAGAATGGAGAAGTTAGTATTCATGATAGGCATCATGAACCATTCCAATATTTCCACCATGGGATTTGAATCATGAAAATTGCAAGGGGGATGAGAAAATGGATTAAGAATTTTATTTGCAAATTTCCCAAATTTATTATCATTACAAGGAGGCACTCGAACTAGGACTGAAAAAGGAGGAGAAAAAGGAACAAAAGGAGTAGTAGATTCCTCCTATGAAATTATAGGTGTCTCATGATTTACAATATTTGGGGAAGTAGAAACATCAAAGGGTTCAGGCTCATGGTTTAGAGAGATATGAACCAAATGCTCAAAAATTTGTTTCAAGAAATTTTAATCGGTACCTTCTTCACAAAATTCAGAAAAAATGTGAAGGAATCGATCAGAGAAATCCTCACGTAATTCATTAGGCTTCATTCTTAACTGATTAATTCTTGTAAGAACATCCTGAAAATCATACCTATCAAAGGCTTGATAAAGCTCCTGGGGAAAATGATGAAAAGAATGGAAGGAAGAAAATGGTAACACGTATGACACCATCAATTACCACGACCTTCAAGGGTGAGGAATAAAATAACAAAAACAAAATATTCATCATGGATTTTGTAAGATTAAAAAACTTAAGAAAATAAAAAATATGTTCGGTTATGGATGTTCCATCTTCACCGTCAGACTTCAATTGAGACAAGTGATAAAGAGGATCATCAAGGATTGAAATTTACAAATGGATAAATTAGACAAAAACCTCGAGAGTATGATTCAACAGTGATCCATTAAATATAAGATATTTATATTAGACTCAATGGGCAGAAATCGTCATCTGGTCCTCCTTATAGCACCATTTTGGCTATGGTGCTGGAAATATGTCAACTAAGGGGTTCTCCCCAATGTGAATTCCAAATTACACTTCACACCATTTGGAGTAGGAGCCCCATCGAGAGTATCAACCTAGGTGCCATGTATTCCTGTAGATTTTCCTTGGCTAAAAAGTTCAGCACAAGACAGTAATATGCAAGTATTTTTGGATCATCAAGTGATTATGCCTTGTGAAATTTTTAGTTGTAGAAAGTATCAAGGTCCTTATATGAAAAGGGAAGATAAATTTTGGCCCTTTAAATACATGTAATTGTACTGATCTAGGAAAGGGACATGGCCATATAGATAAGAATGAATTGTTGATAAACTAGTGTAATAGTTCACAACGAGGAAATGATTGTGAAATAAAATACATCACACCTTCAACAAGATAAGTACCAAAGCCACTAAAACAGTTCAATTTCCTTAGTATAAATCAAAAGACATACATAGAAAAAATTCAAAGAATTGTCTTGAAATATTCATGACATATGCATGAAATTGTGTTGGCTAAAAAAACTCCAGAATTAAGTAAAATTTATGTGATACATCAAGACAATGAGCATCACTAGCCCAAATACTGGAGCATTAGAGTAGTCACTCGCTCCTCTAAAACAACCATCTTCGCCCCTAATGCTTGTAGGAGGACAAAAGGTGAAATATCCTTTACATGAGCAATGAGGGTGTATATATAACAAATGGGGTGACCATCCACCTCCCTTGTGACTCTTGGAATACATTCATCATTGTTTGACTTCTTAATGACCTTTCAACTTCCTACATGACTCAATGACTCCCAGACTTCCACTTTAAATTACATTTTTCCTATATTGAATTTAAATAATCCAAAAATGATGTGACAAATGATGACTCGTGACCAGACATGACATGAAATTGATTACATGGATTGCATTATGATGTGCTAGTGCCAATTTTTCCTTCTTGCTTCTTTGTCTTCATTAGAAGATGTATCCAATACTTTTTATTCATGAGAGATATGGTTTGTTCTTCATATCTTCCATCCAAACAGTTTTGCATCAGGTGGAGTCATCATGCAGTCTTGATATTTGTTCATCTGGTGTAATCCATTGTTCCTTCATCTTCTTGCTTGATAATCATATTATCTACTCGTCCCCTTAGGTGTATTCTAGCATGGTCTCCTTCTTCATCTACTTCCTCATCATCCTATCATGACATAATAGAATACCTATGCATTCCACCCATGACAAGATGACATCATTCTGATAATCCCCCAACCTAAGATGCTTCATGAAATCACTTGTTAGGGGTAGAAATAGTGACTAGTTTAGTGTCTAACTCAGGTATTGCTCGATTCCAGATGCCAAGGTCTGCGGCTGAGGCTTTAGACTATGAAACGTGTAGTTGAGGATGTCCAGGTTCATAGTATTGTGTAGTTGAGTGACTCATGGTCTCTAGATGGAGGATTGAGCCTTGAGATTGCGCAATGTGTAGTTCTGGGGGCCTGGGTAGAGGAACTGTGTAGTTGAGTGACTGAAGGGATCATGTTCGAGGCTTGAGGCCTCATATTGCATAGTTTGGAGTTACGAAGGCCTGGGTAGAGTTACTTCATATTTGAGGAACTCAATAGGTCAAGCTTGAGGCTTGAATTTTCCTAATGCGTAGTTTAGATAGGAGAATAGGCTAGGATTTTACGTAGTTGAGGGGTTCAAGGGCTAAAGACTGAGGCTTGAAGCATGAAGTTTTTCAATGCATAGTTGTGGAGGGAGAGAGGCCAAGTGAGTGCACAATTGAAAAGTTCAAGACCTCAAGGCTGAGGCTTGATGCTTAAGATTACGTAATGCACAAAGAAGGTTGGCTGGAGATAAGGATTACATAGCTCTAGAGATAAAATAATATTACTGAGCATTGATACCGTGCAGTGCACCTTTCAAAGAGGAAAGGTTAGGGCTTGAGAGTTGAGATTGCGCAATGCATATTTCAAGAAGACTAAATGAATTCAATTTTCCTGGGAAAAAAAAATTGAGATAAGGATAAGTGTGGGGTCAGTGTGGTCCAAGTGAGAAGAAATAAAACTAGATCATGATCACACACTCAGAGTAGTCGATGACATAAAATTGATCACTTAATAATAAAAAAAGAACAAAATCATGCCCTCAATGTAACAGCAGTGCAACATACGTCTCCATGTGTGACACAAAAGATACGTTGTGTGATGAAAGTGACGACACGTGTGTGACAGTGCATGAAACTTTCAGAATGAGTGTAGAACATGTCTACGTGACTAGCAGGACTCATCAACACAAAAGTTACCCCTTGAAACAAGGAAAAACTATGCTTCACATGATAAGCGATGCTTCGCATGCCAAAAGACGATATTACTATATAAATATAAAAATGTGAGTGAAAATTTCAATATGCAAACAACGGTGAAAAAATCACATGCCAGAGCCAAGATAACATGAAAATGACATTAATTCATATAAAATAAAGCAACGGAAAAAAACTTAAACATGATATAGAAACTCACGAAAGTGAAGGCGCACAAAAATGACAATTTGGAAAAATCACTGAAAAAAAAGTACAATCACAATCGAAAGTGAGAGATTGGAAATGAAAGAACGCACTAACTCTTGATAAGGATTTCATAGGAATAGTCTTGATAGAATTTTTTATGCTTATACAAGCCTGTACTAAAGAATTCCCTCATGAATTTGCTGCATACCAAGCATGTGCAAGCATGTGACTTCAACACTTATAATCCAAGAGGGAGCTCAAGGCATCGACTAACCAAGAAGTTACTATAGAATGAATGATCACAATATCCTGAATAGGATCCAAAATTCAAGTGCAGGAAAAATTTTGGAGGGTGTTCGTCGCAATGGCAACAATTCACAATATAAATTTTATTTTCCAAACTTCAGAAAGTAATTCATCATGCCGTGATTCTTCATTTCAAACTTCAGAGGCCAACTCCCTCTTACTTTGATCATTAAAGGCTCATTACCTATCAAGAATAAACCATCAACATATAAAACGAAAATCAAAGTCATACCTTGGACAACTTTTGAAGTAGAGGCTTGGATCGGTACATATTCTTGGATTCACCAGGTAACCATCAATGTAGACATAGCAAGCTCAAGGAGCTTGCTTTATAAAAATATTTCTACAATCATAACACATAACATTGTGGAATCAAATCAAGTATGTCAGCTTATGAAGACTTATATTCCAAAAAAAAACTAATATCAAAGCCATAATTTTTTTTTCCAATGTAAATGTGTCTAAATCTTCAAACCAGGTGTCAGGTAGAGCTCACATCAAAATACCAAGTTAGGGATTCATCTATTGTCATGTCAAAAATTGTTATTGAGAAATATAAAACTCCATCATGCCATCCATATAATCATAATATGAATTATTTTTTTCATTATACACCAAGGATAATTCATATAAATTTCATGCATTCATGGTTAGATTACTGCATACTGAATCAAAACCTTTTATACTTCAACCATTGTTCCAAAGGCAATGATTCCAATACAAAATCTATATTGAAGAGAAATTTTTCCGTGAAAGTTATTATTCCCACATGACATTTCCATCAAGGCAAAACATCAATTATCAAATAAAAAATTTAATTTTGTATCACTAAATTCAATCAATCCATAATTCAAAACATATTTATGAACTATCAAGCATCACGTCAAAATTCCAATATAACTTATCTATATTAAATTGATAAACCAAATCTTTTCAAACCCTTGTATCTGTTATAAAATATTGACATTTACTAACTTCAATTATAGAATCAAAATAACATATTGATATGCCTAGTCTCGTCCCCTACAAACACAAGTTTATTCAAGACATTCACATTCTCTATAGTAATTCAAACATTCAAACTTCCATGCTCATAGGACTTTCTACTGTCTCCTCCATATCTGTAGGATTATCATACTCCAAGTGTGCTCTTGGTTTTATGCATAGGGATTTAGTTTTTGTATCCTATAGGCACAAACACACCCATATTCCTTCTTTTGTGTGGTTGGGAGGCCTATTACCGCACTCTTAAGCCTTCTTCCATGCGAATGGGGCTTAGACTAAGAGAAACCTTCTTTTCTCGGACTAGAACTTGTTGCAAACCAAAAACATCAAATATTTGTATATTTAGGTCCCAAAATATTACTTCAACAATAAATAACATTTTATACATTTTATGCAAATTATAATAGGTGTAGGGATCAAGAGATCAACATGTCTATCATAATACTTTCACACATCAACAATGTTAGGTCATGAAATCAAACTATATCAGGTTCTTAAACAAATATTCATCATGATCGTAACATGTTAGCATCAATTTCTTCATCATCCCATATGAACATGACATCAAATTTTCATCATGGGTTAGAGTCATATGATTAGGGAAATTTAGAGGTGTATTATCATACTTCAAATATTATAATCACTACATCACTTCTTTATCATATTACTCAACCATAAAGTCATTTAATTTAGATTTATTGCATTTTCCAATTTACTAAGCTTATCAAAACCTAAACAATGTCAACAATAAGATCCTGGATATCAATCTTATTATACAATTTTATCATCATGGTTATCATGATTATCACAACAATTAACACTAGTATCAAGTCGCCATATAAAAAAAAATGTATCTAGCATACTTTATAAAATAAGGAAATCCATCATGTCTAAAATGTAATATAATTTCCAAATATCATGTGCACCAATATATCACATATAATGTAAATAAAACTTACTTTCATATTCTTGCATGAGACATTTTGTGAAGGTGATGTTTTCATAATGCATAAGGGCTTACCTTGCCATCCAATATGGCACCTAAGACAATATACTACACATACCTTATAACATTTAGATACCTTTGCACCTTCTTATTTGACATTTACAGCTGGAGTACTTTGTCAAAATTTCATTAGATACCTCTTTCATTTTCAAATACTAGCTCTTCTCTTCCTACAATAGCCATATTTTCCTGTACCTCAGATTATCCTGAAGAAGGATACACTTATCACATCCCCTCAAGAGGTTAGAAGTATCCAAATAGTCTAATATACATGTAGGATGTATAATCAATGATCTGAACAATAAATCTAAAAAGAAGTAAAGACATGAAGAAGTAACATAAATCGAAAAATTACTTATCTTCAATGAGAGGTGATCACCTCCTCCATGAATCCTCCTTAAAGACTCATTGTTGTCCATTTTCCATATAACATTCTTGCCTTGATTATATTTCAACCAACTTCATCAAAAATCATGCCTACATAATACTATCCCATCTATGGTTTTATCGATCGTGTCATAAGTGTTAAAACATATTCACTTTGATCATGCTAGGGTTTCTAGATTGAATATCTCAAAATTTTGTTATAATATAGGGTTTCTTCTAAACCCTAACCTCAGAATATCCATCAAACCCTAAATGTCAAATTTCTTAGGGTTTCCTACAAAATTTAGCATTCTTTTAGGTCTCAAACATCTTTTATTTCTTCCAATAAACGTGTCTTCATAGGGGTGATCTTCAATGACTTTTCGTTATCCCAACTTTGACCCCATGTTAAATTTTCTTAGGGCTATATTTCTCTTTGCATTAGATAATTGCATTTCTTTATTTGCATATTAAATTCACCCCATGACATCATATCATTATTTATTTTTATAACATTATTCAATGACATATGCAATTATATGAAAATAACAACATCATCATCCATGCAAAAGAACATAAAGGAACAATAGAAGAAAGGCATTCACACATAGATACACCATGATTAGTGAGAGACAAGGGAAAAACCCACTACAAGGAAAACCATTTCAAAATTTTCTTCTTATTAGATTGTCATTAAATGGTTCACTAAAATAGAGTATAACAATCCATATCTTCAACCATAATCCTATCCAAAAAATCCAATTAAACAACATCCATGAGTTGAACCCAAAAATGCTAATAATCAAAACCCTACTTTAGAAGCCTGTGATCAATTGTTAATTTTTTTGGTGAACTGTCGACCTATGTGATCAATGGTTAATGTTTGTGATGAACTTTCGACCTATGTGATCAGTTTTTAATGTTTGTGGTGAACTTTTGAACTATGTGATCAACTCATGAAATATGTGCTAAACTATAAAACTCAAACCCTAGCTACCAAACACATGCAGAGAGCGATGTGCATGAGGCTTAAACACTCCAACCACATGCATGAGCATGTGTGCCTACAGTTGCAACTGATATTTTCCTAAAGCATGCCTATAGCTCGAAACCAAATCCCTAAGAACACCTACAAGCTTCAGACTCTAAAATCCCATACCTATGCAAGCGAAATTCGACAAAGCATCTCAAGCGTATGTGAGCCAAACCAAAGAAAGAAGAATGATCATGATAATTATTTACAAATTAGGATCACTTGACTTGTATTTATACCCATCCATGGGTTCCCAATTTCTCTTTTGGGTCTAACTATCCCTTTCAGCACATGTGGTTTTTAATTCAAAAATACACATCCTTTTTCCAAATTAAGGGATTTAATAGTCAAAATTGGTCCTCTCGAAAAGGGGAATGTAGTCCCATGATTGGAATTTATCACTAACTTTCCAAATTAACACAATACATGGAAAGATAATGAGATACCTGCAGAATCTTAAACTGGGGGAGTCGAACTAGAGAGAATGAAAACCAGCTCAAAGATGAGGCCTCCTTCATAACGGTGAAAAAAGAGTATAAAGAAAATTTACAACAATAAAGGGCACCCTGGGATATACACACCATCCATAACAAAAAAACGAAGCCAATTGGGAAATATTTCCTTCCCACCCCTAAATAGGAGCCATGTGTTGCGATGCCCCACCACAAGAGACATGCCATTACCAAAAATTACATATCTGTCGACCTCATTTCCTGAGACAGAGAACTACCAACACCAACAAAGTGACAGTTAAGAACCTCTCCCTCCATTGTGAGCCAATGTAAGTATGAATAAACCCATATTTTCAGTACGAAAAGGTTAAGGGTGTCAGGGGAGGAGAATGCCCCACCCTTGCTACTCTGCACAACAATAATACACCATTAGAGAAATTTTGAGGTCTAAAATGGGCCTCCTAAGTAATATTATAAAATAATAGTGGAAATAATAAAATAAGATTAGATTACATCATCAAATTTTAGAGGGAAAAAAGAAAACCTATTTTTTAAACTCATCTCCCTAAGGTTTTACTAAAATTTTGAGCAGGAGCACTCATTGGATGCATAATTTAATTTCTCATCCAAGGAGTACCCATGTTGCATACTTTCGATGGACACTACATGAAAAATGAGAAATACATGAAAAATCATGATTGAATCATTTTTTCATGTATTTCTCATTTTTTGTGTAGTGGGGTCCATCTAAATTATACAACATAGTTACTCCTTGGCTTAGGAATTAAATTCTACATCCAACTAGTGCTCCAACTCAAAATTTTATCTAAAATGTAGGGAGATAAGTTGAAAATACAATTTGAAAAAATAGTCTTTTACTTATTTTTTTAATATTTTTGCATTTTTACTCTAAAAATGGTGAATCACCTCCATGGTTGACACCATAATCTTGAATCCTGTTGGTTCTTATAAATTTTATTTTGGTAGTACATTTTTTTAGGCCCAATTTAGACCTTAAAATTTCTCTAATGCACCCCAAATGTAATGTCATGCACATATTTAAGACCCAAGACATAGGTTGGACAAGGCATGCAAACACGCCTTTGTGCGCCACGACATGTCCTATAATGGACAAGTGGGTGTCAAAAATATATTCCTCAAATAATGGCCTCGAGGTCTACATCCCCATCAGCGAAAAAATATAATAAAATAAAAGTAAATTGTTATAAAATATAATTAAATTGTTATTTTTTTAACCAATGAAAATAAGTGGAAAAAAAGGTATAATTCTCTCAGGAAAATTTCTCTAAAAAAACATCTTTTATAAATAGAATAAATAAATAAAATTAAATATATTACATTCTATAACCATTAAAATCCATAATATACATCACACAAATTATCCATTTACGCATTTATATTATAAAATTAATAATAATAAAAGCATATAAACCATTTAAAAAATACTACATACTCATTCATCTCATCACTGAATTGTTAAAGTATTCAAAACATATGTTTACAATGTCACATATATTGTTCATTAAAAAGTATTTAACACACTATCTAGGATAAGGTATGGATAAATTACCTCCACTCCATTCTTCATGCCCATCCACTTTATGTAATATACTCAAATAAGTTGATTGTTTCCATATGTGAAGCCTTAGTACTATCACTGTTTACGCTCTGAAAATTCAAGTTAAGATGATGTTATCACTCCAATAATTCTCAAGGGTTTTTATATTTTGGTTTGAAGAATATTAGAGGTAACCACAAACCTAATTTTAAGCCTTAGGATCTATCCTTCCTAATGCTTAGAGAGGGCTCTCTCTATATGGTTTGTCTTTGTTGATTGTAGTTGATCTTAGGCTAGTTATGTAGGATTGCTTGGGATTTTATTTTTTATTTGGTTTAGTGGTAAAATCACTTACTTAGATGGATAGATGTAGCTTTGTATTCCATTGGGCTAATGGTGTTAATGTGTCAAGTATAAGAAGCATGATCAAGGTACTAAAGGGAAGTATTCACAGAGCAAGATAGTTTAGTCACTTCAGATCCTTAGGCTGATGGTGAAAATGGTTTCAATAGGGGTAAGAGAGAAATTAAGGGTTCTCAAATCTGGATAATGAGTGAAAATATAGAGGTCAATCGAAATAAGGGAGAAATTAAGAATTCCCTAATCTGGATATGAGAAGAAAAACATATAAATGATAAACAGTTCAAGACAGAGTGTAATTAAAAATATTCTGTAATAACATTCCAGTTATATCATTTCGAACAAGAAAACATATGGGCATGTGAAAAATTCAGAAAGAAACAATTGAACAAGTAGAAATTACTTCACTGTATTGGCCCAACACATGAATCCTGTAATATAATCTCTTTATTTCTTTAATCCAGTCTGTTGACTTGAAATTTGTACAATTACCCTAAGGTTCCAGAATAGTAAAACTATAGAAATGTTCAGTGATTCATCCACACATCAATACTTCGAAATGTGAAGTATTTATACAAAAAATTATTACAAAATATCCTAAACAACTTAGGAATTATTCAAGGAAAAAGAAATATCTTCATGCAAGAAGATAGAGACAGCTATCTAACTAATGCAAGTTGTCCCTAATTTTATTGATTTTCTGTTTAATTGTTGATCTTTTGATGTTGATTTGTCTCTGTTTATTGCTCAACGAAGGTTTCAATTAAACAATGAAGTTTCCTCTATGCTGGAAACTTTCACTCTGACTTTTACTGATACTCTTTGACTGTAACTGATACTCTTTGACTGTAACTGATACACTTTCATTGTAACTGATACTCTCTCACTGTTACTTTTGTTCTTTACTGTACACTGTAATTGTAAAACTGCATGCTCTGTTTTATATTTTCCTGACTGATATTTTTCTCATTTGACATCCTTCTTTGACTGTTTTGATCTTTATAGTAAATTGTTGGGTGTGGAGCCTGATTATCTTGTTTATTTTGCATCACAATGTTTGACCCCTGTACCTTAATGGGGGGGAAACGTTGCCCATAATTAAATGCTGCCTGGAGGGTATACGGGGGGGGGGGGGGGGGGGTAGCTAAGACTTTATGGAGGGTGCCCCCCCCCCTAGCAGAGGGTTTCGGGGGTAGCACCCCCGAAGCTAAAAACAGATGTAAAATTTCCTTGTAAAAGTATAGTAATTTCTAGTCAATCTAGGTTGTTCATTAGGCGAATGATCTGATGGTTGAAGTTGTGTTTAGTGTAGGGTTTTCAGCCCTAGAAGGAAACTCCTCGCATGTATGAGGGTATTTTATTGCGGCTGTGTATTGTATGTGTAATCTCGGAGCGAGAAACAGACAAGGAGACTGTGAGAGAGAACAGAGGATATTACAACGGATCTGTTGTAGGTTGTGTCTCTTCATTTTTCTGGATAATAGAAAGGAAGGATTGGAGGTTCAGGGTGGACGTAGCCCAAACTCAGTGAACCACATATATATATGTCTCTCTGATTTTATGTGTTTTGTGTGCTTGTTTTTTCCGCATATTTTATATGTTGCATTGCTCTGTAATATATAATTTTATAACATAAATCAATCAATTTCTCCCAAATTTCTACCTTTGGTAGCTTAATTTTCACTATCCTCCTTAATATCTCATCAACCTCTATGTATTTTGAGAATGTAGGCTTGTTGACAAATAAATATTTTACCTCATGTTGTAGGTAAAACAGATTCTCAAAATTCCTTTAAAGTACCTTCCCTATTGGAATTCCCTGCATGGCTAAGCTACTGGCTTGCTCCTTAGCCACTTCTCTCATCTTCTTATCATAATCATCCTGCTTCATTATTTTTTCATGAATAACTAATGTATTTGGAAGGCATTTTTGTCTGAGAGTGTCAAACTTCATCATGAACCTTGTCATGGAAACTTCTGTATTCTGGCATTTCTCTTTTAGCTGTATCATCAAATTCTTTTTATAAATAACCTTCGTAACTTCTAGGATAGTTTCTTTTCTATCACTAATTCCAATCTCTTCAAGTTCTTGCCTATTTTTGGAATTAAGAAATTTTATGATCTCATTTGCCTCTTCAGGCTTCTTGCCAAGTTCTTCTTTTATCTTTTGGATAGCTTCTCTTGTTTCTTTGACTAAATCTTTATATTCATAGATAACCTGTATGGATGGCCAAATATCATTGAGATATTCAACAATGTTGTCCCATAGTTGCTGCTTGGCTTGTGCCATGGGTCCTTTTAGTGTTAGATATTTTTCTAACTTCAATTTATCATTCAACCTGTTTGATTTCTATTCCTCATTCTTGAGCATTATCTTAGCAAGTTTCTTTTCATCTTCCAAAATTTTTAGTTGTTCTTTAAGTCTGTTAATTTCATTTTTTCTGAATAGACATGTCCTCCATAGCTTTTACTAGTTCACTTGTGTAATATCCCCAAAAGGGAACAAGCAGAAATACTAAACAATATTGGATAGAAATAACGCAGTTCAAAAAAGTAAGAGAAGGAGGCCAATATGGAGGCTCAAAAATGACATTTACATCATCAAATCAGATTTAGAATGTGGCCCATGAGATGTAAAATAGAAATAGAAGACTATTACTTGAAGAAATCCTAAAAAATGAGGTGTTTCAACCATAGAATATGACTAAACAAGCTTGAAAACGTTATTTTTATTGGATGAAATAATAGTATATTACACTTCAAATCTAGAGCAGATCTGTGTACAAAATTTTAGAACTATATCAGATATATACACTAGAAGGCTCCTCTACAAATGCCCCTTGGGGTTTTCAGCAAAAACTGAAGTACATAGAGTAGATATGAGATCTTATGCAATAGATCTGCAGAATGATTCAGAAATTCTGAAGCAAATACAAAAGTATTTAGATCAGATCTAAATATGACATGGATTATACCTAAAATCCATGGATCACCACAGTGAAGAGAACATTCCCAACACCAGAGATATCTCCTCCAAAAGTGTGCCAAAACATCTTGCAACTTTATATTTGCAAATAACACAGTACTGGAATGAAAACTACGTTGTTGGCTCTAAAACATATCTGGCCTCAAGCCAAGATCTGAAATCAGTGCTCCAGTCATACAATACTCTCTTGCCAATGGGATAGAAGGCTTTCCCACTGAAAAGAGGCACTAGAATGACCTAGGTTTCAGTAGATCTAGCCTCCACTTGCTGTAGCTTACAAAGAAAACCAAACCATCAACAGGATCTATGTTGTAGTTGGAAGAAGAGCTTGGCCAATTGCATGATAGTGGACAAGAAATGCAAGACTCCTCCAAGAGGCCTCTCAAGAAAGGAGGTGGGATTCCCGATCAAGAACACCTAGTGCTAAACAACATTATTCTCTGCTAAAAAACCAAGAGAACAAGAAATTTCTAAACAAAAAAATATTCCGAAATAATATGTTCATTAAAAACCTTCTCATGTTGTCCTCCTCTTCCTTTTATAAGATAGAAATCTTGCAAAACCCTAAACCATCTCAATGATTTAGCTTCTTTCACATGTGCCACCTCCAACTAAGACGACGTTCTGCATCAATGAGGATCACTTCTTATATATAGTGCTGTTGATTTGGTCATGGTTGACCCAGTGAAATGACTCAATCCCTTTCACACATAAGGGTGTTTTATTGACTTAGCCCAGATTTATCTTTGTTCACATGTGGCATTTATTTATTTACTGTTTTAGGATTTTTTATTGTCCTCCTTTACACATTTATTCTTGCAACAAAAAAATGAAAAAAAATTGTATATTCCCATTAGCTTGGGCTAATTAGGGAAATTACATTCCTTCCCTCCAAAATGTTGCTTGTCCTCAGGCAACAGATAAGGTGAGTGCTGCAACACTTCTCCTCCTCCATTGCTGACACCATCATGAGTTAAGCTTCCTCCATAAGCTAAGTGTTCACCAATCCAACCCTCCATGAATTGTTCCTCCAAATTCATCATGACATGTACATAGTCCATCCCACAAGGAGTCAAGAACTCAAATGAAACAAACATGGTTGAACCAATACTCTCCCTGAAACATGTAGCATAAGGTACATAGTGTTGGAAATACTGAGAGGGGGGTGAATCAGTATTCCTTTCAATTAGAGCATTAGTTAATATTCACTTATTATCAATGTTTGTACAATGATAGCAGAAGACAAGAGGAACACAAATGCACACAATTTTTAAGGTGGAAACCCACTCCGGGAAAAAAACCACCTAATTCTTTTCTAATAATTCTTTAATATTCAACTCCAATTGAAAATAAAGCTCCAACTTCCTAGAATCTAGAAAAGCATTCTTCTCCAGCTCCCACTGGATGGACACTCCAATGCCTGACATTATTCAATAGTGAACTGAATAGATGCCCCAACACCCAATGAGGTACAACTCGTCCTAGCACCACCCTACCACCCTATAGAAGAATAAAAGAAGAATGGACTCCCGTACCAGGGAAAATGATCCACTTTACAATGATATAGAATGATGTAGAAGAAGAAGATATCCTAGACCATAAACCCAACTTTGACAGAACCACCTAATGATGATCCTATACGACACGACACTGCCTCTTCAACTCTTGGTAGATAGATACTAGTACAATCTCTACAATAATGTATTTACAATGACTAAGTACAATGATACCTTTACAATGATTGTATGAAGTGCTACCCACTTGAAAAATTCGTAGGATGAGCTTCTTGATGTTGTTATGCACCTTGGTTGATGCTCTTTTCATGCTACCCTCTGCTACACTTTTCTTTGCTTTTCTGCCCTAGAAATTTTGGTTCTTTGCAACCCTTGACAACACATGATCTAGCTTTTTATTTGCCTTATAGGAGCTCGATATTGAATCTGGTGCATCTCTGTTATTTCAGATCCCCAATATCTAATTTTTAGTCCTGTAGGATTAATCTGATTTGTCTTTCTAATGCCACAAGTCTGACCCAATTTGGATTCTTCAAGGGAGATTTATGCCAAATCTCTCACAATGCCCTAATTATGGACTGTTTCAGCAGAGAAAAGTTGTATGGCATGCCACGTGTTTTCTTCATTCGGCTTTGAAATTGATAGAGAAAAAACTACAGTCTGTGCACTATCTATCACATTTTACAGAATTCCAATCCGATACTCAGAGAGAGTTATGACGAGTTTACCAAGGTCACTTCTTTGAGATGAATTTTAGGAGCCTACAAAAACCCTGACTTCCACAGATCATATCTCCAAAAATGTTGTGTAACTTGATCTAAAATTTTTACAGCAGCTTCCTCGGGATCTCAGCTTCACCTCATAAAAATTTAAGCTTCTGAACCTTCGTAGAAAAAGCATTAGAGCGAAAATTCCACGATGACCTATTTCAGATGGCGAAATCCTTTGCATAAGGAGGAAATGAGGATCACAATTTATATAAATTCTTAGGTTGAGAGGGGCTTAAACAAGTGAAAATTGGAGGGATTTTAGGAGCTTAAAAAATATTAATTATGAATTTTCAATGACCCATGCCCCAACCCCATGGGGTTTTAGCCCACTAGTTGGGGGTACAAACTTCAAACATGAATATCTCTCAAACTGTGAAGATTACATGGCGTGCCATATATCAACAGAAACATATCGACAAGTAGAAACCATAAAAAGCATTATTGACCCATAATATATTAATTTGGTAGGTAAAAATTCCCATGCAATATTGGGTTAGCCCCTGCTGCTGCTTGGGTTGACATCAATGACAACTGCTGATCAGCAATCTCCCCCTTTGGCATTGATGGCAACACAAGTACTCTGCCTACGATCATGACAGCTATTCCTATGACATTCTCTCCCCCTTTGACATCAATGAAAAAGGGTAACTCCCCCTGAAACACAACAATCCTATGGACCTATACACACTTCTAATCCCCCTAACACACAACCGTCCTGCAGACCTGTAATCTACTTCCACTTCCCCTTCATATTCTGAAAAAAGGAAAATCTAATGAGAACTTGGGAGAATCCCAAGCTTCTGGTGAAGATATTTCAATGCTAGCAAATATTTGATATGTGATTATTTTGGTGCTGCTTGGAATGTTGCTACTTGTCCAGCTGCTTGGATAACATCTATTCAGGAGGTTGTTACATATAGAAGACTACTAATCATAGATCTATACAACCTTTGATCCACATCCTTAGATGAGTCGTCTATGCTCAATTTGCAACTTGTTACCATTGGAGTAAGGATGGGTTTGCAATCTTCCATTTTAGATTTCTTGAGCATTTCCTTGATGTACTTGGCTTGACATATAAATATTCCTTTCTCTTGCTGAGATATTTGAAGCCCTAAGAAGTATGTCATCTCACCAAGTAAAGACATCTCGAAATCACTTTGCACCTTTGTAGCAAACTTCTTACTTAGTCAATCATCATTGTTACCAATTATTGTATCATCCTCTTTATCTATTAGACATGATTTAGTTGCTTCATCCAGAACATATATGTCATTTGGAGCTCGACTTGCTGTAGCCACAATTTCACCATACATGCCTTTCCTAATTTCACATTTTGTGCAGTTGAATATTATTGTGTGTCCTTGATCACACATTTGTCCAACACTGAGCAGATTGTGATTCATGCTTTCAACCAATAGAACATTCTTGGCTAGAGCATCTTTTCTTCCGAGAGTGACAGTACCTGATCCTATAACATTTGAAGATCCATAATTTCCAAATGACATGGTTCCATCCTTCTTCTCTTTCAGAGATACAAATTTATTTCTATCTCCAACCATATGCGTTGAGCAACCACTATCAACATACCACACATCTTTGTTCTTTTGAGCCTTGAAAGCGAGAGCACAATTATCATTATTCTTCTTCTTCCATGTTCGTTCATTATGTGGCTTCAAATTTTCTTCTCGAGGATTTTCAAGTATGCAGTCTTGGCTATGTGTCCAAAGTTTGGGCATTTGTAACATTCAATATTATTTCTTAAATGTTCAAATCTATTGATGTTTTTCTGAGCCCTGGGAGGTTCATATTTGACAGATCTCCTGGAATTGTATTCGTTCCGAGGGTACATGCAACATTCTACAACTTTATGACCAAATTTTCCACATGAATAAAAATAGCCATAAAAAATATGTTGGTACCTAGATGGAAATTTTTCATCGAGGAATTGTCTTCCAAGGTTGTTCTTGTGAATCTTGTCCAGTGAAGTCTACATGCATGTCAGATCTCATAGGTTCATTGTATTTTGTTGTAGAAGGTCCTGCTTCTTCTTCTTTGTAACCGATGCCAATTCAGTCATTGTAAGATCATTGATTGTTGATGAGTTCTTCCAATGCCCTTGAGCTGTTGGCATAGTTTTGGATAGTTTTTCCTTTCTTCACTTCCTCACGCAGCGAGACTACTTTGGCTTCTAATTATTCCCTTTCTTGGTTTCTTTCTTCCAAATTATTTTGAAGTGAATCTTTAATGCATTTGTGTTCTTCAACTTCAATTTTGAGACCTTGAACTTGTTCTTCAAGAGTATTGGAATAGATCTTCTCTGCCTTGAGATCTTTTATAAGCTTGATTGCTTCCTTATAAAATTATTCTATGGTCATTCCTTCTTCTTCGTTGTTTGATACCTATTGTTTATTGTGCTTGGCCATAAACAATACTCTCTCATTGGCTTCTTCTTCACTGTCATTGTCTTCATCAGATGATGAGCTATCTTCTTTAGAGAGAAAGTTCCTTTTGGATCCTTGCTTGTTGAATTTCTTAAAGCCTTTCTTTCCTTTTGAGATTCCATCACTTCTGTTTGGAAATTTTTCTGCAAAATGCCCAACCTCATTACAGCTGAAACATATCAATGGAATTTTACGTTTGAATTGTCCCTTACCAATTTTTAGTTTTCTTGTGAAGTAAGCATATTCTTCATCTGAAAGACTTTCTTCATCATCTCCCTTTTCTTCACACTTGCAGGTGCATGTCTTTTCAATTGAAGGTTGTTTATCCTTATTGGTTTTATTAGATGCAACGAACATAATTTCTAGATGCGAAGTACCCTCTTCTTCATAAAGTATCATTTCATATGCTATGAGAACTCCATGTAATTCCTCTTTGCTGAGTTTGTCTAGATTTGCACTGTATTCTAAGACCGATACCTTTGGGTTGAATCTCCCTGGTAACGTTCTGAGAATCTTCCGTATAATAGTCTTCTCGTCAACTGGCTCTCCCAATTCTTCCAGAGTATTGGTTATTTCATCAACGTATTGGAAGAATGCAACAATGTTGCAATCTTCTTTCATTCTGAGTTGCTCAAATTTTGCTTTATAGATTTGAAGCTTTGATTCTTTGACATTTGAGTCACCTGCATATATATTCTCAAGCTTGTCCCATACATTTTTGGTAGTTTTACAACCCAACACCTTATGATAAGCAGATTCAATAAGTCCACTGATAATAATATTCTTTGCTTTTGCATCATTTACCAAATTCTTCTTACCTTGTTCATCCGTAGTTGATGTAAATACATCTTGAACAGTGTCCCATACTTCGTAACCTTGTGCCAAGAGATAGACCTCAATTCTTCCTTTCCAGAGTGCATAATTATTTTCATTGAATAGAGGTGCACCATTCTTGGTATGATCCATGACCTCCTTCCAGCTGTGAAACTGATATTGAAGGAACCAAGCTCTGATACCAATTTTTGGAAATACTGAGAGGGGGGGGGGGGAGGGTGAATCAATATTCGTTTCAATTAGAGCATTAGTTAATTTTCAATTATTATCAGTGTTTATACAATGATAGCAAAAAACAAGAGGAACACAAATGCACATAATTTTTAAGGTGGAAACCCACTCCGGGGCAAAAACCACCTAATGCTTTTCTAATAATTCTTTAATATTCAACTCCAATTGAAAATAAAGCTCCAACTTCTTAGAATCTAGAAAATCATTCTTCTACAGCTCTCACTGGATGGACGCTCTAATGCCTGAGATTCTTCAGTAGTCAACTGAATGGATGCCCCAACACCTAATGAGCTACAACTCACCCTAGCACCACCCTACCACCCTATAGAAGAATAAAAGAAGAATGGACTCCCATACCAGGGAAAATGGTCCACTTTGCAATGATATAGAACGACGTACAAGAATAAGATATACTAGACCATAACCCCAACTTTGACACAACCACCTAATGATGATCCTATACCACCTGACACTGCCTCTTCAACTCTTGGCAGATAGATACTAGTACAATTTGTACAATAATGTATTTACAATGCTAAGTACAATGATTGTATGCAGTGCTACCCACTTGAAGACTTCATAGGATGAAATTCTTGCTGCTATTATGCACCTTGGTTGATGCTCTTTTCATGCTACCCTCTGCTACACCTTTCTTTGCTTTTTTTCCCTAGAAATTCTGGTCCTTTGCAACCCTTGACAACACATGATCTAGATTTTTCTTTGCCTTATAGGAGCTCGATATTGAATCTGGTGTATCTCTGTTATTTCAAATCCCCAATATTTGATTTTATATTTTGTAGTATTCCGCTGATTCGTATTTCCAATGCCATAGGTCTGACCCAATTTGGATTCTTCAAGAGAGATTTATACCCAATCTCTCACAATGCCCTAATTATGGACTGTTTCAGCAAAGCGAACTTGTACGACGTGCCACGTGTCACTTTTTCTTGATTCGGCTTTCAAATTTATAGAGAGAAAACTAAATTCTATGCACTATCTGTCACTTTTTATGAAATTCCAATACGATACTTAGAGAGAGAATTATGATGATTTTACCAAGGTCACTTCTTTGAGATCAATTTCAGGAGCCTACGAAAACCCTGGATTCCACAAATCATATCTCCAAAAATGTTGCGCAACTTGCTATGAAATTTTTACAGCAGCTTCCTCAAAATTTCAGCTTCGCCTCATAAAAATTTGAGCTTCTGAACCTTCGTAGAAAAAACTTTAGATCGAAAATTCCATGATGACCTGTTTCAAATGGTGATATCCTTTGCATAAGGAGGAAATAAGGATCACAATTTATATAAATTATTTGGTTGAGAGGGGCTTCAACAAGTGAACATGGGAGGGATTTTAGGAGCTTAAAAAATATTAATTATCACTTTTCAATGACTCATGCCCCAACCCCATGGGGTTTTAGCCCACTAACTGGGGGTACAAACTTCAAACATGAATATCTCTCAGACCGTAAAGAATTACATGGCGTGCCATATATCAACGGAAACATCTCGACAAGTAGAAACCATCAAAATAATTATTGACCCAAAATATATTATTTTGGTAGGTAAAAATTCTCATGCAATATTGGGTTAGCCCATAGTGCTGCTTGGGTTGACATCAATGACAACAATTGATCAACACATAGAGAGTCTCCATCCCATGTGGTACATACGTGCCTCCCATCCTCCCTCCATACAATCCCATAAAAAGTACAACTATATCATCAAGGTATTGATGCAAAACTACATATACAAAAAAATAAATTTGAGCACGAGGAGGTGGGTCATAGTCCCACATATGATACCAGCACAGTGCATCTCCTACCTGCATCAGATAAACGTATGGTAAGTGGTTTCCCCACCACTTAATTGCTGCACATGTCATCTCACTATAGCTGAAAGTGTGAGATATGTTTGGTGTTTTAGGAAAGCATCCATTGTGAAAGAAAATATCCCTTTGCACATCAAGGGAGTGGAAAAATTCAGAAATTTTAGTAGCCCAATGTTTTTCATGAGATCTACATGATACATCACTCCTCCTTGGAGTCATGGCATGCATAAACATGGTGAAAGAATATGTAAAATCAGAAGATGAAACTTGCTTTACATGATCAGATTCTTCACCAACAAGGTTCCTCATACACATGGAGTTCTGCATGGATATTTCTCCTCTTTAAAAAGAAGGAAGAGATGGCTGAAATAACTCTTGCATCGAGTCATATGGCTACCCCAACTCCACATAGTTCATGCATTCTTGAAAATGCTGATGTAGTTCTTCTTTCAAGCCTTCCCAATCAAAGCTCCTCATGATGATGTTGTTGATCCTCAGTGAATACATATGGCTAAAACATAACTCTTTGTATTCTCCTTGTAGTAACTTTTGGTTGAGATTAGAAGATCTAGACAAGAAGATCCTACCATGATGATAGATGAATCCTCCTTGGACTAGACAACCCTCTTCATGCAACTTTTCATCAAGTATCATACAAGTGTTAATATCTTTGGAATAATCCACCAATAGTTGGGATTTCCAATACAAATCTAAACTGCTCAACAATGACAGTGCTGATGATGCATCAACAGAAATGTCTATCATGTTGCTGCTCTCCTCCTTGACATCTCCTATGTCAAAGGTGTGTGTTAGAAGGCCATTCCTTCCATTCTTCTCCTCGCACAACGTAGATCCAGAAATGAGAGTGCGTGATGATGACAAGAGAAGACGAGCTCCCTCCTTCTTGAGCTTACCCAAGTCTTCCAGCGTTGTAGCTTTGTCTTCAAGTGCTCCAATCCCTCCTGGATCTAAGTTTGGAGCAGCAAGTTGTGAGGTCTTCACCACAAAATCTAAACCATGTGGCCCCCTATGTGGTTTGCACTAGATAAGAGTGTCCCATGCACAAATCTCATGAACATAATATATGGGACTGTGAGGTCCTTTCTTCCACTGTACAAATCCATCTCTATTTTCTATGTGGAAGTGTTATGTGAGGGGTATATATGCATGCATTTGATCATTTTAGATTCACCACTCTTCTTGTCCACCCATTCCATTTGCAAAGCCTCCCAATCAGTGGTGACTTTCCCCAATGTAATCAACCATTGAACACTCAAAATAACATTGGTGTCTAGTATGTCAACCACAAAGAAGTGGTACACCAAGGTGTAGATTCTCATGGTGACTCAAAGTGATGGTACACAATCCATTCATTGCATTGTTCTATAACCTGGGACCAAAATAGAGAATCCCTCAAAAGTATTAGTGGGTATTTCCCTCCTTTGCACAAGTTTGGCATCAATGAAGTTCTGGGTAGCCCCATTGTCAATCAATACAGAAACCCTCTGATTCATTATTGAACCTTGAACTCTTAAGGTCAAGTACTTAGGTACTCCTCTCAAAGATGCAAGAGTTCCTTCAATAGGATCAAATGTTCTATTTTCATATCCTGATGGTTTTGGATCTCCTTCAACATTGTTAGCGTTGTGACCTCTTCTTGGTTCATCATCTTCTTCTTCCTCGTCAAAATTTGAGAAGACTTCTATATAATGTGCTTTTCTAGTAGCAAATCTATGTCCAGGTGCCCATGATTCTTGTCAAGTGAAGCATAGTTTCTTCTTCCTAAGCTCTCTCCGGACATCCTCATTAAGAGGCTTCTTGTATGAGCTCTCCTTTGAAGAAGCAACTTTCTCTTCCTTTACTTTAGAAGGAAAAGAGGGCTTGTGCTGAAAGTTTTCCTTTGATTTTGGAAAAGAATCTTGAAGGTCTCCAGCCCTCTCAATGGAATCATGCAAGGTAGTGGGCTTTGTATACTTTACCAATGCATGAAGAGGTTCATATAGACCATTTATGAAAATGTACACCCTTCTTGTTGCAGACAAGTCAGGAACCATAACAGATAATCTCAAAAATTTAGAAATATAAGACTTTGTATTACTTGATTGTTTCAAATTTGCAAGGCTCATGAAATGTGCCTCTGAATATCTTCTATCAAATCTCTCCACCACCCTTCTAGTGAACTTAGAATAAGGAGTCACATTGGCATGACCCAATGTAGACAAGCCATGGAACCACTAGTCATGTGCTTCACCTTCAAAGTGCAGTGCTACAATCTTGATAGCTTCCATCTCAGGGACATTGTTCAACTGAAATTAGATGTCAAGTTTTTCTACCCATGCTTTGGCAGATCAATTGGATGACCCATCAAAATTGGGTAGAAAGAGTCTGCCCATAGAGTGATGTCGATCATGATTCTGAGTGAATCCACCATATCTATGCTGATGCCTTGGTCTTATTTTGTCCTTTAGGTGACAGAACCCTTGAAAACTCAAGTGAACTTTGAATATATGATTTTGAGACTCATATTATTCAAATTATTCTTCAAGGGATGCTTTCTCTTGAAACCCTTCATTTCCCACAGCCAAAAAGGTAGGCATGGTAGAGCGTTGGGAAACTTGTGGCTGGTGCACTGGTTGATCATTCCAGTGGTGAGATATGCCAGAGCTTTCTCGAGGATGAAATATCTTAGGATATTTTTTGATTCTATCCATTCTCATCTCTTTGATCTCTCTAGCAAGATATTGGATGGCTCTCAAAAGGATCTTTGCAAAATCCTTTCCTTCATCATCCCTTCCAGATTCAGGGGCTTAACCCTTGTCTTTGTCATCATTTGTGTAATCAAATTTCTTCTGTATTATTTTTAGATACCTCTTCTCTCTGTCAATAAGAGGCTCATCTTCTTCTGAAGACATATTGGCTTCTGACAGGATTTTCCAAGAAGATTGCTTCGATACCACTGTAATATCCCCAAAAGGGAACAAGCATCAATACTAAACAATATTGCACAGAAATAATGAAGTTCAGTAAACTAAGAGTAGGAGGCCAATATGGAAGCTCAAAAATTAAATTTACATCAGAAAATCAGATTTTGAATGTGGCCCATGAGATGTAAAACAGAAATAGAAGACTAATACATGAAGAAATCCTAAAAAATGAGGCGCTACAACCATAGAATATCACTGAACAAGCTTGAAAACATTATTTTTATTGGCTGAAATAGTAGTAGATTACACTTCAGATCTAGATAAGATCTTTGTACAAAAATTTACATCTATATCATATTTGTACACTAGAAAGGCTCCTCTAGAAATGCCCCTTGGGGTTTTCACCAAAAAGTGAAGTACATGGAGTAGATCTGAGATCTTATGCAATAGATCTGCAGAAAGATTTTGAAATTCTAAAGAAAATACAAAATTATTCAGGTCAGATCTAAATATGACATGGATTAGATCTGAAATCCATGGATCACCACAGTGAAGGGAAAATTCCCAACACTAGAGATATCTCCTCCAAAAGTGTGCCAAAACACCCTGCAACTTTAAACTTGCAAATAACATAGTACTGGAATGAAAATTTCACTGCAGGCTCTAAAACATATCTGGTGTCAAGCTAAGATCTTAAATCAGTGCTCCAATCATACAATACTCTCTTTCCAATGGGATAGAAGGCTTTCCCACTGAAAAGAGGCACTAGAATGGCCTAGGTCTGAGTAGATCTAGCCTCCACTTGCTGCAGCTTACAAAGACAACCAAACCCTCAACAGGATCTGCATTGTAGTTGGAAGAAGAGCTTGGCCAATTGCCTGATAGTGGACAAGAAATGCAAGACTCCTCCAAGAGGCCTCTGAAGGAATGAGGTGGGATTCCCGGTCAGGAACACCTAGTGGTAAACAAAACTATTCTCTGGTAAAAAAACAAGAGAACAAGAAATGTCTAAACAAAAAAAATCTTGCGAAATAATATGTTCCTCAACAACCTTCTCATGTTCTCCTCCTCTTCCTTTTATAAGATATAAATCTTGCAAAACCCTAAACCATATCAATGATTTATTTTCTTTCACATGTGCCACCTCCAACTAAGACTACGTTGTGAATCAATGAGGATCACTTCTTCTAGACATCATTGTTGATTTGGTCATGGTTGACCTAGTCAAATGACTCAATCCCTTTCACACATAAGGGTGTTTTATTTACTTAGCCCAGATTTAGCTTTGTTCACATGTGGCATTGATTTATTTACTATTTTAGGAGTTTTTATTGTCCTCATTTACACATTTATTCTTGCAACAGAAAAATGAAACAAAATTGTATATTCCCATTAGCTTGGGCTAATTGGGAATATTACAACTTGCTTCATCTATAGGTTGTGGTGTTTTCGTTGAAGATTATGTTGCTGAAGTTGTTGATGAGGTTACAGGTAATGTTGTAGCCATTGGGACTTGTTGACGGGAAAATCTGTCCAGCCAACAGCAGGGGATCTCCCCGGTAAAAGGTCCCAATTAGACCTTGAACCGTTTGGAATAGGGATCCCATCTGGGGTGCGGGTCCGGCTACTGCTGAGTTCTCCTTTCTTTGGGTCTCGCTTAAACTCTATAAAATAGTGGATACACACCTAATCAAATGATACAAGACATATGATTGATGCATTAAATGTACAAATAACACTATGAGTAGCAAGAGGAAATAATAAAGCATGAAGACCAAAGGAAGCGTTGTTAACAACACTTCATTAGGGTCATGCTTGTAAACTGTTCTGGCCACAAAAGAAACAATTCCTCATGGCAAGAACACCTTTCACCTTTTAAGAGTTTTAATGGTAACACAAATGCTAATAAACAAAGCCATCAGCGTTTGTTAAGAAGGTGAAATGAACTCAACCACCATTAACATACTCAGAAAACTGTTATGCAATTGTCATATGAATCAAAGATACAGTTCCCTTAATCTAAAGACATTCAGAAACTGAAAACATAATACTCAATAGTGCTCATACATATGACAAGACCAGATCCACAAAGGGATTTTTCAAAATGCTTGTATTCATGCTTCAATTTATAATCCTCTGGTAATACAATATACTCAACTCGAGTCCTAAACAAAATATCCTTACAAATTCCCGAAGGAAGAATTTATAGAGAAAATCTTGCCCTTTTGGCTCCTTGACTTTCACTTTCCCGACTGTTGGGCTGCCTTGCGACACAATCTGTTCTGTGACCTGTGACCTAACTAGGTTTTGCAACCTTGCGACCTAGTTGCTAGGTCGCTGGGTCGCGTCATCGGGCATCTGATAGGGGATGCGACTTAGCGACCCAGCGACCCCTGTGACTTGCGACCTTTGGGAACCTGTGACCCGCGACCTCAAGCAAATATGCGGCTTGCGACCTCGGTCAATCTGCGGCCTGCGACCTCGAGCCATCTGCGACCTACGACCTAGGACCATTTGCGATCTGCAACCTCGCTAGATATGTGACCTGCGACCTTGGGTAGTTCATGACCTGCGACCTTGGGTAGATCAGCAACTTGTGGCCTCCTTTTGGTGGATGGGGCCAGGTGCCTTTGAACTTAAAGTGAGTTCTTTGGAGGTTTGCCGACATCTACTTGTTTTGAAAAGGTCCCCTTGTTTGCTGGGGAAAACCTTGGATCTTATGTGCAAACGGAAAGGTTCTTCCTGCAATAAAATAACACAGGTCACATGTCTTCATGATTGAATAATAATAATGCTAAGGGAATTTTAATCAATTGTAAGAATGAAAATAATAACATAGACCCCTATGTGGTCAACTACTGAATCACCGGAGAGAATGGCTAGGGTAAGCTTTCTCTGTGCCCTTTCTCTATCAGGATCATAATCTTTCCCATGCACAAGGTTCTCTTCAAGTCTTGGATTAAATTACTTGATAGGCATGGGCTTCTTCATTCACATTCTTAGTGGTTCTCATAGGTCTTCATACTCATCGATTTTCCCATTCATTAGAGGAGCAATACTTGTCATCTTCAATCGGAGAATCTCATGTATCTTGTTTTCTTTGACCATTTCATGCAATAGAGGTACAAAGGATGCAAATGCTTCAGGGGATGAAACAATGTCATGATATATGTTTACAAAACCTCTCAATGTTTCCAATACAGAAAGAAATATGCCAACCATGTATATGTTTGAGTCAAACAGAGGCGCCTCATCATTAGTCTCCATGATCATAGTGAGATCAAAAGGTTGGGGTAAAATGGATACCCCACTGGAAAGACGCAGCCAAGTCTATACTCTTGATGCCCCAGCAAAAGGGGTAGGGCATTTCGCTTCATCCCTCTTTTGAGGCTCTGCTAATGAATGTAAAACAGATTTCTCTGCCTTTAACTATTTCTTGGTAGGGTCCTCACTTATTCTTGAATACATAACATCAAGCCTTTTGGGAAGCTTAAGGCTACAAACAATGGCATCTGGAAATTTACAGCCTGCTGAGTTATGTGCCCCATGGAAACCTGAAATGAGTTTCTTCAAGAGTTACCCCGACATAGAAAATAGTCTCTTGTTCGATCCTCAAAGCAAACCACTTGTAATTGCAATACCCAACTGTTCATCCTTTGGAGGGAGCTAGAAGCTCTCTTCATTTGGGTAGACATCGTTGTTCCCTTGCTTTTACGTGACTCAGCGACTGAGGAGGATTGCGACCTCACAGGGGTCACATAGTCGCAATTCTGGGCAGGTCACACTCTGTTTGTTTTGGATGTGTTGCGACTTGGCGACCGGGGAAGACTGCGACCTCACGGGGGTTGCATAGTCGAAATTCTAGGCAGGTCGCATGCTGTTCGCTTTTGGATGTGTGCGAATCAGCAACCGAGGAAGACTGCAACCTCAATGGGGTCGCATAGTTGCAATTTTGCTTACGGTCAGGCACACTCAAAGCACAGGTTGTCTTCATCGTGCGATCATCATTCGGCTTAAATGCAATGTGCTCTCATACGTTGAATCTTGTTT
Source organism: Pinus albicaulis (assembly GCA_034641835.2). Lineage (NCBI taxonomy): Eukaryota > Viridiplantae > Streptophyta > Pinopsida > Pinales > Pinaceae > Pinus > Pinus albicaulis. Next base: position 964,348,766 of record CM076584.1, read on the forward strand.
TCGTTTAATGAATGGAGTGGCTCTTACATATGGAGGAGTCTCATGGTCGCATGATCTGGTTATAGTTGCAGGAAGGAGCACACTCAAACAGATCTCTTGCCCTTCCAACGCTGATTTGTCGATGGATCAATAATTTTAACCATGCATCGGAATTAATAATGGACTGCATCATATTAATTTTAATGATAACAACCTCTGTCTCTGCGGTGGTAAATCAGGTTGTAAGCAGATGAACATCATTGCCATGCTATATTTACATGATGTTAACAAAACCAGTCTTCCCCAGAAAATTTAATAATAGCATCTTCGATTTATTTCCAAGGTGGGACTCTTGTGCTTGCAATAGAAAATTTCTTCATCTGCTATGTTGAGGGATTTTCCACTCTGGCAGATAACATTTCAAAGTTGTTATTGCACTGGTTCAAATAAGCATTTCGCTTTTCTTGGCAGATTTGTATCCTACGGCAATGACAAAGCTGACACAGCTGAATCCACGTGCATGCATTCGGGATGGGATTATATTGCCACTTTTTCACGCTGTCACAGCTAACTCCACGCTGGATGATGACACTTACTGCCTGTCTCCACTAAAACACTGATTAGTGACATGGTCCACGTGGTTTCATGCATGGTCAAAACCTTAATATGGGCGGTGACTGAATATTATCAATGCATTCTAGGGAGGCGCTCAACGTAACACTTGGCACTAGGAAAATTTCTTCATCAACGAGCCATTCCATATTGGAAAACAAGCGAAGGGCTGGAAACAGCTGGTAAGAGCGCAATTGGTGCTGACAAGGACGTTGAACCCGCTCCCTCATTTGGATCGTTTCCGTTTCTCTTGGTGGAAATTTTATAATATAAGAAGCGATGTCTGAAGCAGGAAAATGATCGGAAACACGTGATTTCAAGACTAAGGTCTCGTTCCTTTCTCCATCCGAAATATCTGGATAAAATTTTTCCACAGACGTATTTCAGCCATTTGTAATGTTTTTATAGTTTTCTCCGCCCTCTTATATGGCTTTGAAACCATATGGTTCTTGCACAGCTTAAAACGTGGTTAAAGATTCTCAATTATAACATGCCACTATAGCTATAACACTCCGCTCCATGTTTTAGTTGAAAAGTTGACCGCCATGTATATATATAAACTTTTACCGTATGTTGAAAACCTGCCACTGAACGTTCGGCTCCATGCGACGTGTCCATGTAGTTTCGTTCCACCAATATCATGTGGTTTGAAATCGTGTGTTTCAATATAATTTTTTGGATTGTCAACTCTGCTCTCTTTTGACCATAAATTTCACAATGCCATGGTGGGTTAGTTGTAATGTTTCACTCTCATATATCCATTGAAACTTTTTACTATAGGTTGAAAACCTCGGCATAAAAGTATGGTTTTGAAACCATATGAGTTTGCACCTTGGCTTAAATATGCAACGTAACCTTGATCCATCGAATGTGCGCCCACTTATAATGTTTTCACATAGTTTGCTCCGTGATCTCTTATGGTTTTGAAACCATATGATTTTTTCCTTGGTTAAATTACATAAATTTAAAACCATAACCTTGGTCCACATATTTGTGCCCACCATGTAGCTCGGGGTTAAGAGATATTGTTTCCCAAAGGTGTGCCAATGCCTTGAATGAGATTGTCATTCTCTATGTAAATCTTTTGAGTCCATTTTGTTCACCCGGGTTATACTTCGGGCTAGACTTTTCGGAGTGGTGAAATATGTTCCTTTGTGTGCACCCATCGACATTTAGATGGTATTGTGCAGGATCTCCAAAAATTCCTTTTTGAATTTATGCTTATTTTGTCTCCTTCTAAAATAGCAGCAATTGGGATTGTTTCTTGATCAGCACCCCCACCAAAATGCAGCTTCCTGGTAATTGTGTCATCATCATTTTCATCTTCAAACAATCTCATCCTCATGGTCATCAAGAGTTGATAGAGCAACACCATGATGAGTAAGAATGTCATCTTCTCCATCTGATAACGTGTATTTGTCCTTCTTAAGAATCTGTGACTATCACTCACTCTGGAATCTAATGGTAGCCTTATCTGCATCTTTGAGAGCGTCATCATTTTCCCTAGACCGCATGTCCAAGAAAACATTAGCTTTGCCACTTTGTTTGTATTCTTGTAAGAGAGTCTTCTTCCTCGTGATTGACAACTTCCCTAACCATTGTGCTCTTGTTAGTTGGGTTCCAATCTCTTCCTCCCAACGCAATGGTGATATTCTTTGGTATAAAATCTGTGGGATCGCCTACACGTAACATTATAACACTAATTAGTTTACAGTTACCTTTCAGAGAACGGTGCCCCCAAAATAATAAATATTAGACTATGAGCTCGACAAAGTGCTAAAACAGAGTGCTTGGACAATCCATGATGCAAGCACTCTTAATGTAAATACACACAATTTTCCATTCGAATGTATGCATGGTGATCCTTCGCACATGGTGTGATTGCAACAACAGCATCTGATCATGATGGCGAGACAACTCATGAGGGGTTGGGGATAGGTCGCTGGGATGTCACTGACTGCAGGTTCGGTGAAAGACCTTAACGACTAAGCGAGCAGAGGGGGACCCAAAATTTTAAATATACCCAAAATTTTGGGTGGTGTTGTAGCGACTACAACAAATGGCGAACCACTGGTAGAATCCAGCATCTTTGTCAATATCACAAAAATGGTCTGAGTCCAGATGGTGATGCAAGGGAATATTGAACAAGCTCCACAGGTACCCTTTTTATTATTTTGGCCCTTTACATGTATGCCTAATCCTTGTGCCTCAACTAGGTCTCACTAATTAGAAACACATCCAAGAGAAAGCTCACAGACGCCAGTAGCCTATTGATGATGTGAAGAGCAAGGCAGTGGGTTTATTATTTTCAGGATTTTTTAAAGTAATTTTTTGGTGTTGCTCCTTTGTAATGAGAACTGAAAAATACCTGTAATTGTCACCTTTGGTGAGCCTGGTTATTTAAGTGATCATTGCATTACCTCTCTGCGCAGGAAGAATTTATCAATCCTTTACCCTTATTTGTTTCATGTGCTTGTAGCACTTATTTTCATGTGCTAGTGGCACTTATTTTTCATGGGTGGATGAGGGATCCCGACTTATTTTATGAGCAAGAGAGGTTGTTTCTTGTTTTACAGAAACTGAAAGATATCCTGATTTGGGTTTTCCCTAGTGCCAAACCTTCACATCCCATCTACCACAATAGGTGAAGCATGTAAAACAGATCATTAAGATTTCCAAGACTATTCTGGGCACAAGGCTTAGGCTACGGGTATGGGCCATTCAAACTCATTAGGGCTCCCATAAGCAACCGAATCGTATCTCCTCGGATAAATAAGTTTAGACTCATACGCATCTTGTTGAGAATGTGACTTCGATGACTGGTCCTAAGAGAAACCTACCTCTTAAGATAGCCACCGCAACCTCACGTAAACAATGGGGTTACTGTTTTAGTAGTTGGGGCAGAAAAAATCCGCAAGACGGTGGAGTCTCAATGAGGGCTCATGCAGTGATCGGAGATATGTGGAATATTCTCAAAGTTATATCAACAATCTATGAAAATGATGTGAGGAAAATAGTGCACGACACAATGTAATAGGAAAGACTCAAGATGCAATGCAACGCCATGTGCGAGAACGATCAACCAATTGTAGGTGGAAAAGAGGCACGATACAAGCAGTAATTATTTATACAGCAACAAGCAAACTGAAAAGAAATGAGTGCAAAAAAATTGTAACATGATGATGTCTAGGATGTTAATCATAAGCAAAAATAGTACACACACTTTTTAATCATGAAGTAAAAATTTGGCAAGTAAACCTAATTAAGTTTGAACTAAATTTTTTATTAACAAGTTCTAGATAGCCTACACCTAAACCCTAGTTTAACCCATGAGGTGACCAGTTTATGTAAAATCAGTTTTCCAGTGTAGCCACTGCATTAGTTCGCATCCTGCAATGACAACAATGATCAGGATCAGAGCTAGTATCCAAAAAAGTGTAGTAAGAAAAAAACTTACCTGAGGAGCAGGGGCAACGGCAAGATGATCATAGATACTTACCAAAGAACATGCCAGAATATATTGTACAAGCTGAATCCCACTCTCATCTTGATACACAACAATATGTTCTTGAAACTCAACATTTATAAATGACACATAATCATTCATGCACAATCCTGGGCCTGATAGGCACTGGGTAAGCCATTTCCTATTTGTAGGCACATCCACCAAATAGGGTTGGTCGAGTTGACCGAAAATCTCATCATGGTGTTGAGGACCATTAGTTTTATGGAATGGAAACAATAAGCATGTGCCAGGCGAATTATAAATGCTTGTGCATCCGAGTGTAGAAACCCTAGTTTTGAAAACCCTAGTTCGGGGTTGCTCCTTGGTTTGGTCAAGGGTGTGAGCATCAAACTCCGGATCTTCGAGCGGGGGTTTCCCAACTTTGATGGTTTGGCGAGATCAACAGGCGAATGGATGTGAACATGGATTATGGTGGGTTGCAAAATGTCAGTGGGCTTTGTATCGATTCGGTCAAATGTTGGCACACTGAAAGATTGATAAATCAATGTATCTGATTCTCTAGATTTGTGAGGGTGGGGTGAATTCGACATAGTTATGCTGGGAGGAGCATGGTACTTGGGGATCGTCATTTCAGAAACGATCAGCAGAAGCTGAAGCGCTTCAATTTTTTGATGGGTACTTGAATCTTCCCAAAGCGACTCATCGAATTCTGGTGTCTCCATGAGGTCGGAAAAGAGACGCGAGTGATAGTCCTCAGTGGTATGATTGAGTATGTTTTCAGATAAGCAAGGATCACTGTAACCATTGATTTGATTAAGCTTGGTACCTAGCATGTTGGGCTTCCCGGGAGTTATGGAATAGGAAAGATCAATAAAGAGGACATCTTGAGGTTGCCCAGATAGGAAATCGCTCCTATGGTTGTCTAAAGATTTCGAGTGAGAAAGATCAGATCTAAAATATTCATTAATTTTGAACTGTGATTGTGAAACACCATCTGCGTGCTTATGATTTTCGCCAATACCAGTATAAGGAAATTTTGAATTTCTTGAAGAAATTACTGGTGTGACAGGGTTGTGAAATAAATCGGGGAATAATGAACAAACAGATTGAGTCACAGGGGCGTTAACCATACAAGGCTTTCCAACACGTGCATCTGTGTTATTCAGAGAAAACAATGACCTAGCAGGCTCTGTAAGGGAATCGACTTCATCCGGGATAGGAGTCGATTTGTAAGTAGTATGCGAATCAGATTTAGGACTGTGTCCAGTGATACATTGAGTGGGCTCGAGGTAGGTTTCATGAACCGGGAGAGATAATGAGCCATTGTGATTTTCAAACTTTGATTCGACATGGTGCATGAAAGATCCAAAGTCTGAAAAGTTGTTGACTTGCAAGTTGTCATAGGGAACACTAGGCTCAGGCTGGGTTGCTAACTGAAATTGTTCAAGGGAAACGAGAATCACATAGGTGAACTGTTCACTTAACAACTCCCAATCAACATCCTTTTCAAGGAACTCAAAACAATAATGAACAAATCTGATACAAAATTCATCAAGAAGTTCCTGAGGTTCCATTCTGATGTCATTTAGCCTTATCAATACACTTTGAAAATCGTACCTGTGAAAAGCTTGTTGTAATTCACTGGTGGGTTGTTCAAACGAATGCATGGAAGCTTCCGGCAATGTGCGGCACCATTTCTTAGCACGACTTTCGAGGGTTAGGAAGGAAAGCAAACATATCAAACCTTCATTTTCAATTTCGTAGCGCTCACCAAAGTCATAGAAATCTAAAAGGTGTTGGATTATGGACACTCCATTTTCACCATCGAATTTTAACTGGGACAAGTGATACATAAGTTCATCGGGGATGAGACATCGAGGCTCATAAAACTCCGACAAACATCTCGGGAGAATGATTTGGGAAGGAGCCATTACAGATATGAGATTAACTGCAAGCTGTCAGGGCTCAGCTTGTCATCTGGCCCTCCTTGTAGCGCCAATTCTTTTGACGGGAAAATATTTTCGGCCAACAGCAAGGGATCTACCTGGTAAAAGGTCCCAATTAGACCTTGAACCATTTGGAATAGGGATCCCGTCTGGGGTTTGGGTCTGGCTACTACTGATTTCTTCTTTCTTTGGGTCTTGTTTAAACTCTATAAAACAGTGGATACACACCTAATCAAATGATTCAAGACATATGATTGATGCATTAAATGTACAGATAACACTATGAGTAGCAAGAGGAAATAATAAATCATGAAGACCAAAGGAAGTGTTGTTAACAACACTTCATTAGGGTCATGCCTGTAAACTGTTCTGACCACAAAAGAAACAATTCCTCATGGAAAGAACACCTTTCACCTCCTAAAAGTTTTAAATGGTAACACAAATGCTAATAAATAAAGCCATCAGCGTTCATTAAGAAGGTGAAATGAACTCAACCACCATTAACATACTTAGAAAAATGTTATGCAATTGTGATATGAATCAAAGATACAGTTCCCTTAATCTAAAGACGTTCAAAAACTGAAAACATAATACTCAATAGTGCTCATAAATATGACAACACCAGATCCACAAAGGGACTTTTAAAAATGCTTGTATTCATGCTTCAATGTATAATCCTCTGGTAATACAATATACTCAGCTCAAGTCTCAAACAAAATATCCTTACAAATTCCCGAAGGAAGCATTTATAGAGCAAATCTTACCCTTTGGGTTCCCTGACTTTTCGCTTTCCCGACTGTTGGGCTGCCTTGCGACCCAATCTGTTCTGCGACCTGCGACCCGACTGGGTTTTGCGACCTTGCAACCTAGTCATTGGGTCGCGTCGTCGAGCATCTGATAGGGATTGCGACTTAGCGACCCAGCGACCCCTGCGACTTGCGACCTTTGGGAACCTGCGACTCGCGACCTCAAGCAAATCTGCGGCTTGTGACCTCAGTTAATCTGCGACCTATGACCTCGGGCCATCCACGACCTGCGACCTAGGACCATCTGCAATCTGTGACATCGACATATATGCAACCTGCGACCTTGGCAGATATGCGACCTACGACCTTGGGCAGATCAGCGACTTGTGGCCTCCTTTCGGTGGATGGGGCTAGGTGCCTTTTAACTTAAAGTGAGTTATTTACGGGTTTGCCAGCATCTAATTGTTTTGGAAAGGTCCCCTTGTTTGCTGGGGAAAACCTTGGCTCTTATGTGCAAACAAAAAGGTTCTTCCTATAATAAAATAACATAGGTCACATGTCTTCATGATTGAATAATAATAATTCTAAGGGCATTTTAATCAATTGTAAGAATGAAAATAATAACTTAGACCCCTGTGTGGTCAACTATTGAATCATCGGAGAGAATGGATAGAGTACTCTTTCTCTGTGCCCTTTCTCTATTAGGATCATAATATTTCCCATGCACAAGGTTCTCTTCAAGTCTTGGATTAAATTACTTAATAGGCATGGGCTTCTTCATTCACATTCTCAGTGGTCGCTGTAGGTCTTCATCCTCATTGATTTTCCCATTCATTAGAGGAGCAATACTTTTCATCTTCAATCGGAGAATCTCAGGTATCTTGTTTTCTTTGACCATTTCATGCAATAGAGGTACAAAGGATGCAAATGCTTCAGGGGATGAAACAATGTCATAATATATGTTTACAAAACCTCTCAATGTTTCCAATAGAGAAAGAAGTATGCCAACCATGTATATGTTTGAGTAAAATAGAGGGGCATCATCATTAGTCTCCATGATCATAGCGAAATCCAAAGGTTGGGGTAAAATGGATACACCACTCAAAAGATGCAGCCAAGTCTATACTCTTGATGCCCCAGCAAAAGGGGTAGGCCATTTTGCTTCATCCCTCTTTTGAGGCTCTACTAAGGAATGTAAAACATATTTCTCTGCCTTTAACTATTTCTTGGTAGGGTCCTCACTTATTCTTGAATACATAACATCAAGCCTTTTGGGAAGCTTAAGGCTACAAACAATGGCATCTAGAAATTTATAGTCTGCTGAGTTATGTGCCCCATGGAAACCTGAAACGAGCTTCTTCAAGAGTAACCCCCGCGTAGAAAATATTCTCTTGTTTGATCCTCAAAGCAAACCACTTGTAATTGCAATACCCAGCTGCGCATCCTTTGGAGGGAGCTAGAATCTCTCTTCATTTGGGTAGACATTGTTGTTCACTTGCTTTTACGTGACTCAGTGACTAAGGAGGATTTCGACCTCACAGGGGTCGCATAGTCGCGATTTTGGTTAGGTCGCATTCTGTTTGCTTTGGATGTGTTGCGACTTGGCGATCAGGGAAGACTGCGACCTCACGGGGGTCGCATAGTCGCAATTCTGGGCAGGTCGAAAGCTATTCGCTTTTGGATGTGTGCGACTCAGCGACCGAGGAAGACTGTGACCTCACTGGGGTCGCATAGTTGCAATTTTTCTTACGCTCAGCCGCACTCAAAGCACAGGTTGTCTTCATCGTGTGATCATCGTTCGGCTTAAATGCAATGTGCTCTCCTGCGTTGAATCTTGTTTTCATTTAATGAATGGAGTGGCTTTTACATATGGAGGAGTCGCTTGGTCATGTGATCTGGTTGTAGTTGCAGGAAGGAGCGCACTCCAACAGATCCCTTGCCCTTCCAACGCTAATTCGTCGATGCATCAATAATTTTAACCATGCATCAGAATTAATAACGGACTGTATCATATTACTTTTAATGATAACATCCTTTGTTTCCGTGGTGGTAAATCAGGTTGTAAGCAGACGAACATCATCACCACGCTATATTTACATGATGTTAACAAAACCAGTCTTCCCCAGGAAATTTAATAACGACATCTTCGATTTATTTCCAAGGTGGGACTCTTGCGCTTGCAATAGAACATTTCTTCATCTGTTATGTTGAGGGATTTTCCACTCCATAAATAACGTTTCAAAGTTGTTATTGCACTAGTTCAAATAAGCATTTCACTTTTCCTAGCGGATATGTATCCTACGGCAATGACAAAGCCAACACAGCTGAATCCACACGCATGCATTCGGGATGGGATTATATTGCCAATTTTTCATGCTGTCACAGCTAACTCCACGCTGGATGATGACACTTACTGCCTGTCTCCACTAAAACACTGGTTAGTGACACGGTCCACGTGGTGTCATGCATGGTCGAAACCTTAATATGGGCGGTGACTGAATATTATCAATGCCATTATGGGGAGGCACTGAACGTAACGCTCGGCACTAGGAAAATTTCTTCATCAATGAGCCATTCCATATTGGAAAACAAGCGAAGGGCCGGAAACAGCTGGTAAGAGCGCAATTGGTGCTGATAAGGACATTGAACCCGCTCCCTCGTCTGGATCGTTTCCGTTTCTCTTGGTGGCAAGTTTATAATATAAGAAGCGGTGTCCAAAGGAGGAAAACTATCGAAAACACGTGGTTTCAAGACTAAGGTCTCGTTCCTTTCTCCATGCGAAATATCCGGATAAAATTTCACCATAGATGTATTTGAGCCATTTGTAATGTTTTTATAGTTTTCTCTGCCCTCTTATATGGCTTTGAAACCATATTGTTCTTGCACTACTTAAAACGTGGTTAAAGATTGTCAATTATAACATGCCACTATAGTTATTGCACTCCGCTCCATGTTTTAGTTGAAAAGTTGACTGCCATGTATATATATAAACTTTTACCATAAGTTGAAAACCTACCACTGAACGTTCGGCTCCATGCAACGTGTCCATGTAGTTTCGTTCCACCGATCTCACGTGGTTTGAAACCATGTGTTTCAACGTAAGTTGTTGTATTGTCAACTCTGCTCTCTTTTGACCATAAATTTCACAATGCCGTGGTGGGTTAGTTGTAATGTTTCGCTCTCATATATCCATTCCAACGTTTTACTATAGGTTGAAAACCTCGGCATAAAAGTATGGTTTTGAAACCATATGAGTTTGTGCCTTGGCTTAAATATGCAACGTAACCTCGATCCATCGAATGTGCACCCACTTATAATGTTTTCACATAGTTTTGCTTCGCGATCTCTTATGGTTTTGAAACCATATGATTTTTTCCTTGGTTTAATTACATAATATTTAAAACCATAACCTTGGTCCACATATTTGCGCCCACCATGTAGCTCGAGGTTAAGAGATATTGTTTCCCAAAGATGTGCCAATGCCTTGAATGAGATTGTCATTCTCTATGTAAATATTTTGAGTCCATTTTGTTCGCCCGGCTATACTTCGGGCTAGACTTGTCGGAGTGGTGAAATATGTTCCTTTGTGTGCACCCATCGACATTTAGATGGTATTGTGCAGGATCTCCAAAACTTCCTTTTTGAATTTATGCTTATTTTGTCTCCTTCTAAAATAGCAGCAATTAGGATTGTTTCTTGATCATCACCCCCATCAAAATGCAGCTTCCTGGTAATTATGTCATCATCATTTTCATCTTCAAACAATCTCATCCTCAAGGTCATCAAGAGTTGATAGAGCAACACCATGATGAGTAATAATGTCATCTTCTCCATCTGATAAAGTGTATTTGTCCTTCTTAAGCATCCGTGACTGTCTCTCACTCTGGAATCTAATGATAGCCTTATCTGCATCTTCAAGAGCGTCATCATTTTCCCTAGACCGCATGTCCAAGAAAACATTAGCTTTTCCACTTTGTTTTTATTCTTGTAAGAGAGTCTTCTTCCTCGTGATTGACAACTTCCCTAACCATTGTGCTCTTGTTAGTTGGGTTCCAATCTCTTCCTCCCAACGCGATGGTGATATTCTTTGGTATATCATCTATGGGATCGCCTACACGTAACATTATAACACTAATTAGTTTACAATTACCTTTTAGAGAACGGTGCCCCCCAAATAATAAATATTAGACTATGAGCTCGGTGAAGTGCTAAAACAGAGTGCCTGGACAATCCATGATGCAAGCGCTCTTAATGTAAATGCACACAATTTTCCATTTGAATGTATGCATGGCGATCCTTCGCACATGGCATGATTGCAAAAATAGCATCTGATCATGATGGCGAGACAACTCATGAGGGGTTGGGGATAGGTCACTCGGATGTCACTGACTGTAGGTTCAGTGAAAGACCTTAACGACTAAGAGAGCAGAGGGGGACCCGAAATTTTAAATATACCCAAAATTTTGGGTGGTGTTGTAGTGGCTACAACAGGACTGTAGGAGCCAATGATTCTGCTAATGTTGAAGGTACAATAGTAGTGACTACAGGGATTACAGTGACAGGAACTTCTTTTCTAGCCTTTTTCTCCTTGACCAACTTATCCATTTCATTCTCCATTTCCTTTATCTAGGCAGTCAACTGAAGTACGAGACTCATCATCTCATCTTTCTGATTTGTATCACGTAACACTTCCTTTTCTTGAGGATGTTTAGTAGAAGGCAGCTTAAGGTTCTTCTTTAATGCAACCATGTCTGCATTCTTCTTCTTAATCAATTCATTTGCAACTTTTACATTACTACGATCATATCCTACTTCAATAACCAAATATTCTAGTGATTTGATTCTCTTATCCTTAGCCTGTGAGGATGCCTTTTCCAATTTGAGTTGATCGTTGATGTTTGCAAGAGTGTTTTGTAGCTTCTATACATTCATTTCTTTATTTTTCATTGTGGACTAAATCATTTCACCAGCTTGTTTGTGAAATTATATCTGATCAATAGGATGAATATCATATGCTTGAACTTCATATGATGAATTTTTGTAATTAGTTTATGATTTGGGATGCTTTACTTTAGGCTGCAAGAAGGTCATTTGCATATTGCTATTGTTATAGTCAAAAGCAGAAAGTAATCGGCTTTGGTCACTGGGTGACTGTTTCCAATAATGGTTATATATATCAGTCTTTTCAACACTTCGTTTTTCATCTTTATCTCTTTTTATTTCTGCATAATGTCCATTTCCTTCTCTTCTAGTTTGCTGGATGATGAAATTTCAACATTGTGCTACTTCTGAATAATCTGAGTGTTTGAATTTGAAGGTTGATGTGTTTATTTAGCAACTGCAGGTGGTAAATTATCTTTCATCACTGTTTCTGTATCGATCACTTCTATTGTTTCCACTTCTTCATTGACATGATTTAATTTAGGCCTCTTCCTGTACATCAATTTAAATTTGGTTTCATTTGTATTCTCTACAGTGTATGATCCTTCTTCTTTGATTCTCTTTGAGCTTCTATCTTCTTGGGCTAGAGTCTGCAAGATTTGACTAGTATCACCTTGCTTCTCTACCTCTGTTAAGGTGTTCGCTAACCATTCAGACTGGTTGGAGTGTTTCTCAATATCTGGTTTCTTCTCATGTACATAAGGAGTTAGTTTTCATTTAACTCTTAATTTACTTATTACTCCTAGAGGATCATAATACCATAGAAAACGTTTACTCAATTTAAACTCATGTAAATACTTTTCAGCCTCTCGACCTGCATCTCTGTTGTTACAAATAAAGGGGCCAACATGATTTTTTATTTTGAACTGTGTCTTCTTCTTAGCTGCCAGGAAATTGATTGCATCATAATTAATAATCTGCCTTATATACTCAAGGGAAAATAACCTCATTGGGAGGTATTTGGGTAGTTTATATGGAATAAGATTTGATCCATATACCCTTATCTCTATATGGTTTTGGTACAAGTACCAATCTCATGTCCTGTTATGCTCTGAAAAATGTAGGACCTTTTTAATATCCTCTTTGATTCTGGGCTGCATGCTGTTATTCAAAATATTGACCATTGGGTGAAAAAAAAATCAATAAAATCTGTATAGGTGGAATGTGTGGAATGTTTTCTAATAATTGAAGTCCAAAATATGATTTACTATTGGTTACCTTCAACATCAAGCTTTTGAAGGTTTATGGCAAATTTATCTGATTGAAAATACAAAAGCATGTGGAATAGGACTGAGGATACTTGAAGACACCTTCTTCAGGCATTTTTACCAACTGTTCATGAATATTATCAGCAAGGTATTGCGAAAAATTGAAAATGTTAGCATGAGGCTGATCAAGTCTGAAATTAGACAAAAAACCTAGTACTTCAACGTCAACATGCTCATTTGTGAAATATACAAGAATAAAAGACAACATGCTAACGATATGTCTGGTTCTTTAAGAAAATTTTGCAGATGGGAAAGGAGCATTTATCTTGGGAATTTATACAAATGAAGGCATGAAATTTTGGAATATCTGGAACCTATTGGGGAAGTCTAGATTCAAATACCACTGTGTAAGAGCCTCAATGGACAAAGGGGTTTCATCTGGTCTGGATTGGATCTGGAGCATTTGATTGATTGAATCAACCTTAATAGTAATTAGAATTTCTTTTTCAGGGTTTATTATGGCTCTCTAGTAAGGGAAATAGAAATATTGACAAATTCTGATCACTTCTGAGCACTGAAAAGTTTGTGGGAATACATATTTTGGCAAATTAGATTACCAGATGAAAACCTAATCTTCTTGATCTATGGATTTCTCATGACTCCAGCAGTGGAGCTCAAGAATATTACATTCTGTGACTGTGTCAATAATCTTGAAGTCTCTGTTAGCTAGGGGAGTGTGTTCTACATCTACAACAGGCGTTTGTAGAGGATTGATAGATACAATGCTTTTGGAAGTCATTGTTTTGTTAATTTCTTCAATTGATTAATATTTGACTTAAGAAAAATTGATTTAGGCCATTAGGACCACCTTTGATAGATAATAATAGTTTGCAAACTAGTTTAAGAAGCCAATTGGTCAATTATTACACTCTGTAATAAAAACAGTCTCAGTACTTGGGAATCCTAAAAAAATATGTTCAGGGTTTATACAAAAAAAATAGTTTCGAATCAACAGGGATTCCTTTTAGGTCTGCAGATCTTTCTACTTGATATAATTGATAAAACTGTACTTTCTGGGACAAAAAGAAATCTCAGGACCTCAAATTTCTGGAAAAGGATTCCTAGGGTCTGTAGGAAAGGATTGAAAGGCACAAAAGGTTTCCTTTAGTCTACAAAGGCTTCCAATTTAATTCAATTATTGATTATTTTCTTTATTGCTTTAGGAACAGGCCTAAGCACCGGAGAATACCTAGATAAAATAAGTATTCTAGTTTGCAGAGGGTTTCTAAGGTAACATATGCTTTGTAAGGTTCTTATGGTCTTTATAATGCTTCAATACGAGTTCTTCACTGGCTGTTTCAGCAAATAGTCTTGATTTCTAGTGAAAAAGGCTTAAAATAAGGTCGACAGAGTAATATGTGCTTGAAAAAACAGTCGCTAATGCTTATTCAACACAAAAATGTAACAGAAAGTGGTAAAAGGGATAGCAAGGGGCGTTTATATGCCTTTTTAACTAAAATTTTTTACATTGAATGCGTGGGTCTTTTTGAATCGATAGGGTGGTTTGCGCAATGGACAGGAGAAACTGTTGAGCAATTTTCACCTGAGTGAAAAGTGGTAAGCCGTAAATTTTGGATTGATGCGATCAAATAGAAACTGGCCACGTAGATAGGAGCGGAGCTCCGAAAACCATGTATTTCGTAAGGTTGGGGTGTAGTTAAAATTCAGGCCTTCAGGGATGTTATGGGTGATAAGAGCCATCAGATCTCTTCTGTTAAGATGCAACTGTTGGGAGGATGCGTCAAATGTTTCAGGCTTGATAGGCATCGGGCCAAGGATATTAGATGCGATTGGTTATATATGCAAATTTTTTATGTTACATGGGTTGGTTTTTAATACAATATAGCCAATGGGGTTATAGAAAGTGTGACTTATGGATAGGCGGGGTAGTAATAAAAATATTATATGTTTATTTAACATAAGGGTTGGGAATTTATAATTTAAGGAATTAATAAAATAGGGGTTTACATGTATTTAAGGGATTTAATACATAAGGTTAAATGTTAATAATGAAATGTAATGCGGGAAATTAAATAGACTATGTTTAACTTTAAAACTAATATTGGGAAGGCATTGTTTCACTGTGGGACCCAACATATCACCTTTTTAAAATAAATACTTACGATAAAGGTATTTTTTCGTTTTTGATGTATTTTTGAATGAACATGGAAGTTAATAAATGATTTTTGCTTTTCCAAAGGATAATGTGTTTTAAACTTAAAAAAGGGGTTTTGTAAGGAAAAATGAGTGACTAATGGGAAAGAGTAAAAATGTAGTGGATGGGGTAATTTTACAAGGGGAATGATTTTGAAAGGAGGTTAGTAAATGAAATGACTAATTTTCTGCTATCCATGCCTTCTGAAAACTACTTCTGCCTACCCATCTGCTACCCTAACATTTTTTCTTCATTTATATGGGTGCATTTGAGCTTGCAAACCATTTTTCCTTTTTCTTTTAATTAGAAAACTAACTAATTCTACCCTTATTTCTTCCAAGTGCTCATGTTAAACTATTGAACTCCTTATTATTCTCTACCTAACTACTGATCTGCCAAGATTAAACAGTCTATCTAGATATTTATTCTCTATCTATCAACATAAAATTTAAAGCATGAAAGGTCAAGATTAAGTAGTTTGACTTTCATGGATTGTGGGATTTTTATCAAGCTGCACACAATGTTATTTTGCAAAGTGAAGTAAAAATTAGTGGCATTTGAATTTGCATCACTTTCAGGATCTATTTTATCTCTTTTTTTGTTTGGGGTTTATTTTTTATATTCTTTTTTATCTTTTTTCTTTCAAGTCCTTAGATTTTTCTTTTAGGACCTTTACCCTCTTTACATTTTTTATTTTTCTAATATGGGAAAACAATTTTGCAGAAAGAAAAGTATGTACATATTACAAGACTAATCAAAGTCAAGTCAAAATTATGAATCCTATTATTATAGAACCCTAACATATGACAACATATTTTTGCATTTTCTTTAAGAAAATTAATAGTCATAAACAAAAGGAATAATAGGGTTTGGTAAATTCCCTTTGTGAAGTTCCAAACTAACATTGTTCATCAAAGTTCCAAATTAATAGTGTTCATCAATCTAGGAAAATAACTTTTAATACATTCAATGAGATAAGTGCTTTTTTACTAAGCAAGAATTTATATTTTTAATGTGTTTATCTAACTCTAGAATTTATATTTAATAAATATCTTAAGAAGGATGTATTATCATATAAATATCTCATTTTTATCTAATGTACTTATTTCATCATTTTTGAGTTTTCACAGTCATTCAAAAATTTTTTAGTCACATTTTATGATCTTGAGAATTAAAATTAGACTAATTTAATTAATTTTCTAATATTTATGATCATTTTTTTTCAAAATTAATTATCACACAAATTATATAATAACTTGGTATGTTTAACTTATCTATTAATTCTTTTTGTAATTAACAATAATAATAATCATTTAAGCTAAAGTTAAATTTTTGTTAGTTTTTTTTTTTGTAAGTATTATGAAGTAAGTGATTTTCTGTTTATTATCGATTGGTTCCTATCAACATAATTTACTATGAATATTCTGACGTATTCCATGGAGGCTAAATCTATACCATCCACATAAGAATTACAGATAACTAAATTAAAATTCTAGAAGGCCTTTCTTGAAATAGACATGCCTATTGACGTAATGATTGTCCTCTTACAAAATTGGATTACTTTTAGAATAATTTTAATGATTTTTCAAGTTTTATGTTTAATTTTTGACCTTCACATCTCATAGTTATTGTCAAAGATGGCATTATTAATAGATTGTTTAATCTTATATTTTTAAATATGTGATGCGATATGAATTATATTGATCCAGGTGGATATTGGTGGCCACCCGACTATTCAACTTGGGGCACCCCCATTGTTTCTTTCAGTTTTTCATTTTCCTTAATTATAGCACATTTTACTATTTTTAGCATTTTTTCGGGTCCTGAACTTTCGGAGCCATTTTGAGGCCCTAAATGACATTTTCTGGGAAACTGGGAGAAAAATTGGTCTAATTTTACATCTTAGATAGATATTTCTAACGAGGCATGGTGCACGTAAAATGAATGTCATATTCCAAAGTAACGTCCCCGGGAAGTTGATGTAGAAATTTACCCAAATGGGGCCCATAGTTTTGGCGCTTCATCTCCTAGGGTTAGGTTTTTGGACGTTTAGGGTTTTCCATTATTTCTAAATAATAAATAGGCCCTCAAGCCTCATTATAACATAGTTCATAGGCCTGTAGCCACCACATTTCTTCTAAGAGATACGCTACCAATGCCATAGATATTTTATTTCCATTCTATCTCTAAACAAATTTAAGTTCTTTGATATTAATGAAATGAAGTGTTACTTCCACTGCATTTTCATATTTATGGATATATGTGTACTCTGTTGTATTCCTGTATAAATCCATATCAGTGGTTTCAGAGCGTTCTTCTCTTTCTCGATCCTTGTTTCCATGTCCCCAATAGGTCAGGGTATAAGGAGCTAGGGCTCGATCTGGCTGAACCTTTTGAAGATCAGCCTCACAAACCCTGACAGCCGCCCATTGGGGATGAAAAGAAATATGAGGTAGCAAGAGATCCAATCAAAATATTTATCGAGGAGGCCCTCGAAAAACAAAGGAACATGATGATGGATAAATTTTCCCAGGTCCTTCAATGACTGCCCACCGGCAGTGCATTTGCATCCAGTAGCCACTCTGGATGTGTAACTCCTTTTAAGGTACAAGTAAACTTTGGAATTACCATATTTGAGGGCTAAATAGATGAAAATGTCATATATAGATGGTTGAATCTATTAGAAGGATATTTCTCAATTCATGACTTTTCCAATCGAGAGAAGTTTATTTTTGCACTTGTTAAAGATACGCCCCATGTCAAGGACTGGTGGGAAACATACTGTGAGAAAAAGGACGAGGGAAAACCCTATCTATTCTTTGTCGTGTTGAACCCTTAGTTAAACTAAGAGGGGGGGGGGGGGGTGAATCAGTTTAACACATTCATGGACTTTTAAACTTTCCTTAAAGTAATTTACACCTTCATTTCAAGATCAACTTAATATGTGAGCAATCTTAATTTGTGAGCAGCAAGCATCAAGCAGATTTGTTAATGTAACAACAATCTTAATATGTGAGCAACAAGTATTAAGAAAATTTGATAAACCACATCAACATATAGAAATCATGCACAGAGACACCAGATATAAGTGGAAACCCTTAAAGGGAGAAAACCACATCTTATTATTGTTGTGATGCAAAGGCAAGCTCCAACTCCCTCTCACCACTGATTTTCTATAGGTGCCAACCTACAGGAGGCCCCTACCTCAATTCTACAAGCTACAACTTGCAAGGAAGATCCAGCTCCCATCAATTTTCTGTAGGCACCAACCTACAGGAGGCTCCTACCTTAGTCAGCTACAACTGAAATTTTCTCAAGCTACACCTTGATGTGGAAGCACCGACTCCCATGTATTTTCTGCAGGCTACAACCTATAGGAGGCTTCTACCTCAGTCAACTACAACTGACATCTATCAAGCTACAACTTGATAGGGAAGCTCCAACTTCCTTACTCTTTCAAAAGAAAACACTTGCTGATTTACCTTGGATATCAGCTCTATTTTGTACCATCTTCACTGCTGTGCACCAGCCTTCATATCTGCCCTACATCATCTCTTCATTTTCTCAAATTCTCTATCATCTCCTCCTTATTCTCTGCCTCACTGCTTCATTTCTGCATTCTCTAACCTCTCTATGCATATCAATGTGATATCATTTAAAGAGTTCATCACATGAATCATAGGAAATTCGAAGTGAATAGCCCTGACTCTTTGCCTTCTGCCTTCTCTTTTCTTTGTCCAGCTCATTCAGAAAAATATAGCAATATGTACTAATTTCAAGATTACAGTGGTATTTTTGTTTTCCTCTAGAGACTTTCCAATGCATCACAAAGAATATAAAATCAATTAAAACATATACATTCATTTTTTTCAGTTACATATATCAATTTCACTTAGTCTTCTTTCCAGCACTTGGCTTGCTGGTTTTGTCTTTTCTGCTGCTGTCAGGTAACTGTTCTGCATACCTCTGCTATTCACTACAATTGTGTATCTACAGTTGTCAGGTAACTATTCTGCATACTCTGTTCACTTTCTTTTTCAGTTCTGCATATTCTCCAGCTTTCTATGCATGTACCCCTTCTTTTCCTTCAGATCTGGTAGTTTAAATTAATGCTAAAGCTTTAATGCACAATCTTTGACTTTGGCATGTCCAATGTACCCACGCATGTATTAAAACTAACTTTGATTTAGACCCAAATACCAACATGTAATATGATGGCATGCCTACTTATCAAACTCACATTTTCTCTGTCTGTGTGCATATAAAATGCATCCCAAATTTTACCTCCAATATAATGCACAATATGGGCAACTCACAATAATCTCAATTGACAATTTCAATACTGTGCAAAACTTTTCTTTAATAAGGTTATAAACCCTCAAGCATATATGATGTTATTTTAATAAAACCTGACCAATGTTCTTTTCAATTTCGGAGGCTTTTTCTTCTACTCACAATTTCTATGGTTCAAGACATATCAACTCATTTATGAATGGAATTCAAATAATATGACCTTGGTAACCGGAAATATAAGTCTCGGCCCCACTACATTTTTTAACATATAACCCAAATAACTCTCGGCGATATAATAATAGACCCTTTTAACATAGACAACACCCTTCCGGGCCCACTTGCCGAACTTTTGTTATTCCCTGATGCAATAAATTGCCTCTGAATACTTCTAATTGTGATTACGATAGTTCCGATTCGATTAATTCCTTTGCAATAGTTCCAATGCAATTAATCACAATCGCATCCTTCAATGATATGTGCCACTACTTCTCAATTGTCATATGTATAAGGTTCTTTTCAAGGTTCACGGAACACTTCTTGGTATATTTAAATGTTCGACTTATAATAAAATTCTTTTATATGATGACCCACAACTTTATAACCTTACCTTTACTCAAAGGCTCGAACCTTTTTAATTCTTGTATGGAACTTTATTTGAACTCATAACTGGTTTTAAAAACCCAATGCCGAATCATATTTATATTCTGGGTTCCACAGCTCTAACATATATATGTGGTCATTCACAACAATCCATTTGCCATTCACATCCAACGGCGGATATCTTATCATGCTCCAACCTCCAATTAAACCATCATCCGATGGTCCTTGTGCAATATCGCGCAAATTAGATGCACGAACCTTAACTTTTCAAAAATGTGTGATGGAAATGGTTTTAGAAAACCACCTTAGGACACATGGCATCCATTTTGTGGCATCGCGTTTTTTTTTAGCGTTTTTTCTTACCAATTTTGAATAACGCGATACTGCCAGTTTCCAAAACTGTAGTTTCATTGTTCACACCTTTTGGTTCCATGCCCTCTGGCTCAAGGTTCCGCACCATTCATTTTACATCTTATTACAAGGAATTCCCGTTCTCACTCCTGTTTCCTCTTGCTTTCTCAACATTATAACACAGTGCCTCCACATGTTTATGCTTCATGGTTCTGCCTCTCCATTCAACGTTCCAATTCAAACATTTAACATTGTACTCTTACATACCTGGTTCAATATTTCAGTTCGAACAGATCCAATGGACTAATAACTTCTCATTCCACCCTTCACCTAATACAAATCTACTCTTTTAATTAAGGACTATGCGCCCCCATTGTAATTCATTTCGTTGCCCATGATAATCTCAACTCCATCGATCCTTGATTTACTGAAAGGACTATTCCATTAAATTAATCTGCAATGATTCCCTTAAACCCCAATTCCTCGTTGGATCAGAATAGGTCTCCAAACAAACCCGATTCCCTTTGTGCCATGAATCTACCCTTTTTTTTTTGACTTCAAACTCTACAATTTTATCAGAGTTTGGATCCTCATTGAAATTGAGTATTCTTGCCAATAGCGCCTTCTCAGTCCTACACCTAAATAATTGGTTCGATTTCATTATAGGATCTCCGTAATCCTATGCTATAGTGCATTTCATCAAAACACAGAGTTTCACAACTGCCACGGGAACTCAATTATTTCTCACACAGAGTTCAACCAAGAATGCATATAAGTTTTATACAGAATTTAGAACAAATTCCTGATTTATACATATAAGCTCAATTACCATAAACCCCGAATGAGTGTTTGACCTCTTAATCTTTTTACAGAGAATTTCTCCTTAATTTCTAACTTAAAAGCGTTATAAAGGTTCCTTTCTCTGTTTTAACAGATACAGCCAAATTTAGACTTAATTCAAAGTATGCAGAAACTTCACAAGTAGCTTAGATCTACTCACAAAATTTACACAAATGAATATTCAACCCTGTCTCAGCAATGATATGGGTTTTCTTCAATTATATGCAGAACCCCCATTATATTGTCACATAGCATTTGAGCTCAACAATACTGATACTATCTCTACTTCTTTTGCTAACTTTGCTGCTCTCTTTTACTACCTCTGCTACCTCTCTGCTGCCTCTGTCTCTCTGCTACTTTTCTTCTCTCTTTTCCTTGTTGCTATTTCAGGTGCTCCTCCTTTTCCATCTCCTTTTCCATCAATGAAAACATTTCAAACATGCCGTACCAAACTAGAATTATTTCCGAGACACCATCAAGGAACAATATTACCCGTGGGGAGCTATCAGAACAAGTACATATAATGGAATACGTTACGGTAGCAAAGGGATCAATATGTGCATGAGTTGATGAATTTGTTCCATACCCTGTGTAAAAATTTTGGTATGAAGGATTTGAAGAAAAATTTGGCACTAAAGTACCATAGTTGTCTGCACAGACACATTCAGGAGGAAATGGAGTTCCTCGACATCTCCTCGCTTGATACGACATACTGGTATGATACCAAGATTGAGCAGAAATTAAAATAGAAGAAGTGAGACTTTGGATATGTGAATCAAAAGTAACGGAAAGGTGCCCCCAAACCACAAAACAAAGGAAAAATCCAAAGCATGGAGGCCTAAGACAACCTACCTAAGACGCAAGTGAAGAACAACACTGTGAAGCCGAAGAAGGACATGAGAAAGTGGTGTGAGTTCCATAGGATCTCCACTCACAACACAAGTGAGTGTCGGACCAAGCATACACTGGTGGCTGAGATGAGAGCTTCCAAATTAGATGCATGCTTCGAATCTGAATTTGAACCGGACAAATGGAAAGACAAAGGAAAGCATATTATTGATGCGGAGCGCAATGCCACCATTGCCACTATAAATATCCATAAGGAGGAACCAGAAGATCCAGAGGAGGAGGAGAGTCTCTTCCAATCCTATGTGTGGGTATAGGGTTCCCCGCTACACTTCACTGTCGAAAGTCGGAGCAAAAAGAACCTCATTTCAGGAGAGGTCGTGAAGCGGTTGGGCTTGTCGACCACAACACACCCACAACTATACACGATCTAGTGGCTTCACCAAGGACGAGATCTCCACATCAGCCAGCAGTGCTGCCTTCCCTACAACATCAATCCCTTCACCGATGAGGTATTATGTGACATTTATCCTCTTGATGTTTGTGATGTATTATTAGGCCAACCATAGTTGTGGAAGTGACATGCTGTGTATGAGTCTGGGCCTCGGGCTATTATTGTTACTTTGGTAAAGAAGTTGTAAAGAATACCAGAGGTACCACTGCTTGCCAATATATCTTTTGCTACTGAAAAAAATTGAGGTAAGCTCACTTCCAAAACTGGGATTTTTTTTTCCCTTATGATCCACCCCTAGGGAAATAAGAAGAGAGTGGAAACGACCTCCAGACACTGCTTCTCTGCACGACAACAACAAATGGACAAGGTTGTGGAGGATTACGGGGACATCTTCACGTCAACCACAGAGTTTTATCTGCACTGTTAGGTCAAGCACCCCATTTATTTGACCCCATGTGCTTCATTTCCCAATGGAATGATCTATCGGTGATCTATTATAGAGAATGATGAAATAGAGAGGTAGATTCTACAGTTGTTGCAGAAAATTCAGATTCAGTCGAGTTCATATACCTGTGGGAGCCTGATCATGTTGGTGTAGAAAAAGGATGTGACTTGGATGTAGAAATTAGCTGAATAAATCACTTATTCAATGGAGATTAACCCGATTACACATCAATTTTGAATTGCATGCATAACACATAATCTCATCTACAATTAATTGTCACATGCGGAAATAATAGAAGCAATCTCACATCAAATCAATCACACATTAACTCAATATGTATGGGGAAAGCCTATAGCTGAAAACCCCGCAGCTATTGTGTATATTATAATGGAGAAATAATGTAACCAAACAAGTACAATACTCCTCACAAGTACTCAGTACTTTCTCATAAAGTCACACACAACCTAGCTTAGTTTTGAACAAGTCACTGGTTCAAAACTCCCTACCAATTGCCTTGCCTCTATTGCGCAATCATGGCCTGTATATGAAGAGATCCAAGGTTAGAATCCCCTTGGCTTGACTGCGCAATTGTCATGGACAATTCCTCCAAGTGTAATGCAAATCCCATGCAAAACTGATCCTCCAACTGATAGCTATACTCACCCTTTCATCTACCTCTTCCACTGGTCTCCACTGAACTGATCATGCACTATAGTGAACTGATGTGTTCTTGAGTTGACTAATGAGTTACTAATTAGTGAATTAAATAATATTTAATTCACTCCACTCATAACTAATTGATTAGCTAGTTAAACTAATCTCAACTAGTTCAACTAAAATAAACAGAACACAACTCCACTATCCTTCTCATTAACTCCTCCAAAACTTCTGCCACTGAAGTCCAACTGAAGTCAACCATGCAATATGCCATCAAACCCTAGGAACCACGTGATTCCTCTGTCAGTTGCATGAGCCACCTCCATGACTCGAACTGAAGTGCTCCAAGAGAGTAAACTGTTGTTTATAGTCTAAATATTATTAAGGGTAAATAATATTTGACTTCCATATTTTTAGGAGAGGCAGTCTAAAAATAGCCTGGGACCTAAAAATATGAGTCTCATCTATTTTTACCAACATGTTGCATGCTTCAAGAATCTCCAACTGGAATCCCCGAATCATGCTCCGTATGTCTAAAAATGGACATAGTCTAAAAATAGACTTTGCGCCAGAATTTTCCTGCGGGCCCACTTAGTGAAGGCGACTTCATTTCACTAAGCTCCATCATCTTGCTGCATTCTCAACACTCCCTCTCAGCAAGATATGGATTATCTGCAATCCCTATCCTGCCTCTGGGGAATTCGAACTTGCTCCTGGTGAGCGCCTTCGTCAGGATGTCGGCATCCTGATCCTCCGTGGGAACATATGAAAGCATCATGATCCTCCGCTGAACACAATCTCTAATATGATGGTACCTGATGTCGATGTGTTTTGGACCTATCATGAAATACTGGATTAGCCGAGAGTTTGATGCAACTCTGGTTATCACAGTAGATCATTGTAGGCTCCAAATGCAACCTGAACAATCCTGCGAGGATCTTCCTCATCCAAATAGCCTCGCATGCAGCCAATCTAGCTGCCATGTACTCGGCCTCTGCTGAACTGAGTGCCACGGATCTCTGCTTCCTGCTGTACCAGGAAACTGCTGTCGACCCAATGCTGAAAACTCCTCCAGAAGTGCTCTTCCGGTCCGTTGGACTCCCCGCCCAATCTGCATCAGTGAAGCCAGAAAGCTTCACTCCATCCTCCTGTCTGTACCATAGACCATATCCCGATGTGCCTCTGATATAGCGCAATACATGCTTGCTCGCCTTCCAAAAGAGCTTGGTAGGCTTAACCATAGCTTGCGAAAGCTGGTTAACTGCATAGCATATATCGGGTCGTGTATTGACCAGATACATAAGCGACCCCACCAACTGTCGATAGACATTGGCATCCACTACCTCCGCTGAAGTAGCATCCTCCTTCCTCCAACCACCAGGAAGAGGAGTGTCAACAGGCTTGCAGCCTTGCATGTTGAACCTCTCCAGAATCTCCCGGGCATACTTGCCCTGAGAAACAAACAGTCCTCCACTGCGCCGCCAAATCTCCAATCCCAGGAAATAATGAAGGATGCCCAGGTCCTTCATCTCAAACTCTCGTGCAAGATCCTCCTTGCATGAAAGTATCAATTGCTCGTCGCCAGTCAAAATCAGATCATCTACATACAGTACGATGATCAACAGCTTCCCCTCCACCACAATCTGGTACAGGTTTGGATCCGCCTCACTCTTGGAGAATCCAAGCCCGGTGAAGTAGCCGTCTATCCGAGTGTACCAAGCACGAGGTGCTTGCTTCAGCCCGTACAGTGCTCTCTTGAGTCGGCACACATGCGACTCACTGCTGAAGATCTCAAAACCTTCAGGCTGCTCAATGTACACCTCTTCCTCAATAACTCCATTGAGGAACGCAGTCTTCACATCCATCCGATGAATGTGCCACCCCATCTGCGCCGAGAGAGCAAGGATCGTCCGTATGGAAGAGTACCTTGCGACAGGTGCAAAAGTCTCCTCATAGTCAATCCCCTCGATCTGTGAAAAGCCACGGGCGAAAAATCTCGCCTTGTACTTCTCCACACTCCCGTCAGCCGCCTGCTTCACTTTGTAGATCCATCGCAAACCCACCACTGATTTTCCCACCGGTCTTGGGACAATCTCCCATGCACTGTTCCTGACGATCGAATCATATTCTTCGATCATGGCATCAACCCATGCAGGTTCCTCCACAGCTTCCTCAAAAGAGGATGGCTCTGTCACAACACATTGACTCACAAGAGCCATGTATCCAGTGTACCGATCCGGTGACTGTCTCTGTCTGCGCTGTGCCGTAGGTGGTCCTACAACCTTCTCTGCATCCCGAGCCAGTCGCTCAGCTTCTGTAGTGCGCATGCGCCCTCTGATGGTTGGCGCTGCCTGGGTGGTTTCTTCCACCTCCTGAACCTCCTCTTGTGGCTGATCCACATCCGGAAGCTCCTCCTTAGGAACCAACAGCTCCTCATCTGCATGCAAGTGTAGCTCCCTCTCAAGCGAACACTGCATGGCTTTCTCCTCCTGAAATTTTATATCCCGTCGCACAACAGTCTTGCGACTGTCTGGCACATACACCCGATAATTATGAGGTGTATCAGTGTACCCCACAAATATTCCAACCTCAGCAGTTGGATCCAGCTTCCTTCTCGCATCCTTCGTCACATGCATGTAGACAGGAGAACCAAAATCCGCAAATGGGAAATATCAGGCCTCTTGCCAGAATAAGCCTCCTCTGGTGTACTCATGCCAAGAACCTTGTGAGGACAACGGTTCTGCACATACACTGCTGTATTGCATGCCTCAGCCCACAAGTGAAGGGGTAGGCCCCGATCATGCAACATCGCCCGTGCAGCACCCACGATCGTTCTGTTCTTCCGCTCAGCCACCCCGTTCTGCTGTGGGTTATGGGGTGTGATGAGCTCTCTCCGAATCCCTTCTGCACTGCAGAACTCCTTGAATTCAGCCGAGATGAATTCACCACCATTATCACTCCTTAGAGCAATCACCTTCTTCCTCGACTCCTTCTCGACCAGTGCTTTAAACTCACAGAACTTCGCGAATGTATCACTCTTCTTCTGCATGAAGAAGATCCAGCACTTTCGAGAGAAATCATCAACAAAGATCACATAATACTTGTGCTTTGCTGTCGAAGCAACTGAGAAAGGACCACACACATCTGTGTGAACTCTCTCAAGGATCGTCGTGGCGCGACTATCCTTCTCGTGAAAGGTGGTTTTCACATACTTCCCTAAAGTACACCCCTTGCACTGATCTGACTGCGCAAGGGTGCCCTTAGGAAGTCCAGTAGAAATCTGCTGCAGAATCTTCAAAGCTCCATGGTGAAGATGGCCCAATCTCCTGTGCCATAGTTCGCCCTCATCATCCCGGCTCACCACTTCTCTCGCCTTGCATGCCATAGCTGCGCAGTCATCTACTTGCAACTGATAAAGGTTCTGAGTTCAAACCCCTATCTTCCGGGTCTCTCCAGTAGTCTTACTGCGCAGGAAGGCTTTTCCTTCGCTGAAGACCACATCATACCCCTTATCCTCCAACATCGCTACTAAAATCAGGTTCTTCTTCAATCCGGGTACATGCATGACATCCTTTAGTACAAAGGGTTTACCAGACTCCCTCTGAAAGGATACGGTACCGATACCAGTCGCACTGTATCTACCGTCATCGCCCATCTCGATGTGCATACCCAAATCCTTGTCCTCCAGATCTGAGAACAACTCCCGATCTCCCGTCATATGAAAAGACGCACCGCTGTCCAAGAACCACACCGATCCCATCACACTTGAAACCAAGCATGCAATCAGTGAAAAGTCAAGCTCGAACTGTGAAGCCAAAGCTTCTCCATCTGCAGATCTTCCCGCTTGCTTGTTCTTCTTCTTCTTTGGACAATTGGTAGCATAATGTCTGTGATCATGGCAATGAAAACACTTCACTTTCGCCATATCCTGCTTCTTGCCCTTCACACCAGACTGAGAAGTTTTCTTTCCCTTCCCCTTCTTTGCTTTGGACACCAAAGCGCAGTTTTCTTCATCAGCTCCCTTTGATGAAGATCCATCTCGAGTAGTCCTCCTTATCTCCTCCTGCATGAGATACGCCCAAAGGCGCTCCCATCCCGGCAGCTTCTCCCGACCATTGACACTATCTTGATATGAGTGCCAAGCCTTCGGAAGACCAAGGAGAGCCAGGTCGACCATGTCCTCTTCATCGACAGTAACCCCCACACTTCCCAGCTCATCTCTGCATTGAGTGAACTTCGTGAGGTGTTTGGCGATACTGTCGCCCTTCTCCATCTTGATGTTCCTGAGCTTATCTTTGAGCGCCAGCTTCCTTTGGTCACTCTTACTCTGGAATAGATCCGTCAAAGCTTTCCACATTAAATATGGAGTAGCCTTTCCATGTAGGCTGGATACAATATGATCCTTGACGCCCTCCAACAGGATCCTTCGACATTTCGCTATCTTCTTTTGCCATGCATCGACCAGAGCTGCATCAGTGGGCTTTGGGACATCCGCATCCACGAACTCCTTCAGACCATTATCTTCCAACACTGCTTCCATTCGATCTTTCCATGCAACATAGTTCGAACTACCTTCAAGAGCATATTCGAGTCGCAAACCATTGAAAGAAGACATCTTTCAACACCGGCACCAAGAAGAACAACCTTCTGCAAAATTCGAATTCCAAACTCAAAGCTCTATCGCTTCCGATCTATACTTGAAAACAAATTATTTCCAAATCAGAGATTGACCGCAAAGGGCATTCACCAGATCTTTCACCTTACAAAGAAGGATGAATATTCCGGAGGCTACCTGGCCCGCATGCAGACTCTGTCCGAGGAAATAAGTTTGCAATCACCGTAATAGACTTCGACAATTAACTTCGCTCGGATACCATGTAGAAATTAGCTGAATAAATCACTTATTCAATGAAGATTAACCCGATCATACATCAATTTCAAATTGCATGCATAACACATAACCTTCTTCTACAATTAATTGTCACATGCGGAAATAATAGAAGCAATCTCACATCAAATCAATCACACATTAACTCAGTATGTATGGGGAAAGCCTATAGCTGAAAACCCTGCAGCTATTGTGTATATTATAATGGAGAAATCATGTAACAAAACAAGTACAATACTCCTCACAAGTACTCAGTACTTTCTCATAAAGTCACACACAATCTAGCTTAGTTTTGAACAGGTTACTGGTTCAAAACTCCCCGCCAAATTCCTTTCCTCTATTGCGCAATCATGGCCTGGTTATGTAGAGATCCAAGGTTCAAATCCCCTTGGCTTGACTGCGCAATTGTCATGGAAAATTCCTCCAAGTGTAATGCAAATCCCATGCAAAACTGATCCTCCAACTGATAGCTTTACTCACCCTTTCATCTACCTCTTTCACTGGTCTCCACTGAACTGATCATGCACTGTAGTGAACTGATGTGTTCTTGAGTTGAATAATGAGTTACTAATTAATGAATTAAATAACATTTAATTCACTCCACTCATAACTAATTGATTAGCTAGTTAAACTAATCTCAACTAGTTCAACTAAAATAAACAGAACACAACTCCACTATCTATCTCATTACTTCTGCCACTGAAGTCCAACTGAAGTCAACCATGCAAGATGCCATCAAACCCTAGGAACCACGTGATTCCTCTGTCAGTTGCATGAGCCACCTCCATGACTCGAACTGAAGTGCTCCAAGAGAGTAAACTGCTGTTTATAGTCTAAATATTATTAAGGTTAAATAATATTTGACTTCCATATTTTTAGGAGAGGCAGTCTAAAAATAGCCTGGGACCTAAAAATATGAGTCTCATATATTTTTACCAACATGTCACACGCTTCAAGAATCTGCAACTGGAATCCCCGAATCATGCTCCGTATGTCTAAAAATATACTTTGCGCCAGAATTTGCCTGCGGGCCCACTTAGTGAAGGCGACTTCATTTCACTAAGCTCCATCATCTTGCTGCATTCTTAACATTGGACACTCTGTATTGAATATTAGGTGCTGAACAAGATCACTGTTCGGATTAGGTACCTGATCCCATGAATTTATGACCTTCTAGATCAATTCAAAGGGGAAAAATATCTCAACAAGATCAACTTGAAGTTCGAGTATAACTAGGTACCAATAGAACCCTACGATGTGTGGAAGACTGCCTTCAAATCCTAAGGAGGGCCTTTTCGAATGGCTGGTAATGCCTTTTGGGTTGAAAAATGCTCCAACAAACTTCATGAGGCTGATGGACGACATCTTGTGGCCATTCAGCAAATCGCTTGTAGTATTTTACTTGGATGACATCGTGATATTTATCCAGACTTGGGAAGAGCACTTCCACCACATCCGACAAGTCCTCTAAACAGTTTGGAAACAAAATTTGTGTACCAATTTGGGGAAGTGTACATTTGGCATGACCCAGGTGCAATATCTGGGATACATTATTGTCAATGCGGGGTGCATGTGGATCCAACCAAGATCTAAGTAATTCAGGATTGGTTGGCCCCAAACACTCTAATAGAGCTTCGCAGCTTTCTGGGTCTTGCTAATTTCTACCACAGGTTCATGTTGGGATTATCTCATATCACTTAGCCCTTGAGTCAAGTCACCAAGCGAGGAGGGAAAGAAAATAAAATGGGTCGGAATCTCAACAGAAGGAGTTCGTAGAATTGAAACATCACCTCTGCTCTGCCTCATTGTTCACATTACTAGACTTTTAAAAACCATTAGAGATCAAGATAGATGCCTCTGACTATGCTATTGGGGTAGTTATTACTCAACAAGGGAATCCATTGGCACATCATAGTGAGGTATTGTCCGAAACATTCCGCAAATATCCCACTTATGACAAAGAAATGTCTTCCATTTTGCAGTCTTGCCGAAAATGGAAGCATTACATTTTGGGGAAGGAAACGGTCATCCACATAGACCACTAACCCCTACAGTTCATGCAAAAAAAAGGGCAGTTGGAGAATGATCACCATCAGAAGTGGTCCACATATCTACAACAATTTCATTTGAACATCAAGTACAAGAAGGGTAGCACCAATAATGTTACAAAATGCCTCATCCGTCCACCTATCGTAGCGCTAACAACTGTTCTAAACTCTTGTGGGAATGTGACTTATGATTGGCTGCTTCTCTACAAGAGCACTCCAGAATTATGCCACACATACAAAAAACTCCTGGAGGGTACGCAAGTTCCAAATTTTGACCTTCAGGATGCACTTCTAGGTCACTTGGGACACCTTTTTGTTCCTTCAGGAGAGTGTGCCAAGGTTATTTGGGAAGCACACTACAATCAATTCGCTGGGCATTTCAGGGTTGAGAAAATAGTGGGAGTACTGCATAAATATTTCTACTGTCCGAACCTTCGACGAGATGTTGGGAAGTACATCAGATCCTGCACTGCTTGCGTCATTGCCAAATAGACCATTAAGAATCAAGGCCTCTATACTCCCCTACCTACCCCTCATCAACCTTGGGAATCCAACTCCATGGATTACATGTCGGGCCTTCCTTCTACTAAGCATGGAAGAGAATGTTTTTTTGTGTTCATTGACAGATTCTCAAAGATGGCCATTATGTCAGCTTGCAAGAAGAATATCATAGTAGAATCCACTGCTAAACTCTTCTTTCAACGGGTGTGGGTGCACTTTGGGATCCCACAGTCTATGATCTCAGATCGGGACAACAGGTTCCTCGACACATTTTGGTCCAGCCTTCGACATTGCAGAACAACTCATACCAACAGAGGTAAACCTAGACTGCATGGAATAGGCCACCACAGATTGTAGCATAGACATGAAAATCAAGGGAAATCTCTAGCATAATATACAACTATATCTCGTTGTCAAATCTGGCCAACTCCTCCACGAAGGCAAGTGATTCACTAGGGACGAAGTTCAACAGAAGTTTCCTCATGTCATGGAGGAACTCAATGCAATGGGGACCATTTCTTCCTAAGGGGCGATAAATGATCCACGTGGATATTGGTGGCCACCCACCTATTCCACTTAGGGCCCCACCATTGTTTCTTTCAGTTTTTCAGCTTCCTTAATTATAGCGCATATTACTATTTTTAGCAGTTTTTTTGGTCCTGAATTTCCAGAGCTGTTTTGAGGCCCTAAAAGACGTTTTTTGGGAAACCTAGTACCAACGTGGATCATAGACCAATCTTTCTCACTCAAAATTTATAGTCCTCGGATAGATATTTCTAACAAGGTATGTTGCACGTCAAACATAGATCGTATGCCAAAGTTATGTCCACGGGAAGTTGATGTACCAATTTACCCTAATGGGGCCCATAGTTTTGGCGCTTCATCTCATAGGGTTAGGTATTTGGATGTTTATGGTTTTCCTTTGTTTCTCAATAATAAATAGGTCGTCGAGCCTCATTTTAACACAGTTCATAGGCCCGTAGCCACCACATTTCTTCTTAGAGATAAGCTACCAATGCCCTAGCTTGTTTATTTCCATTCTATGTATAAAAAAATTTCAATTATTTGATATTAACAAAATAAAGTGTTATTTCCATTGAATTTTTGTATTTATGATTATATGTGTATTCTATTTCGTTTCTGAATAAATTCGGATCATATATATTGTAATATTCCCAAATGGTTAAGCAACAATATATGAACACAAAACTGGAAATAACAGTGAATAAATCAACACACCATTGCATGAGACAAATGTACAACCATCTTATTAAATATATCAACAAATAATAGGCACAATATCTTTAGGATCAAGTCACTCAAGCAATGGGAAACAAGCCTCGAATAGGAAAATATGCTAGTACATGAGAAATGTTGGGTGTGGAGCCTGATTATCTTGTTTATTTTTTATCACAATGTTGGATCCCTCTACCTTAATGGGGCGGCAATGTCGCTTGTAATTAAATTCTTCCTGGGGGGTCTCGGGTGGGGGGTGGTTGCGTGGCTGCGACTTTATGGAGCCCCCCCTAGCAAGGGGTTTCGAGGGCAGCACCGCCAAAGCTAAAAATAGATGTAAAATTTCCTGGTAAAAGTATAGTAATTTCTAGTCAATCTGGGTCATTCATTAGGCAAATGATCTAACAAAAGAAGTTATGTTTAGTTTAGGGTTTTTTTTTTACCCTAGAAGGAAACCCATCTTTTGTATGAGGATATTGTATTGCAACTGTGTATTTTATGTGTATTCTAAGAACACATAAAACCAGAGAGACACAGATATACGTGGTTCACCCAGTTTGGGATACGTCCACCCCAAACAGCCATTCCTTCTTTTCTATTATCCAAAAAAATGAAGAGACCAAACCTATAGCAGATCCATTGTAATATCCTTTGTTCTCTCTCACAGTCTCCCTATCTGTTTCCTGCTCAGAGAATACACATACATTACACAGCCGCAATACAATACCCTCATAAAATCAAGGGGTTGCCTTATAGGGAAAAAAACCCTAAACTAAACATAACTTCTACCATCAGATTGTCCGCCTAATGAACGGCCCAGATTGATTAGAAATTACTATACTCTTACAAGGAAATTTTACATTTATTTTTGGCTTCAAGGGCGCTGCCCTCGAAACCCCTGCCAGGGGACCGCTGGCCCCCAGACCTCGCAGGAGGCACAAGTCCCCCTCACACCCCCCCCCCCCCCCCCGCCCGCATGCAAGGGTACATAATTTTCCTGGGGTATACATCCAACTAAAACAAGGATCTCTGAACTAGGAAGGAAACCAAGCTCCACACCCAACACGAGAAACAGATAGGGAGACTGTGAGAGAGAATAGAGTATATTACAACGGATCTACTATAGGTTGTGTCTCTTCATTTTGTTGGATAATAGAAAGGAAGGACTAGCTATTCGAGGTGGACGTAGCCCAAACTAGCTGAACCACGTATATCTGTGTCTCTCTGGTTTTATGTGTTTTGTGTGCTTTTTTTCTCCGCATATTTTATGTGTTGCATTGCTCTGTAATATATAATTTTCTAACAAGAAATATTGCCATACAAGTGCCATGAGCCATGATAGTGCAGTTTTTGGGCATAAACTACTACAAAAGGATATAAAAAGGTCGATATACTGTTCTATATCTCAAAAAATGTTGGGAGTGAAGATTTAGTCTCCCAAACATATTTCCAAGACAAACCGAAAAGAGTTTCTTGAAATAACCAAAATTGCAAAATGCCGGAATGCAACCGTAGGGCTGAATAGCATCTGCTACTAGATAACTTGATGGAGATGGATGAAAATGATATCTGAATGAATAGATATCCTCAAATAGATCCTTTAAGTGAAAGGATGATCCCAACATTGAAGATCTCACCCTCCAAATCAAGCATTGAAACCCCCACTGCAAATGCCCTTTAAAATAAGGCGGTCAAAGAGGAAATATGCAATGTTGATGATGGGAAAAGGTTGGCCTGGTGCCAAGATGTGAAATAAAGAATAAGGACCTCCCTTGCTAACCTCCCAATGAGAAGAATGCTTCCTCCCCTAAAAATCT
Source organism: Pinus albicaulis (assembly GCA_034641835.2). NCBI lineage: Eukaryota > Viridiplantae > Streptophyta > Pinopsida > Pinales > Pinaceae > Pinus > Pinus albicaulis. The sequence continues at coordinate 964,382,855 of CM076584.1, forward strand.
AGCTCAGAAAGTGGGTTTCTCAACCCTCCACTATAACACCCTGCAACACAACAAAAATATGAACAGATAGTACATTGTAGCTGAATACTGAAGGTTGGCCAGAATTTTGGATGTGTGGAAATGATAGTACAATATTGTTCCTAGAGGCTACCTCAAGGGAAGAGGTGGGATCCCTGCTCAAGAACAGCTTGTGCTAAACAGCATTGTAAGCTCATCTAAATAGCTGAAGAATGCAAGAAGTCATGTTGACCACAAAATCAATAATCAATAACATGCCCTCTATGGTTGCTTTTCCCTCCTTATAAAAATGTGAGCCTTCTCACCTTGGGTCCCACTCATTAGGATTTCCACTATCATGGAGACTTCCTCCCATTCACACTGCAATGTCTCTTATTGATGACCCACTCCTTCCATACGAGCATTGTTGACTTGGTAAAACTTTACCTTGTCCACATGCATTAGCCCCTGTTCACACATTAGGGTGTTTTATCCAGCTATGAATATGATCCCTTTCCATATTAAGAGGGATTTTATTCCCACTAAAGAGATTTATGAGCCTCCCTAACCATTTATTCATCTAACTAAATGAAAAGAGAAAAATTAATATTCCAATAAGCTGCATGCTAATTTGGGACTATATATATATATATATATATATATATATCCCTCTCTTTTTCAAAATATTTGGATGATGAGCATCTAAATCACCAAGGAAATAGTAACTCGTAAACCGAAGGGACTCAATTGGATTAAAATATGAGACATATGTTTCCTTGTTGACAATATTCCTTAGGTGGATGTTTTAATGACTTGAACAAAACCTCTCTCTCTCTCACACACACACACACACACACACACACACACATGCACACATGTATATCACAAGTGTGATTAATTATTAAAAACTTGTGTTTCCTCGGAGCTCACTTGCGTGAGGAGGGGGGTAAGGTACACACACTTTCATTAATTAAGTAGTAAGAGAGTGTCTATTGTTCCAAAAAAAGGACATTTCATATGTCAACTTGATGTCGGGATAGATAGAACATGTGTTCACTCCTTAGAATTCACATGTGTGAATCTAGATGGGGATAGGACAACTTCGTAAACTAATAAATCAAGTAATTTTACGGAGGGAGTCTTTTGTCCCACAAACAAGGGGGTTTCAAATGTTAAGTCAAAATTGGCTATATATATATATATATATAGAGAGAGAGAGAGAGAGAGAGAGAGAGAGAGAGATAACATCACTACGAAACCTTGAGAACTTCCTCACATTTCGTTGATGATTGCTAATGTAAATCCATTAGTGTTGATTGGGAACTTAATATAACCCAATAGCTCAAGGAATTGACCAAAATACTTCCTACATGTAGCTCAAATAACTAAACCACTTTATCTAGCCCTCGAGGATTCCACATACACATACAAACTTTAGAGTAATGATTTATGTTTTTTTTTGTGCATCCCAAAAGTATTTCTAATTTTAATTTAGATAAATCACATGGGACATGTCTTACTCACCATAAATTGTATATTACTCCTCTCTACTATTATGGAAACAATGGTTGATTGATTGCAAGCTATATGTATGTGTTTGGTTGAGATCTACCTCCTCTATGAGTGTCACTCTAAATAATATTACAATGAATAATAATACATGATGATAGAGAATCATAGGTGCATTCAAGAGCTTAGTTGGAACACTTTCCTCCTCCTATAAGTTGCATAGACTTGAATCCCTTTAAGATGTCTAAGGTTCAAAAATTAAAGTATTGCACCAAATTTTACATTGAAGGTTATGGAGTTTTACCAAGTAGAAACAAAGTTTAGGTGAGCATGGTGAATGGTTATTAGGGTATGTTGGTAAACTAATTAAATCTCGGGAGATGTAGCTTGGATATTTATCGTCAAATTGATAATAAAGAGATAAAATAAAATATAGTCAAATACATTGTGTTTAACATCTCAAAATGATTTTAATAATTTAAAATTTTGATATAAGATAACAAGTTGACAATCTCATTCTTATTTTTGGAAATTATTTCTCAAATTTCATATGAATTTTGTTAAAGGTCTAGTAGGTAGTATTACTATGAAGCTTTATTCTTCAAAGATTTGACTTATTTGAAAATGAATTAATTTGTTAAAATTTTAAAAACAAATCAATAAATCAAAATATAATTTTACCTTTCCAATATATATATATATATATATATATATATATATATATATATATTATTTCAATTTCCAATATATATATATATATATATATATATATATATATATATATTATTTCAATTTAAAATTTTTAAACTTTTATTGAAGAGCTTTCCGGATTATCCATAGTATTAAGGAACATTTGTCGACGTTTTGAATCCCAACGGGAATCCATCTTAAGGACATTTGAATGAAGGATTGAAAGAAGGGGTTTAGACCATTAATAGAGAAGAAGAATATAAAAAGAGCCGACTAGAATTATTATTTTTTATATATTTTATCTTATAAATTATTTTTAATTTATATTTTATTTATAAAATAAAATATATAAAAAATAATAATTATGGTGGTCTGTTTTTATATTTTTCTTCACTATTAATGGCCTAAATCCCTTCTTACAATCTTTCATTCAAATCTTGTGAAGATGGATCCCCATTGGGATTCGAAACGTCAACAAATGTTCCTTAATACTGTAGATAATCTGAAAATCTCTTCAATAACTCATAACCACAAGAGCCTAAAAACCAAAAATTTTAAACTTTTCTAAATTATATCATTTTATTTCCAATAACATATAATATGAGTTCCAACATATCAATGTACTTTAGTTATGTTAATAAAATAACAGAGTTTAAAAAAAAAAAATATTCATTTATTAATACAATTTAATTGTTAAGTGGTAGAAAGTTAAAATTTTATGTATATTTGCTTGACCTTTATCTTTTCTTTAATGAAACTTACTGCACAATTATTACGAGAGAGTATAAATATCACACCTCAAGTTTTATGGGAACATTAAGTTTAACTCTTGGTCTTCTTCGACAGAACCATGGTCATGCCCCCCAATAATTAATTGAGCTCACCAACTAAACACAGTGGAATTATTAACTGTGCTGGTGTCCACAGTGGATACCCCTATCCATTCTGCAAGTCATTGTAGAGTCCCTCCTACCTGTAACATTTTCACATAAATCAAATAAGGTAGTCATGTTCTCCATCATCCAACGATGGGATCAAGTATTTTTTATAGGGCCCTGTACAATTTACAAAGTTATTCGATTTCAAGAAACCTGAGCCTTCTATTAATTGAAATCTTTAATGTTACATAATTACATTACATAACATAATTACATCTAAGGTCTCGAATTGTGGTCTAAATCGTATTTCGATTGCAATTGTGGCATTTTAAAATCATTCGTGGGAATATTTCGTTGTTTAATTGTGGGTTATTACCATTCTTTGGATGGGGAATTCTTCGCACGCCATATTGATTTGTTCTTAAACGTCGAGAGGATGTAAATTAGTAGTTAATTTGGCTTAAAATTGGACAATTTGGCGCAGCTATATAATTTCCCAAGTGGAGCACATATTTCGAAATGTCAGCCTGAATATATAGTATAATCCCTCGAATCGATGGTAAGGTTCTCAAATTTTGATAAATTGTTTAATTTTGTGTATCAATTAAATGTAATTATGGAATTATGCAATGACTAGATTATTTATACAGTTCTATTAAAGGACTTTTTTAAAACATGTTTCACCTGCACTTTTCTGATTAAAAATTTTGTTTTAGTAATCATGAATTTTCGTCAAGCAATTTGTTTCTTAGCAACAGTTTTCATATCAGTGCTTTAATTTCTCACATTTCCAAGCATGCCATAAAATTGAATTTTGCAACGAAAATAACAACTAGAAAAGAAAAAAAACAATGCGGCCACAAAATGAGAGGTCCAAATCATGCTCAGATCGATGTTGTAGTATACTAATTTAAATTTTCAAAAAAAAAATTGAAATTTTTAGGAAAATCTAAACTTCATATCAATTTCCTATGAGTGCTTTGAGATGTGACATATATTTGACGATGGTTGTCTAGTCAGATGGTTTCAACAATTAACTGCCTTTGATATATTTTATTTGATATAGTTTATTACGCCATGCTGGAGAGAAACCACGTGATTTAAATTGTAAAGGATTGAATTTTCGGTTAATACAAATGATTGTATATATTTCATCCATTAAATTTCCCACCTAGTATTCAACTCCTTCGTCACTCATAATACTTATTCAGATCTTTTCCCCATTGTGTCATTTTCTCTGCATTGAATTCATGTTGGTGTGATGGAGGCACATAGCATGGAATTAATCGGGATATTGGCGTGCAATGGTGATACTGTCAGTTTTTATGAGGCTCACAATAACAATATAGGGGCTACACTAGTATTATAGCGACTTAACATGCCTCTCTCTCGAAAAAGTGTTGGCATCAATGCTTGAGTAGCTCGGGATGCTTCTATATAAAATACCCATCCTCCCATGTGGAACCTTCATCGGGTAAGTTATTCCACTTAATGAGATTCTCTGAAATTGGTTGATTTTGTAGATGTCATATTATTGTTTCCATGATTGTTGCAGGATCCAATATGTTTTTTCCTTCCTCGTTAGTTGAACTCGAAGCTTGGCACCTATCACCTTTCTAACTATCATTTCAAACTTACTCAAATTTGTAATAAAATCATTATTTGTGTTCTTTAATATATTGTAATAGCCTTGGATTCCTGATAATGGATTTTTGAAGAAGAGAGACATTGTAGATGTTTTTGATTTGTTTATTTTAGAAATCTGTTTTTTTGCAAGGGTTTATAGGTTATCATTTCAACATTGTGTTTTCCTTTCCTTCTAAGATAGCATAGAGGTGAGCAAATGTGGTTTAACTTCATTGTAGATGGTGTAGAATTGTATCTTCCTTTATTGCAAGTACTATAGGTTTTTGTTTCATTTTCATTTGAGGAAGTTATTTTCTCTAATTGCAAATTCCTTGTAATACAAATTACTCAACTTGGTCTTTGTACATATATCTTTCAATTTAGTATTTTCACATACATAAATCAATAAGAGAAAGAGAAGGTGTATACCACACATACAGTCACAACCCCTCTTGAATTTGTATGAACACCATGTTCACAATTAAAACTAAAACCCTTTGGGATTCGAAACATTATTATTGCAATACCAAAAGACGTAATGTAAGATTGATAGAGCACAAACAATAATAATAACACATGAAGTAATGATTAAGAAAAAATTAACACAATTATGTTCAAAATATAAGATATATACTTTATTTCCTTTCAAAATCTATAAACATATAATTCTCTTTTAACCGAAGAGTAGAAATATATATATATTTTTTGGAAAAATCATTTAAATTGAAATCACATAAACAAAATTAATTTAAATTGATATTTTCAATTTTGTATAGATATTTTTCACAAACAGTATGCCAAATACATTCAATTTAAATTATGTACTTCCAAGTAGAGTAACCAAACCATGTGTTAATTTTTGCAACTAGGGTCAAATTTCACTAGTGATTAATATAATAATTTAATTAGACTCCTCTTTTCAAGAGGATCAAAATTGATTTATAGATAACCCCAATAGATTAAGAAGAAATTGGTTATCAATTATTTATTATTTATTATGTTATGGGTTAGCCTAACAGCATGTTGATCCGATCAAAGCCCCAAGCAGTCCCTCACAAAGTTATAAATAGAGGCGACCTCAAGATCATTTGAACACTTGCTCAAGCGATCTATGATCTGCATCCATTAGTTTTTTTTGTCCATTTTATCTCTTGGCTGGCACAGGTACGTCGGGAGGAGCTTGCGCAAAGGGTCAAGATCATGAATATGATAACGCATTAAATCTAGGTGATCTGATGCAGAGTTATGGGCAAGAAGATCCGTGGTAGTAACCTAGGTAAGCAAAACCGCGAGTTTGGTGTGTTGTGCTTGTGGCCAAGAACCCCGTATCCATTGGCTCAGCTTGTTAAGGGTGCGACCTAACTTCTGAGATCAGATCGAGCTGATCTGATTTAGAGCCACGGGCACAAAGTGTTGTGGTAGCGACTCAAAGAATTACACAAAAGATCAGATTTGATTCACAGTCTGTTGCTTGTGCAGTGCTTCCATACATTAGTTGTTCAGTCACAGTTGTGTCAGAAAATTCATTGACAGTCTCTCGGATTCAGATCTAGGACTTCAGAGTTGAGATCAGTTGGTGATATATGAGATCCATGTTTTAGTGTTATAGATATGATGATATGTTGATCAAATTGGTTTGTTTCCGCTGCAAAATGTATCTACAATCCTCATTCAGCATCATTCGTATTCAATAATTCGCTACAACCAATGTTAGTGCATTTCAATTCTTAGATTTAGTTTCCTTCATGAAGAAGTATGGGTATGTTTTATTGCGTGTATGCTATTTTTTCTACATCGTAAATATATGTACCTATGGATCATTGTACTCTTATTTTTGAATCATTTCATGATGATCTAAGAAGAATAATTTCTAAGGGTTTTCCCCATAGTGGGTTTTTCCCTTGCCTTAGACTAATCCTTGTCTCTCTATGTCTTCATGCTTCTCTTCCTTTGACATTTATCTTTCCATTACTTAGATGATGATGATGATGTTGATGGTATTTTCCTTTCTGCGTAGTTTCATATTATGATGATTAATAATGTAGATATGTACAATGGTATAATTATTTGGGTTGAAATTAACATGTTAGTGAAGAAATGTAACTATCAAAGTAAAGAACAATGTTTCTTTATGAAAAATTAACATGGTATCAGAGCTGGTTGAAGAAAATCCATAGAGATCACCCCAAGAAGTCACTTTTATTGAAGCAAGCAGAGGATGGTAGAGACCTAAAAGAATTCTAGAGTATGAAGAAGACCCTAGGAAGGTAGTGGATAATGGTTTGAGACAAACCTTGATTTATGGTAAAGTATTAAGATTTGGTATATGAAACCCTTGCATGGCCTTTTTGAAGATGCTCAAGCATTTGTGATCGATTTAACAGATAATTTGATTATTGATAAAGTTGTTGATTGAAGGAAACATTGTTTTATGGCGTATGGATGGCTCTTGAAGGTTGGTTTGAGAGGGAGAGGATAATCTCGCATTGAAGATAAGTAATCCTTGATTTATAACCCTTTCTCTTGTTTATTCTTATGGATTTGATTTCTCTTTCTAATAGTTACTTCTTGCATGTATATTTGAGCCCCTAGATATCTCTAACCTCTGTGATCAAATGCGATGAGTGGATCCCTCTTGAGTATCTTTGGAAATGTAGGAAATATGGGTAGATCTAGAAAAGAAAGGATAAATAGATCTGGAAAAGGAAAGATGACTATATCTGTAAAAGGTAAAGAGGAACTTGTGCACTCAAAGATGCCTATGTGAAGGTTCATAGGTAATATTGCAAGGCATGCATGGTATATTATTTTAATGTTATGATTCAGATACAACAATATATGGCTACGTAATCCCTACGATATATTGAGAATGTCTACTTGTTAGATGGATTATGCATGAATATAGATGATTGGGATTTAAGTTTCCTATAATGATATGGTGCACCTGGTATTGAATCTTTTGAGCATGTTGATCTTCTTGTATCTGCAAGAGTACTTATTGTAGATCTTGGAAATAATGGCATATCTTGATGTGTGGCTAACATATATTTTTTTTGAGATCCCGATATTGACTCTTGTGGATGGTACTCTCGACTCTTGATATGGATAAGATCTGTTGGATCTTTTATAGAAGGTTACCTCATTTATATGGCATTGATAATGTGTGTGATAAGCATGATGAAGTCTCAGAGAAAAAGAGTGATTGCACCTTATTGTTTTATCGATTAACCTAACTTAATCCTATTGATTATGATATGCATGTTGTTGGAAATAGTGATGATGAAGGCATATATATGAGATTTATGTTTCATAACTTTGACTATCTGCGGTTATAACATGCGGTGAAATTAAATGCTCTAAATTGATGTATTGCTATTGGGATCTTAAGGTTTTGTTGTCACATGAGCCTGCTGCCACGATCTTTCAAGTTCGACCATTGATGAAAGATTGATGACATGATATTGATGATCATGAAAGATATGTGTTTATGATATAATAAATATGATATTGTATGATCCCTGTAAATACATGTTGATGACATTAATGAAGTGGATTCTCAGTCAAAGGGATAACCTCTCTCCTAAAATATTATTTTTCATGTGCTAGTAAATGTTTTATTGAAATAGGATTTATGAATGTTTGACATTATTGATCTACAATAGAGGTCTAAGCTTCATTCTCTCAAAGAAATACTCATAGATGTGACTAAGTCTAATAGAAACATAATTGAAGTTGTGTACAATGGATTTGGCATATACTTCGAATCCATGGATCTATGATTTGTCTTGCCATTGTAAACTAGTTTTTTGAATTACTAAAATTGAGCATGAAATCAGATGGTCACTTAGAAGATGCCAGTTCTGCAGATGCCAGTAAGATATGTAAGTAGGAAAAGTTCATATGTTTGAACTGAACTTGTGTGTGCAGATGACCGAGACATTCATATGGATATGTCATTATGTTTTAGGATTGTGCATCATGTTTTTGACTGATTGATATTGGTGAAATCGGTTTGGAAATTCTTACATGATTCCTAATGATTGAGATATGTCTAGAATTATATATCTTAGCATGACCGAATATTTGGATTTGACATGATTTGATATGGCGATAGTTGATTTTCCTAGATGATAATGTTATGTGGGCATGTTGACCTTTAGTGTCGTATGTGAGTATATAGACATATGGTTTTGTATTGGCTTCCTTGTTCCTAGCACACTGGTTGTTGTGACATAGTATGGAGATACATGAATTAACCTTGATGTGTATACACTTATATATAATTACATAAATGACCGATAATGACATGTTAATTGACTTGAGAGCTTGACATGAAATGAAGTCAAGAATTGATATGTGTTGTACATGTCTTTAGTTGAAAAAATGATTCTATGAAGCCAATGCCTTTGATAATAGTTTTGATTTGATTCTAAACTTTGATTGATTCAACCTTGATTTGCGTAAGGTTGGTTATGTTGGCATGGTAGGGCATTATGTTGGTAGATCATGTTGTGTGATGCAAGCTCCTTGATTCAATTTTGTTTATGTTTGACTGCTATCTGGTGAAGTCGGGATAATGAGTTCCAAGGTATGGCCTTGATATTGCTTATGGATTTGATTATACATACTAATAGTCTATACTTGACAAGTGATAAGCCTCTGAAAAGTCTAAGTAAGAGGAATATGAATTCTAAATATTGAAATGATGTATCATGGCATGATGAATTGTGCGAAAATAATGAATCCGTTTACATCTATTTATATTGCCACGAAATTATTTTTTGGAGGGGCTTGGTTGAATTTTATGGCCGACGTAATGTCAATTAAAATTTCGGCCAAAATTTTGTAAAAAATTTGGCCGAACTTTTGCGTCATTAGACTTGACAGACTGTCTGGGTAGAAAACAATTCAGCCAAACGTTTTTTGAAAGTTCGACCGAACTAACACGTCTGCAATTACGCAGAGCCAAAATCTAAAAATATTTCTTCAACTTTGGACTAATTAAACTCCATGAAACTTTTTGAATTAACTGTTGAAACAAAGACAAGCATTTGCAAAATTCAATCTACCTTTAGGAAATACAACTTTTATGGAATTTCAAAAATATTTAATAATTTTAATTAATTTTGTAATAAAATGGGTGCAAACAATTTTTGAAGGTCATTATGATTAAGTGAAATCAATATTCTGTATCTTCCAAATTACACCGTAAAAAAAATTGAAAAAATTATGGTGCATTACATTGGTCCGTCGTCTGTAATGGGTAGTTTTTAGATTTTTAGTTTATAACTTATATCTTGAGAAATGTTGTGTGAGCCGAACCATATTAAAAATATGCAATTTTTTCATATTGGATCAGTTCAAAAAATTATAGTAATTATGATATGCATCAGTTAGTTTCACAAATATAACGATACCGAAGTAGACTCTGTCTAGATTGTTGTAACACATTCTGTTTCTCAAAAAACACAAAGTTTTCAAGGAATACACCAATGCGTATTAACATGAATTTTTATGAATCCTTTGATTTTTGAAAAACACACACTCAAAGAAACGCTAAGTTGACATATCAAATATGTATAAAAAAAATCCAAAAAAAATTAATAGAAAGCTAATAAAATTTTTGACAACATTTATTTTTATCGCAAAATGAAATTCTAAACAGAAAAATTGTTTTGGCTGCAGAAACTTTAAGAACATAAAAAAATGATTTTTTTTCTCAAAAAATGGCAAAAAGTGTAACCCAACTTCACATTTTCACAAATTTCATGTCACGTTTAATCAACATTTGAACTTTAAATAAGAGTGTCGAACGATTTACAATACACAAAGACATTTCAACAGTCTTTCAATATCGAAAATTTCCCCCAAATTTGAGAAATCAATTGATTTATCGAATTTGGGGGAAATTTTCATATTGAAAGATTGTTGAAATGTTTGTGTAATGTAAATCCTTGGACACTCTTATTTAAAGTTCAAATGTTGATTAAATGTGACGTGAAATTTGTTAGATAGTTGAAGCATTGATGTTCTGTTTTGAACATCCATCTGTATATGATGTGTATGGAACCTGATTGAATTCATGATTGAGTTGCTTCACTAAGAATTCCCGCCAAACATCTTTTATTTTGTTATAGTTGTAAAGGTTGAGATATTTCTCCCATGTTATATAGCTACATGAATGAACTGATAATGTTTGGGATTAGTATTGAAGAGTGCATTTGGATTTTTCCTTAGTATAAGATCTTCCATGATATCTTGGATGAGAGGTCCCTAGCATGACCGAGGTTGGGTACAATGCTGCTAGCAAGGATAGTTGTGACACATGATGTGAAATCACCTTAGAGAGATGATCGAGCATGATCTGGATAACACATGGATACACTATGATGATAGGAATCCAAAATACGTATAGTTGGGACTATGATTTCTCCATTTATTTGAGACAATGTAGTTGTTCGAGAGAAACTTATGCTTGTGATTCACACCTCCGTGAGAGGGAGGATGAGTATAGTATCCATGTGTCATTGATGCCTCCTTGAAAGGGAGGATGGTTATGGTATCTTGTTATGACTGGTATCTTTTTCTGATTTACATGATTATGTATATTTTAACATAACACTTGATTTGATGTCCTGTAGGAACAGGGAACAACATATACCAGATGAGAGAAGCATTGATCGATGACTCTCATCCAATTCCTCCTCTCTGTTTGAGCTCTCAAGAATGAGGACTTGAGATAGAGGGCTGCTGGGGTTGGTGGATCTCTAGACAATATGGCACTTGCCTATCAGTTACCTAGGGTTTAGAATGTTTTTCCCCTATATTCATAGGTTTGGAGAATGCTACTCCCCTATCTGGTCTATTCAGAGTATATTGAGTTGGCATCATACCCACAAGAAGGGCTTGCTTGGAATACCGTTTCTCATTTGGCCAACTATTTGAGAGTGTACTTGGGGTTTACAATCCAACTGGATTATGATGACGGTGTCCTACCACATGATTATTTAGGGTCATCGATGGGAAGATCAGTAGGAAATAGGATGGGTTGAGATAACCGTATGTGGTTCAATGCTGAGAGTAAGCTCCCTAATGTGATACCAGGGTCGAGATGATCTCCCCTGCGTGGATAGGTATCCTATGGATAGATATGGGGTTGGAGTGGTATAGCTCCCCCATGAGATTTTGGGTTGAGATGCACTCCCTGATGTAGTCATAGGTTGATATGTACTCCCTCTTGATATGCTCTTCATTGATGATATTCCTATTAGTATCCCGATGATAGAGATTTCAGGATGATAGCCTGATGGATAAAGGGTGGTAGCCTAAGTTGCCCTCTTGTAAAAAATTCTTCTTCTATATATGAAAATGTTTAGCATAAGAGCAGAAAAAATCAAGAGATAAGTATAAATAAGCATGAAGAGTACATTGATGATTTATTATGGGAAAGGTTCACAACATGACAACTTAATGAAATAAATGTTCAGTGATGACACGTGATGATGCATAAATATCATAATGGCATATTGATCGATGAACATATATCGACAGATTGAGCTGATGTGTGATGACACCATGATGCAGAGAAATACAAGCAAGGATTGCAAAGTGGAATTCTTCCTAGTTGAGAGGGAGTGTTAATTTTTGTAACTAGGATCAAATTCCACTATGGATATGTAACACCCCCAATTTGTGTGTTGAAATTTTAAAGTTAGACATTTGAACTTTAATTCCTAAGGGGGTGGACCCCAAAGGATGAATATGGTGTGAATGTAATTTGCATATTTTATTTGAGGAAATAAATAAAATGATTGTGCATTTTGACCAAAAGAGAACTAGAGATCACTTGCCAAATCCATGAGGATGGATAAGGCAACAAATCCCCAAAAATCTTTCAGAAATCCTTGAAAGAAACTTATTTAGATTTGAGGAGAATCTAAATTACCCCAATGAAGAGGAGTAGTTGGGAAGAGGTGAGAAAAAGCTGGAAAAGCTAAGGAAAAGCTTAAAACAGCTTTAAAGAATCCCAAGATGGGAAGCCTAGGCTAAACAGGAAAGAAAGCATCCTGCTATTCTGGACGCAGAATTAGAAACATGCTTTGGGGAATTTTGAGCTTAAATAAGCTGTTCCTAGACAGATCAGAGGTTGATCTGGGCTACAAGGTGATCTCTGCTCGGGGGTGAATCCTGGGAGATAAAGAGGATTCTAAGGTTGGGAGGTTGGTCAATTGCAGTTTTGTGGTATGTCTGAAATACTTGTTGATTTGAGTTAAAATGGTATGAATTGGTTACATGTAAAATTTAGTTGATGTATGATTGATTAAATACTACATTTAACAGCACCTTCTTAAGGTATCCACCTTTCCAGTTCTGTTTATTTGTAGGTCAGAAAATCTATGAAGTAGAACTCCAGAATCTCTAAACCCTAGTTGGTTTAAATCTGAAGCACTTAATCCTCATAGATAAATAGATATTATCTTGTCTCCTGCAGAAGTAATTGGGATAGTTTAGACTCTTGTGTATGCTCGAAATATTACAGTAGAATGAGGTTATATGAACCATGACAGAACTGAATATAAACAGATATTAGATTTAAACAGAAAAGAAAACACTCAGTAAAATCTCTATGATTTTTTTTCTACCCTACTTAAAGGTATAGATATCATCTTTAAAAAGAAAATCTCTTTGGTCCTCCTTGAACAGGGTAATAGCATAACAAATTGTTTGACCTATACCCATTGGGAATTAGTCACCCACCATGGGCCAATGATATAGCTAGATTTCCAATAGACAATAGAGGTAGTTAGCAAACATCCTAAGACATGTAACTGCAATCTCAGTACCTTCTTAAATACACCTGCAACAAAAATAATTATACTACTGATAGAAATAAGAAGGGGAGTATATTGCATGATGAACATCTGTTATAACCTTTGAAATAAACTCGACTTGAGATGAAACAACATTAGAATAATCGTAAATCTATATTTACACAGGTGCATAGCAAACAAATTGTAACTACGTTAAAAACTATAGATACAATCCGAGGTATCAAGTACCTTCCTTTGGGCTTGCATACCCTCGACAATAACTTATATATATCTACTTATACAAGCCGAGAGATAGCACCAAAAACAAAAAAAAACGATATAAGTGATGGTCTGATATGCCAATGACCTACGCACAAAACACAAGGATGAAACCTATCTATGATACGTAGATACAAATAAAACAAATCTAATTGCATAGAAATGCTATGCATAAAATGCCACATGATTTAGGTTTAGTGGAGTACATGTAAGTCTACCTGAAACGATGCATAAGGTAGCATGGTAAAGTCATAGAAAAGAACATACAAAAAATCCATGCCGCGATCATATTATAAATTTAATGTTTGACAACAGAATTAAATATCAACGAGGGAACGCCGAAAGGCTAAACCCCGATAACGCCGATTTGAAGACCGATTTAAACTTAAATCCCGGAATCTATAAAGGGAATATCGACAGTAGGGTTTACCGACCAGAACCCGGACACAGATCGAAACAAATCAACCCACAGTTGCCTGGGGCGATTTTACTGTTCGCACCGAAGCGTGAACCTCGCTGGCCGAAAACCCTAATGACTGAACCGCATAGGTAAGTAACCGAGCGGGAAATTTACTTAATGCAAATGTTAGTCGAGCAGATAACTACATAACCCGAACCAAGTTCCTGTGGAATCTGGGCGATTTCGATAATTCTGGAAGAATAGAAGCTAAACTATTCTACGCCTGAGATATGGCGATAAGCCTTCTCACACCGGCGTGTCATGCTACACGCGAGGAAGGCGTACCACTCTCAAAAATAGAATTCGTAGAATAGGAAGCTTGATTATGTAGCCAGTGAGATAGACTGCCGATATAACCAGATCGGCATCCTAACCTCAGAGTGGACATTAACACTTACTACAGCACATATATATATATATGAAAATGTAACGATATAGCAAACACCGACGCCTATAACGACCACAGCAACTCAGCAGATGTATATCCACGGTAACCGCGAAGAATTTTCACAGTTAACTGAGGGATCCAAAGGCACGAAAAAGAAAAAGAGAGACAGCATACTATAATACCCGATACCCAACGCATGGGAAAGGAAGAGGAGCAGGGTCTGCGCTATCGTTCAAGCGTACAGTCATTGTTCACATACAAACGTAAACTCTGAAGCCTGAAAGCACGCCATACCCCCTGCAACCTCCGGCGCAGGTCTCACTTTGAACTGAGCACAGTGAAACAAAGGGAGATAATCGGAGAGAACGCTCTGGTTATTAGGTTGAATAGGTAAGAGGGAATACCTGAAACCCTAATCACTCTGCCCGATGAATTCAGACTGAGCAGACGCAGATTCATAGAAAGGAGTACCCAAAACCTGTCTACGAGCGCCGGAAGTGTAGGTAAAGGTGGGCACGGGCGTAGAACTTTAAGTTGAAGGCTACCTGTTGTCAGAACAGAAGCCAACGATCACAGTACGTGAACAGGCCGAATGAAGGAAATGTCAACACGTTGAGTGTAGAGGACAATGGCCGCCGTCGTTGTTACTCCAGCTTGGGAGAGAAACGATTCCTGAAAAAAAAAACAAAAACAAATCAAGAAAACATCCGAATCAGTATTGCACGCAAACCTTTTTAAAACCTTGTCTGCAGATAGACGCCTCCTACGCCCCCACACTGCACGGTAATGAAAAAAAAAAAAAAAATCAAACCCACAAGGATCCGACATATCGGCGCCGGTCTAAATCAGAAAGAAGTGGCAGTAGCTAGGATGTGTGAGTACACGCAGACGCGCCGGCTGTCACAACAGCAATTCGGCGTGGTTGCAGTAAGCGGCGGCGCGAGATACTACAAACCCTAACTAATACAACGCAATGTAAGTTATGAAATCAAGTCGGCTCAGGTGGATCGTGACCGATACGTATAGACAACGAAACGATAATAAATTGATAGCACCCAGGTATCAGTTGTGGACACGTGTATACAACCATACATATGGCGATGGGGAGGGGTCATATTATAAGTTAATGATATGACTATCATATATTTTCTGGCAAGTGAACGATTAGTTTATAAAATGACAATTAAAATCCATAGGGTTATATCAATGCGCCCTTGAATACTTTAATAATGCGACCATGAATAATTTTAGTAAGGGTAAGGATTTATGAGTGTATATAATTATATCATTTGATATATATATATATATTTATATATATATACTCGTATGTACCTATCTATGTGAACAGGCATGCACCATGGTACGAAATTAAAATATCCTTAGCCATAGTAGATAAATAAAGGGAGCGCTATATGTGTATATAACTGCCGTACACCTCCTCGAGTTGGTAGGTGGGCTCGATGTTATACATATAATTGAATGTAATCTATGTGTGTTTTCAATATTATGATGGGAAGTATTATTAGAGAATACATATATATATATATATATGCCATTGATAAATGTATTAAACTATAAACAAAACCATATCATAAGAATATGTATGCATTTCATATTGCTATACCTTAGGGGTCTTATGTGGTATGTAAATGATATCTATATATCTCTATAGGTTGGAGAAGAACAACCAATAGTAATGGTGGACACAAGAGTAGGAGAGGAAATAACATGTTATGTACATGAGGGATATGTATCTATAAGTGTACTCAAAGTGTTATTTAAGTGGAGGAATGAACTCATTAATTAGATCACTAGGTGTACCTAGAAAAAAAAAAAAAAAATTTCCTAAAGTAGAGGTGTGACAAATGGTATCGGAGCCCTAGTTACAAAAATTGGGCTGTCAATTTTCTGCTCACTGCTTATACATAATTTGTTTTTTTCTGAAGTTATAAACTTTGATAATCTGTGTTGTAAGTGTATACAGTTGAAATGGCTGAAGATGAAGGGCTTTATGTGGATTTGCGTAATGAGTTTTCTACTCCAGATCCCAATGCCCCGGTACTGGCTATGTTGCACCGGATGCAACGAGAGTTGGCGGAACTGAGAAGCCAGAATGACTTGTTGTCATCAGCTAGCAAGGAGCAGGAAAAGCTCATCAGAGAACTAACTTCCCGGAACAGCCAGGAGGGTGAAGGTTCCGGAAAGAGGAAGATGGATGAATCTGATGATGATGATGCGGCTAGACAGCAACATAAACAGAGAAGGGAGTTGCAAGGAGAATTTCGAAAGATCAAACCTCCCTCCTATGATGGGGAAAAGGAGGAGGATGCTGAAGCTTGGTTGCTGAACATGATCAAGTATTTCCAAGTATATGAATATGAGAGCAATCTGAAGGCCAGATTAGCTGTGTATCAGCTGCAAGGAAAAGCCACACTATGGTGGGAGGAGACTAAAATGGTGCATGATATTGATGAAAAAACAGTGACTTGGGAAGATTTTCAGACTAAATTCAAGAGTCGTTATTTGAATGAACGTTATTATGATGATAAAGCCAAAGAATTCCATGAACTTAGGCTAGGGCAGCTCACTATAGATGAGTTTGTCACTAAGTTTACTAATTTGCTGAGGTATGTTCCTTACATTAGAGAAGAAAAGGCAAAGGTGCAAAGGTTTTTAAATTGTTTGCCTACTATTTACAAGGAGAAAATTGAATTTGACAACCCAAAGACCATGGATGAAGCTGTTAGAAAAGCAAGACTATGCTATCAGAAGTTTAAAGGTAAAACTGAACAAGGGAAAAGCTGGACGAACAAGGTTGAGTTCAAAGGAAAAAGACCAAAAACAGCATATTTAAGGAATTTTGGTAGAGATCATCAAAGGAAAAAGTTCAGCAAACCAAAAGAAAGTCAAACTGCTCAGTCCCAAGTGGCTTTAAAACCAGTAGAAGGGAACAATAGAAAAGAAGGGACAGTCAGAATGAAAGAACCTCTGAAATGTTGGGGCTGTGGAGAACCCCATATGATGAGGGACTGTCCTCATCGAAATATACACATGATCAGCAGAGAGCGAGAGGCAACAACCGTCAATGACATAGCCAGAAACATACCAACCATCAGCGCAACCCTGGAAAATCGACAGGCAGAACATCAAGCAACCATGGTGGAAATGGAGGGTAATATTTCTGACCTACCTGTTACTGTTTTGATTGATCCAGGTGCTTCTTTGAGTTACATTAGTCCTGGAATTGTAGAAAAATGTAAAATTAAACCTGAAAAATTTCAGAAGTCATGGCTGGTACAGCTGGCCACTGGAACTAAGAGAAAAGTCACACATAAGTTACCCAAAACAACAATACAGTTAAATGGGTTCCCAACAGAAGTAAATCTGAACATATTGCCGTTAGGATCCTATGATCTGCTGATAGGAATGGATTGGCTAGAAAAGAAGAAAGCCTTGATGAACTGTTGGGATAAAACCTTGCATTGTATAGATGAGGAAGGGAAACCTTTTACACTAAAAGGGAAACCAAAACCCATTGTAGTAAGACAAATATCAGCCTTACAATTGAAAAGAACAGCTAGAAAAGGATACCAAGTATATGCAGTGCATGTAGAAGAAATAGAACAGAAAACTGAGGAAGAGTTACTGGATGCTATACCAGTCATCAGAGAATTTAAGGAAGTCTTTCCCAAGGAAATCCCTCATCTTCCCCCTCAAAGAGAAATTGATTTCTCTATAGATTTGGTGCCGGGAGCTACCCCTGTCTCTCGAGCTCCTTATCGGATGAGTCCGCCAGAACTGATGGAGTTGAATATGCAGCTGCAAGAACTATTGGATAAGGGTTACATCAGACCAAGTGTGTCTCCTTGGGGAGCCCCAGTTTTATTTGTAAAAAAGAAGGATGGAACTTTTAGGATGTGTATTGACTATCGCCAATTGAATAAATTGACTATTAAGAATAGATATCCTCTTCCTAGAATTGATGATCTTTTTGATCAAGTGAGAGGAGCTTCAGTCTTCTCCAAGATAGACCTCAGGACTGGATATCACCAGCTCAGGATAAAAGAAGAAGACATCAGCAAAACCGCATTTCGAACCAGGTATGGGCATTACGAATTTGTAGTCCTACCTTTTGGTTTGACAAATGCCCCTGCCACATTTATGTGTCTGATGAACAGTGTGTTGAATAAGTATTTGGACAAATTTGTTCTTGTGTTTATAGATGATATTTTAGTCTATTCTAAAAACGAAGAGGAACACAAGGAACATCTGAGAATAGTGCTGCAGACTTTAAAAGAAAACCAGCTATATGCCAAGTTCAGTAAATGTGAATTTTACAAGGATAAAATTCAGTATTTAGGCCATATTATTTCTGAAAAAGGGCTTGTTGTTGACCCTGAAAAGATAAAAGCCATTAAAGAATGGCCAGTTCCCACTGATGTCTCAGCAGTAAGATCATTTATGGGAATGGCAGGCTATTATCGCAGATTTGTGGAGAGATTTTCTACCATAGCAAATCCCATAACCTCATTACAAAGGAAGGGTGTTAAGTTTGTGTGGACTGAAAAATGCCAAAACAGTTTCGAACAATTGAAACAGAAACTTATTTCAGCTCCTATATTACAAATTGTTGATCCTGATAAAGAGTTTGTGGTGTGTACAGATGCGTGCAGAGAAGGGCTAGGAGGAGTCCTACTGCAAGAAAATTCAGTTATTGCCTATGAGTCTAGGAAATTAAAAACTCATGAACAGAATTATAGTGCATATGATTTGGAGTTTGCAGCAGTTATTCATGCTTTAAGAATGTGGAGGCATTATCTACTGGGGAAGAAGTTTACCTTAATGACTGATCATATCAGCCTTAAATATTTCTTTTCCCAAACTGACCTGAACGCAAGACAGGCTAGATGGCTGTCTTTTCTAAGTGAATTTGATATGGACATAAAACATATCAAGGGAAAAGAGAATAAAGTTGCTGATGCCTTAAGTAGGAATGCTTGTCAACATTTAAGCAGCATTGGGAGTAGTGCACAGATGGAGATAGAAGAATTGGTAGGAAAAGCAGCAACTCAAGATCCCAACTATGAAGCACTTTTGGTGAAATTACAAGCACGGGATAAAACAGATTTCACTAAAAACCCACAAGGGCTGCTCTATTTCAAAAACAGGTTGTATATTCCAAATATAGAGTCATTGAAAAGAGAAATACTAGATGAATATCACAAACAGCCCTATGCAGGACATCCAGGGTACCAGAAGATGTTAACAGCCTTGAAGAAGAAGCTGTTCTGGCTAGGAATGAAGAGAGATGTGGCAGAGTATCTGAGTAAATGTATGGAGTGTCAACTAGTCAAGGTTGAGCATCAACACCCAGCCGGGCTTTTAAATCCTCTGCCAATTGCAGAATGGAAATGGGACACAGTTTCCATGGATTTTATAAGAGGACTACCCAAAACTAAATATCAACATGATTCGGTCATGGTGGTAGTAGACACGTTAACCAAGGATGCTCACTTTATACCAGTAAAATCTACCTTTGGAACAGCTCAGGTGGCAAATGTTTTCCTGAAGGAGATAGTAAGGCTTCATGGGGTGCCCAAAGTAATTGTCTCAGATCAGGATGCAAAGTTCACAGTAGCATTTTGGAAAGGGTTGTTTGGGGGGATGGGTACTAAGTTGAATTTTAGTACTGCCTATCACCCTCAAACAGATGGGCAGACAGAAAGAACGAATCAAATCTTAGAGGATATGCTGTGAATGTATGTGATGGATAGGCCATCAAAGTGGGAAGAGTATCTGCATTTAGCTGAGTTTGCTTATAATAATAGCTACCAATCTTCTATTAAGATGAGTCCATTTGAGGCACTATATGGGAGAAAGTGCCGTACTCCCTTGAGCTGGAGTCAACCAGAGGATAAACTGGTATTAGGACCAGATGCGCTACAGGAGATGGAAAGAATTGTTAAACAAATACAGAGAAATATCAAGATAGCACAAGATCGACAGAAGACCTATGCTGATAAGAAAAGAGTGCACCGAGAATTCAAAGTGGGGGATCATGTGTATTTGCGCATCAAACCCAAAAAGAGCACCCTTTATGCAGGAAGTTGTGCAAAACTGGCTCCTAGATACTGTGGGCCTTTTGAGGTGTTAGAGAGGGTGGGTCCAGTAGCTTACAAGCTGGCCTTACCACCCCATGTTAGAGTGCATAATGTATTTCATGTTTCATTATTAAAAAGATATGTGCATGATGCTTCTCACATAGTTGATTGGAATGTTGTACAGGTGGAACCAGAAGGGGAGTTTCTGCCATAACCGCTTCAAATATTGGAGCGGGAAGAAATTGAATTGAGAAACAGAACAGTGGTCAGAGTAAAGGTGCAGTGGAAGCACTTTACTGCTGAAGAAGCCACCTGGGAAAGGGAAGCTGAAATGATGGAGCAATATCCATTTTTGTTTAAATGAACTCTGGTAGTTGAATAAGAACACCGAGGACGGTGTTTAATTTTAGGGGGGGAATATGTAACACCCCAATTTGTGTGTTGAAATTTTAAAGTTAGACATTTGAACTTTAATTCCTAAGGGGGTGGACCCCAAAGGATGAATATGGTGTGAATGTAATTTTCATATTTTATTTGAGGAAATAAATAAAATGATTGTGCATTTTGACCAAAAGAGAACTAGAGATCACTTGCCAAATCCATGAGGATGGATAAGGCAACAAATCCCCAAAAATCTTTCAGAAATCCTTGAAAGAAACATATTTAGATTTGAGGAGAATCTAAATTACCCCAATGAAGAGGAGTAGTTGGGAAGAGGTGAGAAAAAAGCTGGAAAAGATGAGGAAAAGCTTAAAGCAGCTTTAAAGAATCCCAAGATGGGAAGCCTAGGCTAAACAGGAAAGAAAGCATCCTGCTATTCTGGACGCAGAATTAGAAACATGCTTTGGGGAATTTTGAGCTTAAATAAGCTGTTCCTAGACAGATCAGAGGTTGATCTGGGCTACAAGGTGATCTCTGCTCGGGGGTGAATCCTGGGAGATAAAGAGGATTCTAAGGTTGGGAGGTTGGTCAATTGCAGTTTTGTGGTATGTCTGAAATACTTGTTGATTTGAGTTAAAATGGTATGAATTGGTTACATGTAAAATTTAGTTGATGTATGATTGATTAAATACTACATTTAACAGCACCTTCTTAAGGTATCCACCTTTCCAGTTCTGTTTATTTGTAGGTCAGAAAATCTATGAAGTAGAACTCCAGAATCTCTAAACCCTAGTTGGTTTAAATCTGAAGCACTTAATCCTCATAGATAAATAGATATTATCTTGTCTCCTGCAGAAGTAATTGGGATAGTTTAGACTCTTGTGTATGCTCGAAATATTACAGTAGAATGAGGTTATATGAACCATGACAGAACTGAATATAAACAGATATTAGATTTAAACAGAAAAGAAAACACTCAATAAATTCTCTATGATTTTTTTTCTACCCTACCTAAAGGTATAGATATCATCTTTAAAAAGAAAATCTCTTTGGTCCTCCTTGAACAGGGTAATAGCATAACAAATTGTTTGACCTATACCCATTGGGAATTAGTCACCCACCATGGGCCAATGATATAGCTAGATTTCCAATAGACAATAGAGGTAGTTAGCAAACATCCTAAGGCATGTAACTGCAATCTCAGTACCTTCTTAAATACACCTGCAACAAAAATAATTATACTACTGATAGAAATAAGAAGGGGAGTATATTGCATGGTGAACATCAGTTATAATCTTTGAATATAAATTCAACTTGAGATGCATCAACAATAGAAGAATTGTAAATCTATATTTACACAGGTGCATATCCAACAAACTTTAATTAAGTTATAACTATCGATACATTCCGAGGTATCAAGTACCTTCCTTCGGGCTTGGATACCCTCGGCAACCACTTATACATATCCATTTATACATGTCGAGAGATAGCACAAAAAAAAACGATATAAGTGATGGTCTGATATGCCAATGACCTACGCACAAAACACAAGGATGAAACCTATCTATGATACGTAGATACAAATAAAACAAATCTAATTGCATAGAAATGCTATGCATAAAATGCCACATGATTTAGGTTTAGTGGAGTACATGTAAGTCTACCTGAAACGATGCATAAGGTAGCATGGTAAAGTCATAGAAAAGAACATACAAAACATCCATGCCGCGATCATATTATAAATTTAATGTTTGACAACAGAATTAAATATCAACGAGGGAACGCCGAAAGGCTAAACCCCGATAACGCCGATTTGAATACCGATTTAAACTTAAATCCCGGAATCTATAAAGGGAATATCGACAGTAGGGTTTACCGACCAGAACCCGGACACAGATCGAAACAAATCAACCCACAGTTGCCTGGGGCGATTTTACTGTTCGCACCGAAGCGTGAACCTCACTGGCCGAAAACCCTAATGACTGAACCGCATAGGTAAGTAACCGAGCGGGAAATTTACTTAATGCAAATGTTAGTCGAGCAGATAACTACATAACCCGAACCAAGTTCCTGTGGAATCTGGGCGATTTCGATAATTCTGGAAGCATAGAAGCTAAACTATTCTACGCCTGAGATATGGCGATAAGCCTTCTCACACCGGCGTGTCATGCTACACGCGAGGAAGGCGTACCACTCTCAAAAACAGAATTCGTAGAATAGGAAGCCTGATTATGTAGCCAGTGAGATAGACTGCCGATATAACCAGATCGGCATCCTAACCTCAGAGTGGACATTAACACTTACTACAGCACATATATATATGAAAATGTAACGATATAGCAAACACCGACGCCTATAACGACCACAGCAACTCAGCAGATGTATATCCACGGTAACCGCGAAGAATTTTCACAGTTAACTGAGGGATCCAAAGGCACGAAAAAAAAAAAAAAGAGACCATACTATAATACCCAATACCCAACGCATGGGAAAGGAAGAGGAGCAGGGTCTGCGCTATCGTTCAAGCGTACAGTCATTGTTCACATACAAACGTAAACTCTGAAGCCTGAAAGCACGCCATACCCCCTGCAACCTCCGGCGCAGGTCTCACTTTGAACTGAGCACAGTGAAACAAAGGGAGATAATCGGAGAGAACGCTCCGGTTATTAGGTTGAATA
This sequence comes from Pinus albicaulis, assembly GCA_034641835.2. NCBI lineage: Eukaryota > Viridiplantae > Streptophyta > Pinopsida > Pinales > Pinaceae > Pinus > Pinus albicaulis. The sequence continues at coordinate 964,406,652 of CM076584.1, forward strand.
GGTAAGAGGGAATACCTGAAACCCTAATCACTCTGCCCGATGAATTCAGACTGAGCAGACGCAGATTCATAGAAAGGAGTACCCAAAACCTGTCTACGAGCGCCGGAAGTGTAGGTAAAGGTGGGCACGGGCGTAGAACTTTAAGTTGAAGGCTACCTGTTGTCAGAACAGAAGCCAACGATCACAGTACGTGAACAAGCCGAATGAAGGAAATGTCAACACGTTGAGTGTAGAGGACAATGGCCGCCGTCGTTGTTACTCCAGCTTGGGAGAGAAATGATTCCTGAAAAAAAAAAACAAAAACAAATCAAGAAAACATCCGAATCAGTATTGCACGCAAACCTTTTTAAAACCTTGTCTGCAGATAGACGCCTCCTACGCCCCCACACTGCACGGTAATGAAAAAAAAAAAAAAAATCAAACCCACAAGGATCCGACTTATCGGCGCCGGTCTAAATCAGAAAGAAGTGGCAGTAGGTAGGATGCGTGAGTACACGCAGACGCGCCGGCTGTCACAACAGCAATTCGGCGTGGTTGCAGTAAGCGGCGGCGCGAGATACTACAAACCCTAACTAATACAACGCAATGTAAGTTATGAAATCAAGTCAGCAGAATTGGATCGTGACCGATACGTATGAACCCAACGAAACGATAATAAATCAACGCTTTTCAAATTATCAGTTGTGGACACGTGTATACAACCATACATATGGCGGGGAGGGGGTCATATTATAAGTTAATGATATGACTATCATATATTTCACAACCGTGAACAGTCCGTTTATAAAAATGACAATTAAAATCCATAGGGTTATATCAATGCGCCCTTGAATACTTTAATAATGCGACCATGAATAATTTTAGTAAGGGTAAGGATTTATGAGTGTATATAATTATATCATTTGATATATATATATATATATATTTATATATATATACTCGTATGTACCTATCTATGTGAACAGGCATGCACCATGGTACGAAATTAAAATATCCTTAGCCATAGTAGATAAATAAAGGGAGCGCTATATGTGTATATAACTGCCGTACACCTCCTCGAGTTGGTAGGTGGGCTCGATGTTATACATATAATTGAATGTAATCTATGTGTGTTTTCAATATTATGATGGGAAGGATTATTAGAGAATACATATATATATATGCCATTGATAAATGTATTAAACTATAAACAAAACCATATCATAAGAATATGTATGCATTTCATATTGCTATACCTTAGGGGTCTTATGTGGTATGTAAATGATATCTATATATCTCTATAGGTTGGAGAAGAACAACCAACAGTAATGGTGGACACAAGAGTAGGAGAGGAAATAACATGTTATGTACATGAGGGAGATGTATCTATAAGTGTACTCAAAGTGTTATTTAAGTGGAGGAATGAACTCATTAATTAGATCACTAAGTGTACCTAGAAAAAAAAAAAAAAAATTTCCTAAAGTAGAGGTGTGACAGGATAACTCAGATGATTAGTAAAATAATTTAATTAGATTCATCTTTTTGAGCCGATAAAAATCGACCTATAGATCGCCCAAATTAGCTAAGCAAGAATTAAGTTATGAATTATTTTATTATTTTATGAGTCAGACTAACTAGATGTTGATCCGCTCAAATCCCCAAGCGATCCCGCACAAAGTTATAAATAGAGGCGAGCTCAAGCTCATTTGAATACTTGCACAAGTGATCTATGATTTGTTTCCATTAGTTTGTTTCGTCTATTTTATGTCTTAGCTCACACAGGTACGTTGAGAGGAGTTCGCAGAAAGGGTTGGGATCATAGATGTGATCACGCATCAGATCTGGGTGATCTGAAGTAGAGTCACGAGCAGTAAGAGTAGAGGTAGTGGTCTAGGTAAGCAAAGCTGTGGTTTGGGTGCATTGTGCTTGCTGCACCCGAGAGTAGCTGGATCAATTTGTTAAGGGCACCAACTAGCTTATGAGATCACATCGGGTTGATCTGAAGCAGAGTTGCGGGCACAAATTTTTGTGCTACTGGCTCAGAGCCTCAAAGCCACATGATGAGCGTGTTAAGGCCACATCTTAGAAAATGACTCGGCACATTATATTTGATTCAAAATTAGTTTTTTTGATAGTGCTTCCAAACATGATTCGTTCAGTCAGAGTTGCGTTAGAACAGTCATTGACAGTCTCATGGATTCATATCTAGGACTTCAGAGTTGAGATCACTTGGTGATCTATCACATCCGTGTTTTGTTATTATAGATCTACTAATATGTCGATCAGATTTGTTTGTTTCCACTGCAAGATGTATCTATAGTCCTCATTCAGTATAAGTCGTATTCATCATTTTCTATAGCGAGTGTCGGTGTATTTCGATTCTGAGATTCAGTTTCCTTCATGCAGAACTATGGGTATGGTTTTATTGCATGTATGTTATTTGTTTTTTGCATCGTAAATCTATGTACTTGTGGATCACTATACTCTTGATGTTGAATCATTTGATGATGATCTAAGAAGAAGAATTTCCAAGAGTTTTCCCCGTAGTGGGCTTTGCGGTGGTCTCGGACCAATTGTGGTGTCTCTATGTGTTCATGTTTCTCTTCCTTTGATCTTTTACTTTCCCCTACTTACATGATGATGATGATGGTATTTTTAAGCCTGCATAGTTTCATATTTTGATGATTAACAATGTAGATTTGTAAAATGATATAATTAAAGGTGAACATAACATAGCAAAAAAAAAAATGTAACTGTCAAAGTAAAACACAATGCTACTTTATGAAAATTAAAAATTAAGTTCGTTAACAATTCGGTGGTCATGCCTGACTTCTAAGCCTGCATAGTTTCATATTTTGATGATTAACAATGTAGATTTGTAAAATGATATAATTAAAGGTGAACATAACATAGCAAAAAAAAAAATGTAACTGTCAAAGTAAAACACAATGCTACTTTATGAAAATTAAAAATTAAGTTCGTTAACAATTCGGTGGTCATGCCTGACTTCTATCTTGTTTCACTAAATTTTTCCTTTAACGCAAAGCCGCTCTTCTTTACAGTGACGACTTTCACGTACAAGGACTGCAAATGCGTTTGCCATTTTGGAGAGATGGTTGATATGTATGTTTATGTGTCAATTCTGCTATTGGAGAGATGACAATTATTTTAAATTGTAAATCTGTGCATGTGTTTTGAATATCTATTTGATTCGAGTCTACAATTTATCATCATTCTAAGCAGAATCTGGTGATTCTCCACAACGTAAAGGAGAAATCCACTATGATTTCCCACTATGTAAAGTAAAAATCCACTGTTGTTTTCCACTATGATGTAAATATTGTGTGCTTTACTTTTGAATTCCAAGTTCTTGTAAGTATGGAAGATAGTAATCAGTTATAATATTTTACATTCTTTATTCAATCTTCACTGGTTAAAAAACCTAACATCATCTTAATTTTTTAATTAATGTCATAAGACTTGAGTACAGAAAATGAGATTCGGTCCATCAATTTTTTCTACGAAGGTAATAGGCCTTCTAAATTGATATCGGCTGCTTTCTTTATTCTAATACACTAGCATACGAAGATTTAATCAAAGAAAGAGATATTATGATTAAAATTATCTCCATATCATTCCCGATAAACGAATGACTTATTTCCCCTCCCTCTCGCTCGTTTTTCCCTTGTTTTCATATTAAGATGTCAGCAACCGATGTTGGAGTTCAGGCCCCTCTTTGCCCCCCGACCCTTACGAGTCCATAGCTGATTGGAATACTGCCGTGTCCCTCTAAATGCAGTGGCGTTACCCGCAGCAACCGTCATCCAATGGACAGAATTATTGCGATGCATCTGCACCACCCCATCTGATTTCCTCCTCCCAACACTTCGTCATTTCTCCTCTCGATAATTAAGGAAACAAATTCCTCTTCGGCTATAGACTACCTCTACTCTGTCCCATAGCTACAGCCCTACCAACAAAAAACACAGAATCCGAAGCCGACGGTCCTGCAAGTGAACAAGATACTCATCAACATCAATAAAAGGCAGCAAACCCTACAATCTCAAACTTCTAGAAATGAAAACAAGAATACAATTGTGTGTCATGACCACAAACCTCGGGGTTGCTAGAGATCACTTTTAGCCCAGTTCCTCTGTATCGCCACCACCGAACAAATAATGAGTAAATAATGTTTGGAAAGTAGGAGGTGTTTAATTTGTTGTTGGAGTTAATGCTTACATTCTATATTTGACAAGTTGGTTTGTGATGGTTGAGAAATTCTCTCAACCTTTCTTTCTAAATTGGGAATAAGTTGCATCTCAAAAACTCTATTTAATAGAGTAATTTAAATGTAATCTGTGTGTGTTCACACATACACCTTTTGTGTGTAATATATCACTGTTTTCAATAGTTTTATCATGGTATGAGAGCCTTTATGGGCCTGGCCTCCTTATGAGATTGCTGAGAGAAATAAAGATTTTGTTTGGTGTTTGTTTCTCGATATATATTTATTTTTGTTTTTTTGTTTTACTGCTATATAGAATGAGAGACACATCCCGTTCGAGAAGACTCACTGTTGAAATGAGTGTGAAGCATTGCGCAGTTTGAGCACATGTTCTGTGTTGAGGGATGGAGCAGTTTGAGTAAATTGTACTCTCGTCATTAAACAAGACACGCCGAGAGCAGTGTGTCAATCATCACAGATCATTGACATTGGTAATATGCTGTGGTAGAATATATTTTAGTGATTAGATATGCACGGTTAATACTATAAGCCTGTTCGAAACATTGAAGCTAATTCTGGTGCATTGAAGATAATAATGGTTAACCTGAGCGTGCATCTACGTTTATCTCAGAGACAAATTTGTTACTGAATGGAGTATGGATCATACACCTGAATCCACTCTAAATGAAAGGTACTGGTCAATGCTTGACGTGTGCTTCTCTGGTTGCTATCGCTGACGGCATTGGACCGTTTCTGTGAAAGACGCAATTGTGAGATTTTTCCCCATAACTTTCTCACCAAAAGCTGCGTCATCCAATGCGGAATTTGCACATGATATTTTTTGTGGTCTGGTTGTGGCTTTTCTATTGCAGTAGTAGCAACATTCACAAACGTAGTGGCTGGAGGATTTTTCATTTTACTTTGTGTTTTTGAGATGGAGATAAATGGGCTTGGAAAAGTATGCACGACGTCATTGAATTTTTTTTTGTGGTTTAGTAGTATTATAAATCATTTGTAAATTAAGTGAGGATGAATTGTTAAAATCAGACAAAAAGGTCATGATGTAATAGCTCATTCGAGATACATTCTGTATCTAGATGGCTTCTCTAGATAACTGGCAAGTACAATGGTTAGCACCCGTGTATCTCGGTGGATGGGACCTCGTCCATAGAATGACTAGGAGTTCAGCGATTGCAAACATGTAATCAATTGTGTTTGAAGAGATCAAGTGGCAGTAAGGCTCAACATAGATGGTTGTCAAGATAGTATGGTAGTTGCGGATCTAGGGAAGAATCCCTCATTAGTCGTAGACATTGAGTGCTTTCCTAATGAGGTTATGCGACAGATTGGGATGCTGTCCGGTAATTGACTTCGGGAGGTCCTTGATTCGTGAGTTGAGGAAGCGAACTCAAGAATCCAACTTGCCAACTACACCTTTCCGAGGGTTATGAGGCAAGTTGATGGAGCATCTACTGATAAGCTAAAGAATGATTGATTATTTTGTTATTTATGAGTGATTTCAATAAATTCATGTAATGTAATCATTAAGGGGGGATGTTGGAGTTAATGCTTACATCCTATATTTGAGAAGTTGGTTTGTGATGGTTGAGAAATTCTCTCAACCTCTCTCTCTAAATTAGGAATAAGTTGGATCTCAGAAACTCTATTTAATAGAGTAATCTAAATGTAATCTGTGTGTGTAATATATGAGTGTTTTTAGTAGTTTTATCATTTGTTGCCATTAAATCAATAAATAATGTTTAGCATGACGAAAGTTGCAGCCATATCAAAAGTTGAGTGAATGAATAAATAATGTTTGCCATCACCGAAGGCATATCAAAAGTTGATTTTATATGCTGCCACTTTGCTTTGCATCCATGCCAAGGTATCTTTCTATTTAGTAGTTAAATTTGACAGGTGTTTATTCACCGTACACATTTTTAATTATGATTCATTAGTATTATATATATATATATATATATATATATATATATATATATATATTTGTATATTTGTCAATTTTGTTTAAAAATATGTATATATTTCATGATTTTGAGTTGTTTAATATGCAAAAATCGTGTGCTAGAAATAACACCCAATTAAGGTTGGAATTTGGATTTCTCTTTACCGCTCATACAAAAAAAATTGACTTTTTGGGTCCTTATGCCTCCCCCTCGAGAAAATCTATGTTTAAAATGTTTAGCTTCAAGAGTGATGTTCTTATAATAAAGTAACCCAATAACGACTTAATTAAAAAATTACCTTTCAATAGCATGATTATGTTCAAAATTTGCACATATTTATCATAAGGAAAAAAACAAAATGAGCAACGTTCCTTTTTTCTATGTGGCATCATTATATTTACAATAGTATTGCTCAACCACATTGTTTTTCATTTGGAACAAAAATACTACCTTGTAAAATTATGATAGTAAATAAAAGATTAAATTTAAATGTCATAATAGATTAGATTTAATAAACATAGTATAAATTTTATATGTTATGCCACTTTTTATAGGTGTATGGTAATTAAAATTTACTACAACTACAAAAATAATTGATAAATTTAGAAAATTCAAATACTCCAAAATAATTTCAAAACATTAAATTGATTTCATATTAAAAAATACAATTTTAATAATAAAAATTGAAAACATGAATAAAAAATTATATTATTAAATTTCAAATGGAATTTGTAAACTATAAAATGACAACATACACTCTTATTTAATCTAGTATTTCTTCTTTTGATTAGGTTTCTTCTTGTTAACTAGTATGTGACCCTTTCTATTTAGTGTTCATACTTTATCCTAAGAAACTGCCTTGAAAATATTTTACATGTTGGGTAATTTTCCAATTTTTTTCCTCCTTAAATTAGGGAATGTTTATTTCTTCTTATTTTTTTTTAAAACATGTGCTATTTTTAAATATTATTTGCAATATAGAAAACAAATAGTATACCAAGAACACAAAAAGGGAATTGTGGGTCTTTCTCGGTTTGTGCAAAGACACCAGCACACACATACACACCAAATTTACTTTCGTGTTATCTTAAGATTTTGAGAATTCATGCTTAGGAATTGTGTTGCTTTGAAAAATCCAACTTTGGTTTAGCTCATGAAAGTTGTTTGCACTCTCTCAGGATCCACACTTCTAGTTGGTCTGTAAACCTCTCTATGTTCTGAATTGTCTTACTTTGCATTTTGTTTTTCTTGCAATTTAATGATTAATTATAATTAAATTTCAAATGGAATTTGAATTTGTAAAAATATAAAATGACAAGAAACGCCAAAGTAAAACAAAATGGTCTTTTAATAAAAGGGAAAACGTACTTCACCAAACCCCAACAAAGTAAAATAAGGCTCATTACTACAACAAAAACAACTTCATAACCATTAAAATGGCTAGAAAAATATGATTCTAATGATAAACTTATCCCAGAGTGCAACCATTGAAAAAAAGAAAAATCTAATGAATGCAATGCTACACTAGAGATTGTGGGTATCTTAAAATAGTGAATAGGAGAGAACATGTAAAAATTTAGATCATTTAAAGCATTCAAATTAACTCAATAAAAACAAAAACGACTGTCCTTCTTAATGTTCACATCTCTTATTTATAAAAATAAAATAATAAATATCTAACTCACCAGGCACATTCAATCTTCAACAAATATTATAATTGGTGTTTTATTAATGTGTTTCAAGGTCTCATTTTGAAAATCAAATATTAAAATTCAATTAATGACGTTCAAGGGGAAAGCTAACCTCAGGTGCTTGTTAAAGTTGAGTAATGTTGTGAATAATGTGGTGAATGGAAATTGAAAAAGGGTCATTTGCTAGTGAACAATAAATTGATGGTCATATTAGTCTTGACTCATTGAGTCTCTACTATCCAGAAGGCCCTAAAACCCTATACGCATGGCAGATTCAGAACCTATTGCCCTTGGGTGTCACGTCATTGAGTGATGATAATTTTTCCACAATGCCATTAAAGGAGCACCCTCTACGCATTTAATAGCACTAGATGTCCATTATCTAGAATTTAAATTGAGTGAATATATACCTCAAATCATCTCTCCTCTCAAGTAAGTCGAGCTGAGTTGGACAGTGGCCAGTCTCGAGCTCCATTCGGTAATGTTAAGTGGTAGGTAGAAAATAAAGTGGAAATAAATAAGAATTAAAAATATTCTCAAAAAATTGTTGCATGTCAAAAAAACATTTTCCCCAATTTCAAGCACATATGGAAAAATGAGCATAAAAAATTTGTAGCCGTCAAATACGTGCAAAATGCCCTATGACAAGCGAAATGCTCGTCAAATTCCATCCCTGCACCAACAATATAGTCCAATGAATATTTAAGACACTAAATAATTTTAACGTAAATTTTGATGTTTTCATAAGACAGCAAAGAGTTTTTATTTTTCTATAAAATAACAAGTAGTTTTTCTCCATAATTATCAAACGTTGCAGGGTAGGGTACTCTCTTCCATTTAGGATATGTATGCATGTATAAATTAGAGGAATAAAAAATGAGCATATAAAAAGTTTAGAAAAATAACTAAATCTTTCAATTATTGTCCCTAACCTTATTACTAACCATTGAGAAAACATATAACAAGTTAGGCAAGTAATTAAATCCTTCAATTATTTGTCCTATCCTTATTACTAAGCATTGAGAAATGCACTTGTTGCTTTAGTACGAAAATTTTTCAAGAATTGTGGCAGAAATCCCTTGGATATGAAACATGTAGCTAACTTATATGTACCAATAATACTCATAAATTTTGAGTCTTTCTAAGTTAAAATCTATCGAGAAGAAAATTAATAAGTAGAGATGATGTTATAAATAAAAATTAGTAAGTAAAGGAAATCTTTATAAATATACATATATTTTACAATGAATGAAAGTGGAAAAAAACATTTTATAAATATATTTTACAATGAATGAAAGAACCCAAATTTTTTATAAGACATTTTTTAGAAGAAAACTCAAAACCCCGTAATCGCATACTCAAATCAATACTTACTATCAATCAAGAATCCAATGCTTTGTAGTGATCATGTCATTAAGTGCAATCTAATAGTTGGAAACAGAAGGACCAGACGAAAAGAAAAACTAGCATCCAAATATTTAGGGGAATCGTTTAGATTCTAAAATTGTAAAGAGAAGGACGAAACGAAAAGAAAAATTAGCATCCAAATATTTAGGGAAACCATTTAGAATCTAAAATTGTAAGGTGATGGTTGTTGGATGTAACTGGCTCAACTAGCCATGTTGTATACATGTTGAATTTATTTGTTTGGGGGAAGCTTCGTTTTTTTGCCATGTTGTTTTAAATATATGAAGAAAATATTATTATATTTTATTTCCTTAAAAACATAATATAAAATAAGAAAAAAAAATTATGTTCAAACTTGAAAATCCTTCATCCTTTAATTCTCTATTATGAGTTGCATAATTTTTTGATGTGTAGTAACCACTACTAAGTTTACACATTTAGACGTTTACTCCTAAATAGATAGTGGTAAGTATATTTATTTTCATCTTGTTCCTATTCATTTTTATGAAAATACTTGATTATGGCAGAAATACTGCAAAAACATATGAGGTAGTTATCCACATGGCACAAAGCATACAATAAGACCTTCAAAGTTATGGTCCAATCAAATGTTTGAATTTTTTTTTTAAACAATGTTGAAATATAAATATTTTTTTTTCATAGTTAAACATTATAACGTGCATTGGTCAATGCTAATATTATAATAGTGAACACAAAATTTGGTTGCTATAGTTTTTCCTTGGCATGGGCTAATAATAGAGAATTTGATTTTTTCCATAGCTAATTATCCATCCAAATTTTATGGAAAAGTGTAAATCCCATATGACTATTAAATTGAAGTGTAATATGTTTCTCTATATCAATTTAGTGAAAAACAAGCATGTAATTTTTAATCTTTTCAATTAGTTTAGATTTTCTTTAATGCAATTTTGTTTTTCCAAGGATTCATCTATTTTGATTCAAATAGATATTAATGAATTCTATTTATTGTTTCTAGGTTTTTCATGACAATGGATTTACCAAGTTATTCAACGAGAATTTTTAGCAAAAGGATAGGAGAGGAGGATCTTCGGTTTAAAATATCTTCACATACACATTTAAGAATTAATTTTTCAATAATGTTAAAAAATAAATACTTTCTTTTCAAAGTTAAACATTATAACTTGCATTTATCAATGCTACTCTAATAGTGGTTAACAAGCAATCATGTTTTCTTAATAATGTCGAAAAATAAATATTTTCTTTTCAAAGTTAAACATTATAAATTGCATTGATCAAAACTACTCTAATAGTGGTTAATTATGTGATAATTAGGTATGCATATTTGTAACATTGATTCTTCCTTTTTACTCATATGTTTGTTGTTTGTTAGCTTACTCTTTTCCACACTTTTATTTTTACCACTGTAACCACTAACATACCAAATATTGAATTAAATTAAAATAGTACATATTATCTAATGTCAAAGTACAATTCATAATAACAATTCTCATCACTTTAATTAATTATATCTATCTTAAATAAAAAATGGAAGTCTATTTATAAAATTCCTAAATGCTCTAAGTGTATATCCCATAGTTTTTCAAATATAAGATACCAATTATAAACCAAAAATGCAATGGGAGAAGTCTCTAACGTAGTCTAATTTTTAGGATAGAAAGAGAGGTGTTATTGGAGAATGGTGAGTAATAGCCTACAATCTTGTGAAGGAATTCCAATTTTTCCATTAAATTTTGGCAATCCACATTTTTTTGTATATTCTAGCTTCACTAAAGATGCATTAGTGTTCTTTTCAATGGTTATGAGATACCTGTTTAGTAACACTTCCAAAGAGCAATGACACACAAATAAAAATAAACAAAAGTGCATCTAACATATAATACTGAAATGATGGGAAAAAATAAATATCAAGCATCACATGAAGGGAATTTTTAAAAAGAAACCTGTTATGAAAAATGTACTTGACGAGCAAGAGTTCTTGCCAAATTTATATTTTTTTTCCACACACAAATATAAAATATTTAGAATGTTTTGTAGGTTTGAAAAGATAAAAACTAGCATACCCCCAAAGTTAAGAAAGGGGACGTGGAAGACAATACAAGGTTGATATGTTATTTTTTTAATAAAATAATACAAATGATTTCTATTAATAAATAAAAAATTACATATACATACTCTATACTTTTAGGATAGACACATAACATAGGCACCATAAACATAGGAACCATAAGCCACCTCAAAGCTTTCAAAACCATTTGACCCAATGATACATTGACAACATTGACCAAAATTATACCAACATATAAGGCATAGACAAATATAGGACCATCATAAGCTAACCTCCAAGAAATGATATAGAATTTATAAAGCTATTGCCTTCCACACATAAGCATAAGTAAAACCGCTTTGAACCATGAATGCGAGTTTGCACACGATAACAGATTAAGAGATAACCTTGCAACCATTTCCGAAAGAGTATGTCATTTTATAGAAACATGGATCCATGACCAAAAACAAAAAGACTAGTAACAATATGAACTGTTGGAGCAAGAAAAAATTTACAGTGACATGTTACAAACTTGGTCAAAAGATATAATTGTAAGTTTATGAGGATTGTCAATTGAAGGAACCACGGTACCACGAAGAGGGTCATTCAAGTATTCTGATGTAGAACTATAGACCACATAACCTTCCACCCTAACCATTCGGGCATTTTTCTCATCCAAAAAATACCAAAGATTACAGAGAATTCATTGGATCTCCTCCTGGCCAATGAAAAGTTTATATTTATCAACATGTTTATATATTAATACGATTCGGAATAGGGTTCCGAATTGATGGTGGGTCAACAAGGAGTGAAGAAAATATAACCTATGTTTCCTATACCTTACTAAAACTGGGAATCATTGAAGGCCGTGATCTCCAATTTCATAATCCGAAAAATAGGGTCGCTCACCAAATCCTCAGATTCCATATGAAAAATTTCCTTATACAATTCTAGAGGCATAAAGTAAAAGTATGAAGCCACTAAATCCAAAGTGAAAATTTTTCAAGGTTGTAAACGAGTCATGCCAGACCCACCCCTACGATTGGCCCATAATTGGCGAGGGGCATGGTACCATTGAATAAATGACCACTGAGAAAAGGAGTCACGCCATACAAAAATACACCAAGATTAGACACAGTAATGAGACTAACAACACCAAAGACGACCAAATAATCCCCCAACCACCCAAAAATAAGTTAAATCATGAAAACGTGGTGGCTACAACAAACAACGAAATAGATAAAACCCTTGTAACCCAAAGAAGTAAACAATACCAATAATAGACACTTACAAACCCTAGGTTAAAACCGTCCCAAAAACATGACCCACAAAATATATCAAATCAAGGAAGTAATCGTGTAACGTGATATGAAAGGAAATAAACAAATGAAATTGAAATTAGCAAACACTCAATATCCCAGACTAGTAGATAACATGATTTTGCAAAAGGGAAGTAAAATAAATACGCAAAATTGATGGGTCAACCAGTAACGATATTCAAATATATCAACACTAATACCATTAAAAAAATATTCCAGTGTATGTAGTGGATTAACTATATAATTTCCCAAGTGGAGCACATATTTTGAAACCTCAACTTGAACATATAGTTTAATCCCGTGAATCGATGGTAAGGTTCTTAAATTTTGATACGTATCTTTGGTAAATTGTTTAATTTTGTACTTATAATGTGTATGAGTTAAATTTAATTATCGAATTATGTAATGACTAGATTATTTATACAGTTCTATGAAAGGCCTTTTTTAAAGCATGTTTCACCTGCACTTTTCCGATTAAGCTTTTTGTTTTAGTAATCGTGAATTTTCGTAAGCAATTATTTTCCTAGACAATTCAAACAATTTGTGGCAATGTTGTAGTTGGTTATTGCTTAAAATATTGTGTATTTTTATGAACACTACGTTTCTTATTAATTTTTTTTTCATATTAGTGCTTGAATGTCTCATTACATAGAATTTTCACCAGTTCATAGTGAAATCTTAGTATAAGAATAGTAAGTTGCTTAACCATTAACAACCTCTATTATGGTACATTAACATAAAACTGTATGAGATACCTTGCATTCATTTCATTATTCATGTAGTCATCACATACTTGACATTATGAACATCACAATAAGAAAGGAATCTACATCATCAATTTGACACAATAATCAATCACACCATTGAACACCAATATATACTGAAAACCCCGTAGGGTGAAAACCAGCAAACGTTTAATTTTATTATTAAATTCTCGTGAGGGTGCTCAGCCCTCACTCAATGGATTATAAGAGAGACCATCCCTTAACCATCATTTTAAATCTTACAAGGAAATATACAAAGATATGGCTTAAAGCCATTACAATAATTATGATGGCATTTACCCAGTAATCTTCATATCTTCATATCTCTGTGGCATGGATGTACCTACAATGTACCATCGTACAATGGACCATCCCATAGCTTGCACTTATCTGAATGAACTATTAATCATTTACCTGCCACCATGTTAAGCATAACATTTCCTTCTCATAAGTCTCCATCATTTCCTGTCATTGATGTCATCAACAAAATTTTATAGCATGATTAGATAAAGCTTTACTCAATAAATAATCAATATTTAAGTGATCCTTTAATACTTATTCATGTGCATACATGAGATGTGAATACAATATCACACCATGCGTTCTTCTAACATCTCTACCTCAGTGTAAGTAAGTAATTATCAATTCATGTCAAAATAATCCCCACATTATTATGACACTTCTCCCACACGCTCACATTCGTATGGGACAATTCACTACAGTTGTCCAAGAATTCCTTTAATGGAAAATGACACAATGTGCATCCGAGTTACTTAAACTTTAACAAAATAACCAGCCCTTCAACTATTTCTTTTGGAGCATGCAAATATAATACAGCTAACACGTTAAATGCTATTCCTATGCATGCAATGCATATAGTTTCCAAAAGGGTATTTCTAAAGAAATTATTAACACAAGACAACATGTAAACAAATGTTTTCTTTTCTATAAAACTAATGCAATTAAGCATACAAATGCATGCCTTGTTTTTCAAATATTATCCTAACAACATTTCAAAATGTATTCTAACACAACATGCTATCTTTTTCCACATGCGTATATGTATATTCTTTCCAATGAAAGGTAATACAAATATTGCATGCATATGCAGAAACTGACATAATAGTTAAGATAACATAAAGTACTCACATATAAATTTTACCTAAGAAACATTATAACTCACTATTTCTTCTATCCATACAAAGAACATATCTCTACAACAAAATGGCTATTATTTGCACAAGCAAGAGCTTATCACAATAGCTCTTCTTAGTGTACGTAACACAAATTCCCTTTTTGGAATTACACATCATTAACTATTCCTTTCATGTAAAGATATACATAATTATTTATCAAAAGGAAGTTAATATAACTTAGTTTTGTTGCCTTTATACTTGTAGTTTCACATGCTTCCCTTTCAGGAAATGACCATAGATGACCATATTTTATGCATAAACCAAAGAAACATTCACAAGGTTAACTTAAACTTTTATGCATTCTTGTTCTTGTATGAACAAGATTCATATGCATATTTTATGAAGATAATCTTTATTTTTCATTAATTAATGTAAAAAACTCCTATCCAATCTTTGTACACTCATGCAGAATTTAAATGAAAACGTAACTAGAATTTGCACCCAAATTCATGGAAACCCTTCCAAGAAAATTCATCTAACTAAATTTTATTTTTTCTTTTTCACCACCCATGAAAATATATGACTAATTACCCTGTTTTTTCTACATCCATTTTCAAGAATATAACTTGGATTTCTTATCGTTTCATTTTCAAAAAAATAATCTTGGATTTCTTATCATTTCGTTTTCAAGAACTCTGACTTATTAAATATTGTTTTCAATCGTGCAAATATATTTTCTTATTTCTCAAAAGAAAAACTAAGCATAATAACCATTAAAATGCATGTAATTTCCAGGAAATCTGACCAATATCTAGTCTTTTCATAGTTTCTTTGTCTTCTTTTGTGCAATGTTTCCATGTATTCTTTTTCAAGAACTCTTTCAAAAGACTAGAAAAATAAACAAAGATACTTATCTCACTATGCCACTTCAATTTTCATTGCTATCTTCGCTTGATGTAATGCGGGTATCTTCTTTCATGAGAATTTGGAAGACCTTTTAGAAGCCTATACACACAAACCATTTCTTTTACAGCTCTCCCACGTAGATATAGAGCCATGAACCTCGCATCCCTTGTCTTTCATGTTGTCGAATGCATTGGTGTATTCTTGTCGGCTACCATGCATGTTGATTTGCCAGCAAAAATCTCGTAGAGCTTTGCTCGCCTTCATCACCATCTCGTTCATCTACACATTCTCATTTTTCTGGCGATATGATCACCGCAAGGACATTAATATGCTTCATAGCATCATCCTTGTCAACAATTATTTGAAAGAATGCAACAACATTTCTATATTGATTATTCTGTCCATGGGAGTTAGGCCATACACATCCATTGGAAAAGACGATGTAGTTATTCATTGGATAAGATGAGAAAATGTCCATAAAAAAAAATAACAGAGATGAGAAACACCCTCGAGAATATTTCTCCATAATATAAATAGATGCAAAATGTCTGCATCAAATTCTGAACACCCAAATCCTCTCTCCATCTCTAGCCAAGTTCCTCTTTCCTCCCAACTATGCCTCTTTAACCAGCATTTTCCAAGAATCGAATTTGTTCTCCTCTCCATCGAGAGAGTACCCAAAACAATCGTATGCATGTTTAATGAAATACATGTACTAGAAATATATCATGAAGTGGTTTCTAACTAAACTAAAACCCTAACGAATGCTTGATTATAACTAATTCCAATGGTTTACAGGGATGTTACACACTCCCCCTTAAGAGAACACCGTCTTCGGTGTGCTTCTCTCACTGAAACTTAAACTTATACTCATGATATAATAATATAAACAACCTAAAGGGGGTTCTTCCCCTTCACAATGAAATACTTTTGTTTCCTTAAATGCCATTAATAAAGACACTAATGTTTTTATCCATAGTCATAAGCATGTATAGCTCAAAAAAAATATTCCATTTCCATTTTTAACCACTTATCCATTATTCAAATTCATAAAAATATAGAAAAATACTATACCAACTTACCATTACTGACTAATTACTATTGAATGTAATGATGGATTTTACACAAGCTCTCTGAGAATGGTTGAACACCCATCAACACTCCCTGGAAAGAGCCTGTAATGTATGACTAACAAATTGTAACGATCCAAATCAAACTATATGGAACATAGAAATATTAGCATGCATATGAGACCTACATATGATAGCTACATATGCATGTATCACGTGCACTGCACTAGTAAATCCACTAATCAATTATAAAAAAAATTCAGTATAGAGTAATGAGTGAATTATTGAAAGTATTGAGTAAATATCTAACTCACCAGAATATAATGAATGTACTGTAAAGTAAAAGTTATACCTACCACTATTATAATATAAACTAATATTTTGTTCAAAAGAAAGGAAAATCATTGACTTATGCAAATAAATGATGATATTTTAGAAATCCATGATATGTATTAAATAATAATATTTTAATAAATCTAAGATATTTTAGAAATCCAAGATATTTGACTTAGATATTTTAAAATAAGATATTTTAATAAATATCTTGAAAATATATTTGACTAAGATATTTTAAAAGAAGATATTTGACTAAGATATTTATTAAAGGAGGATATTTTAATAAATATCTTAGGGGATTTGTATATAAAAGGAGAAGGGGGGAGGGGAGGGACTTGATAGGCATGGGTAGTGAGTGGGTAAACTGACTTGGATGCTTCCATATGAGTTCTAACTGCGTGAGACATGAGAAGTGAGTTTGAACATAGTCATGGAGTGATCTTGATTGTTATTGGAGTTTTGGGAATGAGGGCTAGAAGACTTTTCTTCTAGATTTGGGGACCGGAGAGGTTGACCTCAGATAGGCTGGGAGGAAAACAAATGTTTGGTGATGGGGGATGGAGCCATGGAGGATCAGGAACATCTTCAAACACGACTCTAGGTAAGTATTAATTAGTCAATTGTTATATATCCTACTTCAAAAATCCCACTCTAAATTGTGTAGAATCAATTATGTTAATGACTGTTAATTCAGAAAGTTAAGGTCCTTACACATGGTATCGGAGCACGGTTTCATACTTTGAGGATCTTAGGGTATTTTAAAGTATTTCTATGGATTCCAAGCTTGTATTGCCTCCATCTCTTGAGTTTTGAGCTATTACATTCAAATATATTTCTTACAGTTAATAGAAGGCAAGTGACTGAGTGGTGCAGGTTTATTTTTGCTCTATCAATTCATACAAATGTATTTATAGATCTGTTGTTCCTTCATCTGTTGTTTTCATAAGTTAATCAGTGTACATTTTAGATTTACTTTAGGAGTGTAGGTATTCTTACCATGATCTGAAATTTAACAAATAATGGCTACTATTTGTAACCTTATCAATAATATAAGTGACAAAAACAAGCCATTCTAAGTTCTCCTCCTTTGCAGTGAGCATATATCAACACATTATAAGTGACAAAATCAGGACTAATGCCCTTTTCTACCATTTCATCAAGAAGCATGAAAGAACCCAATATTTGTCCTTCCTTGCAACACCCATGAATAAATACAGTGTAAGAAATTTTTTTGAGTGTAATTCCCTTTTGTAGAATGTCATCATACAGCTTGAAAGCATCATGGAGCCTTCCTCCCTTATAGTAGCCATTAATGAGAGTCGTGTAAGTTGCATTATTAGGTGCCAGTTCCTTGCACAACAAATATGTTCATTCGCTTTACCAAAATCCTCACTTTTTCTGCAAAGCCAATGAGATTTCTACAAACTATCTGATGGACCAGCATCTAACCTTTCATCAATCCCATAGCAGGACTCATGCACATAAATTGCATAGCTCTCACATCGATTCACAAGATTTTTCTTGCAATACTACTAGTGACCATGAGGATCAGCTGACCCTGGAGCCAAAATATTATGAACCTCCCAAGTATCATATGCGACATTCAAGACAAATATGGGTATCTGGATATATGGAAATAAATATTTTGGAAAGAAGCATTGTGATGGATCTGGCTTCGAGGATGTACAAGCGTTTGGCAAGTTCTTATCTACTCCCTGCAAGGTGACCGTACTTTTTTAGATGGATCTTGTAAAATACATTCCACAATATCTTTCGCATAAATAAATTAAAAAAATAAAAATAATAAAAAAAAAAGAGAGAGAAGAGAAGAGCGGTGTAACTTATATAATTTAAATTGTAAATCCTCTGGATTGATTTATTTATTTATAACATTAAATTCAAAAAAATAATAATAATATATAAATAAATAAATAAAAATAAAAAATAAAAATAATATATATATATATATTAAAATTTTAGTAAAAATGATAACTCTGAATTCAACACTAGCAAAGATTGGGATGGGATGAATGGAGCATTGAAATAGAGCGATTAAGACGGCCACGAAAAAGGAAGTAAAATTAATCTCTTTGGGAAAATATTTAAATATGTACAAAAATAATAATAAGAATCGTAACATATATATATATATATATATATATATATATATATATATATATATATATTGAATATTTTATTTTGTAAAATAAAAGTGAATAAGGTATCTTTATGAATGTGTATTCATATTTTGAATATTTTACAATTCTAAATTACAAAAGAGATTTATGAATATGTATTTTATTTTAAGCTTGGTGGGACTACATCTTCATCATGTCCAATATATTATCTAGATCGGGGTGGAAAATTGAACTGATGACTTCAAATCAAGGAGTGCCTTAACAGAGCACCCCATCATGGTGTATTCAAGACCCCTTGGACTATGAATATATGTTTTGAATAGATTGAAAATTTAAATTATAATAAATATTAAATTGAATTTTGATTTGTCTTGCCTTGAGTTTATGATCTAGGAAAATATGACATTATTACTTAAATATCTATGAAGACAAGTTACCACTCACTATGATTTCTCATTCCAGATTTTCCTTGGTAAGTTGGCTACCAGACTCGAGAACCAAACACATTTGTGGCAGTCATTTAAAGACAAGTCTTGGGGCCTATATTTCGTGTGACATTATGAACTACAATGAAGAAAGAATAGCCCTGTCAAACTAGGGAAACATCACATATTACGAAGGTGCCAGGTCTTGAACCCTAGCATTATAATCAATCCGAAGAATTCTCTTCCTCATTTGCTGCTTTATTATCCACAACTTTGAGTTTTTTGTAATTGAATCTTTCAGAACCTTATGTAGCAGAGGAAGTGATCAATTCATTACAATTAGGAAATTTCTTTGTGGGAGTTTGTAAACTAACAGAAAAGGGGAAGATCAAGCTATTTGGGACTTTAATGTATTTATTAATAGATTTATTAATAATTAAGGTGAAGGGAATATTATTGTATATTCTAGTTAGTAAATATATGCTCAATAGCTCTCCATTATATAAAATTAACTTTATTTTGGTAAAAGAGATGTGTAAATAGATGATGTTTGAGTGGATAAAAAAAATAATTTGTGAGAATTTAAATATTAATGTTATTATGTATATCACAAATTGTTATTCACAATATTTATTAATTATCTTTATAAAACTTGGTATGAATCTATTAACATTAAATGTTAATTTGATAAAAACGTTTAGTATAAAATATATATTTAGACCAACCTATGTTAATAAGTAGGAATTGGTAGTTTATTATTTTAGGATTAGAAAATGTTAGACAAATCTTACAAATTAATATTATGGTCTATGAAGATTGATGCATTTTAAGAATATTACGCATATAACATCCTGCTTTAGGACAAGGAGGTCGTGTTGCCACCTTCCTTGACCTCAGTACCAGTAAGACCTGCCTGCAAGTATTAATAACAAAAAGCTATACCCGTATATGAGCTTAAATTTATGAAATTATACTTATTAATTTAAATTGTACCTTAGATACTTATAGCTATATTTAAATAGCCATCATCAAATATCAAAGGCAATCATAGAATCCATGTAGTAGTTAACAAGAAACAGATAGAACATCAGTCCACTATGGTATAGTCCACAGGTACTATTAGCAGCATAACACTCAAAATCTTACTTAATACCGGTGCTACTCATACTTTCATTTCATCATATGCATTAAATAAATATGGGTTGGAAATTTGCAAACAAAATGATTTTGACAGATAGAAATGGCTTCAGGAGAACTTTAGTTCATAGATTTAAGTATTGAGGAATGCAAAGTTGATCTAGGGGTTTGTTCGATTAAAAGTACTAGGATGAATGATCACAATGGGAAGTAACTTAGTTTCTAACTCTTTCCCAAGATCTTGTGTTGATTCTTAGATATCACCGCCTTATTTTTGTAATTATAGCAACAATCCTAATATAACTCGATCTGTATACTCCGAGTCATCCTTGATAACTTACCAAAGTATTCAGTGTTATGTAGTATTCAATGACAAGAAAAGTGGTTTCAACTTTTGGAAGAAATTGAATCTTTCAAAGGTTAAAATGAAATTTTATATAATTCGATATTTGAAAGCTATGAACCCTAGGATGATACATTTTATTAGAAAATATGGGACATTTAATGCAAATGTATGTATCGAAGACATATATCAAACTCAATCCCACTTGATTTCTAATCCATTACTTTTACTTTACATTCCATCCGAAAAAGGAGTTGAGATAACTTATGGATATCAGCTGCAAATTTTTCCTTAATGAAGTTTAAGATTTTGTATATCGTGCAAATAGACTTTGAATTACATTCAAATTATTATATTAAAATGGGCACATTAACATCACTTTAGACATCAAACTTTTCCTGTAAATTTTTGAACGTTAGAATGGAAACTATCCTGATTATTTTTTTTATGCAATTGAAACATTCCATTCTTCATGTGATGTTGAGATTTCCATATATATATCTTACTAGCTGATAACTATAACCATTGATGATATGAATTTCTACAAATATCCTTTATACCGCTTTCCTATGTTAATACTTTAATTACTATCCAAGTATATGTATAAGTGGTTTCAAGAGTAGAGTGAAGGTTTAAATTTGTATAGCTGAAGATTCACTAAATTGGACATTTTGAAATTCAACCATTATGTCATTGATAAGATAGATAATTAGCCATTTACAACTGTAATGATATATTGATGTCCAAAATGAAATAATATGGCAACATAGAATTTTCATGGAAAGAAAAACAATGTGGTTTAGGAAAGAGAAATTTAGGAAATTATGACACTATATAATATGATTCATGGTAATTATTTAGGCATATATAAATATTAGTTGGCAGAGTTACTCCGAATAATTTAACTCTCGAAGAAAGGAAGAATGTTAGTGAAAGGATGGCTAGGGACCTTATAACAAGACCGTTAGATGTAAAGTAATAGACAACCACATAAAATGCTAAGCTAGTTTGAGGTAAAGTGATGGATGAAACATATGTCAAGATGGTAAGAAACTAACCTGTAAGGTAGTAAACACACTGTTAGAACAAGATGATATAGTTACCAAGAGGGTGTAGCGGAAAATTTCAAGGATTGTTCTCCATTGTTTCCATAATATAATCAATATAGTACCTATGGAGGATGAGAAAAGAATGATATTGCAAATGTCTAATGATGATATTGAATATTAGTTATTGTGATCAACTTAGAATAATGAGATAAAAAAAAAAAAAAAAAACCTGCATTAGAATTGAGTTAGTGGAAGATTCACAAAAAAATATAAGAAGTTAATGACATTAGATTAAAGAGTCAATCTATAATAAAATTGATCGATTAGAGAATAGATTTACGTGCATAGCGACATCTATAATAGTTTCTCCCTCTAAAGGGAGAGTCACATTATAAAATTTTCTTTCGGTGACTAACTATATCCATGGATTATGAGCGATTATGGACATCATGGAGTATGATTGGGAAAATTATATCTTGTGATGCCTTAAAAAACCTAAATTGATAAATAGATTACATTTGATATCCACGTTATTGAATTTATTTATAGGGTCTTACCCAAGTTGGGAAATACTAACAACATTTCCAAGTGTAATAATTGTATGCATTAAGAGAAGAAAAGAAAACCATGATGACTAGAGGTGAGAAAACAAAGTCAATTTTATAAATAGGTTCTTTTTCAAATTGAAGTAGACATGGAATATTAGGAATATCTGGTATAAGGAAGTGAAGGGATTTTTTCTATCAAGAAGAATTTTCTTAAGGATATAAGCAACATGATTGGTAAGGGTCAAAGAAATGACCTATAAGGAGTTGTGAACACTCCTAATTTGTTAAGAATAACAAGTGATAAACTAGGAAAATGTTTAAACGTAAATATTAAGGATAATAATTATATACCATTAGAAAAGAAGATACATTGGGTGATAAGATGAGCCCTAAGGACTAATAATAAAACAAGTAATGTGAAGAATAAGGAGAGGGTATACCAGTGATGTGTTGTGTTTGGATGAAATGAGTTAATAAAATAGAAATGAAACAATGGTTTAAGGAATGATGGTAAAGCTAGTAATATCCTAGCTAGAGTTAAGATTCTAAATGGTGAAACTTGCAAGTAAAGAGACTATATCAAAACTGTAACATACTAATACTGTGACAATGCGCATCTTGTAAATTGTGAATTTCTTATTGAAATAGGAAATTATTATTTTGTCAACAATTGACATCTTGTTGAGAACATGACACCCTTAGTAAACCAAGTATAATGCAAAGTGAATAATGCATTTTCAAGCCGTAAGAAATCCCTTCAATGAAAATAAACCTCTCACTAAGGGATCTTTAGAGTATTCAATTAAATCATCCTCCATCTCCAACATAACCCTAATGATTAGCCTTGCAAAACCCTACTCCTTGGCTTCTAGATTTTAGGCTGAGGATGAGCTGAAATAACATGATAAAGAATTTAATGTTATTATTATCTCTTGGAATCCAGATTACAGATCAAAGATAATTAGACTTAAAGGACAAATAAATAAAAGGAATTAAAAGATTGGCTGAATCCATATGTAGTTTTGTGTTTTAGAGTTCTTAATCAACATGTATCAAGAAATTAGATCATGCTTCGACTAAACAGTAAGTGTTTTGCGCTCTTGTTTCAATTCATTTCGTTTCTATATATGCGAAGGTTGGATCATCCCTCAATTTAGATTTAGAGTCTCCACATGTGACTTTTATAAGGTTAATTAGTTAAAATAGTATACAAAATAGTGGCTACATCGTTATTTGTATGTCCATGTTCAATTATTTTATATGACATTTATAATTGTGGGTTATATTTATAAGCATTTAAAAACTTATTTTTGTATAATCTTACCTTGTTTTGGATGGATACTTTAGACTATCATTTTGTACTATGACATGTGAGAAAATGTTAAATTGCTTAAACATTGTTGGTACATGGATACGAATATGAAGAAAGTTTTTCTTAAACATTGTTGGTACAAGGATACTAATATAAATTATGAATTATGTTGTGGATATGGTATCTATAATTTTACATATCAACATAAATGATGAGATAGAAATAAAAGAGTGATTGCACTTGACTATTCAAAGTGCAAATGAATTTACAAACCTATTGGATAAACATAACCAAATATGTTATATTACCTCAAGGATCAATATCATAGATAGCAACATATTTGGAATGTGTAGAAATTGATATATGGGTAAAAATTTTCTTTGAACATATTGATACATATGTTATAATTTGTGGACAAGTGTTTTACATCGTAGATGATATCATTACCAAATCGACCGCATGATGCCAAAGCTCCAAAAATAATTGAAATGAACTGAGATTCCATGGTAGCGTGCTAACCTTGGTCCTACTAGGAGGAGTGGAGTTGTTGCCCACCGTTTATCCTCCAAAACCTAGAGTCATGGGAGGGTTGTGCAAGTCACGCTCCCCTAGATGTGTGATGATGACTGCCAGATTCCTATTGGTCAATCATGTTAGAGTAAGCCTTTACAGCCTTCCTCCAGTGATCAAACATGCTCTTACAAATTTATTTTAAGGTGTAAAGGTCAAATTTTGTCATTTCAATGAGTCTTCAAGCAAAATTTGGTCACTAGGCATTAGGTCTAAGGGTTTGTTTTCACTCTTTTCAAAGTTGTCCAAATGTCGGTCCATGTCACCATTCAGCTGAGTGTATCATCATTCAAATGGTTTTCATCATCATGTCAAGTTCCATTGGGTCATTTTACATCTTGTTCATGCTTTAGTTGTGCCTAGGTAAGGTCCATTTCCCTCTCCTAGGGTTTTGGAGGTAATTTCTCTTGGATGGTCAAATCATTAGAAAAAATTGTATCCTGATGTTCACACACCTTCCCCTATCCTTAATATACTTTATTAAACACTTCCCATCACTGAGATCCCCCAAATTCCTCATTTTTGCACAAACCCTAGTTTCTTGCCACAACTTGGCAATTTTCTAGGCTAGGCCTGTGTTTTTCCCTTTTGGACCCCTTCCCCTCACTCAATCTCCGAGATTCAACTTTCCCCTGCTTCCTAACATCCCTCCCTACTTCCAAAAATTTCCCCAAGAATTTAGAAGGCCCCTATCCCCTTCATTTCACTTCATTTCGACAAAATCCCTTGTTTCACACATCGGGATAAGTTTCACTCAAAAGATGTTTCAGAGCAATAAAAGATGAATTTTGAAACACTGAGAGAGTTTTTTGTCCACAAAATCCCAAGTAAGAAAAACCTCTTTCACTTTTTACACAGGTATCATGTTTTTAGAGAAATGTCAAAAATACCGTTGCCTCAGGAGAATTGAATGCACCTCTGAAGTGACCTTGGGAAAATCAATATTTCTCCTAGCATGGTTGGATAAATTACTTGCTTGATGATTCAAAGGATAACTAGACACAAATATATTTCCAATGAGCTATCATGAGCTCAATTTGGAGTTGCGGAAGACCTTCAAAAGTTGACTGCAACAGCGCTCTGCCTTGAGGCAGCCTCATTCTGCTCATTTTGACAAGTTTTGGGAGATTTGATTTCTGACAAGGAAAATGAAGTTCAAATTGAAAAATTCCACTTGGGTTGGAAATTAGACTCCAAGAGATTTCCAACGAGCTATCACACGCTCAGTTTGGACACTGGGAAGGCCTCACAAATCCTCCTGCAAAATTCACTATGTAGCGCGCTACCCATATAAGGGGCGCTACCCGTATAATGCCTACAGCCCGTGTTAAACCTCAAGTGCGCTACCCATATAGTGACAGCCAAAAAAATTTGTTTTTGCGTCCGATTTCGAGCTCAAACGCCTCCATCAACGTGCAAGTAGGTTTTTAAACATTGCTCAGTGATTTTTTAACAGGGTTTTGGTATTTTTAAAGTGGAAAATTAGTGAGTTTGATGTGGAAAGAGGAGAAATATATAAACACTATGTTCATAGAAAATTCAATTCTCAGGGTTTTAAAAGATATATGACAGTCTTGTGAAGGGTTTGTAAACTTTTGTGATTGGTATATATGCTCTTGCCTGTATTTCTTGTGGCGCCCTGGCACATTATGTACATCATCCTCATGCCTTTTCTTGGCCATTTTACCACTGTTGCAACGTCCTTTCATGTTTTCACATAGTCTCATGTTGACTTATCCATATCCTCCATCGCCGTAGTATTACCATTGTTTTCATTACTATTGTTTCATTGCCACTGTTTCCTATTGACAAACACAGTCCTTTGACAAATCCTTGGCCAGTATTGTAAAGGCTGTTTCATACATTACACTGTCTACTCATTTGTCAAAATTTTCTTGTGATCAAAACAGAGATTGTCTTTAATGCCAATCCACTAAACAGAGCTATTACCACTGTCACTTGTTTTCTTATGATGTTTTGGTACATGTGCAATATATTTGGGTTTTGAGCATACATTGAAACTTTGACTTCATTACATCTATATCAACATACATATTGCAGACATCTTGTTTTCAGAGCCATGTCAGAGACAGATTCAGTTTATGAGCAGGAGTATGACAGTGATTCCACAGCAGGGCATTACTTGGGAGGATTTCATCTCCCGTGACTTTTTCACAGCGCCACAGCCACCTCCCGAGGTAGTTCATGATGCGGGAGAGCCTTCACACCAGCCTGACATTCCTGAGATTGAGCATATCAGTGCTCCATTGTATGTGACATACCAACGAGGCCACAGGGCCTTATTTGCAGCTACACGGCGAGTATTATCTCCACTCGGGGTGGAAGGGGTCTCGCCGACTCCATCAGCAGAGTGAGTATTATCTCCACATGATGTGGAAGGGGTCTCGCCTTCTTCTTCAGCATAGGTACAGATCCTGGACAAGGGCAAGAAGCCCATGCATGATGAGGGCCCATCAGGAGGCCGGGACACAGATTTCATGATCATTGATGTTGATGCGAGCTCTCCTAGCTCGAAATTGAAAGAGATCATCCAAGAGCAAAGGGCCGAGAATGACACGCTGAAAGATAAATTGTAGAAGGCTCAGTGGGTGATAAAATACCTGCAGTAGCGTAACAAATATCTAGAGGATGAGCACACACTTTATGAGCTGCGGCGAATCCGTGAGGATCGACAATTGGCCCGGAAGAGACTAGGTGATATGACACCAGCTGATCGAGATTCTTGCCTCACGCATGTTAACATTCATCTGGAGAAGTTGTTGGCAAAGGCCAATAGAGACAAAGACATGCTTCGTCACATGAAAGGTCATTATTGGGCTCGCATGCATGTCTGCAAAGCGAGAATGAAGATTCTGAAGAGGAGGTTGAGCGAAGCACTAAAATGGCGGAAAAGACCTGATCCACTCCGGATTTTGGCTGAGGCTTCTTTGGCTGGGCATGATACATGATGGAGGGTCTTTGCTCCAAATTTGAGTAAATTCGGAGAAATTTTTGTCATTTTGAAATATTTTGGTCCAAAAACAGATTTTTCAGCTATACGAGTAGCGCGTCCACATGCTCACTTTTGTTTGGGACACTTGCTGAAGGAAATATTTGTATTTTTGGGTTTGTCATGGTAATTTATGCATGCTCAGGCATTTCCGAAGCATTTCATCAGATTCTGGATGGTCAAAAGGCCCAAAAACACCATGAAAACCACCTTGCTGCCACCTTTTGCACCAGCAGGAAGTACTTCTTGGAGAATGAAGTTTTGGAGGAGAAAATGAGCTCCAAATTGGGAAATTCCACTTAGGTTGGATATCCAAGATCCAGGGCTTTCCAACGAGCTATCATGAGCTCAATTTTGATGCCGGAAAGTACCTCAAAATCAGGCTGAAAGGCGCGCTACCCATATAGCTCAGGCGCGCTACCCATATAGATTTTTGGCTGATTTTTCAACTTCCAGCTCAGAATTTCGACCAGTTGGGACCAGTTTTGCTTGTGGATGAAATTTTTGGGTTTTCATGATGTAAATTTATGGTTGGCATGTAAATTTGGCTTAATTTTACCTATTCTAGAATATTCACTCTCAAAAAAGTGAAAATCATGTAAATGAATCAGTTTCCACTCTTTTAGAGGCAAGTTGTTAGCTGCCTAGATTTTAGCTCCTTGATTAGAATTTGGTTGAAAATGATCCCTGAAGAAGGAATTCGACCCCTAGAGGCATGGGAAGGGGTTAGAGTGATCTATATATTGTAATTTTTGAGACATTCTACAGGTTGGACTCTTGGGAAACTTTTGGCACACATTGTACATATTTTTCATATTTTGGCTAAGGAAAGATCAGAGGTTTTGCAGCACCTGTTGGGATTCTTGTGGCTTTCAGTTCTTAATGGTGTTTTCTCTCAGTTTATTGTAAGTTCCTTCATGTTTAATGTATGCCATTTCTCACTTATGCTTCTTAAATTAAATGAATGAGTAGATGAGGTTGAATCCATTGTTCACAATGCTCTGCCTTTGAATTCATTTAGTTTTTCGTGTTTTCGCCTGTTTCAAAAGGATCCATGTTCATCCTTGCCCTTTTCAGCTCCCTTTCGTTCTGATCCATTCATATATACAAATCAAAAGCATTAAGAATATTGCCTACCTCGCCCCAACTCGAAATCTGTAAAGATATAACCTTATCCCCGGACCCAAAATTGTTTTTTCCCATTTCTCCAACGAAAACCCAAAAATAAAAATCAAACATACCTATCTCTTTACTAGCCTAAAATCAGTATTCATTGTTCATTATAAGTCATCTCAGCCCCTCTGAAAACCTTTTGCCGAGATAGACCCGGAGAGAGCCCTCTCATGTCCTCGTAGGGCTAGCTATGAGGCTAAGCTTGGTTTGATGTTGCCTCGAGTTTTGCCTTCATCAGCCTGAGGCAGATTTGAGCGCTAACAAATCAGGTCGATGTAATCTATGCTGACACCCCTAAGGTTTATGGATGATTGGATCAATAAAACTGATGCCATGGCATATTCCTGTAAATGTCGGATAGGATGGGAGCGGAAGAGATTAGGGAGGATAGGGTGCCTCTAGAATAGCTTGGGAACTCTATTGGGGCAAGACGTGACTACTAAATTTGTAAACCAATAAATTATGAAAACATAAATGTTAAAGTGTTCTCATGCACTAAATGAAAATCAATTATGGTGCACCACCCTTATATGATTATACTAATTACTTATATAATTAACGATATACGACATAAAACTTAACTTCGGGACACATTTCTTTGAAGGAGGGGTGTCTGTAATGACCCAAATTAAATTATATGGAACATATAAATATTAGCATGCATATGATACCTGTATATGATAGCTACATATGCATGTATCACATGTACTACACTAGTACATGCACTAACAAATTATAAAAAAATCTCAGTATAGAGTAATGAGTGAATTATTGAAAATATTGAGTAAATACCTAACTCACCAGAATATAATGAATGTATTATAAATTAAAATTTATACCTACCACTATCATAATATAAACTAATATTTTGTTCAAAGGAAAGTAAAAGCATTGACTTATGCAAATAAATGATGATATTTTAGAAATCCAAGATATTTGACTAAGATATTTTAAAAGAGGATATTTTAATAAATATCTTGGAAATATATTTTACTAAGATATTTTTAAAGAAGATATTTTAATAAATATCTTGAAAAGATATTTGACTAAGACATTTATTAAAGGAGGATATTTTAATAAATATCTTAGGGGGTTTGTGTATAAAGGGAGAAGAGGGGGCGGGGGGGAGGAGGACTTAATGGGAATTGGTAGTGAGTGGGTAAACTGACCTAGATGTTGTCAGAAGAATTCTAACTATGTGAGACATGAGCAGTGAGTTCTAACAGAGTCATGGAGTGATCTAGATTGTTATTATATTTTGGGCACAGGGGCCAAAAGACTTGTCTTCTGGATCTGGGGACCTGAGAGGTTGACCTCAGATAGGCTGGGAGGAAAAAGGTGGTTTGGTGACGGGAGCTGAAACCGTGGTGGATGAGGAACATCTTCAAACATTGTTCTAGGTAAGTATTAATTATTCAATTGATATACATTCTGCTTCAGAAATCCCACTCTAAATTGTGTAGAATAAATTCTGTTAATGATTGTTAATTCAGAAAGTTAAGGTTCTTACACAAATTCAATCACATTAGTCACAAAGTTTCAATAAAATGTAATACTTGCAACTATCAAACGTTCATGTAATATCAAGAGATGTTTTAATCAGATTACTTCCACAAGTATTCAGAGAGCACCAACCCTCTAATCAATGCATCACATGCACACTATCTTAGCTACTGCTAAGACATTCACACAATACTTCTAAAATTACTCAGAGAGAAACTAGCTCTCTAATCGTACCAATGGTCAATCAGTGAACCATGGGCATATCCTAGCCTCTGCTAAGACATTCAAACAAATTAGTAATAAAATAAATGAACTTATACATTCAGTAATTCATTTTCTGAGTGCTAAGCTCATTTCCTCTTACTATACACATAAGATATTTACATAATCATATAAAAATTCATTTTAATATAACACATAAATGATTACTTAACTTGTTCTGCTATGAGAACCACAATGGTAGACAAAATTCTCCTCCCAACCCATGGGAGTTGGTTTCCACAACCAAATCGAGTCATTTTCACATCCAAATGGTTATTTGACAAAAATCATTATAGGTTTAGTACGGAATTCCACAGGAAAACCAGGTCGAGAATTCCAATAACCACTCAAGGTCTAGTATAGGATTCCTCTTAGCAACATCTTGCCTTTTCCTCTGAAAACGTCCCATCTATGAGGAATTTTGGACCTCTTCCAATAGGCTCCAAAATCAATAGAGTTGCCTCATTTTTTCCCCTCTTCACTATCTGGGCCAACTCTTTTCCCTTAATGAGATCATATATCTCCAGGGAGAGGAAATCTAGGCAGGTAGGCACCATCAACCCCTCCGGGAAAGAAACCTCCATCAACCTAAGGCCTTCTAGCCTTTCAAAATTGTTCATAATTTTCTGGCATGTTAAACTTCTCTTTCAACATTCTTTCCCATAGTAAATTACATAATGAACTATGTACACATTATACATAAAGAAAAAAGAAACATTATCTACATCATACATCATACTTGGCCCTCCACATGGGTCTAATCATATCTAGATTAACAGGAAACAAGAATAAAATGCATGTGTTGTACATTATTATTTCCCAAATAACAAAATCATGCACATTAAGACATGATACCATGCGTTTATACATTATTATTTCCCAAATAACACAATCAAGCACAATATAACATGATCTTTAACATTTACTGTTGCAATTCGCATTGCAATGTTTGTGATGTTTTACTTTCACAGGCTTTCTATTGCCATTAAGCTACCCATGCTTACTATAAGCAACAATGCTAATCGTAAATATGCATTTCTTAAGCATGTATTATCATACGCAGTCATTTTAATTTCCTAAATACAATGTGATCATGCATACTATTATATACAAATATTCATTAATGTGTATATAGCAATAATGGTTAGGGTAACATTCCAAACATTTCCATTTCCCACAATGTTCTGTTACAAACAGACAGATTTGTGAAGTAACTACTTGTTCACAACTTGCAATAATATTTAATAAAAACCAATTCATGCATATAGGTTTTATTAGTTATTCATACAAAACTAACTAATCAATGCCACTAATAATATTAATGCATCCATGACATGACTCATTCAAAAACTACTTGTTCGACAACTAGTTATTATAGTCAAGTCTCACTACTTGACCCATTGTGTATTTTTAACATCTGAAAGGGTCCATTAAATTTCATTTTAAAACACTCATCCTCTTCAAGGACTTTCCCCGTATTTTGCATTCATGCATTAGTTTCACACACCATCACTATACACATTCATCCTTTTCAAGTAGTGCATGGTAACTTTAGTTATGTTCATTAAATGTATGAATAATATGTCATATACCCAAATGTTAATAGCCAACTCTCACTTTCACTAGTGAGTACTCACGTTGTTCATAAGTACAACAAAGGTTTTATTGCCTTTTATCCTCAATAGGATTCCAATTTTATGAAAACCATTTTGCAGCAACATTTATTACTTTTTACCCTTCAATGTAGTTATAAACATGAATCACACATCTCATCTCAAGAGAAGACTACTACATATATCATTAAATATGTAGATTGCTAGAATCATATATCAATCAATATGTAGATTTCTAGAATCATACCTTAACTAATGTCCATTAGTAGCATTCCTCCATTTATTTTCACTTGGCAAATCCAAAAGGCGCCACTGCTGCAACCTTTAGCTCTGATACCACTTGTAACATACACCATTAACCTCACATGGAAATGCAAGAGTTAAATTTTTTTATACAAGTTACCCTGGATAACCATCCAAATCACTATTAAATATTCCTTACTCATCATTACATAGAATGTTCACCAGTTCATAGTGAAACCTTAATATAAGAATAGTAAGTTGCTTAACCATTAACAACCTCTATTATGGTACATTAACATAAAGTTTTATGAGATGCCTTGCATTCATTTCATTATTCTTATAGTCATCACATAGTTGACATTATGAAAATCACAATAAGAAACGAATCTACATCATCAATGTGACACAATAATCAATCACACCATTGAACATCAATATACCCTGGAAACCCCGTAGGGTGAAAACCAACAAACATTTAATTTTATTATTAAACGCTCGTGAGGGTGTTCAGCCCTCACTCAATGGATTATAAGGGAGACCATCCCTTAACCATCGTTTTAAATCTTACAAGGAAATGTACAAAGATATAGCTTAAAGACATTACAATAATTACGATAGCATTTACCCACTAATCTTCATATCTTCATATCTCCGTGGCATGGATGTACCTACAATGTACCATCGTACAATGGACCAGCCTACAACTCGCACTTATCTGCATGAACCATTAATCATTTACCTGCCACCATGTTAGGCATAGTATTTCCTTCTCATAAGTCTCCATCATTTCCTGTCATTTATGTCATCAATAAGATTTTATAGCATAATTAGATAAAGCCTTAATCAATAAATAATCAATCTTTAAGTGATCCTTTAACACTTATTCATGTGCATATATGAGATGTGAATACAATATCACACCATGCATTATTCAAATATCTCTACCTTATTGTAAGTAAGTAATTATCAATTCATGTCAAAATAATCCCCACAGTATAATGATACTTCTCGCACACACTCACATTTTTACAAGACAATTCACTACAATTGTCTAAGAATTCCTTTAATGGAAAATGACACAATGTGCATCCGAGTTACTTAAAGCTTAACAAAAGAACTAGACCTTCAGTTATTGCTTTTGGAGCATGCAATAAAGCTAACATGTTAAATTTTTTTCCTATGCATGCAATGTATATAGTTTCCAAAAGGGTCTTTCTAAAGAAATTCTTAACACAAGAGAGCATGTAAACACATGTTTTCTTTTCTATAAAACTAATGCAATTAAGCATACAAATGCATGTCTTCATTTTCAAATATTATACTAACAACCTTTTAAAATGTAGTCTAACACAACATGCTATATTTTTCCACATACGTATATGTATATTCTTTCCAACGAAAGGTAATACAAATATTGCATGCATACGCAGAAACTAACATAATAGTTAAGATAACATAAAGCACTGACATATAATTTTTTCCTAAGAAACATTATAACTCACTATTTCTTCTATCTATACAAAGAACATGCCTCTATAACAAAATGGCTATTATTTGCACAAGGAAGAGGTTATCACAATAGCTCTTCTTAATGTACGTAACACAAATTCCCTTCTTGGAATTACACATCATTAACTATTCTTTTCATGTAAGGATATACATAATTATTTCTCAAAAGGAAGTTAATATAACTTAGTTTTTTTGCCTTTATACTTGTAATTTCACATGCATCCTTTTAGGAAATGACCATAGATGACCATATTTTATGCATAAAAACTAAGAAAAATTCACACGGTTAACTTAAACTTTTATGCATTCTTGTTCTTGTATGAACAAGATTCATATGCATCTTTTATAAATATAATCTTTATTTTTCATTAGTTAATGCATAAAACTCCTATCTAATCTTTTTGCACTCATGGAGACTTTAAATGAAAACATAGGTAACATTCGCACCCAAATTCATGGAAACCCTTTCAAGAAAATTCATCTAACTAAATTTTATCTTTTCTTTTTCACCGCCCATGAAAATATATGACTAATTTCCCTCTTTATTCTACATTCATTTTCAAGAAAATAACTTGGATTTCTTATCATTTCATTTTCAAGAAAATAATCTTGGATTTCTTATCATTTATTTTTCAAGAACTCTGACATATTAACTATTGTTTTCATTCATACAAATACATGTTCTTGTTTCTCAAAAGAAAAACTAAGCATAATAACCATTAAAATGCGTGTACTTTCAAAGAAACCTGACCAATATCTAGTCTTTTCATAGTTTCTTTGTCTTCTTATGTGCATGGTTTCCATGTATTTTTTTGAAGAACTCTTTCAAAATACTAGCTAAATAAACAAAGATACTTATCTCGCTATGGCACTTCGATTTTCATTGCTCTCTTCGCTTGATGTAATGTTTCTATATTATTTCATGACAATTTAGAATACCTTTTAGAAGCCTATATACACAAACCATTTCTTTTACAACTCTCACGTAGAAATATAGAGCCATGAGCCTGACATCCCTTATCTTGTATGTTGTCGAATGCATTGGCATATTCTTGTTGGCTACCATCCATGTTGATTCGCCAAAAAAAATCTCGCGGAGCTTTACTTGCCTTCATCACCATATCGTTCATCTACACTTTCTCATTTTTCTGGCAATATGATCACCAAAAGGCTAGTAATATGATTCATAGCATCATCCTTGTCGAAAATTCTTTGAAAGAATGCAAAAAAATTTCCATATTCATTATTCTATCCATGGGAGTTAGGTCATACACATCCATTAGCAAATACGATGAAGTGATTCATTCGATAAGATGAGAAAATGTCCGTTAAAAAAAAAACACAGATGCAAAACGTCCTCGAGAATATTGCTCCACAAAATAAATAGACGCAAAAAGTCTGCATCAAATTGTTAACACCCAACTCGTCTCTCCATCTCCAGCCAAGTTCCTCTTTCCTCCCAAATACACCTCTTTAACCAACGTTTTTGAAGAATCGAATTTGTTCTCCTCTCCGCTGAGAGAGTACCCAAAACAGTCGTATGCATGAGTAATGAAATACGTGTACTAGAAAGATATCATGAGGTGGTTTCTAACTAAACAAAAACCGTAATGAATTCTTGATTACAACTGATTCCAACGGTTTACAGATGTTGTAGTATTCTAATTTAAATTTTCAAAACAATTTTTGAAATTTTTAGGAAAATCTAAAATTCTCTCATAACAATTTCATATGAGTGCTTTGAGATGTGACATATCTTTGACGATGGTTGTCTAGTCAGATTGTTTCAACAATTAACTACCTTTGATATAGTCTATTAGGCCATGCTAAAGGGAAACCATGGGATTTAAATTGTAAAGGCTTGCATTCTCTGTTAATACAAATGATTGTGTCTATTTCATCCACATAAATTCCCACCTAGTATTTAACTCCTTCGTCGCTCACATTTCAGATTTTTTCCCAATTGTGTCATTTTCTCTGTATTGAATTCATGTTGGTGTGATGGAGGCACATAGCATGGAACTAATAGTGATATTGGCATGCAATCTGCAAAAAAAATGCCAACAGAATCACTTGGACCTTTGACGATATCAAAGTCAGAGAGTAGACACCTATCGACAAGTGCAACGATACACGGCTGATAAATACACATGACACTTGTTAATACAACAGAAAACAAGGACACATGCCATTATTTTTTATACACTATCGACAGGTGACGAATGGCACAAGAGGACTCCACTCTTAATAGTATTCCTTCAGCGTAATAATAATTATCATTAATTTTTACGGAGATTTATTGAAGGTAAACTGGTTAGGGAATTGTTTAGAATTGTTGTGTTAAAGGATTAAGAAGGGTGGTTTTGCAAGTAGAATTTATTCCTAGTACATGTTGAGGAGGATTTTAAGATAATTTTTTTTTTCATTTTCAACTTTTTTAGTGTTATAAAGGTGCCAGACATTCATTTCAACCAGTTTTGGGGATTGGTTGATACC
The DNA here is from genome assembly GCA_034641835.2 of Pinus albicaulis. Classification (NCBI taxonomy): domain Eukaryota; kingdom Viridiplantae; phylum Streptophyta; class Pinopsida; order Pinales; family Pinaceae; genus Pinus; species Pinus albicaulis. Next base: position 964,442,826 of record CM076584.1, read on the forward strand.
TAGTTTTACTATGGAGTTCACGACAATTAGTTATTATTTTAACAACATTTAATTTTTCTTTACTCTTATGACATCATAGAAATAATTTTTAGTTTTTATTTTAATAACATTTATTTTTTCTTTAATTTTATGAGATCATAGAAAGAATTTTGATATTCTTTGGTAAGGTTGATCACCTCCATATAATATATTAATATATTAATTTAAAGAAATTTTAGGAAGTGTTGAAAATGCAACAAGATGATGGAGCTTAGTGAAATGAAGTCGCCTTCACTAAGTGGGCCCGCAGGCTATTTTTAGCGCAAAATCTATTTTTAGACATATGGATCATGGTATATGAGTTGTAGGATGCTATTTATGGATGATTGGTCGAGTTGGTAAAAATAGATGGACCTCTATTTTTAGACATTGGGTAGTTTCTATTTTTAGAATGCCGGGCTAAAAATAGAACAGTCAAATATTATTAACCCTTAATAATATTTAGACTATAAACATTATCTTATCCTCTTGGAGCACTTCAGTTTGATGCTTGGATGTGGCACATGCAGCTGACAGAAGAAATTACGCTACTTCTAGGGGTTAGTTGAGCTAATGCATGGTTGACTTCAGTTAGAACTCCAGTGGAAGAGTTTGGTGGAGTTGATGAGACAGTTGGTGGAGTTGTGTTCTGTTTAACTTAGTTGAGCTAGTTGTATTTAGTCTAACTGGCAAATACACTAGTGATGAGTGGTGTGAATTAATTATTAATTAATTCACTAATTATTAAATCATAATTCAACTAAAGAACACATCAGTTAACTGCAATGCATGGACAGTTTAGTGGAGACCAGTGTTAGAGGTGGGTGAAAGGGTGATTTTGCTATCAGTTGTGACTATTGGCTGTGCATGAGATTTGAACACACATTGATGGAAATTACCAATGAGGATTGCGAAGTTGGAGCTAGTGGGATTCGAACTTGGATCCCATTCATTACTCACTTGGATTGCGCAGTAGAGGCAGGCAGACTTGTGGAGGAGATTTGAACCCAGGACTTGTTCAAATCTTATATAGTTTGTGTGTGACTTTTTGGAGATAGTACTGAGTACTTGTGAGGAGTATTGTGCTATGTATTGTTACATGTTCTCTATCATTATATTATACAGATATTTGGGGGTTTTCAGCTATTTCTTTCCCCATTACATCCTGTGTTGATATATGTGCTTGATTATGTTTTAATGAGCGCATGCGACTGCTTTCTATTTCCGCATATTGATGATCAATTGTAGAAGAGGTTATGTATTATGCATGAAGCTTAAATAGTGTGTAATCAAGATAATCTCGGAGAATAATTCAACTATTATTCAAATTTCTACATAGTATCAGATCTTGAGAATTGATCATCGGATCTATTACAGTGATTACAATTATTTTGGTAGACAGAGTCTGTAACGGGCCAGGTAGCCTCTAGATCCATCCTTTCTTTGAAAGGTGATATATCCAGTAAATGCCCCTACAGTCGATCTCTGTGCTAGAAATAATTTTTTCTCATAGATTCAGAAGCAGCTGAGTTTTGAGCTTGGAATTCGAATTTGCAGCAGAATTTGGAATTTGGAATTTGCAGCAGTTTTCTTGGTGCTAGAGTTGAAATGTCTTTCAACAGATTGCGACTGGAATATTCCCTTGAGGGCAGTTTGAATTATGTTGCATGGAAGGACTGGATGGAGGTGGTATTAGATGATAACGAGCTGAAGGAGCTCATAGAAGATGAGATCCCAAAACCTACTGATGTTGCTCAAGTTGAGGCTTGGCAAAAGAAGATGGCGAAATGTCGAAGGATTCTGTTGGAGGGCGTGAAGGATCACATTGTATCCAGCATGCATGGAAAAGCTTTTCCATACTTGATGTGTAAAGCGTTGACAGATTTATTCCAAAGCAAGAGCGACCAGAGGAAGTTGGCGCTCAAGGATAAACTCACACATATAAAGATGGAGAAAGGCGACAGTATGCCGAAGTACCTCACGAAGTTCATCCAATGCAGGGATGAGCTGGGAAGTGTGGGGGTGACTGTCGATGATGAGGAATTGCTGAGCTTGGCTCTCCTTGGTCTTCCGAAGAGTTGGCATGCCTATGAGGATTCTGTCAATGGTCAGGAGAAATTGCCAGGATGGGAGTGACTTTGATCGGATCTTGTGCAAGAGGAGATAAGGCGGAATACCAGAGACGGATCTTCATCAAAGGCATCTGATGAAGAAAATTGCACTTTGGCCGTATGAAGGAAGAGAACAAAGGGGGACATTCCGTGTAGGCAAGAAGCCGAATAGTTCATAGAAGTGTTTTCGACTGTCACGCGATAATAAATATGCCGTCAAATTGTCCTGGGTGTTAGAAAATAAATGTTGCTTCATCACACGGGAAAGGCCTTACCTTAGGTTTGAGCTGGATTTCTCACCGATCGCATGCTTGGTCTCTGGCGGTGATGGGATCGTGTGATGGTTCTTGGATAGTGGTGCGTCTTTTCACATTCGTAGCTATCGAGATCTCGTTTTCGTGACTTGGATGAGAAAGATTCGAGCGTACATCGAGATGGCAATGAGTAGATACAAGGCGACCGATATCGGTACCACTTCCAGTGGGGGCGGTTTGCAAACCTTCGTATTGAAGGAATTATTGCATGTTCCAGGATTGATGAAGAATATGATCTCTGTGGCGATGTTGGAAGACAAGGGGTATGATGTGGTCTTCAGCGAAGGAAAGGCTTTCCTGCGCAGTAAGACAACTGGAGAGACCCAGAAGATATGGGTTCGAGTCAAGAACCTTTATCAGTTGCAAGTAGATGGCTGCGCAGCAATGGCATGCAAGGCGGGAGAAGTGGTGAGCCGGGATGATGAGGGCGAACTGTGGCACAGGAGATTGGGCCACCTTCACCATGGAGCTTTGAAGATCCTGCAGCAGATTTCTACCGGGCTTCCTAAGGGCACTCTTGCACAGTCAGATCAGTGCAAGGGGTGCACTTTAGGGAAGTATGTGAAAGCCACCTTTCACGAGAAGGATAGTCGCGCCACGACGATCCTTGAGAGAGTTCACACAGACGTGTGTGGTCCTTTCTCAGTTGCTTCGACAGCAAAGCACAAGTATTATGTGATCTTTGTCGATGATTTCTCTCGAAAGTGCTGGATCTTCTTCATGCAGAAGAAGAGCGATACATTCGCGAAGTTCTGTGAGTTTAAAGCACTGGTCGAGAAGGAGTCGGGGAAGAAGGTGATTGCTCTAAGGAGTGATAACGGTGGTGAATTCATCTCGGCTGAATTCAAGGAATTCTGCAGCGCAGAAGGGATTCGGAGAGAGCTCATCGCACCCCACAACCCACAGCAGAACGGGGTGGCTGAGCGGAAGAACAGAACGATCGTGGGTGCTGCACGGGCGATGTTGCATGATCAGGGCCTACCCCTTCACTTGTGGGCTGAGGCATGCAATACTGCAGTGTATGTGCAGAATCGTTGTCCTCACAAGATACTTGGCATGAGTACACCGGAGGAGGCGTTTTCTGGCAAGAGGCCTGATATTTCTCATCTGAGAATTTTTGGCTCACCTATCTACATGCATGTGACGAAGGATGCCAGAAAGAAGCTGGATCCGACCGCAGAGGTTGGAATATTTGTGGGGTACACTGATACACCTCAAAACTATCGGGTGTATTTTCCAGACAGTCGCAAGACTGTTGTGCGACGGGATATCAAATTTCAGGAGGAGAAAGCCATGCAGTGTTCGCTTGAGAGGGAGCCACACTTGCATGCAGATGAGGAGCTATTAGTTCCTAAGGATGAGCTTCTGGATGTGGATCAGCCACAAGAGGAATTTCATGGAGTGGAAGAAACTACTCATGCAACACCAACCATCAGAGGGCATAAGCGCACTACAGAAGTTGAGCAACTGGCTCAAGATGCAGAGAAGGTTGTAGGACCACCTACAGCATAGCGCAGACAAAGACAGTCACTGGACCGGTACACTGGATACATGGCTCTTGTGAGAAAATGTGTCGTGACAGAGCCATCCTATTTCGAGGAAGCTGTGGAGGACCCCACATGGGTAGATGCCATGGTGGAAGAGTATGATTTGATTATCAGAAACAGTGCATGGGAGATTGTCACGAGACCGGAGGGGAAATCAGTGGTGGCTTCAAGATGGATCTACAAAGTGAAGCAGGCAGCTGACAGGAGTGTGGAGAAGTACAAGGCAAGATTTGTTGCCCGAGGCTTCTCACATATAGAGGGGATCGATTATGAGGAGACCTTTGCACCTGTCTCAAGGTATTCTTCCATACGGATGATTCTTGCTCTCTTAGCACAGATGGGGTGGCACATTCATCAGATGGATGTGAAGACTACATTCCTCAACGGAGTCATTGAGGAGGAGGTGTACATAGAGCAGCCCGAAGGTTTCGAGATCTTTAGCAGTGAGTCGCATGTGTGTAGACTCGAGAGAGCATTGTACGGGTTGAAACAAGCACCTCGTTCTTGGTACACACGGATAGACAGTTATTTCACCGGACTTGGATTCTCCAAGAGTGAGGGGGATCCTAACCTGTACCAGATTGTGGTGGAGGGGAAGTTGCTGATCATTGTACTGTATGTAGATGATCTGATTTTGATGGGTGATGAGTTGTTGATACTTTCATGCAAGGAGGATCTTGCTAGAGAGTTTGAGATGAAGGACTTGGGCCTCCTTCATTATTTCCTAGGATTGGAAATCTGGCAGCACAGTGATGGACTGTTTGTTTCTCAGGGTAAGTATGCCCGAGAAATATTGGAGAAGTTCAACATGCATGGCTGTAAGCCTATTGATAATCCTCTTCCTGGAGGTTGGAGGAAGGAGTATGCTACTTCAGCGGAGGTAGTGGATGCCACTATTTATCGACAGTTGGTGGGGTCGCTTATGTATCAAGTCAATACACGACCCGATATATGCTATGCTGTTAACCAGATTTCGCAAGCTATGGTTAAGCCTACCAAGCTCTTCTGGAAGGCATGCAAGCATTTATTGTGTTATCTTAGAGGCACATCGGGATATGGCTTGTGGTACAGACATGAGGATGAGGTGAAGCTTTGTGGCTTCATGGATGCAAATTGGGCAGGGAGCCCAACGGATAGAAAGAGCACATCTGGAGGGATCTTCACTATCAGGTCGACAGTAGTTTCTTGGTACAACAGGAAGTAGATATCTGTGGCACTCAGTTCAGCAGAGGCTGAGTATATGGCAGCAAGCTTGGCTGCATGCGAGGCCATATGGATGAGGAAGATTCTGGTCGGGTTGTTCGGGTCACATTTGGAGCCTACATTGATTTATTGTGATAACCAGAGTTGCATTAAACTCTCAGCTAATATAGTATTTCATGATAGATCCAGGCACATCGACATCAGGTACCATCATATCAAATATTATGTGCAGCGGAGAATCATGCTACTTTCATATATTCCCACAGAGGATTAGAATGCTGACATCTTGACGAAGGCGCTCACCAGGAGCAAATTTGAATACCACAGAGGCAGGATAGGGGTTGCAGATAATCCATATCTTGTTGACAGGGAGTGCTGAAAATGCAACAAGATGATGAAGCTTAGTGAAATGAAGTCGCCTTCACTAAGTGGGCCCGCAAGCCATTTTTGGCACAAAGTCTATTTTTAGACTATGTCTATTTTTAGACATATGGATCATGGTCTATGAGTTGGAGGATGCTATTTATGGATGATTGGTCGAGTTGGTAAAAATATATGGACCTTTATTTTTAGACATTGGGTGGTTTCTATTTTTAGACTACCGGGCTAAAAATAGAACAGTCAAATATTATTAACCCTTAATAATATTTAGACTATAAACATTATCTTATCCTCTTGGAGCACTTCAGTTTGATGCTTGGATGTGGCACATGCAGCTGACAGAAGGAATTACACTATTCCTAGGGGTTAGTTGAGTTATTGCATGGTTGACTTCAGTTAGAACTCATGTGGCAGAGTTTGGTGGAGTTGATGAGACAGTTGGTGGAGTTGTGTTCTGTTTAACTTAGTTGAACTAGTTGTATTTAGTCTAACTGAAAAACACACTAGTGATGAGTGGTGTGAATTAATTATTAATTAATTCACTAATTATTAACTCATAAATCAACTAAAGAATACATCAGTTAACTGCAATGCATGGACAGTTCAGTGGAGACCAGTGTTAGAGGTGGGTGAAAGGGTGAGTTTGCTATCAGTTGTGACTATTGGCTATGCATGAGATTTGCACACACATTGATGGAGATTGCCAATGAGGATTGCGCAGTTGGAGCTAGTGGGATTCAAACTTGGATCTCATCATTAATCAACTTGGATTGCGCAGTAGAGGCAGGCAGACTTGTGGAGGAGATTTGAACCCATGACTTGTTCAAATCTCATATAGTTTGTGTGTAACTTTTTGGAGATAGTACTGAGTACTTGTGAGGAGTATTGTGCTATGTATTGTTACATGTTCTCTATCATTATAATATACAGATAGTTGGGGGTTTTCAGCTATTTCTTTCCCCATTACATCCCGTGTTGATATGTGTGCTTGATTATGTTTTAATGAGCGCATGCGACTGCTTTCTATTTCCGCATATTGATGATCAATTGTAGAAGAGGTTATGTATTATGCATGAAGCTTAAATAGTGTGTAATCAGGATAATCTCGGAGAATAATTCAGCTATTATTCAAATTTCTACAGGAATTATATTGTATTCCATTTATTTATTTTTTTAATTTTTTTTACCATGGTTAATCGATAACTTAGTGGAGTCATATGGGTAAGGCCCAAAATCAAACCTAGCAACTACAACTATAACAACAAGACACCAATAGTCGAATATGCAGACTTGTAAGTGACACTATAATACGAGGAAATCGATATTAGATCTTGCAAGGCCCAAGAATTTATGACTTAGCAAGAGTAAGATTCAAGACTCCACAAGAGTGGGGGATCCTACTCCTTGAGCGTTATTACAATGGGCGAAATATATCCCCCCCATGGGATTTGAAATTGGATGGAGGGGATAACATCTCATTGTTCCAACCACTCATCATCCTACAAGGAGACCTCCATGTTATTTAACTTGTTCTTATATATTAAATATGCAATCATAACTATTTTTTTAATGGGGAAGAAATACTTCTATAAGGGTTATAAGATAAGGAGCATTTCCTTTAATTTGGATTATTGAATATAAATTTGAAGATTGAAAGTCCAAATTAAAAAGTTGACAATAATATAATTAACCATTTTTTTTTATAAAATACTAATATATATAAAATCAATAAACATTAGATAAATAGATACATCAATGTTGAGGTGAAATTGTGAATTCAAAAGTTGAACACTTCCTCGCTACATTAAAAAAAAAAAATGGATTAATATATCTCCCTTGAGGGAAATGGTTGTGAATGAACACACATGGATAATTGAATTGGATCCATGATTAATTATGTGAAAATTCATAATGTAAATTATGATAATACATTTTTTTGGTGTAAGACATCATTATGAATTTTTTTCCCAAGAAAAACCTATGCCAAAATGAAAAGATTTTACAATTCTAAACAATAAAATTTGTAATTATTTCAGCAAAATTTTGTTTACTCATGGAGATGATTAGAGTAGAGAAACTCAATGAAAAATATATATAGAAAATAATTATTTTACTGTTGTTCCAAAAATGGAAATTTAATAATTAAGAATTTCCTTGGGAGATAGTGTTATGTATCTAAATCAAAATAACAAAAAAAATATAGATCAACCACTTGATTATGAGCCACTTTGAGGTAGGTACATCCTTTTACATCACATAAATAAAAAATTCTTGGATGATTCAAATTAAGAGACCTCGTTCGTATATATAGGAGTATAAAGGGTGAAAATATAAATAGGCCTTACATAAAAATAATAGTGTAAGGGAAAAATAATAGCAATTTTGAGATTTTATGAGGCTCACAATAACAATACAGGGGCTACACTAGTATTATAGAAACCTAACATGCTCCCCCTTGAAAAAGTGTTGGCATCAATGCTTGAGTAGCTCTCGATGCTTCTATATAAAATACTCATCCTCCCATGTGGAATCTTCAACATGTAAGTTATTCCACTTAATGAGATTCTCTGAAATTGATTAATTCTATAGCTATCATATTATTGTTTCCATTACTTCTTTAGGATTCAATATGTTTTTTCCTTCCTTGTCATGATATGGAAATATATTTTGAACTCGGAGCTTGCCACCTATCACCTTTGTAACTATCGTTTCAAACTCACTCAAATTTGTAATAAAATAATTATTTTTGTTCTTTAATATACTATAACAGTCTTGGAGCCCTCATAATGGATTTTTGAAGTTGAGAGAAATTTCATATGTTTTTTATTGGTTTGTTTTAGAAATCTGTTTTTTTGCAAGGGTTTATAGGTTCTCATTTCAACATTGTGTTTTCCTTTCCTTGCAAGATAGCATAGAGGTGTGCAAGTCTACTTTAATTTCATTGCAGATAGTGTGGAATTATATCTTCCTTTATTGCAAGTAGTCTAGGTTTGTTGTCATTTTCATTTCACGATTATATTTACTCTAATTGCAAATTTCCTGTAATATTACTCAACTTGGTCTTTGTACATATATCTTTCATTTCAGTATTTTCATGTAAATAAATAAATAAGAGAAAGAGATGGTATATACCACATATATAGTCACAACCCCTCATTAATTTATATGAACCCTAGGTTGAAAATTCAAAATAACACCCTTGGGAGTTGCAACATTATCATTGCAATACTAAAAGCCATAATGTTAAAATGGTAGAGCACAAACAATAATAATAACACATGAGGTAATGGTTAAGAAAAATTAACACATTTATGTTCAAAATATAACATATATACTTTATTTCTTCTCAACCTCTATAAACATATAATTCTACACTCATTTAACTGAAGAGTAGAACTATTTTTTTTGGAAAAACCATTTAAATTGAAATAACATAAACACAATTAATTTAAATTGATATATTCAATTTTGTATTGATATTTTTCACCAATAGTATGCCAATCACATTCAATTTAAAATATGTACTTCGAGGTTGAGTAACCCAAATTTGTGTTAATTTTAGCAGCTAGGGTCAACTTTCAGTATAGAGAACTGAGATGATTGATATAATAATTTGATTAGATTCCTCTTTTCAAGAGGATCAAAATTTATTTATAGATCATCCAAATCAATTAAAGAGAAATTAAATTATGAATTATTTATTAATTTATGGGTCGACCTAACTACATGTTGATCAAGTCACAGCCCCAAGCAGTCCTTAACAAAGTTATACATAGAGGCAACCTAAAGATCATTTTAACACTTTCTCAAGCGATCTAAGATTTTCATTCATTAGTTTTTTTTCCATTATATGTCTTGGCTCGCACAGGTACATCGGGAGGAGCTTGCACCAAGCGTCGAGATCAAAAATGTGATCACGCATCAAATATAGGTGATCTAAAGTAGATCTATGGGTAGGAAGATATGAGATAGTAAACTAGGTAAGCAGAGTCATGGGTTGGGTGTGTTGTGCCCACGTCCAAGGACCCCATAGCTATTGGATCATCTTGTCAAGGGTGTGACCCTGCTTCTGATATCATATCAGGCTGATCTAATGCAGAGTCGCAAGCACAAAGTGTTATGGTAGTTGCTCAGAGAATTTCTCAGAAGATCATATTTGATTCACAGTCAGTTGCTTGTGCAGTGCTTGTAGAAATCAGTCATTTAGTATTAGTTATGTGAGAATAGTCATTGATAGTCTGCAGGATTAAAATATAGGACTTCAGAGTTGAGATCACTTCGTGATCTATTAGATCCATGTTTTAGTATTATAGATATGTTGATATGTTGATCATATTTGTTTTGTTTTGCTAGAAGATGTATCTACTATCCTCATTCAGTATCAACCATATTCATCATTTTTTATAGCGAGTGTTAGTGCATTTCAGTTCTCAGATTTAATTTTCTTCATGCAGAATTATGGGTATGGTTTTATTGCATGTATGCTTTTTTTCTGCATCGTAAAGATATGTACGTATGGATCATTGTACTCTTCTTTCTAAATCATTTGATGACGATATAAGAAGAATGATTTCCAAGGGTTTTCCCCATAGTGGGTTTTTGCTTGGTCTTACACTAATCTTGGTTTCTTTATGTGTTCATGCTTCTCTTCCTTTGATACTTTACTTTTCATTGCTTAGATGATGGTGATGATGATGATGATGATGGTATTGTTCTTTTTGCATAGTTTCATATTTTGGTGATTAGTAGTGTAGATATGTACAATGGTATTATTTGGGGTGAACATAACATGTCAATGAAGAAATGTAACTATCAAAGTAAAGAAAAATGTTGCTTTATGAAAAATTAACATGGTATTAGAGCTGGTTGAAGAAAATCCATGGAGATCATCCCAAGAAGACACTTTTATGGAAGCAAATAGAGGATGGTAGAGACCTAAAAGAATTCTATTGTATGAAGAATACCCTAGGAATTTAGTCAATAAGCGTTTGAGAGAAATCATGGTTTATGGTAAGGTATTGAGATTTCATATATGAAACCCTTGCATGGCCTTTGTGAAGATTCTCAATCACGTGGGATTGATTTAACATATGACATGGTTATTGATAAAGTTTTTTATTGAAGGCAACAATGTTTTATGGCATATGGATGCCTCTTTAATGATGGTTTGAGAGGGAGAGGATCATCTCTCCTTGACTATAAACCTTACTCTTGTTTATGCTTATGGATGTGTTTTCTCTTTCTAGTCATTACTTATTGCATGTATATTTGAGCACTTGGATATTTCTAACCCCTATGATAAAATGTGATGAGTAGATCCCTCTTGAGTATATTTGGAAATGCAAGAAATATGGCTAGATGTGGAAAAGGAAAGGTAGGTAGAACTGGAAAAGGAAATATGATTAGATTCGTAAAAGGTAAATAGATACTTGCGCACTACATGTTGCCTATGTGAAGGTGCATAGGTAACACCTCAAGGCATGCATGGTATATTATTTCAATGTTATGATTCATCTAAAACATTGGATGGCTAGGTAAGCCCTACAATATATTGATAATTTCTACTTCTTAGATGGCTTATGCATGCATATGGATGATTGGGATATATGTTTTCTATAATGAAATGGTTCACATGGTATTCAATGTTTTGATCATGATGATTTTCTTGACTCTGCAAGACTAGTTATTTAGGCTCTTGGAAATAATGGCATATCTTGATGTGTGGCTAACATCTATTGTTTTTCAGATCCTGATTCTGACTATAGTGTATGGCACTAGTGATTCTCAATATGCATAATATATGTTGGATCTCTTACATAAGGTTACCTCATTTAGATGTTGTTGATAATGTGTGTGATAAGCATGATGAAAGGTGATAGAGAAAGAGTGATTTCACCTTAATGGTTTATCAGTTAACCTAACTTGATCCTATTGATTATGGTATGCATGGTATTGGAAACCGTGATGATAAAGGCATATCTATGATATTGATCTATCATAACATTGACTATATGTGGTTATAACATGCTCTGAAATCAAATTCTTTAACTTGATGTATTATTACTGGGATTTTAAGGTTATGTTGTCACATCATCATGATGCCATGATATTTCAAGTCTATCCCTTCATGAAAGATTGATGACATGATATTGATGATCATGATAGATGTGTGTTTATTATCTAATAAATATTTTATTGCATGATCCCTCTAAACATAGATTGATGACACGAATGAAGTGGATTCTCATTCAACCAGAGAACCTCTCTACTAAAAGGTCCTTTTTCACGTGCTAGTATATGTTTTATTGAAATATGATTTATGAGTGTTTGACATTGTTGATCTACAACAGAGTTTTGAGCCTTATTCTCCAAAATAATACTCATAGATGTGATTATGCCTCATAGACATAGAATTGAATTTATGTACAATGAATTTAGTCTATACTCCGAATCCATGGATCTATGAAATGTATTGCCATTGTAAACAGGTTTCTGCAATTGTTCGAATTGAGCATGAAATAAGATGGTCACTTGGAAGATGTCGGTTCTGCATATGTATTGCAGATGTCAGTAAGATATGTAAGCAAGGAAATTTTATATCTTTGAACTGAACTTGTGTGTGCAGGTGGCCGAGAGATTCATATGGCTATGTCATTATCTTTAAGGATTGTGCATCATATTTTTGCTTATTGATATTGATAAAAAAAATTTAGTACTTTTGACATGATACCTAATGATTGAGATATGTCTAGAATTATAGATCTTAGCATGACTGCACATTTGGATTTGACATGATTTGATCTGGTGATAGTTGATTTTCCCAGATGATAATGTTATGTGGGTATAGTGACCTTTAGTGTCGTATGTGAGTATATAGACATATAGTTTTGTACTGGCCTCTTTGTTCCTAGCACAATGTTTTTTGTGATTTAGTATGAAAATACATGACTTAACCTTGACTTATATACACTTCCATATAATTACAGAAATGGCCTATAATGGCATGTTAAACAACTTGAGAACTTGACATGAAATGAAGTCAAGACTTGATATGTGATCTACATGTCTCTAGTTGAAAAAATTGATTGTATGAAATCAATGTCTTTGATAATAATTTTGATTGGGTTCTAAACTTTGATTGAAACAACCTTTATTTGCGTAAGGCTGGTTATCTTGGCATGGTAAGGCATTATGCTCATAGAGCATGTTGTGTGATGCAAGCTCCTTAATTCAGATTTGTTTATGTTTGACTGTTATCTGGTGAAGTCGGGATAATGAGTTCCAAGGTATGGCCTTGATATTTATTATGGTTTTGATTATACATACTGATAGTCTATACTTGACAAGTTATAATCCTCTGAAAAATATAAGTAAGATGATTATGAATTCTAAATATAAAATTGATGTATCATGGCATGACGAATTGATTTCTGGAATTTGGGGGGAAAATCCATATTGAAAGACTATTGAAATTTCTTTGTGTAGTGTAAATCCTTGGATACTCTTATTTAAAATGTTGATTAAATGTGACATGAAATCTATTAGATATTTGAAGTATTGATGTTTCATTTCAAACATACATCTGCATATGATGTGTATGCAACCTAATTGAATTCATGATTGATCCACTTCACTCAGAATTTCTGCCAAACTTCTTTTATTTTTTCCTACTTTTAAAGGTCGACATATTTCTGCCATGATATGTAGCTACATGAATGAACTGATGACGTTTGGGATTAGAATTGATGAGCACATTTGGATGATGCCTTATTATGATATCTTCCATGATATCTTGGACGAGAGGTCCATAGCACGACCAAGGTTAGGTAAAATGGTGCTAACAAGGATAGTTGTGAGGCATGATGCAAAAGCTCCTTAGAGAGTTGACTGAGCATGATCTGAATAACACATGGATACACTATGATGACAGAGAACTGAAACTCCATATAGTTGGGGCTATGATTTCTCCATTTATTTGAGATATTGAAGTTGTTTGAGACAAACTTTTACTTGTGATTCACACCTCCGTGAGAGGGAGATGATTATAGTATCCATGTGTGATTGAAACCTCTGTGAAAGGGAGGATCGTTATGGTATCTTGTTATGATTGAAATATTTTTTTATTTACATGATTATGTATGTTGTAACATAACACTTGATTTAATGTCCTATAGGAACAGGAAATAACAGGTACTAGATGAGAGAAGCATTGATCGAGGACACTCAACCAACTCCTCCTCTCTATTTGAGCTCTCAGGAATTAGGAATTGAGATAGAGGGATCCAGGGGTTGAGGGATCTCTGGACAACATCACACTTTCCTATCCTTTAACCAGGGTTGAGAATGATTCTCTCGTATCTTCATAGGTTTGGAGAATGCTTCTCCCCTATCTGGTCTATGAATATTATACCAAGTTGGCATCATACCCGAAAGCAGGGCTTGTCGAGAATACCACTCCTAGTTTGGTCGACGAGTTGAGAGTGTACTTGGGGTGTACAACCCAAGTGGATTATGATGTTGGTGTTCTACCACATGACTATTTAGGGTCATCAATGCAAAGATAAATAGGAAATAGGATGGGTTGAGATAACCCTATCTGGTTTTGGGTTAGAGTAAGCTCCCTGATATGATACAAGGGTATAGATGATCTCTCCTGCGTGGATGTGTATCCTATTTCTAGATATGGCCTTCTAGTGGTATAGCTCCCCCATGATATTTCTAGTTGATATGCACTCCCCGATGTAGTTACAGGTTGAGATGTACTCCCTGTTGATATGCTCTTTGTTGATGATATTTTGAGTAATATCCCGATGGAAGATATTGCATGATGATAGCCTGATGGACGAAGGGTGGTAGCCTAAGCTCCACTCTCGTAACAAATTCTTCTTCTATTACCAAAAATGTTTAACATACAGGTAGAAACAATCAAGAGATAAGCAAAAATAAGCATTAAGAGTACATTGATGATTTATAATAGGAAAGGTTCACAACATGAAAACTAAATGACATAGATGTTCAGTGATGACATGTGATGATGCATAGATATCATAATGGCATATTGATCAATGAACACATATCGACAGATTGAGTTGATCCATGATGACACCATGATGGAGAGAAATACAAGCAGAGATTGTAAAGTGGAATTCTTCCTATTTGAGAGGGAATGTTAATTTTTGTCACTAGTGTCAAACTCCATTATGGAAAACTTAGATGATTAATATAATAATCTAGTTAGATTCATATTTTCAAGATGATCAAAATCAACCTATAGATCGCCCCAATCAGTTAAGAAGGAATTAAGTTATGAATTATTTTATTATTTTATGTGTCGACTGTTAGTGTCAGAATTTGCAATTTTCCATTAGTGACCAAAATAACTCTTTTCATATTCATTTTAGGGGTCCCACTCATAATTTTTTTTATCATTCCTCTACTTCATGCAAAAAATTCACTCACTGATGGTAGCCTTAGTCATAAAGAGTCACTCTCCCTCAAAAATTTACATTTGCTGGCCCACCTTCATGTCTTGCTGAGCATAAATCAGTCTTGAAAGCACATTTCACTATGCAATTATGTTAGGGAAATTCAACATGCAGTCTGGTCATTCAAGGTCCATTTAGGTCACTAGGTTTCATTTTCCAAGGTTCAATAATACTCCATTTCATCTAAATAAAGTTAGCAAAACTGTGAGATTGATTGAATAATACTTCTTTATCATTTGAAGAAGATTTTCAGAATGTAAATATTATTTTTAAAGGTTGTAATTATGGTTTCAAAGTGTTATTTTCATACCAAAGTGTAATTTTATTCAAAAAAGAGATGTAATTTATTTTTATTTTTTATATTTTTTGTAATTTTATGCCCATTATATGTAATAAATATTGTCCTAAGCTGCAAATCAAACTCATATGCCAAACTGAAGATCATCAAATTTAAAATGTAAATAGTGCCAAACTCCATCACATCAACCTACAAAGAAGAAAATCAAAGTGAAAAAGGTATTCAACAAAGTTTCCAAAGGTGAAATAAAACATTAGAAAAGTCAGTTTTAAATTAAAAGATCAATTTCATTCAAGTGTTAAAGCCTTCATGACATCAAATTCAAACTCATTTGTCTCCTACCATTGTTGAACACACTCCAAGAGGGAAAAATTTTGAGTTTCTGGGCGAAAATTTGCAAAAACCAGAGTAGAGGGTGCACTTGCTTCTGCGAGGGCGCACTTCCTTATGCGAGGGTGCACTTGACCAGAAAAGCCAGAAACTCATTCAAATTGCAAAAAATTGCTTCCTAAGCTTCAGCAACATTCTCATCAACCTCCAGCAAATGATTGAAAGCTGATTCCATGAATTATCCTCTCCATCAAGTTCATTTGTTGGGTGTTGTGAAATTTGTTTTATGATTTGGCGTTTAAATCATTTTAAAGCCATAGTATCTCCCATTGCACTCTTAATTCCCCAAATTTCATCTCCCTACACCTTCATACCCTTCCTACATTTCAAAATACCCATTCCTAAACCCTTATATTAAAAATCCACTTTCCCTAACCCTTTTTCCCAATAACCTAATCCCTAGGTGCTACAATTACCTAGGCTCCTAACCCCAAACCTCTAAATAATTTCCCCATCCTAAATTCCACCATATCACTTCTCCCTATCCCCTTTCCCATTTCATAAATCCCTAGCACCATCTCCCTCAATTTCCATTTCCCATTCCTCATTCCTAAGACCACTTTCCACCATCATCACACTTCCCTAGGTTTCTGACTTTAAAAAATAATGGGAGAAGAAGAGAACAAACCATACAGTGAGGGAGAAGATATAGAGTCTGGGAGGCCACATAAAGGGGGAAGAATACTCAGACTTGAGCCAACAAGTACTAGAGAACTTTTAGCATCTCCTATGGCACTGACACGTTTCAAACATGTTGGGTGTTTTGAGTTCTATGAGAAAATTCATAGGGTCCAACACCATGCCATGTTCACCAAGATTTTCGTATCCAACCTCCATGAAAACCAAGTTACTATAGCTGGTGTCACCTTTACTGTGTGAACTGCGATGATTTTAGCTACCACTGGGATCCCAAATTTTGGGGATAAATTGTTCAAGCATAGTGAATTGGAGGAACACTACTATGAGCCTTTCATGAAAACAAGATATAAGAATGAGAAAAAGAAGTTCTTTCCTTTTTCCTACCTCCTGGATAGATATGCACCAATGGTGAAGATAATCATGAAACACTTCTCACACGAAGGTAGATTTCCAAGACTTTATACCTATCACATCTGGCTCTTAATGCATTTCCCTAGGGTAAAGATGCTGAACATACCCTACTAAGGTTTTCGGAGCATTGATAAGATGGCATTTATTGTCCAGAAAAGGGAGTACGAACATCAAATGAGAAGTATTTTCCATCATTCCCTTATCAAAATCATAGTCCTCTATCATCTCAATGAATTAAACATTGCATGGAGTACCTTCATAGCCAATGATATATGAAGAGAGCCATGTACTTAGCATGCACAAAATGTGCCTTCATCATCTCAACCATCCAATTCCATCCCTCCATCTCAGCCCATAGCACATTCATCATCATCAAATCAGTCCCCTTCATCTATTTCACCTCCATCTCCATTTCATCATGACAGTAGATCTCCTAGCAAGATTAATGTCAGTGAGCCTAAGAGGGCTAATGTGGTTGAGGTTGAGCCATTTCCAAAAACCTACCAGAGAGGTCACATGCATGTGTTTTCTCCACACATAGTGGAAGGGGCCATGCCTTCTACATCAATAAAATAGGTGGAAAAAGGTAAAGGAAAGTTGATTGAGGCAGAAATTCAGCTAGAGGTTAGACATGAAGAGAACCTCCATGAGTCTGAGCATGATTTTGAGCTTTTTGACCTAGATGAGGATTATTATGATGAAAATATAAACATAGCCATAAAAGGAAAGGATGGGAAGATTAGAGAGCTCCAGAATAATCTTGAAAGGGTCGAGTTTGTCATAAAGTTACTTGAGCATAAATAAGCAGTTGAAAACAATGCATACCATTGATGAGGTGAAATTCATGACTTCTCAAAGGGAGGAAAAAAAGGCCAAAGTTATGCTATATGAGACACTTGAGAAGTATGGGTTGCTTCATCAACAAGATGAAAAATCACCAAGAGGCAAACCTAGAACTAGAGGGCCGAAAAGGAGCTCTAGCTCTAGAAAGACAAAAATAGTCTCATATTGTTGATCAGCTAACCCTAAATGAGAAACTTGCAATGGTGATCAATGAGAATAGGGAGCCATGTATTGATAGAGCCAATCAGTATTTGGAGAATATTTTGGAAAATACTAATAGAGACAACGATGTGTTGAGGAGGAATGTCAAGAATCATTCTCAAAAGGAGAAAATTGCAATGGCGAAGTTCAAAAGAGCCAATGAAAATATTGAGGCTTTGACCATGTTGGAGGAGAAAAGAAAGTTGGATATAATTGTAGAGGCTTCACTCCAAGCCTATCCACCCCACTAGCACTTTCTCCACCAAATTTTAATCCATTTGAACCATTTTTGAGAAATCTGTGTTTTTCTATGTTTTCCTGAATAAGTTCTTATCAACAAATTGGTCACATGTGCAGCGCCCTAGGAATTTTCCACTTTTTTGAGGCATCAAATGGCCAAACATAGACCACCATTGGATTCAGAATGATGAATACATGCACCCTATAAATTTTCTATGTTTTTTGGGACGAAATGGTCAGTGAAAAGGGAAAACAACACCCTAAAAATCATGTTTTTGACCCTATTTTGGCCTAGGCACTGTGCACAAGGTAGTCTTGCGAGAATGAAGTTTTGAGTGATCAAATCAACTTCATTTTTAAAACTGGAGACATATTCAAAAATTAGACTTGAATATATTTCAAAAAATCCATTTTGGGCTTGATTTGGACACATACAAGCCAGTCAAAATCAGACTTGAACAGGGAGGGCGCACTTGACACAGCGAGGCTGCACTTGACAGAAAAATGGCGCACTTGACCATTTGCTGATTTTTTAAATTTTGACTTTATCTTAGAAATTGAGGTTTCCACCTATGTAATTGAGGATGGTAAATGTAATTATGCTATGGATAAGTTACTGAGAGGTAGATTCATCACGTAAAATTTGTCATTAAGTCAAATGAATCAGTTTCAATGTATTAAGGGAGGAGTCACTTAGAGCTCCATATACTCTAGCTTTTAGTTCATAATTTTGTGGATCTCTTCCTCACCTCATAGATTTGACCCCTGAGAATGAGTGAATGTTATTTTTATGTTTAGTTAGTTTGTTTCTTCACTCTTAGCAAGGGTTGGAATCAGTTTGGATGCTAATGTATTGATCAAGGACTATTGTACTCAGTTTGGCTAGTTAATAAAGAAGAGTTGTGGCTATTTTTCGAGATAAATGTGGTATGTTTTTTATCATTGTTTTTCCTTCAGTCTCATATGTTAGAATGTATTGCCTTCATTTTTATTACATCTATGTTTTATGATCTCTTTCAAGTTGTTAGGAAAAATACATGCTTGCTTATGCTCTACTTAGGGAAAGTTATCATAATTTGCCCACTTTCTTCTATTTAGGAAGAATACATCTCCCATGCTCTTCGTATCTCCTCATCAGTCTTAAAACCATCTCATCAAAATCATCTTAAAGTGTTTAGCCTTATGCCTACCTTGCCCCATTCAATCTCTGCAACCCTATGTCATTCTCCCTGACCTAGCTCCCTTGACCATACTTTCATCCAGGAGCCTGACCAAAATAAATTATCAAAACCCCTAAAACTTACACCTAGCCTAAAATCATAATCCATTCAGCCTCCTAGGGCGTATTTTTTGGAGAGAGCCCTCTCTGACTTGGTAGGGCTAGCTACCAAGTTAAAAGGTTCGCTCGCGGTTACCTTTGTAGGGATTTCTTCTGTTGGAAATATGATGCAGAGTGTTGTCCTTGATGGCAACCCACTTAATAAAGATGATGGAAACCTACTTGATGAAAGTTTTACTTGATGGAAACTGACTTGATATACTAATTAATGATGTAAATCTGATGTGTCTATAGAGCAGCTCAGATGTAATGATGAAAGGAATTCCAAGATGTGCTAGACCAATGATGAAAAGTGTGTCTCAAGGCATACGCGGGTTTGTCTAGTAGAAGTAGCGTACGCATGCGGGAAAGTACGTGCCAAGTCGTGTATGCTCAATTGCGCTATAAAAGTGTAAAACCAGGGGTTACTACCATGGTATTGAACCATTGTATTGAGCGCTGGGTTGTCTATTTGATCCCATCCAAGAATACCATCGGAAGTGGTGTGGTTTTTGCTCATGGTATTGATAAAGGGTAAACCTATATAAGGAGAAGAAAATCATTGTGCAAAGTGTGTGCATGTGTTTGGGCTTTAATGAATACTTCACTCTAAAGTATATCTGCATGGTTGAACTCTGCTCTTAATTGATAGATCTGAATCTATGATGCATCTATGAACATGATGAAGTTTCAAGATCTCTAGATCTAGAAATGGTGAATCTCTTGGATGATCTGAAAAGAAGTGATGAAGACCTGGTGGAAAATCTATTGAATTAATTGAAAAAATCTGGGTAAGTTCATAGATCTGGTCTGTTCTGCAAAGGTTATCTTTTATAGATCTATACGCAGGTTCATTTCATAAAAAGCACGTGTATACACGAATCTATTTAAACAAAAGCGCGTATGGGTAGTTAGAGTTGTTCTGAAAAATGCACAGATGTATACGTGGATTCATTTCGTAAAAATCACGTGTATACGTGGATCTGTTTAAACAAAGGTGCATATGGTATCTGAACTTATATTTTCTCAAGGTTGAATGTGATTCTGGATATCTATTCGGTAGTCTAGGTTATCTCTGATATTCTGGTTACAGTGGTTTCACTGTTCTGTTTGAAGCATTGGGAAAAGTATGTTTATAGATAAGTGAAGGGTTGTGTTAGAGCTGTTTGATCCAGTATGAAAATTGATGAAACGTGGTCTGTAGTGGATTTGAGGGTTGAAACCTTCAGTATGTATGTATAATATTTCTGTCAGTAGAAGCTGGTGCTTATATTAGGGGGTAGTAGCTCCCTTCTAGGAAAGGCTGGTAAACAAGAAGCAGGGGGTTGTAGCTCCCTTCCAGAAGAGGCTGGTAAACAAGAGAAGGTTGTAACCTTCTGCAGGTGGGTGCCTATGTGTTGGTATGAGTATGCACCAGTACATTTTGTAAGAAGTTTTCTTAATAATAAAGATTGAATACTGAGATGACGGCAGCGGTGGTTTTCTCCCGAATTGGGTTTCCACCTAAAAATCTTGGTGTTCATGTGTGTTGCTTATGTGTGATGATTATTCTGTTCTTTCTACATCTGTTTACTATTTTCTAAAACATCTGATGAATGAGTAATGCAATGATCTAAGTCAATAACTAAATGCATAATTAGATCACTGGATATACGCGAGTTCTGTAAAGAAAATCCGCATATATACGCTAGTTGGATGAAGGAAAGTAGTGTATGGGTTTGTAAGAAAGAAATGACAAAGTTTTATTGTCTGCACTAAATACTGATTCACCCTCCCTCTCTGTATTTTTCCCAACAATTGGTATCAGAGCAGGTCCTTCTGAAAAAGCTTAGCCGCTAGAAGGAAGATCAAGCAAGATGAGCAATCAAGATGGAACATCATCTATCAAGCCTCCGCTCTTTAACAGAAGTAATTTAATCTTCTGGAAAATAAGGATGAGATCCTATCTTCAGTTTATGGGAGCAGATATATGGGCCATTGTTGAACAAGGATATCAATGTCCAACCGCAGTACCAACAGATCCGACGAAAAAGAAGAATTATGAAACAAATGAAAAGGCGGTAAATGCACTATTGGGAAGTCAAACTGAATCAGAATTTGTCAAGGTTATGCAGCTAAATACAACAAAGGCAATATGGGACAAAATCATCCTAAGTTATGAAGGTGATGCAAAGATAAAAAGTGAAAAACTCCAAACTCTCAGAATTGAATATGAAAACTTGAGAATGCATAATGATGAGAGTATTGCTAGTTTATTTTTACGTCTTGATGATATTGTCAATCATATGAGAAACCTGGGAGAAACAATAGAAGAATCTACTTTGGTTGAGAAAATATTAAGATCACTAACAGCAAAATTTGAATCAAAAGTCTCTACTCTTGAAGAAAAATAGGATCTTCAAACTCTTACTATGGTGCAACTTCATGGCATACTGACTGCATATGAAATGAGGAGAGGAGGACCATCTGAAGTCAAAGAAGTTGTTTTTAAAGCTTCTACAAAAGGGAAAGAAGTTCAAAAAGCAGAAGGATCTGGATATATCTCAGAAGAAGATGAGGCAAATTTTGTAAAGAAACTTCAACTTGGCACAGGACGGTTCAAAGGTAAGCTTCCTTTCAAATGTTTTTATTATGGAAGAGTTGGTCATTATGCTGCTAAGTGTCCTTATAAAGAAACATCTGCAAAAGGGAAGGAACTAGCAAGAAGGAATAAGCACCAGTCTAGCAAAAGTTACTACACTCATGAAGACAGTGATGGGTTCTTTAATAGTGAGGAAGAATGTGAACAAAATCTTAGACTTCTCATGGCATTTGAATCTAAAGATGAAAAGGATACTTTTTTGGATGCTCTAGAGGACAATGATTTCCTTGAAGAAAACAATCAACTCAAAATACGCTTAGAAGAATGTAAAATTCTCTTAGAAGAAAAGAAAATAACCATAGAGACTCTGGAAAAGCAGGTTGAAGAAGCAAAGAAACACATTGAGAAATTAGAATGTGAAGTGGTAAGTCAAAGAGAAGAATCTGAGAAAGTAAAGGCTCTGAATCTTAGATTTGCTAAAGGATCTGAAACCTTAGATGAGATTATCAAGGTACAATGTTCTCCTCTTATAAAGACAGGTCTTGGATATACCAGAGAATCCTCTCAGGTTTCAGCACCAAATTATCTAAAAGCAGCTACAGTTGGTTTACTACATTCAGCCACTCAGCAAGGGAATAAAGAATCTTTAAAGGTAAAGCATGATCATCACAATTCAAGGAACACTAACAGGGATGTCTTTCAAAGAAGCTACAACCAACAGGTAAATTCAAATAGAAGATTTCATGATCGCAAAAATTTCTACTTCAATGGACAATGTTTCTCATGTCACAATTTTGGTCATAAAGTCGTTCAATGTGTTGCCTATAAAACCATCATGACAAGAGAAGCAAGAAAGAAAAGGATGGATATTGAACCAAAGAAGAACACCTATAACAAATTTTCTCCTCTTCAAAATTAAGTTGAATGTACTTATTGCAATAACTTTGGCCATTTAGAATCTGAATGCAGGAGAAAAGACCAGCCAAAACAGGATTTTCCTTCAAGTTCCAAATTATGGAAAAAGAAGGAATTACAGGTTGAAAATTGTGGGATAGCGTTATTTGTAGAAGGTGAAGAAAATCAATGGTACATTGATAGTGGATGCTCAAGACACATGACAGGTGACAAAAGAAAACTTCTTGCATATAATGCTCTAGAAAAGATAAATAAAGTTACATTTGGAAATGATACCCCTGCTGTAATTAAAGGAAAAGGGTCTGTATTTCTAAAAGAAAAGGTGAAGGCTAATGATGTCATGCATGTGGATGGATTAAGACATAACCTGTTAAGTGTAAGTCAAATGTGTCATCAAGGAACTGAAGTTGTCTTTAGTTCAAAAGAATGTGTGGTTCGTGATCTTGATACAGGTAAAACTATTATAAAAGGAAAAAGAACTCCAAGCAACCTATATGTATTAAAGAACTGCAAAGAACAATGTTACTTGAGTAAATCTTCATAAAACTGGCTATGGCATAGAAGGTTGGGGCATCTAAGCTTCTCTCAAATCAACAAATCAAGCAGACTTAATGTTGTTCGTGGTCTTCCCAATATTACTCTACCAAAGAGTATCATATGCAAATCTTGCCAATTCGGTAAGTAGACCAGAGTACAATTTAATGCCAAAGAAGGATCATCAAGTAAGCCTCTTGAACTCATTCATACTGACATATGTGGATCTATGAGGAAAAAGTCACCACGTGGGGAAGAATACTATATCTTATTTATTGATGATTTCTCTAGAATGTGTTGGATTGGGTTGATTAAACACAAAGATGAAGCATTTGAAAAATTTCAGTTTTTCAAAGAACCGGTGGAAAATGAATTAGATCTGAAAATCAAGTGTCTTAGATCTGATCGAGGAGGAGAATATACATCGAATGAATTTCTTGAATTTTGTGAACAACATGGCATAAAAAGACAGTTTTCTGTAGCTGGTACTCCACAACAAAATGGCGTAGCAGAAAGAATGAATAGAACAATTCAACAAATGGCTAGAGCTGTGATTGATGATTCTGAAACACCTGACATTTTCTGGGGAGAAGCAGCACATACAGCAGCAAACATTCTCAACAAGGCACATGTTCGGGTAGATAGTGACAAAACTCCATATGAACTCCGGTATGGTAACTCTCCCTCTGTGAAGCACTTTAGAGTTTTTGGAAGTAAATGCTTTATAAAAAATAATGATGAAAAGCTTGGCAAGTTTGAACCTAGATCAGATGAAGGGATACTTCTTAGTTACTCATCTACAAGCAGAGCATACAAATGTTACAATAAAAGGCTTCGAAAGATTGTTGAATGTATTGATGTTGTCATTGATGAGTCTCCTGCAGCCCCTAAAGAAGAAAAGCAAACAGAAGAAGATGATGGTGACTATTGTCCTTCTACATCAAATACAAATGATATATACAGTGGATCCAATGAAGAACCTGAAGATTATTTATCTGAAAAGGCTGCTTCCAGATATGTTCAAAAGAATCATCCAGAATCTCAGATTTTGGGAGATAAGGCATCAGGTGTACAAACAAGAAGGACTCTTGTAGGATCCTCTAGCTATCTGGCATTTCTATCCACTATTGAACCAAAAAATGTCAATCAAGCTAGCAAAGATGAATGTTGGGTTCAAGCAATGAATGAAGAGCTTGATCAAATTGAAAAAAATGACACTTGGGAATTAGTACCAAGACCTCATAAAAAAAATGTCATTGGAACTAAATGGATATTCAAAAACAAGTTAAATGAAAATGGGGATGTCGTAAGAAATAAATCTAGACTTGTTTGCAAAGGGTATACTCAACAAGAAGGTATAGACTTTGAAGAAAATTTTGCTCCTGTAGCTAGACTTGAAGCCATAAGAATGTTTCTTGCTTTTTCAAGTTTTCAACAAATCAAAGTTTATCAAATGGATGTTAAATCGGCATTTCTCAATGGTGATCTAGAAGAAGAAGTTTATATAGAACAACCAGAAGGATTCATTTTGGGAAATGATGAAAATCTTGTTTGTAGACTTAAAAAGGCTCTATATGGTCTCAAACAAGCTCCAAGGGCATGGTATTATCGCCTTGACAAATATCTTCATCAACAAGGATTTTCAAAGGGGTCTGCTGATAGCAACTTATACACAAAAATTGAAAATGATAAACTATTGATTGTGGCCGTATATGTTGATGATATCATTTTTGGAAGTAATGAAGAATCTATGAGTCAGAAATTTTCTTCTGTCATGCAGCAAGAATTTGAAATGTATTTACTTGGGGAACTAACATTCTTTCTTGGCTTGCAAGTGCATCAAATTGCAGATGGTATATTCTTATCACAAGAAAAATACCTTAAGCAAATTCTGAAGAAGTATGGCATGGAAGAGTGCAAACCTGTAAGTACACCAATGATAACCAGATGTAATCTCAGTTCTCATGATGATTCTCCCATGGTGAACCAACCAGATTACAGATCTATGATAGGAAGTCTTCTTTATCTCACTGGGACTAGACTGGACATTATGCATGAAGTTGGGATTGTTGGACGATTCCAAGCTTATCCAAAAGAATCTCACCTTCAGGCTGTCAAAAGAATATTTGAATATCTGCAAGGAACTCAAGACTTTGGACTATGGTATCCAAAAAATGTTGATCTTACTCTTCGTGCTTACACTGATGCAGATTGTGCTAGAAATGTTGATGATCGGAAAAGCACTAGTGGTGGTGCATTCTATATGGGGCCCCGGTTAGTATCTTGGTTCAGAAAAAAGCAAAGCTCTATTGCCTTATCTACAATAGAAGCAGAGTATGTGGCTGCAGTATCATGTTGCACTCAACTTCTTTGGATGATGCAAACCTTACAAGATTTCCAAATCAAATGTTCACCTCCTATTTCCATTATGTGTGATAATACAAGTGCCATCAGTATCTCAAAGAATCCTGTTATGCATTCCAAGACCAAGCACATTCCCATCAATTATCATTTCTTACGTGAACAAGTGCTTGAACAAAAGGTGAAGTTGGAGTATGTTCCCTCCAAAGAACAAGTTACTGATATATTTACCAAACCTCTGCCCAGGGAAGCGTTCGAATATCTCAAACAGAAGCTGGGAGTAGTCTCTACCATGGAAAGGATCAGATCTGATTAAAATTTTGAAGATTAATTTGGATATGCAGGTTTCCTGAAAGACAGTCGCGTATATACGTGAATTCATACAGAGAAAACCGCGTATGTGTGGTTGCTGACAATTTTTCTGGGTCAGCATTTCTTCAGCACAAGCTATGGTGTTGTTTGGTATCTCTGATGCTTTTTGAAGTCTTTGGTGGTATTTCGGCTCTTCTATTTCTGTTTCATTCTCTGATTTTGGGTGAAGATGCCTTAATGATGTGCTATTGAAAGTGTTCAGGATGCACATATTCAGGGGGAGCATTAGCCTCGCTGAGAATAATGCATTGTTGGCATTATGATGATTCTGAATTGTGATTTCTCTCTTGAGATCCTTTAGTCTTGGGTAATTGATTCTCATCTGTAAATCCACTTGGTTGGATCTTTGATGTAAGTATGAGTCCTTGGTGATAGGAAGGTCATAGATTCATGTACTTCATTGAAAAAAATGTTTGAAGATCCAACATGAACTCAGGGGGAGCATGGCAACTTCAGTGCACATCAGATTTACAGTGCTCTTCTTTCAACATGAGAAGAAAAACCTTGTGTTGGTGTTCATCTGCCCTTTGCCCTTGATGTCAAAGGGGGAGAGTGACATGGTGTTTGAATAGGGGGAGAATATTATTATGCTTAATGTATCTATCTGTTGTGATCAAACACCATCGTGGTTGCCATCAAGTCCAAAGGGGGAGATTGTTGGCAATATGATGTAGAGTGTTGTCCTTGATGGCAACCCACTTAATAAAGATGATGGCAACCTACTTGATGAAAATTGTACTTGATGGAAATGGACTTGATATACTAATTAATGATGTAAATCTGATGTGTCTACAGATCAGATTGGTTGGCAAGGCTCAAGGAATTCCAGGATGTGCTAGACCAATGATGAAAAGTGTGTCTCAAGGCATATGCGGGTTTGTCTAGTAGAAGTAGCGTATGCACAAGGGAAAGTACGTGCCAAGTCGCGTATGCTCAATTGCATTATAAAAGTGTAAAACCAGGGGTTACTACCATGGTATTGACCCATTTTATTGAGCAATGGGTTGTCTATTTGATCCCGTCCAGGAATACCATCGGAAGTGGTGTGGTTTTTGCTCATGGTATTGATAAAGGGTAAACCTATATAAGGAGAAGAAAATCATTGTGCAAAATGTGTGCATGTGTCTGGGCTTTAATGAATACTTCACTCTAAAGTATATCTGCATGGTTGAACTCTGCTCTTAATTGATAGATCTGAATCTATGATGCATCTATGAACATGATGAAGTTTCAAGATCTCTAGATCTAGAAATGGTGAATCTCTTGGATGATCTGAAAAGAAGTGATGAAGACCTAGCGCAAAATTTGTTGACGTAATTGAAGAAATCTGGGTAAGTTCATAGATCAGTCTGTTCTGCAAATATTATCTTTTATAGATCTATACGTAGGTTCATTTCATAAAAAGTGCGTGTATATGCGGATCTGTTTAAACAAAGGCGCGTATGGGCAGTTAGAGTTGTTCTGAAAAATGCACAGATGTATACGCGGATTCATTTCGTAAAAAGCACGTGTATACGCATATCTGTTTAAACAAAGGCATGTATGGTATCTGAACTTATATTTTCTCAAGGTTGAATGTGATTCTGGATATCTATTCTGTAGTCTGGGTTATCTCTGATATTTTGGATACAGTGGTTTCACTGTTCTGTTTGAAGCATTGGGCAAAGTATGTTTATAGATAAGTGAAGGGTTGCGTTAGAGCTATTTGATCTAGTATGAAAATTAATGAAACATGGTCTGCAGTGGATATGAGGGTTGAAACCTTCAGTATGTATGTAGAAGCTTTCTGTCAGTAGAAGTTGGTGCTTATATCAGGGGGTAGTAGCTCCCTTCCAGGAGAGGCTGGTAAACGAGAAGCAGGGGGTTGTAGCTCCCTTCCAGAAGAGGCTGGTAAACAAGAGAAGGTTGTGACCTTCTGCAGGTGGGTGCCTGCGTGCTAGTATGAGTCTGCACCAGTACATGTTGTAAGAATTTTTCTTAATAATAAAGATTGAAGACTGAGACGACGGCAGCAGTGGTTTTCTCCAGAATTGGGTTTCCACCTAAAAATCCTAGTGTTCATGTGTGTTGCTTATGTGTGATGATTATTCTGTTCATTCTACATCTGTTTACTATTTTCTAAAACATCTGATGAATGAGTAATGCAATGATCTAAGTTAAGAACTAAATGCATAATTAGATCACTGGATATACGCAAGTTCTGCAAAGAAAATCCGCGTATATACGCTAGTTGGATGAAGGAAAGTAGCATATGGGTTTTTAAGAAAGAAATAACAAAGTTTTATTGTCTGCACTAAATACTGATTCACCCCCCCTCTTAGTATTTTTCCCAACATCTTCCTCATCCTTCAAAATATTGTGGAGTGATAACATACCTTATCACATGTTGATCCGATCAAAGCCCCAAGCTATCCCTCGCAAAGTTATAAATAAATGCGATCTCAAGCTCAATTGAACAGTTGCTCAAGCAATATATGATTTGTGTCCATTATTTTGTTTCGTCTATTTTATTTCTTGGCTCACACAGGTATGTTAGGAGGAGCTCACACAAATGGTCGGGATCGTAGATGTGATCAGACATCAGATTTGGGTGATATGAAGTAGAGTCACGAGTAGGAAGAGCTAAGGTAGTGGCCTAGGTAAGCAAAGCTGCAGGCTGAGTGTGTTGTGCTTGCTGCCAAGGACCCTGGAGTCATTGGCTCAGCTTGTTAAGGGTGCGAGCTAGCTTTTGAGATCACATCGAGCTGATTTGAAGAAGATTTGTGGGCATAGAGTGTTGTGGTAGCGGCTTAGAGCCCCAAAACAAAGGGATGAGTGTGTTAAGGCCGAGGCTTAGAGAATTATTGGGTAGATCATATTTGATTCATAGTCAGTTGTTTGCGCATTGATTCCAGGCATTATTCGTTCAGTCACAGTTGTGTCAGAATGGTCATTGACAACCTCCTGGATTCAAATCTAGGAATTGAGATTTGAAATCACTTGGTGATCTATCAGATCCGTGTTTTGGTATTATAGATATGTTGATATTTTGATCACATCTGTTTGTTTCCACTGAAAAATGTATCTACAATTCTCATTCAGTATCAGTCGTATTCATCAGTTTGCTATAGGCACTGTCAGTGCATTTCAGTTCTCAGATTCATTTTCCTTCATGCAGGAGTATGGGTATGGTTTTATGGAGTGTATGTAATTTTTTTTCTGCATCGTAAAGATATGTATCTTTGGATCATTTTAATCTTATTGCTGAATCATTTGATGATGATCTAAGAATAATAATTTCCAAGGGTTTTCCCCATAGTGGGCTTTTCCCTAATCTCAGATCGATCCTTGTGTCTCTATGTATTCATGCTTCTCTTCCTTTGATCTTCAATAATGCAAATATGTATGATAATATAATTATTTGGAATGAACTTAAAATGAAACTATCAAAATAAAAAATAATGCTACTTTATGAAAAATTAACAATTTTGTGGCCATGGGTGAACTTCTATATTACTACACTAACAATTTTGTGGCCATGGGTGAACTTCTATCTTGTTACACTAAATTTCTCCTTTAATGCAAAGCCGCTCTTCTTTATAGTGATTACTTTAGCATACAAGGGCTACAAATGTGCTTTCCATTTTGGATAGATGGTTGATAATTATGCTTATGTGTCAATATTTCTACTATTCTGCTATTGGAGAGATGATGATTATTTTAAATTGCAAATCAGTGCATGTGTTTTGAATATCTATTTGATTCGAGTCTACAATTTATCATCATTCTAAGTAGAATCTGGTGATTCTCCACTAGGTAAAGGAGAAATCCACTATGATTTCCCACTATGTAAAGTAAAAATCCACTATTATTTTCCACTATGATGTAAATATTGTGTGCTTTACTTGTGAATTCCACGTTCTTGTAAGTGTGGGAGATAGAAACTAGTTAGAATTTTTTACATCATTTTTATGTTATGAGTCACATTCCTTATTCAATCTCTATTGGTTAAAAAGACTTAACATCCTCATAATTTTTTCTAATGTCATAAGACTTGAGTACAAAAAATGAGATTCGGTCCACGAATTTTTTCTACAACGGTAATAGGCCTTCTAAATTGATATTGGTTGCTTTCTCTACTCTACATACACTAGCATGCGAGGATTTAATAAAGAGAGAGAGAGAGAGAGATATTACTATTAAAGAGATCACCATGTAGTTTTCGATAAACTAATGACTTATTTCCCCTCCCTCTCACTCGTTTTTCCCTTTCTCTCATATTAGGATGTTAGCAAATGATGTTGGAGTTCAGGCCACTCTTTACCACTAACCCTTATGAGTCCATAGCAGATTGGAATACGGTCGTGTCCTTCTCTAAATGGAGTGTCGTTGCCCACAATAACCATCATCCAATTGACATAATTATTTCCCTAAAACACACAGCTATGGATCTGCATGACCCCATTTGATCAACTCATCCCAACACTTTGTCATTTCTCCTTTCACTTGATAGTTAAGGAAATAAATTCCTCTTCAGTTGTGGAATACCTCTCCTCTGTCCCATATCAACAAAAGGTGGAGAATCTGAAGCTCTAATACCCATGGTCCTACAAGTGGACAAGATCCACATCAACATCAAAAAAAAAAAAAAAACAATAATCTTCACTGTAGGTTACGCTACTCACGTTGCCAAGCAGAGGAATGAGAAATTTCCAAGAGGAGGAGAAAGCGGGACCATGTGTTGAAATATGAAAACAAATGTAAATAATGTAATTTTTGGAAAATTTACTTATTACCTGTTAGTTGGTTGTATAACGAAATGAAGCTAGAATAAAGAAATAGCCCTGGTTAAATTTGATGGCCCGAGAGGCTTGTAAGATGAGGAGAATCATTCTTGATTAATAGAGTTTCAAATCCCTTGCCCTATGGAAGTTTTCTTGACACCCTTTCAATATTTTACCACGTAAATTATTATGTTTACCCATGTGTGATTGATTCAATTTCATTCATTTTATGTTTCTTCTTGTTTAATGTTTTCCAGTAAAACAAGTGGTATCAGAGCCAGTTAACCACTATTAAGGAACATGACCTATGCAAAAGTTGCTAGAGAGCTGTTAGACCCTGTAGAACCGCTAGGAGACTACTTGGTATCATAACCCACTACTGGATAAAAGATCTGTCCGCTGTTAAAACCAATGCTGGAGAGAATTTTTGTCCACTGTAAAATAATGTTGTTAAAGAACCCCTGTCCGTATGGAAGAGCCTGTCACCGCCAGAGGAAAAGGAATTTTTTTTTCCTTGGCTGATTGTCAAAGCTGGTAAAAAAAAGAACTCGGGTTTGTTCAGAACTATTGGTAGAAGATAGAGTTGTCGGAGTTTCATTGTGCTTGGAGGCTATTTTTTTTGTCAAGTATTTGAGGAGTCTGGGTAATTTAATTCTTAATTTCAGAAATGTGGAATTCTATAAATTAATCTATTAAGGGATTTTTTTTTTTTAATTAGAAATATGAGAGTTATTTTTTGAATAATGTTCTGAAATTATGAAACCTTTGGATGATTTTAGAGTCAATTTTTTTTTTTTTTCAAATATATTTTTAAGAATGAAATAAAAGGAAAAGTTTAAAAATTTGGAAATTTAAAAGCTTAAAAATCCTGGAAATTGGAATAGAGAAGTTGTATGGCAGAGGAAATTGGAATAGGTTTTGAATTTTTTTTTTTTGAAAATTTAAAAAAAGAAGGGAAGTCAGATTCTAAAAGGATTTCAGAGATTGGAAATAATTTCTAAAGTTTGGAAACTAGAAATAAACCTTATCTGAAAAAAGGAGAAACAATTCTTTTTTAACTCTAGTTGGAAATTTAAGAAAGAAGCGAAAAACAAGAAGATTTGTAGGAACAAATGGCCAAAATGACAAATGAAAAATTCGAGGTGGATAAGTTCACCAGGAAGAACAATTTCACACTGTGGAAACTAAATGTTAGGGACTCGCTGGTGCAACAAGGGTTGTACAAAGCATTAGACGGGGTAAAGAAAAAACCTACAAGCATGACATATTCAGACTAGGAGGACTTGGATTCCTGAGCCCTCATTACCATTAGGTTATGCTTGGAAGATGAAGTTATCTTTAATATTGTTGAAGAGAGTACATCTGAAGATTTGTGGGAAAAATTGGAAACTTTGTGTATGACTAAATCTTTGACCAATAGAATTTATTTGAAAAGACAATTGTATAGTATTCGGATGAAGGAGGGTACAAAAGTTGCAGAACATTTAAATGTTTTTAATACACTTATTTTCCAGTTGTCAGATATGGAAGTTAAAATGTACGAAGAAGACAAGGCTATAAATTTGTTGTGTTCTCTTCCAGAGCCATTGGATCACTTCATAACTTCAATCCGTTTGAGCACTACTAATTGTTTGAAATTTCAATCAGTTGTGGTTCTCTGTTATCTAAAGAAGTTCGAAGGAAATCTAGTATTGAAACATTTGCACCAAAAGCCATGGTAGCCAAATTTCGGTCAAAGGAAATAGGGGAGAAAGCAATGGGTTCTTCCAGATCAAAGTCAAAGGGTGGCAAGAAGTGTAAAGCCAAGTGGTAGTACTGCAACAAAATTAGACAACTCAAGAAAGACTATTGGAAATGGATGAAGTTGGAGAACCAGAATAACGAAGAAAATCATGTTGATTCAGGTATTATTGATGAATTTTTAATTGTTGAAGCCCTACCTATTTGTAATGTCTCTCAAGATGTTGAAAATTTTCTATTAGACTTTGCTTCTTCTCATCACATGAGTCCGCACAGAAGTTGGTTTACTTCATATGATGCTATAAATGGTAGTTCTATGTTTATGGGAAATAATGCATCTTGTTAGACTGTTGGGATGGGAAATGTAAAAATTAAAATGTATGATGATACAATTAAAACATTATCTGATGTTCAACATGTACCTGAACTAAAGAAAAACTTGATTTCCTTGAAATTTTTGGATTCGAATGGGTGTAAATTTACAGGTCAGAATGGAGTGATGAAAGCCGCAAAAGGAGCCTTGGTTCTTATCAAGGCTGAAAAGGTCAGAAATATTTATAGACTCAAAGGAAGCACTCAAGTTAGTGAAGCAACGATTGTATCAGAAAAAATAGAAGAAGGTTCTTGTCTGTGGCATCAACAGTTGGGTCACATGAGCGAGAAGGTCTTCAGGTACTGGTGAACCAAAAGTTGCTTCCTGATTTGAAATCCTCGAAGTTGGATTTTTGTAAACATTTCATGTATGGAAAAAAATGTAAACAAAGGTTCAAGACTGGTAATCATAATAGTAAGAAAATTTTATACTACATTCATTCTGATCTGTAGGGACCGTCTCCTACTGTGTCTTATGGAGGTGCATTATATTTCTTAACATTTATTGATGATTTATCCAAGAAATTTTGGGTCTATATGTTGAAGAAGAAAGCTGATGTATTTAATTTTTTTAAACATTTTAAAGAAATGGTGGAAAATAAAACAGGAAAATCAATTAAATTTTTAAGAACTGACAATGGAGGTGAATTTACTTCTTTAGAATTTGAACAATTCTGTAAGGATGAAGGGATTGTTAGACATAAAACTACTGTTTATACTCCTCAGCAAAATGGCATTGCTGAACAGATGAATTGGACTCTTATGGAAAGATCTAGAAGCATTATCAGCAATGCTAACATGTTGTGGGCAGAAGCAGTATCTACTACTTGTTATTTAGTTAACAGATCACCTTTGGTTGCAATAAACTATAAAATTCTTGAAGAAGTTTGGTCAGGTCAGTCTTGTGATTATTTTCAGTTGAATATTTTTGGTTGTGATGCATATGCTCTTATACCTAGAAATTAGTGTTGAAATTTAGATGCAAAATCAAAATGTTGTGTCTTTATTGGGTATGATTATGCAGTGAAATGATATAGGTTGTGGGATACTTCTTCATGGAAGATAGTCATTAGTAGAGATGTAGCATTTTATGAATATTCTCTTCTAAAATAAGATGTTGGAAAAGTTGAACAGGTGCAGGTATCGCCAAATCAGCAGATTCCATTGGAGACTAAAACATTTCCGGAAAGTTGAAAGGAAGGAGAGACTTCTGATGAAAAAGGTGGAGAAGCAAAGGAAACTGGAGAAATTACAGAACCAATTCAGGAACCAATCACTCTAAGAAGGTCTACAAGGGAAAGAAAAAACCCAAAAGGTTTGAAGATTATGCTTCATCTATTGCATTGATTACTGAAGATGGGGAACCTTCTTGTTATCAAGAAGTAGTAGATGATGCAGATAGCGAGATATGGAAAAAGGCTATGGAAGAAGAAATGGATTCCTTAGCCAAGAAAAATACCTAGGATAATGTAGAATTTCCTGAAGGGATAAGCGTTGTTGGGTGCAAATGGGTCTTCAAGTTGAAGAGAAAATTTGATGGAAATATTGAGAGGTACAAGGCGAAGCTGGTTGCAAAAGGATATGCTCAGGTTGAAGGTATTGATTTTCATGATATTTTTTCACTGGTCGTTAAACATGTTTCTATCCATACTGTGTTAGCACAAACTACATTACTTGATCTTGAGTTAGAACAGTTAAATGTTAAAACAACCTTTCTTCATGGTGATTTGGATGAAGAGATATATATGGATCAGCTAGAAGCTTTTGTACAAGGTCGCAACAGAAGATTAGTTTGCAAGCTTAGGAAATAATTGTATGGCCTGAGGCAATCGCCCAAGAAATGGTACAAGAAGTTTGATTCCTTCACGGTGAGCCAAAATTTTATCATAAGTGAGTATGATCATTGTGTATACTTCAAAAGTTTCAATGACATATTCGTTATCTTGGTGTTGTATGTTGATGATATTCTTATTGAAAGCAAAAGCATGGAAGAAATCAATAGGTTAAAGGCTTCGCTTTCTAGGACGTTTGATATGAAGGATATTTGAGTGGAAAAACATATCTTGGGTGTAGAGATACACAGAGACAGGAAGAATGGTATGCTTTGGTTATCACAATTGAAGTATCTGGTGAGAGTACTTGAAAATTTCGGTATGAACAATGTGAAACATATCCCAATGTGAAACAATGTGAAACAATGAATAATGAAATAGCCCAGGTTAAATTGGATGGCTGGAGAGGCTTGTAAGATGAGGAGAATCATTCTTGATTAATAGAGTTTCCAATCCCTTGCCCAGTGGAAGTTTTCTTGACACCCTATCAAGGTTTTACCACATAAATTACTATGTTTACCCATGTGTGATTGATTTAGTTTCATTCAGTTTTACTTTCTTCTTATTTAATATTTTCCAGTAAAACACTGTGAAGATCCATAGATGTGATTTTGACGACAACTAATCTCTCCCTTGGATAACCGCTTCTGTAGGTTACGCTAGGTTACAATTTGAAACCTATCCCACTGTGAAACAATGTGAAACAATTAATAATGAAATAGCCCAGGTTAATTTGGATGGCTCGAGAGGCTTGTAAGATGAGGAGAATCATTCTTGATTAATAGATTTTCCAATCCCTTGCCCGGTGGAAGTTTTCTTGACACCCTGTCAAGGTTTTACGACATAAATTACTATGTTTACCCATGTGTGATTGATTTAGTTTCATTCAGTTTCTGTTTCTTCTTGTTTAATGTTTTCCAGTAAAACACCAAGAAGATCCATAGATGTGATTTTGATGACAACTACTCTCTCCATTGGATAACAACTTCTGTAGGTTACACCACTCCAGTTGCACAAGGACGTGGCATGGCTCTAATCCGCGTGGACTCTCAAGGATCACCGGTGATGAGGGAACCAAAATACAACAGTGGCCACTCAAGATCTTGATATGGGAAAGTGAGGGAAGAAGAAGAGAGAAATAAGGGGGAAGAAGAGAAACATTTAGAGCGATTTACATGAAGTAATACAAACTTGTATAAATAGGATAGCCTGAGATTTAGAAAAATAGAGAACAAAAATGGATGATTTCACATTGTGGGGTCAGTCTAGCTGAACGCGAAAAACATAAAAGCATGGAAATGTTACCAGCTAGGGATATAGATAAACAATGTGGCATACTTTTAGAAAAATAATAGAAAATGTATGTTTCATTTTAATGGGGATACAGTCCCAGACATGTCCCTCGTGAATTCCCAGGTAGTCAAAATAGGGTAGGAGTATCGACTCTCAAGGTAGTGAAAATGGGAAGTAGGTATGATAATTTGATCGGAGTGAATGAGTAAAAAATGTTTAGCAAGTGGGAGGCATTTAATTTAATGGAATTGAATCACTAAATAATGTTTTTCTAGTGGAAAGGCAGATCCATATATGACTACAACTAAAATCAAATATTAGTGATAATTTGATGGGGGAGTTTGTTGGCAATATGATGCTGAGTGTTGTCCTTGATGGCAACCCACTTGATGAAGATGATGGCAACCTACTTGATGAAGTTGTCCCTGATGGAATATGTCTTGATGAACTTGTTAAATGATGTAAATCTGATGTATATACAATGAGTACAGAAGGTAATGATGGAAGGAATGTCAGTATGTGCTAGAACATGATGAAAAGAGTTTGTCTCAAGGCATACGCGGATTTGTCTAGAAAAAGTAGCATATGCACGCGGGAAATAACGTTCCAAGTCGCGTATGGCTAAAAGCGCTCTAAATATGTAAAACCATGGGTAACCACCATGGTATTGACCCATTGTATTGAGTAATGATTCTTCTATGTGACCCTGTCCAGGAATACCATCGAAAGTAATGTGTTTTTGGCTCATGGTATTGATAAAGGGTAAACCTATATAAGGAGAAGAAATTCATTATGCAAATGTGGGCAAGAAGTTTGAGCTTGAATGAATACTTCTCTCTGAAGCATATTTGAATGGAAAGGGTTACATTTGAATGAAAGATATGAATGTATGATGCACCAATAAAGAAATGATGAAGAAGGGAATCTAGATCTGGAATGTATTTGTATCTGCTAGATCTGTTAATGGAATGATTAGATCTGAGATGAGGCGAACATTTTTCTAAAGTAAAGGGTAAAATATGAGTGATGTATCTGTTCTGAAGAATTGCAATGACCTAAATGTCTGAAGAACTATACGCTAGTTCGCCGCAGAGTAAGCGCGTATATACGCGGGTTTGCTGAAGAGAAAGCGCGTATGGGCAGTAAAATTAGCTCTGTAATATGTACAAAAGTATACGCGGGTTTGTATGGTCGAAGGCGCATATATACGCAGGATCAGTGAAAGGAAAGCGCGTATGAAGATTAGGGTTTGCCGAAGTATGAAGTATCAAATGTCTGATCTGTTCTGCTGTGTTACTGCTATCTGTTGATGATGTATGATTGAGCTCAAATGTATGGAGTGGGTCCAGTCTGAAAATATGATGAAACGTGGCCTGCAAGTTGTGTTCTAAAGGAAGCTTTGGATCCAGTGTGAAAATTGATGAAACGTGGTCCATAGAGGTGCTGAGGGTTGTAGCCTTCAGTCAGGGGGTTGTAGCTCCCTTCCAGGTGAGGCTGGTAAATGAGATCGGGGGTCGTAGCTCCCTTCCAGGAGAGGCTGGTAAACGAGTCAGGGGGTTGGAGCTCCCTTCCAGGAGAGGCTGGTAAACGAGCGCAGGTGGGTGCCTGCGTGCTGGTCAAGTCTGCGCCAGCACATATGTTGTAAGATGTTTTCTCTATAATGAAATATTGAAGGCTGAGCAACTGCAGCGGTGGTTTTCTCCCGACTTGGGTTTCCACCTAAAAATCCTGGTGTTCATGTGTGATGCTTTGTGTGATGGTTTATTCTGTTCTTACTTCACATGTTTACTGTTTATAGAACATCTAATGAATGAATGATGGAATGATATAAGTGAAGAACTAATGGCATAATTAGATCTCTGTGTATACGCGAGTTTTATGAAGGATATTCGCGTGTATACGCTACTTGGCTTCAGCAAAGTAGCATATGGGTTTTAAGGAATGAAAAAGTAAAAAGTTTTGAATATGCAGTAAATACTGATTCACCCCCCCCTCTCAGTATTTTTCCCAACAATTGGTATCAGAGGGTGGTCCTTCTGCAGAAGCTTGATCACTTGAAGGAGATCCGTCGCAATGGGAAGTCAAGAAGGAGTAATGTCTATAAAGCCACCTCTATTCAATGGAAGCAATCTGATATTCTGGAAGGTACGTACAAAAGCATATCTGTAAAGTCTTGGTGCAGATGTATGGGCAATCGTGGAAGAAGGTTATCAATACCCGGCAAGTATTCCTACCGATGCAGCAGAAAGGAAGAAGTATGAAATCAATGCCAAAGCAGTAAATGTCTTATTAGGAAGCATGTCTGAACCAGAATTTGCTAAAGTGATGCAGCTAAATTCAGCAAAAGAAATATGGGACAAAATCATTTTGAGCTATGAAGGAGATACAAAGGTAAAAAGTGCAAAACTCCAAACTCTCAGAATTGAATATGAAAATTTAAGGATGCATAGTGATGAGAGTATTGCCAGTTTCTTTTTACGTCTAGATGATATTGTAAATCGTATGAAAAGTTTGGGTGAAACCATAACCGATACTACTCTGGTGGAAAAAGTCTTAAGATCTTTAACTTCAAAATTTGAGTCAAAAGTGTCAGCTATTGAAGAAAGGCAAGATCTGCAAACTCTTACTATTGTTCAACTACATGGTATTCTGACTGCTTATGAAATGAGACAAGGAGGTCCCTTTCAAATCAAAGAAGTTGCTTTTAAGGCATGTGCAAAAGTAAAAGAAAAGGAAGTTGTCAAGGAATCAAGTTATATATCAAAAGAAGAAGAAGCAAATTTTGTAAGGAGACTCCAACCAGGTACTGGAAGATTCAAAGGTAAGCTACCCTTCAAATGTTTTGATTGTGGAAGAGTGGGTCATTATGCTGCTAAATGTCCTTATAAACAATTTGAAAAAGGAAAGAGTTATTATGCAAATGAAGATAATAATGAAATGTCAAGTGAAGATGAAGAAGATTATGACCAAGATCTGCTACTGCTCATGGCAAAGAAGCAAAATAAGAAGGCTACTCAAGAAAAGAAGATATATCAGAAAACATGTGCAGTAGAAAATGAAGAAGAAGAAACAAGTATTGATTGTTGTTCTTGTAATCCACTCACTTGTGCATGTAATGATGAAGATAGTGAAAGTAACAGTATAAGTCTAGAAGAAAATCTCAAGATCAATGATGAAAGTAATTTTTGGGATCCAGTTAAAAGGAGGGAATCTATCCTCAAGGATGTGATCTTTAGATTGAATGAACAGATAGAAACAATGAAGGGACAGATAGAAATGTATCAAAGAATTCAGGACAAAGTAACCAATCACAGTGAAGGAATTGAAGCATAAATCATCTCTCTGAAAGCAGACCTTGAAGCATCAAATAAGAAGAATGAAGAACTTCTACAATCATTTGAAAAGGAAGGACGTGAAGAAGAAATCATCTCGCTCAAAACAGATCTGGAAAAATCAAATAAGAAAAATGAAGAACTTTTACAAATATTTGAAGAGAAAGAAAATGGGTTGAAAGAAGAGATCTTAAATTTGAATGATCAAGTAGTAGAAGGAAAAAGGGTTGAAGAAAGCATGATGAAGCAATGCCAAAAATTGGAGGTTTAGGTAAACATTCTCAAAGGTTAATTAGAAGAAAAGGATAAACTCTTGAGGTTTCAAGATAGTACTAAGATTCTTGACAATATTCTTAGTAGTCAAAGGTCTCCTTCTGTTAAATTTGGTCTTGGTTTTCATGAAACTGTTAAAGGAGAATCTAGTTCACAAGGAAGTGCTAAAGATTCAAAGGATATCAATGCAAAGCCTGAAGTGTTGAAAGAAGCAAAAGGTCAACTGACAATCATGAATTCTCAAAGGAAATCATTCAATAATGTTGAATGCTTTAAATGTCATAATCATGGACATTTTGCAGCCAATTGCAGAAGCAGATTGTTTCAGCCACAAACAAACAGATCCTACATAGAAAGGTACTATGGTTTCTTCAAGGGATATTGTTTTTCATGTAACAAGTATGGACATAAAGCACCTGATTGCAAAAGAAGGAAGATTAGAAATACTCATTATGATTCTTATGCTTATTTCTCTAGACACATGAGATGTTATTCTTGTAACAAGTATGTACATGTAGAAAAAGAATGCAGGATGAACAGATCTGAGAAAGTGGAAAATTTTCAGCACACAATTAGAAAGTTCAAGAAAATTTGGATAAAGAAGGAGGACTGGTCAGAAACGTAGGGAATATTGACCCTACTGCAGTCATCAGCTTCTGAGGCTTACTTCTCTTAATGACTGTAGAAGTGATGTGAGATACATTATAGAGCTTAGTAATGTATCGTCACAGGGGGAGTGATGTATGATGATTCTCATGGTTGATTTGGCAAATCTGGTTATGATTATTGCTGATAGAGCATCTGACATGAAGAAGACAGGTACAGGAAGGACAAATTCAGGGGGAGATGGAGGAATGTGAAATTTTCTATAATTCACTTTCCATACGCAGGTTCAGTGAACTAAAGCCACATATACATGCGAGTTCCATCAGACACAGTCGCATATGCATTGACGATAAGAGAATTGGGATGACAGCTGAAGATCAGGAGCAGAGGTTCAGGGGGAGCATCAGTCTGACTGCTAATGATTGTACTATTAGCATTATTCTAGTTATACTCATGCTAATGAAATGATACATGGTTTCTTATGTTGAAGATTATGGATGAGCCCGGATTGCTTATTTGATGAAGAATATCTTTTGGATATAATGGAAGTCTTATGATTTGGAGATCTGGACAGATCATGCAGAGATTGTTGTTGATGACTTGCTGTTAAAAGTATTCAGATTGCACAAGCTAAGGAGGAGCCTTGGACATATGGAAAGGATGTTTGGATGCACATTTTCAGGGGGAGCACTAGTCTTGCTGAGTATAATGCATTGTTGGCATTATGATGATTCTGAAATATGATCTCTCTCTTGAGGTATTTCTGGTATTGGTCATAAAAAGTCATACTTGTAATTTGATAAAAAGGTCTTGTTGAGACCCATGATGTAAAATTGTAATATTCAGTCATGTAAAGTCTTGTCAAAATTTGTAAACCCACTTGGTTGGGTAGCTGAGTCAAATTTGTAAACCCACTTGGTTGGGTAGTTGAGTTGAGATGTGCAAAACCCACTTGGTTGGGTATTTGAGTCTCATATGTAAATCCACTTGGATGGATATTTGATGTAAGTATGAGTCATTGGTGATAGGAAGGTCATAGAGTCATGTGCTTCATTGAAAAATATGTTTGTAGGTTCAGCATGAACTCAAGGGGAGCATGGTCACTTCAGTGTGCATCAGATCTGCAGAACGCTTCCTTATACAGGAGGAGAAAAAACCTTGTGTTGGTTTTGGTCCGCCCTTTGCCCTTGATGTCAAAGGGGGAGAGTGACATGGTGTTTTAATAAAGAGAAAGAATGGTGTCAAGAGTGACATGGTGTCATTGTATTCTTAATGTATCTATATGTTGTGGTGATCAAACACCATCGTGGTTTCCATCAAGTCCAAAGGGGGATATTTTTGGCAATATGATGCTGAGTGTTGTCCTTGATGGCAACCCACTTGATGAAGATGATGGCAACCTACTTGATGAAGTTGTCCCTGATGGAATATGTCTTGATGAACTTGTTAAATGATGTAAATCTGATGTATATACAATGAGTACAGAAGGTAATGATGGAAGGAATGTCAGTATGTGCTAGAAAATGATGAAAAGAGTTTGTCTCAAGGCATACGCGGAATTGTCTAGACAAAGTAGTGTATGCACACGGGAAATAACGTGCCAAGTCGCGTATGGGAAAAAGCGCTCTAAATATGTAAAACCAGGGGTAACCACCATGGTATTGACCCATTGTATTGAGTAATGATTCGTCTATGTGACCCCGTCCAGGAATACCATCGAAAGTAATGTGGTTTTGGCTCATGGTATTGATAAAGGGTAAACCTATATAAGGAGAAGAAATTCATTATGCAAATGTGGGCAAGAAGTTTTAGCTTGAATGAATACTTCTCTCTGAAGCATATTTGAATGGAAAGGGTTACAGTTGAATGAAAGATCTGAATGTATGATGCACCAATAAAGAAATGATGAAGAAGGGAATATAGATCTGGAATGTATTTGTATCTGCTAGATCTGTTAATGGAATGATTAGATTTGAGATGAGGCGAACATCTGTCTGAAGTAAAGGGTAAAATCTGAGTGATGTATCTGTTTTGAAGAATTGAAATGACCTAAATGTCTGCAGAACTATATGCTAGTTCGCCACAGAGTAAGCGCGTATATACATGGGTTTGCTGAAGAGAAAGCGCGTATGGGCAATAAAATTAGCTTTGTAATATGTACAGAAGTATACGCGGGTTTGTATGGTCTAAGGCACGTATATACGCAGGATCAGTGAAAGGAAAGCGCATATGAAGATTATGGTTTGCTGAAGTATGAAGTATCAAATGTATGATTTGTTCTGCTGTGTTACTGCTATCTGTTGATGATGTATGAT
The DNA here is from genome assembly GCA_034641835.2 of Pinus albicaulis. Taxonomy (NCBI): domain Eukaryota; kingdom Viridiplantae; phylum Streptophyta; class Pinopsida; order Pinales; family Pinaceae; genus Pinus; species Pinus albicaulis. The sequence continues at coordinate 964,485,514 of CM076584.1, forward strand.
TGAGCTCAAATGTATGGAGTGGGTCCAGTCTGAAAATATGATGAAACATGGCCTGCAAGTTGTGTTCTAAAGGAAGCTTTGGATCCAGTGTGAAAATTGATGAAACGTTGTCCATGTTGGTGCTGATGGTTGTAGCCTTCAGTCAGGGGGTTGTAGCTCCCTTCCAGGTGAGGCTGGTAAATGAGATCAGGGGGTCGTAGCTCCCTTCCAAGAGAGGCTGGTAAATGAGAGCAGGGGGTCGTAGCTCCCTTCCAGGAGAGGCTGGTAAATGAGCGCAAATGGGTGTCTGCATGCTGGTAAGAGGCTGCGCCAGCACATATGTTGTAAGATGTTTTCTCTATAATAAAATATTGAAGGTTGAGACAACGACAGTGGTGGTTTTCTCCCGACTTGCTTTTCCACCTAAAATCTTGGTTTTCATGTGTGTTGCTTATGTGTGATGATTTATTCTGTTCTTACTGCACATGTTTACAGTTTATTGAACATCTAATGAATGAATGATGGAATGATATAAGTGAAGAATTAATGGCATAACAAGATCTTTGTGTATACGCGAGTTTTATGAAGGATATCCGTGTGTATACACTAGTTAGCTTCATCAAAGTAGCGTATGGGTTGTAGTGAATGGAAAAGTAAAAAGTTTTGATTACGTCCTAAATACTGATTCAACCCCCCCCCCCCCTCTCAGTATTTTTCCCAACAGAGTTAATGAATGAACAATGTTTAGCAAGTGGGAGAAGTTTATTATGTTGCCTTTTAATCAATAAATAATGCTTGGCATGTCAAAAGTTGAGTGATAATTTGATGGGGAGTGAATGAATAAATAAATTTTGGCCACTTGGAGTCATTTAATTCCTTGGCATTGCTGAAGGCATATCAAAATTTGATTTTATATCTTGCCACGTTATATTGCATCTATAGAAAGTTATGTATTGGTTAAATTTGATGAGTATTTATTGACATTTTTTTATGAGTATTTATGGATATTTTTAACTTTTATTTAGTATCATTTTAAAATCTGCATGTTATTAATCTCTACTAAATTCCGTACTATCTATCCTTATACTGAACGAGCGAGCTGAGCCATTCTTTAGCTATCGGTTCCTCTCCCGGATGGTAGTAAAGTAGAATTTCCCTTCAACACATCCAACCGCATGCCCCCGTAACCTACCGATTTGTTCATTCCCCACCTTACCTTAAAGAGCATTCAGGTAAGGAGGTAAAAGAAAGATCTAGTTTTTCTTCCTATTGACATATACCAAACTTGATATCTTAACCCCACCTAGTTATATGGTGAGAGAGAAGGATATGCATCTACCCTCTCTCTGTCCCTTGCTCTCTCTTTGGTCAAGCAAGCAGCTCTGCATCTTGCTCTCTCTTTTGTCGAGCTAATATTTTAAAATGATAGGTGTATATAGATAGATTTTTTTTTTCTAATATAAACTAATTCTATTATATCATATGGAATAGAAAATTACAGGTCTCTTCCTGTGGATTTGACGAGTCCAATCCAGAGGGAAGTTTAAGTGGTTTTCCACCAAAAGATGGATTGCCCTAGTAGGGGAAAGCAATCTTAAAAACCAGAGAGTAACTGATGCTCGAAGTAGGAAACCAACAGATTTAATTACCAAAATAGAACACGAGTCACAAATTTGACAATTCCAAAACATGAGAATGCTAACGAGATTTATAAATCTGAACCTAAGGAGAACCTGCATTCTTGTTGTTGTAGGTGGGAATTTCTTCCTTAATTCTACACACTTAGCACCCATCCTCTGTCTCCTTGCTCAGCGTGTGGCTAGAAGGTTAAGGCCATGCCGACGCTGGGGTGTCGAGATTAGTTGAGGAGGCAGCATGCAATCTAGACTATTCCATCTTATTCTCAGCCTCCTGGTCTGAGCTACTATCTTCACTGTTGGCAGAGTTGTCACTCGATTTTTTGCTACCACTGGAGGCGCTTTGTAATGGGAGGGCCTTCATATTACGGGTGATGAAAGAAGGCTTAGTAGGAATGGTGGATTTACATGGCCTCTTCATGCCGCGGGAAAAGGAGGGAGTCGAAGCAGAGGTAGGGAGCTACAAAGCGAGTAGGGTGTTCAAGTTGACAGGGGGGTTCTTTTCAAACTCATTCCAACCAATGGAGAGGTTCATGTGATGGCCCTAGGAGAGAGAAATCATAGGACGGGAAGGATGGCCATGCCCCCCAGATCTTTTTCACCTCATTTTGTGGTGCCGAGGCATAATTTTCCATGGATCCGAGTCGTCGGACCAGGAGGGAGAAAAAGAAATCACAAGAGAGGATCAGCTTCCAGAGGGAAGGCAGAGGTTGGTCGAATGAGGACCTTGGACCAGAGGCGGAGGAAAATTAACAAACAAATGCACTAAGAGCAACCGTAAAGGCCAAAGTGAGGACGAAGGGGCCGCGGTGATGGGCTTAATGGCCATGGCAAGTGGCGTTAATGAGTTGAAGAGCTCGTACTTCGAGGAGAAGGTGGCAGAGGTCGAGTTAATGGCTCCCTCACACCATCATTTATCGCGGTCCTTGTTTCTATAAGCGGTCACGTGGAGCGGCCAAGTGTCTCTCCACATGGCTGCCCTGTGGCACACAGAGTCATTAGCATGGACCCGCATTTGGGGGGTGTATATAGATAGATTAAATGATTCTTTTCAGAGCATATTTTTTGGTAAATTTTGTTCAACAACATATACAGATTTCATGATTTTAAGTTGTTTAATATGCAAAATCCATTTACACATTCCAAAGTCTATTTTAAGAAAAAAAAAATAGCAGTCAACAATATAGTCTAAAGTTATACAATAATAAATCACACTCAATAGTATAGTCCAACAAATATTTAAGATAATAAAGAATTTTAAAATAAAAATTATTTTTTTCCATAATTAGCAAGTGATGCACGTACACCATTCACACCATTCAGGATATGTATGCATGTATAAATTAGATGAATAAACAAATTAACACATGTACAAGTTTAGGAAAGTAACTAAATGCTTCAATTATTACCCCTAAACATATTACTAACCATTGAGAAATAAACTTGTTATTTTTGTATGAAAATTCTTCAAAAATGGTGACAAAAAACCCTTGGATATAAAACTTGTAGCTAACTTGTATGTACCAATAATACGCATAAAGTTTGATTATTTCTGAGTTAAAACATACTGAAAAGAAAATTAATAAGTAGAGGCGATCTCATAAATAAAAATTTATAAGTAAAGGCTATCAAGTAAGTAACCAGGTTGTTATGTATGTAAAATTTTAAGAATTATATTTTCAATTTATGCATGAAAGAAGAACATATTATTAGGTATAAGATGTCAAACAATTTACATATTTGTGATATGGTGTGGTAGAGTGTGTGTGTTCAGGGGGTTTGAGGTAAAGAGACAAACAAGGAGAGATGGAGGGGTGAAATAGGGAAGAATATTTCTTGCACTAGATACATTAGTATAGATTGTGATTCTAATCTTATTTGATTTCTTGCACTAGATGCATTGATTTCAGTGTAGATGGTGATTTCTAATCCTATTTGATTTATTGCACTAGATGCATTGATTTCACTGTAGATATTGGTTTCTAATGATATTTGATCACTTGCACAAGATGCATTAATTTGAATGTAGATGATTTCTAATCCTATTTGATTTCTTGCGCTAAATGCATTTCTTTCAGTGTAGATGGTAATTTCTAATCCTATTTGATTTCTTGCAGTAGATGCATTGATTTCAATGTATATGTTCATTTCTAATTATAATTCATATTTCTTGAACTAGATGCATTGATTTTAGTGTAGATGATTTCTAATCCTATTTGATTACTGCACTAAGTGCATTGAGTTCAGTGTAGATGGTGATTTCAAATCCTATTTGATTTCTTGCACTAGATGCATTGATTCTAGTGTAGAGGGTGATTTCTAATCCTATTTGATTGTTTGCACTAGATGCATCAATATTGGTGTACATATTGATTTCTAGTGATATTTGATTTCTTGCACGAGATGCATTGATTTCAATGTAGATGATTTATAATCCTATTTTATTTCTTGCGCTAAATGCATTGATTTCAGTGTAGATGGTAATTTCTAATCCTATTTTATTTCTTGCACTAGATGCATTGATTTAAATCTAGATGTTCATTTCTAATTATAATTCAGGTTGCTTGCATTAGATGCATTGATTTAAGTGTAGATGGAGATTTCTAATCCTATTTTATTTCTTGCACTAAATGCATTGTTTTCAATGTGGATGTTGATTTCTAATTATATTTTCTTACTTGAACTAGATGCATTTATTTGAGTTTAAATTTTGATTTCTAATCGTGTTTGATTGATGCATTGATTTCAGTGTAGAAGTTGTTTTATAATCTTATTTGGATTCTTTCGTTAGATGCATTGATTTTAGTGTAAGCACAAAACATTATTGACAATGGACATTGATTTCTGTGTTATATTAATTCAACCTATCAATATTGGAGAGAAAGGAGACAAGGTATTATGTTTACTACAACAACTCAAGCTAAATATTTAAATTATTTACAATATGAAAATACGGAAAATCTAACAAGGGTAACAATAAGAATAGTAGAAGAAAATAGTTTGAGATTGATCATAATGAAGACTATTCGTAATTGACAGCATTATTATTATTCACAATTTCTATGATTTAACACTATTATTGTCAATTTTCATTTAAAATTTATATTTCATCCTTTTCATCATTAAATTTATTAACAATATTTATCATCTCAACAAACTGAGGTAACTAAGAAAAATTGAAATTAAATGATGAGGTTAATATTACACATATTTAGAATATTTAAATTGATTATATTAATATTATATATATTTACGTATTATTGACAAAAAAAATTCATATCTTCGATATGTTTTCCTTTGCGCACATTTTCCTTTGCCGCACATGACTGAAACCAACCCAGATCCACCTTAACTCCGGATGTATCAAGCACTGAGAAGGATCAACTCTATCAAGGTGAAAACCTTTCCTCATGTTTTTCACTCAAAAAAGATGTTTTCACCTCAAGAGATTTGATCCCTCTCGGTGCGTAATAGATTTGAATTTAAGATGGATCTAGTCTAGTTATAGAATCAAATTAATCCTAAACCATATATGACGAAATATAAAATATGAAAAAATTTTGTGATATAGAGAAAAAATACAATTTAAAACAACACAAGAAACTCTATATAACGCAATACATGTATTTTACAATCAATTAAAGAAACCAAAATGTTTATAACAATTTTTAAGAAGAAATTTGAAAACCCCATAATGGCATACTCAAATCAATACTTACTATCAATAAAAAATCCAATGTTTTGTAGTGATCATATCATTAAATAAAATTTAACAGTTGGAAAGAGAAGGAAAAAACCAAAAGAAAAATAAGCATTCAAATAGTTAACGAAACCATTTAGATTCTAAAATTGTAAGGTGACGGCTGTTGGATGTAACTTCCTCAACTAGCTATGTAGTATACTTATTAAATTTATTTGTTTGGGGAGGCTTCTTTTGTTTGCAACGTTGCTTTAAATATAAGAACACAATATTATTATATTTTATATCCCTAAAAACTCTATATAAAATAAGAATATTTTTTTATGCTCAAACTTCAAAAGTCTTCATCCTTTAATTGTCTATTATGACTTGCATAAATTTTTGGTGCGTAGTAACCACTAGTAAGTTTTCACTTTTACACTTTTACATCTAACTAAATAATGGTAGGTATATTTATTTTCATCTTGTTCCTTCTCATTTTTATCCAAATAATTGCTTAAATTATTGTGGACAATAATTGATGGTGAATAGGTTATTTACTTGAGTATGAGCTTTTTCAAGGATATCATTTTAGGTTGTTTTCCTATGAAGCTTAACAATGTAAAATCATTGGAAAAATATTTAAAAATCATGGTATAAATATTACAAAACAATATGAGGCATTTATCCACATAGTACAAATGCTACAATACGACCTTCAAAGTTATGGTCCAATCAAATGTTTGAAAAATAATTTTTCCAATAATGTTGAAATATAAATATTTATTTTTCATAGTTAAATAGTAGTGGTCAACCAAAAATTCGATTTGTAGAGTTCTACCTTGGCAGAGACTAATAATAGAGAATTTGATCTTTTCCATAGCTAATTATGTATTCAAACTTTATGGAAAAGGATAAATCCCATATGAATATTCAATTCAAGTGTAATATGTTTCTATATATCAATCTAGTCAAACACAACACACCAAATTGATGTTAAATTTGTAAGTTTTAATCCTTTCAGCGGGTTTATATTTTCTTTAATTTATCTTTTTTTCCAAAGATTCATCTATTTTTATTCAATTATATAGTGATGAATTATATTTATTGTTTGTAGGTTGTTCATGACTATGGAGTTGCTAATTTCTTCAATTATAAAGTTGTAGCCACAGGATAGGAGAGGAGCATCTTTGGTTTAAAAATTCTTCATATACACATTAAGAGATTCGTAGCTTGTAAATAAGTCGAGAAAATTTATTCCTTATTGTTCATTTAAAAACAATTCTTGATGTCATAACACCTACGAATAATGGATATGTGGCCACATAACGTGTGTGTGCGTTTGTGACATTGAGTCTTCCTTTATACTCACATGTCTATTAGTTGTTAGCTTACTCTTTTCAACACTTTTATTTTTACCACTCTAATATTTAACATACCAAATATTGAATTAAATTAAAATAGTAAATATTATCTAAATTCAAAGTACAATTCATAATAATAATTCTCATTACTTTAATTAATTATATCTATCTTAAATTTTCCAAAGTGGGAGTCCATTTATAAAATTTTGAAATGCTCAAAGTCTATTTCTTAGAGTTCTTCAACTATAAGATGCCAATTATAAACCAAAAATGCAATCAAAGAAGTCTCTAATATGGTATAATTTTCAGGATAGCAAGAGAGGTGTTATGGGAGAATGGTTAGTAATAGATTGCAATATTGTGAAGGAATTTTAGTTTTTTCGTTAAATTTTGACAATCCACATTTGTTTTCATATTATAGATTCACTAAATATGTATTGATGTTATTTTCAATGATTATGACAAACCTATTTGTTAACACTTCAAAACAACAATGAGACACATAAATATTTAAAAAAAAAAAACGCATCTAACATATACTACTGAAATGATGGGAAAAGATAAATATCAAACATCAGATGAAGGGAAATTTTAAAAAGAAACTTGTAATAAAAAATTTACTTGATGGGAAAGATTTCCTGTCAAATTTATACCTTGTTCCCACAAACACACATATATAATATTTAGAATGTTTTTAACTTTGTTTTAAATAAAAACTGGCATACCCCCAAAATTGGCGAAGGGGACGTGGAATAGAATACAAGGTTGATATGTTATCTTTTTTAGACTAATACGAAGGATTTATATTAATATAAAAAAATATTACACAGACATATTGTATAATTTTAGGTTAGACACATAACATAGGCACCATAACCCCCTCACGAATTTCAAAACCAACCATTAACTTGGTAATACATTGATAATACCCTTGTGTCAATATAGACATAAGAACCATAAGCTACCTCAAAGCTTTCAAAACTATTGACCCAATAATACATTAACAACATGGACCAAAATGATACCAACGTATAAAACACAGATAAAGATAGGATTATTATAAGCAAACCACCAAGAAACAATATAGAATTTATGAAGTTATTTCCTTCCACACATAAGTATAAGGAAAAACTGATTTGAAGCCTAAATGAGAGTTCACATGCTATAATAGATGAATATACAACCTTTCAACCATTGTCGGAAGATTATGTCACTTTATAGCAACATGTATCCATGACCAAAAACACAAAGACTAGTAACAATGTGAATTTTGAGAGCAAGTAAAAATTTCTAGTGACATGTTACAACGTTAGTAAGAAGATATGAATGTAAGGTTATGAGGGTTGTCAAATGAAGGAATAATGGTACCACCAAGGGGGTCAGACGAGTCTTCTGATGCAGAATTATAGACCACATAACCTTCCACCCTAACCAACCAATAATTTATTTCATTCAAGCAATACCAAAGATTACAGAGAATTCATTTGATATCCTAGTGGCCAATGAAACGATTATATTTATCCACATGTTTATCTCTTAATACAATTTGGAACATGGTGCCCAATTGATGGTTGATCGACAAGGAGTGAATAAAATATAACTTTTTTTTCTTATACCTTCCTCAAACTTGGATCCATTGAAGGCCTTGATCTCCAATTTTAGAATCGGAAAAAGGGTTGTTCACCAAATTCCTAAGATTCCATATGGAAAATTTCCTTCTTCAATTCTAGAGGCATAGAGTCAAATTATATATCCATTAACTCCCAAGTGAGAAGTTATTTTGGTCGTAAATGAGCCATGCTATACCCGCCCCTACGACTGACCTATCTTTGGCGAGGGGGTATGGTAGCATTGAATAAAGGACCACTGGGAAAAGGATTCACACCGAACACAAATAAACCATGATTAGACACAATAATGGGACTAGAAACACGTAAAAGGACCAAATCATCCCCCCAATGCCCAAAAGTAAGTTAAGGCATGAAAACGTGCGAACATAACTAGTGACTACAATGAATAACGAAACAGATGCAAACCATATAACCCAAATAGGAAAATAATACTAATAATAAACACTTACAACCATGGAATAAAAAAATCCTAGAAAAATGAACCAAAGAAGATACAAAATGGAGGAAACCCTGTAACGTAATATGAAAGAAGACATAAATAAATAAAATTGAAACTAGAAAACACTCATTGCCCCAGACTAGTAGATAACATGAATTTGTAAAAGGGAAGTAATTAAATATGCACAATTTATGGGTCAACTAAAAATGAGATTAAAAAATATCAACACTAATACCATAAAAAATATTTTAGTGTACCAACACCCAAAACCAATATGTTAAATCTCACTAGGGATATATTGTTATTTGCTTTATAGAATTGTATTTCTTCATTTTCATATTAGATTCACCCCCAAAAATCATATGATTATTCAATTTTACCAAATTTTTTAGAAACATATGAAATTATATAGAAAGAAAAACATCATCATAAATATAGTGGAACATAAAGGAACAATAGAAAAAAATAATTCACACATAGAGACACCAGGATTGGTCAAAGACTAGGGAAAACTCCACTATGGGTAAAACCCTTTCAAATTCTTCTTCTTATTATATAACCATTGAATGATTCAAGAAAATAGAGTACATTGATCCATATATGTAGCCGTAATCCTATCCAGGAAAATAGACTAAACAATATCCATGAGATGAACCCAAAAATTCTAATAATCAAAACCATACTTCAGAATCCTGTGATCAACTCTCACTTTTTACATCAAGTACCGAAATTTTTGGTCAAATAATGAAATTTGTTGTCAAATGTAAAAATTAAAACCAAGATCCCAACCGCACGCAAAGAGTGATGTGTGTGCGGCTAAAACCCTCCAATTGTGCCTACGTGCTTGCGGTTGTGACCAAAATTTTCCTAAAGAATGCATGCGGATGGAAACAAAAACCCTAAACACATGTGTGAGATTTGGACTCTGCAATCTCAAACTTGTGCCTTAAAATTTCATCAATCATCTCAGACATGTGCAAACGAACCAAAGAAAGAAGAGTTATCATGATAACTTGAATGTAATGCCACTACTCATCCCACAACTTAGGATGTTAGTTGCAATATCCTTGAAGAAGATGAATGATTTTTTGATTGACCACCTTGGTTTGACCATCTATTTGTGGATGAAAGGTTGCTCTCTTCTTCAATTCAGTGTACATCAAGTCCCACAAGCTTGACCAAAAATTCCCAATAAGTCGAGAATCTCGATCACTTAAAACAGATGTGGGCAACCCAAAATGAACCCAAAATTTTTGAAATAAAATATGAGTTATTTGTTTAGTTGTAACTTGCTTTTTACATGGCATCAATATACACATTTTTATGAACCTATCCACAACTACATACAAATAATCATGACCTCTTTTTGAAAAATGAAGGGCTCCTATAAAATCCATAGAAATAATCTCCCATGGACGTGAAGGAACTCGAAGTGGTGTATACAATCCTAACTTCCTATTACTAGGCTTACTGATTGCACATAATGAAAAAACTTTAATAAAATGTGACACACTTTCAAGCATACAAGGTTAATAACAATACCTCTGAATATTTGCCATTGTTTTTCTTACACCAAAATGTCTAGAAATAAGAGAAGTGTGTGCTTCTCTTATGAGATCCACTCTCTCCCTTGTGGAATACAAATCTTGCCCAAATTATACAACAAGTTATTATGTACATGGTAATACAGTTCCTCAACTTGGCAACCTTGACTTTCATGTAAAACAAAAGTATTCTTGAGTAAAGTAGTTGCATTAATAATAGGCCCAAAAATAATATCAACAACCTTGTTGTATATACCTTTATTATACCTGATGAGCAAGTGGAATTTCTACAAGAAACCCATCCATCGAAAATGCCTCAACTATTGCAATTTAGTTTTTGTTTGCAAGTATTGCAATGGTTGGTGATCGGTGTGAATGATGGTTTCCTTTCCCATCAAATAGTGTTTCCACTTCTTCACACTTTGAACCAATGTATATAGCTCCTTGTCATAAGTAGGATAATCTATCACTGCACCATTGAACATTTCTAAATGGAATGAAATAGGCTTACCATTTTGTAAGGGGATTGCACCCATGGAATAGCCACTTGCATTGGTTTGAATCTCAAAGGGTTGTCTCAAGTTTGGCAATGATAGTATTCAGGTTGAACTAATCTTCTCTTTCAAAGCATTAAATGATTTTTTCTGCTTGCCTCCCCACTGGAAGACCTTCTTAACACTAGTCAATGCATGTAACGGAGCTACAATAGAAGAAAAATTAGCAATGAACTTCCTCCAATATTGTGCTGCTCCTAGAAAACTTCTTACCTCAGTGACTATCTTGGGTACAGGCCAATTGAAAATTACCTCAACCTTAGAGGGGTCTATCTTCAGCTCACCTCCTCCAAAAATATGTCCCAACACACTAAATAAGTTTTACCAAATTCGCATTTTGACATATTAAAAAACAACTGTTCTTTTCTCACGTACATGAATGACATGTTCATCTCGTGATTTTCTGAATATCAAAATATCATATAAGTATACAATGAAAAACTCATCAAGTAATGGCGTCAATACATCATTCATAAGTCTCATGAAAGTAGTTGGAGCGTTGCAAAGACCAAAAGGCATAACAAGCCACTAAAATGCGGTCTTCCATATGTCCTCTTCAACTATTCTAACTTGATGATAAGCACTTCTTAATTATAACTTAGTGAAATACTTTTCATAACTCAATTGATCAAGAAAATAATCAATTCTTGGGAGTGGATAATGATTCTTTGCCGTGAACTTGCTTAGTGCATGGAAATCCACACACATGCACAAAGTTCCATCCTTCTTGGGAACCAACACAATCGATGAACCACATGGTGAGGTAGATGGCTGAATAATACCTTTATTCAACAATTATTGGATTTTATTCTTGATTTCCGCACTTTCCATTATTGACATATGATACATGGAAATGTTAGGGAGTGGAACATCCTGTTGCAGTTGTATCTCATGCTGGATTCCACTCTTGGAAGTTAACCCACTTGGTTCTGAAAACATATTTCCATGCTAACTTACTACATAAAACAAATAAGATTTCAATTTATCATAACAAAATTCAAAAGATTCATAATCCTTATATTATTTTGCTTGATCATAAGAATCACAAATTTTTTTCTTCAAATTACTAGTCTCTTCATTTTCCCAGCATTAACTAAAGAGAGGTTTACCTTTTTGAGAAGAGCTCTCACAATATATTCCACTCCATATTTGAACAAGTGGTACTTGTTCTCATGGATATTTAAGACTTCCTTCCTATCATAGATATATGGACTACCCAAAACAATTCCTCATATTTCAAGCGATACAACATCTAACTCAACTTCATCAATAAAGTTTGTGGTTATTGCAAACTGGAAAATACATTTTCTTATAACCTGTAAACTTGTATCCTTCGTTATCCAACCCAAAGGGTATGGCTTGTCATGAGGTAAGGTTTCAAGATTAATATTCTTGACTAATTCTTTAGATATTAAGTTCGCTTGAGTTCCACTATCAAATAGTGTGTCAATTTTTGTATGTTTTGAGATCGCTCTTACATGAAAAAACTCTATTCTTGTTTCTTCACTTGGAATGTTACTATGAAAAATTGATGAACTATTAATTGATATGGATTCTCTTCCCTTTGTCACCATGGCTGCAATTTTAGTCTCATCTGCTAAGTCAGATCCAAGATCCTGTTGTGTGGTACCAGTTTCATTTTGTTTCCCCTTGTTGTTGAGTTTCTTAGGCCTCAATTATGGATGAAGCTTCCAACAGTGGCCTTCATCATGACCCTCTTTGGAAAAATTGTTACATGTGGTTTTCTCCCCTTATTTTTTAATGGATACAATTTTCTTTTGTTTTCCCTTGAAACCATTTCCTTTTTCACCATCCTTAAATGGTTTATTTTTACCCTCTTCTTATACATTTTTCCCTCTTGCCTCAAGGTGTGTATCTTACACACAAACCTCATCTATATTAGTGGGATTAAACATGAGGATGGTATGTTCCAGGTAACTATTCAAACCCCCTATGTAATTCAGAAATTTTTCTTGAGAATGTGAATGAACACCTAACATAAGATCTCTTCTCCTAAATTCATGAGTGTAATATTGCACACATTGACCTTTCAAATGTCTAAAATTTTTGTTGCTCATAATGGATTTTTGCATTTAAGATAGAGGGTAGAATTTCCTTTTAATGGTAGCTGTGTTGGTGTGATTGGTACACGAGTGTACGAAAAACATCAGTTCTTGGTAGGATTGATTTCTAGCCTACAAGCAATGTCACAGGGAAAAAATGGATTGTTAGATGGTTAGTGAGGCATCATAACATGTAGAAAAAATATTTATGGAACATAGCATACTACAAACATAGGAGGAAACAAGAAATAACAAATACACATATAACACAAGATCAATATCGAGTAAACAAACTAATAATACCAACAGAGAACGAATCCCATTTTATTATCCGTTGTTGCTAAAAAGTGGTCGAACTTTAAAACACTCACAGTGAGTCCTTAGAGCTATGTAACTCTAATACTGAAAGCAAGGAGGGCTCTCCCCTTAATATGTCTATAGGCCTTTCTCTTCTCCTCGAATGAGTGATCAGATATTGGAGAACTGATGCACTTCTCCTTTGGGATTGAAATGTTGGATGGCCAACAAATGAATCCCTTCACTCTCTTGCTGCTTAGACAACACACTACTGGTTTTCTCATGGGAAATCTGGCCACCATAACAATGTGTTATAATTTTTTCTTATCATGGTGGTAATTTATAGGAAAATTTAAATCTTCTTCCCTCTCTTGATACAATTGTGGATAGTGACCTAAGAATGGTGGTCGATTCCATTGTGTGCTCACTTTAGGTCTCAAGGTGGCTCTAGGAAGTTTCCCTTGGGAGGCCTCAAGTGGATAATATTCTTCCTAAAGTGTGAAAAATGGTCCCAGATAATGACCTTCCACCATACCCTAGACCGTGCAGCTTATTGAGGGAAAGTCTCAGAGACCTGCATTGTTATTGAAGAAAAGGGCATGCAGAGCACATTTTGCTAGTGTATTCTCTGCACAATTTGATAAATTTTCCTATTGACCTTAGATAAAGTTAAATTTTCCAGATTCTCTAATGTTTTTCAACCCTGTAAATCCTTCTAATTGAAATTTCATGATGTATTTTTCTTGTTCTATTTTCCAGTGATAACAGCTGCCCCCTAATGTGTGAGGTCTAGGAAGCACTGTATAGCCAAAATAAATTATAGTTTATGTTCTGTATAACCCATGTTGAGAGTGAGAGAGAGAGAGAGTAACCTACGTGTAGCCTAAGGTTGGAGACCCATTACTGTGAGTAAAAGGGGGACCATGTTCTGTCAAAAAATTGCAAGAGATAGCAAAATACAATAAATATAATAATTTTATGAGGTGGGAATGCCCCATGCTCATGATGCTTTTGCTAGTTAACAACCTATCTGATAGATATAGGTTCTCTCTCTGTCACTTATATGGTAGTGAACTGCTAATTTGGTTGATAACGACAATTGTTGACGCCCTTCGGGGCATTTTTTTCTTTCACGATAAGTTGAATGTAGCACCCACATTCATAATCTTGGTATGGCATATTTTAGAATAAATGCTCATTGTATGCATGGGTGTATGGTCAGGGCCTTCCCGTGTAAGCATTGCTAAAAGAGATGCTTACCTACAACAAATACCCCAAGTGAAATCATCTCTTTCATTCAAATATATTGACAAATGTGTTGAATGAAAAAATGATAAGAGAGGGCATACCTGTCAAAACTAAAAAAGATATTTTTTCGCAAGCATGAAAGTGTGAAGCCTACTTTGGGCATTATAAGGTCTTGATCACTATGTTTCTTTCAGTTTCGCAATTTATCTTTCTAAGCTCACATTATGGTACCTCAAATAGTTTTAAAAGGGTGATATATAGGTAAATATGGCTCATTTTAGTTCATTTGTGTCATTTGAGAGTTGTGAGTTCAGAGCTTGCTAGCAAGCCTCTCTTAACATTGCGGTCAATCTGTGCACCAGGGACTTGCATTGTTAGTGTCAGGTAGGCCCCTAGACATCCAACATTTCAATTTTTTAAGTTTTACTACTGAGGGGTCCGTACAACTTTAGGGATGCAGAGTCAATATCAAATAATCGCGTTCGTCACAAAGCGCACAACGTTGAATAGGGGGATGGGGGACAAACGGGTGTCTTTCTGGTGACTGCCCTACCTCATGAAGGTATAATATCACCTAAGGTTCTTCCCCATTTTTCTGCATGGGGGGATCCTCTTGATATGATTATTATAGGGCATGTAAGGAATCCCTATATCACTATATTTATGAACAATGATGAGTGTAATCCCCATAACTATGAAATATAGTGAACGCGTGGTTGATATGCGATGCCTTGCCTTCGATTTTTGTGATTGGTTCCTTTTTTACAGGAACATGTGGTCGCGGTATTTATCTCGGAGCTTAGGAGAGGTTTCAATTCATCCAACTCTGAGAATATATCGGTAGGGTGGCCTAAAATATCGCACAATGTGCAAGGTTGCAGTTCCCTTGACATGATGGGGTTTTATATATTTTTCCCTTTTTTGTGGGTTTTCCAAGTTGCTTTAACTAGCATTGCTATGGGATTCTCTTTAACTGATGTCTCCTCTTGAGAATGGATAGGGTTTATCCCTATAGATGTAATTCTAGGGGCTCCCAGCATGGTTGGTGGGACCAGGTACCAAACAGGTATCGCGAACGACATGTTTAGCAATGTTATCATTTCCAAGACCCGTTGTGACACAAAGCCAAGTGGAGGGTATAGAAATGGGGTTTCAGAGATGGAGTAGGATAGAAAATTTGTGTCTATGGCATCAATTTCATTACTACAAGTATCTGTCTCCTAGCCAGTTTCGGTGTTTGAGGATGACATCATGACATCGAGGCCCCTATGGTACTAACAAATGATTCTAGTATGACTAGGGAATCTCCTAGGAATGATCCAAGGATAGATGATGGTTTGAATTATCTGAGGCCATATTACTAGTACCGCATTATAGATTCCACAGATGTGTCTACATAGGGTAGCATGACATCGACGTTCCTCATGGGTTGCTTGTCATAGTACATCAATTGGTTGATGGTTATGACGTGGTCCTCATGGGGAACATCATGATCTAGAAGACGGAGGATGCTATGGCATACATGGCATATATATAACTCTTCCCAAGCAGTATATTGTAGTCCAACTAGGTGTCCAAGACCTCAATGTCTATAAGAACCCTCTTGTCGGCCAAGTAGACCGGGACGTTATGATAGAGACTAAAGGGCGCAGAAGGGCACCTATCGTATGCTCTAAGTGTGATGTACGATGGCTTTAGTTCAGGAGACCCTAACTTCTGCCAAATTCTTTTTGACATGATGCAGGTGGATGCACCCTCGTCAATGATACATTGTTGGATAGTGATGTTCTAGACTAACACAAGTATCTAGAAGGCGACCAATGAAGGAAGCTTGGGGGTGGATTTATCTAAGTCGAAATCCATTGGGTTTGAATCGACAGGGTCGATTGCACCTAACGCGGAAGGTAAGGCTTTCCTTTTCTTTGGTGAAGATTGTAGGACTTCTAAAACTGACATGGTAGAGAGAGATTGTGCTAAATCATCCATGATGCTATATTTATTGGCCACTTTGGAGTGGTATCCTGCTCACCTTGTTGGACCCTTAGCCATTTTTGGTAGGGGTTCAATAAGCATTTTCAATATAGTCAACGGTGCGGTAGGTGCACTCGTGCTAGCCCCTAACGAATTAGTGTCTAGCAAGGTATCATAGCTTCGATTCCATGGCTGTTGTTTCCAAAATCAACAGGGGGTGGTTGTTGCTATTGGGAACTAACCGTCCCTTCGTGGTGGAATGGCTATTGCATTACAACTATTTACTGTGTAGGTACCAATTGTCCTCGGTTACCTTAAAGCTTCTTTAGCTCAGGGATTTTAGGACAATAATGAGTGTAATGGCCATACTCACCACAAATCATGAAAGAGTGGTTGATCCGAAGATTAGCTCTCTTGTTCTACCCTTGGTAGTTATTTGGCTACTGGTTTTGATTTTGGTTGCGGTTGCCCGCAGCCTGGGATTGCACAGTACGGAAATTTTGAGGTCTATAATCGGCCTCCTAGGAAAATAATAAAATAATAGCTAAACCAATAAAATAGTATTTATGAATTTACAATTCAATTTTTGCTCCACAATCATTGTAACCATGGTTAAATTCAATTGAAAATTTGTACCAAAATAAAATTAATAAAAAAAATTATATTGATGTGACTATAAATAAAAATGACTTTTTGAAGAAAAAGTCATTATTATTGAACAAATAATGCTTTTTTCCTTTGTACTTAAATAACTTAAAGTAAATTATAAATATAGATTCATAAATTCTTAGTTATATAACATACCATTAATTTAAATTTATATTATTTAAATTATATGATTAAATTATATAATAACATGTAATTAATATACTATATAAAAATCAAATAATATAATATAATAAATTCAATATATTATTTTATATTAATTTTATATTACATACTGAATTGATTTGATTTATAACATAAGAATAACTAATATATAATATAAAAATGAACTAACTAATATATAATATAAAAATGAATATGATATATATTCTATTACATTTAGATTATGTTTCATAATACTATATATAATAATATATAATATTAATATAATCATAATTAAATGAATTGAATTTTATTTAAATTTTTTTTATTGAAATAGATTTAATTTATATTTATGAGTAAGTATTTATTTATATATATATATATATATATATATATATATATATATATATATATATATATATATATATATATTAACTTATAATTAATTTGAAATTGTAATATTAAATAAAATGAAATGAATATATAATTTAAAAATAAATATATGAAAATATAGAAACACAATATTTACTGAAAAGTGTGCAAGGACATAAATATTGTATAGGGATATGCATTGTTTCTTTCGAAAAATATGAAATGACAATAATAATATTTTATTTAAAAAGTGTGGTATGAAATTTATTATGAGTACTTTACTTTGTGACTTTAAAAGTACTTAGAATACTACCATGGTTAGCCATGAGTTTTTATCCACCATTGAGAATGTGACAAGTAAGTAAATTTAACTCAAGCAATACCACCTCACCCATGGGGGATGATGTCATCTCCTAAAATGTGATTGGTTTTCATAAAGTGAATTTTGATTGTACATTTTCCTTAGGAGGCCTATTTTTTACCCCAAAATTCCCCTAATGGAGGGTGTTGTTGCTTATTGCCCCCTTGTCTAGCATCTCCCTTTTGTTTATATTTTGGTTTTTTATTTGCCATGTTACGAGGATGACTATGATTCTCCTGGTTGTATGACTCGTGCGCTTGCACTTGGGAAGGTTACATGAAGTTCACTCGTGCATTATTTTGCATTGGTGAGTTTTGTGCTGCAGAGTGGGAATATTGAGGTCCCTATCCCTGGTTTGTATATTATTCTTGGGTGGGGAGCTCTTCCGTCAGCATTCCTAGCTACGTACTGGGTCCCCTATGAGGGAAGGTATGAGCCTCCTTGCTGATGATGGTATGATGATGCCCTATTGGTCATGCTTTGCAGAGGTGCATGATGACTCTGATGGTAACCTGGTTGCAAGATGTTTTGGTTAGGATCATACATGTAACCGAGGTACAAGATATTTCTTCCTAGGTGACTTTGGGTCGGTGACCTTATCAATCTGGCTGCAGTATTTGACGCACCTGGAAATTCTTTATAAGTGGGCAGGCATGGGGAGTTAGGCATGATGTTATATATGTATCCTCACTGAGTGTATATCAGGTCGAGTTGTTGGCCTTTGCTAAAGGAATCCTCTTCGAAAGTAGGTCCTTGAGTTTCCACGCCCCTTGAAATCTCTACTGTGAGAGTTTTCAGGAATATGTCCAGTAGAAATCAATCATTGAGTTTGGCTTTACACAAACTACAATGTTGTCACCATTCGTGGAGATGGTCCGAGCTATGGATGACTGAAATTTGTCGAAAATAAGTTAGTAACTGCATTCCAGAATAATGGTGGATGTGTAATTGAAAATATGCGGGGAACGCAGTAGCGAGGGCACTAAAGGTTCCATGTGTAGCAGAAGGCTGCTCCACATACCATTTCATGGCTGGTCTGGTTAAGGTGCGATGAAATAGTCGTAGTCAAATAGTATCATCAATTTTAATGTTCGATGAACACCATAGGTGGAAATTCATTACGTGATTTCCAGGGTCTTCTGCTTGCTTCCCTTGAAATTTTGGAATTTTCGAAGGGAGCTTCGTGGGCATGGGGGGTAAAATGGGATTGTGTACAATGGATTCATTTGTTAACTTTGATAGATTAGGTAATTTTAAATATGCTAGGAAAGGTAATTGTGTGTTGAGTGCCATTGTATACTGTAAAAACACATGGGTCTAGTTGTGTATGGGTTTTTTCTATAACCTACCCGACTGTGTGTTCTGTTGGCTCCCCGAATGGGTAGCGCTCCTCTACCCTATAGGGGTTGTTGGACGAGTGGTGTATGGTGACCCTGAGGGGGTTTCCACTAGTGTGCCATTGCGTCACCCTTGGGGGTTCCCAATTAAAGACGCCCTGATAAAGGATGAACCGATAAGGGTGGTTGTGTGTTTTCTTTGATCCTTGAATGGCGAAAGAACTTGCACTCCATTTAATAGGGGGAGGTCCAAAAAATGTATATATTGACTAGGTAGAGTTGGGTCCATTATGGTGTCGACTTGGTTTAATTTTGGAAATATATTTTATTTTTATGAGAGGAGAGAGATTATTTATCAAAGCAAAAAGTGATCACATACATAAAAAAAAGTGAAAATAAAAGGTTAATTTCCCTTTAGATTGATCCTATGAGATAGGTCAATCAAAAAATGTGGTTAGATTGTTTTGCATACGATACTCAAAATTCATAGAAGACCCAATCTTCCTCACACTCTCAATTGTAACTGGGCCTTGCGAAGATATCTTTTGGTGGGTACTAGTGCCAACGTTTGAAAATAAATGGCGACACTTTCTAGTAGCCGAAGAATCAACCAAGGTAACAGAAAGATGATTTAGTGCTTCCTACACCATCACATATAGGGAAGGATGCCCTAGATTTGGCCACTAAGTATCATCATCCTACGTGAGCATTCGAGTCTTGAGCTTCTTTTTATTCAGCTACTAGTATCGAGCACGAAATGGGTAAGGTAGTCCTAAATAATACCGTACACACTAGGCCTAAGCTTAAACCCTTCTGAATCAGGTCTCTGTGGCGCTCGTGAATTAGTTTACATGGGGGGATAGACAAGTTTAAATCTCCCTACAAAGTCAAATTCTATGTTTCAAGAATGTAAATTGACCATGGAGGCTGATTGGATGCCTACCCCCAATGGTCCTATCCTAAACTATTAATTATCCTGTGTTCCCTATGGAGAGATTTAATGAGTTTAATTAATGGTTATTTTTAAGGATTTCTTATGGTGTGGAAATGTGTGTGGGAAATTGTACAATCACAGTGTTTGTAGGATGAAGATATATGATGATCCTTTACACTCCCTCCTAATTAAACTATGGTTTGATTGTTCCTTTCAAAAAGTGAATGACGCGCTGATAATGGGCTGCTTACAAGTTTTCTTATTTAGACTAAATGTTTCAGTATAGGGAGATGGAAAAATATCAAAATAAAGCATTCATATGCATGCCCAAGGTCACCAAGAGGTGCAAGGGCATCATAGATTACTTGCCTTCTTAGATAACTTGATCCTAGTCCCAAATCCTAATGCAAAATTTAAACTAAACTTAATGCAAAAATTTGAAAAAATTGGAAAGTAGCTAAGCATCCGTGGATATGGGCCACTTACTTCTTGCTAATTACCTACGTGTTTGGTGTCTATTATCACTAATAAGTTTATTCATATAGCATGGGTGGATTTTAACCACTTACTTTCCTCCTAATTAAATTATGTGAATTTGTGATAATAAACTAAAAATTAGAAATATGTAGTAGCTAAGCTAAAGTTTAGCTAAATATGTCCTAACAGTCCAGGGGCACCAAAACAAAGTGCTAGAATATTTATTTTGGGTTGCTAGCCACATTACACTTGCAAAAAATGGAGAAAATTAGTGAAAAAATGGCCCACTGGCTTCTACGCAGAATATTTCTAAACAGGTGCGTGAACATGCACGTCTGTCTGAGTTGAACTTAACATGCATGGTTTTCCTGCACATGAAAACTCCACTTCTCCTTAACTGAATTTGTTCACAGAGGGTGAATGAGAGAAGTTGAAGATGAGGAGAGCTAGTCCTGCAACAACACTGAGCAGAAAATAGGTTCTGCAAAACCACTACCACTTAGCTTAAGAGGAAAAATAAGTGGAGCCACCAATCTCGTGTTGGTGTGTTTGGTACACGAGTGTATGAAAAACACCGATGCTTGGTAGGAGTGATTGCTAGCCTACACGCAATGTTGCAGGGAAAAAATGGATTGTTAGATGGTTACTGAAGCATCATAACATGTAGAAAAACTAGTTATGGAACATAGCATACTACAAAAGGAGGAGGAAATAAGAAACAAGAAATACACATATAACACAAGCTCAATATCGAGTAAACAAACTAATAATACCAACAGAGAATGAATCTCGTTTTATTAGACGTTGGTGGTAAAAAGAGGTAGAATGCTAAAAGACTCGCAGTGAGTCCTTTGGGAGTTATTTAGCTCCTGCTTTTGATTTCGGTTAGGGTTGCCCCCAGCGTGGGATCGTGGAGGGAATTTTTGTTTATTTTCCCCGTGTCGAGGATCTCCCTTTTATTTATTTTTTGGCTTTTTCCTTACCACGTTAGGAGGATGACTATGATTCTCCTAGTCATATGACTTACACATTTAGGCTTGGGAAGGTTGCACGAAGTTCACTAGTGCCTGAGGACTAGGAATATTAAGGTCCCTGTCCTTGGTTTGTATATGGTTGCTTGGGGGGAGCTCTTCCGTGAGTGTTCCTTGCTGCTTACTAGGTCCCCTGTGTGGGAGAGTGTGAGCCTCCTTGCTGATAATGGTATGACAACACCTTATTGGTCATGTTTTGTAGAGGTGCATGACGACTTTGATGGTAACCTAGTTGCAGGATGTTCTAGTTAGGATCATACACATAACCAGTGTACGGGATAATGTTTCCTAGGTGACTTTGGGTCAGTGACCCTATCAATTCATCACAGTATTTGACGCGCCTGGTAATTCTTTATAAGTTTGCAGGCATGGGGTGTTAGGCAAGATGTTATAGATGTATCCTGACTGAGTGTATATCAGCTCGAGTTGCTAGGATTTGCTAATGGCATCTTCTTCAGAAGTAGGTACTTGAGTTTCCACGTCCCTCAAAATCTATACTGTGAGAATTTTCAGGAATAGATCCAGTAGAACTCGATTGTCAAGTTTGGATTTACAAAAACTATGATGTCGTCGCCATTCATGGATATGGTCGGAGATATGGATGGTTAGCATTTGCCTAAAATGGATTAGTAACTCCATTCCGGAATCGTGGTAGATGGGTAACTAAAAATACCTGAGGAACACATTAGTGAGGGCACTAAAGGTTCCATGTGAAGCATAAGGCTTCTCCACATGCCATTTCTTGGCTGGTATAATTAAGGTGCGCTAAAATATTTGTAATCGAATAGTATCATCAATAATATTGTTCGATGAACACCATATGTAGAAAGTCATTACGTGATTTCCAGGGTTTTCCGCTTGCTTCCCTTAAAATTTTCGAATTTCTGAAGGGAGCTTCGTGGGCATGGGGAGCCAAATGGGTTGTGTGCAATGGGATCATTTGTTAACTTTGATATATCAGGTAAGTTTAAAGATGCTAGGAAAGGTAACTGAGTGTTGAGTTCCATTGTAGACTGTGAAAACACAGGGTTCTGGTTCTGTATGGGGTTTGTCTCTCACGTACCCGACTGTGTGTTATTTTTTCTCCTCGAATGGGTAGCGATCCTCTACCCTCTAGGGGTTATGGGAGGAGTGGTGTGTGGTGACCATGAGGGGGTTTCCACAAGTGTGGAATTGGATGACCCTTGGTGGTTCCCAACTAAAGATGCCCCGATAAAGGATGAACCGATAAGGTTGGTTGTGTGTCGTCTTTGACGCCTAAATGGTGAAAGACCTGGTAGTCCTCCCTCTAATGGGGGGAGGTCCAAAAAATGTCTAGATCGATGAGGTCTCATTGGGTCCATTATGGTGTCGACTCGGTTTAATTTTGGAAATATTTTTTAGTTTTCTAAGAGGAGAGAGACTATTTATCGAAGAAAAAAGTGATCGCATGCATAAAAAAAATCCAAAATAAAACGTTAATTTCCCTTTAGATTAATCCTATGTGATCAGTCAGTCAAAAAATGTGCTTTGATTGTTTTTCGTATGATACGAAAAGATACTAGAAGACCTAATCATCGTCACACTCGCAATTGTAATTGGCCCTAGCAAAGGTATCTTCTGGTGGGTATTAGGGCGAACATCCCGAAAGAACTGGCAATGCTTTCCAGTAGCCGAAGAATCGACCAAGGTAACAGAAAGAGGATCTAGTGCTTCCTGCACCGTCACATATAGGGAATAATTCCCTAGATTTTGCCACTAAGTATCATCGTCCAACGTGAGCATTTGAGTCTTGAGCTTCCTGGTACTCAGCTATCAGTACCGAGCAGTAGATGGGTCAGGTAGCCCCAAATAGTACTGCACGCACTGTGCCTAAGCTTAACCTCCTCTGAATCAAGTCTCTGTGGCACTCCATATTTATTTTCCATGGGCAGATAGACGGGTTTAAAGCTCCCTACAAAGAAAAATTCTATGTTGCAAGAATGTAAACTGAACATGGTGGCTTATTAGATGCCTACCCCCAAGGGTCCTAACCTGAACTATTAATTATCTTGTGGCCCGCGTGTGGAGATTTAATAAGTTCAATTAATGATTAGTTTTAAGGAGTCTTACCTTGTTTATGGTGTGGAAATGTGTATGAGAAAGTGTACAATAACAATTTTTGTAGGATGTGGATATGCGATGATCCTTTACACTCCCTCCTAATTAAACTATGTTTTTATTATTCCTTTTAAAAATTAAATGATGCGTAGATAATGGGCCACTTATAAATTTTCCTATTTAGACTAAATGTTGCATTATCGGGAGATGAAAAATTGTCA
Organism: Pinus albicaulis; assembly: GCA_034641835.2. Classification (NCBI taxonomy): domain Eukaryota; kingdom Viridiplantae; phylum Streptophyta; class Pinopsida; order Pinales; family Pinaceae; genus Pinus; species Pinus albicaulis. The sequence goes on from CM076584.1 coordinate 964,509,539, forward strand.
AAAGAGAGCATTCATATGCATGCCTGGGGTCAAGAAGAGGTGCAAGGGAAACATAGATTTCTTTCCTTCTTAGATAATTTGACCCTAGTCCTGAATCCTAATGCAAAATTTAAACTAAAATTAATGAAAAAATTTGGAAAAATTGGAAACTAGCTAAGTGTGCATGGATATGGGCCACTTACCTATTTCTAATTACCTATGTGTTTGGTGTCTATTATCACTAATAAGTTCATTCAAATAACATGGGTGGATTTTAACCACTTACTTGGCTCCTAATAAACTATGTGAATTTGTGATAATAAACTAAAAAGTAGAACTATGCAGTATCTAAGCTAAATTTCAACTAAATATCTCCTAATAGTCAAGGGACACCAAAACACAGTGCTCACAAATTTATTCTAGGCTGGAAATCACTTTACAGTTGCAAAAAATAGAGAAAATCAGTGAAAAATGGCTCACTAGTTTCTGTATGGAATATTTCAACAAAGGTGTGAGACTCTACGCATCCATCCGAGATGAACATGTGCGGACCTGTGCGTCTGAATGGATTGAATGCATGCTATTTTCCTACACATGAAAATTTTTCTTCTACTAAACTGAATCTCTTCACAGAGAGTGAATGAGAGAATTTGAGGAAGAGGAGAGTTGGTTCTACAGTTATCCTGAGTAGAAAAGAGGTTTTGCAAAACCACAACCACTTAGGTTAAGAGAAAAAATAATTGGAGTCATCAATCGTGTGTTGGTGTGTTTGGTACATGAGTGTACGAAAAACACCAGTGCTTAGTAGGAGTGGTTTCTAGCCTACAAGCAATGACACAGGGAAAAAATGGATTGTTAGATGGTTAGTGAAGCATCATAACATGTAGAAAAACTAGTTATGGAACATAGCATACTACAAAAAGAGGAGGAAACAAGAAACAATAAATAAACGTATAACACAAGCTCAATATCGAGTAAACGAACTAATAATACCAATAGAGAAAAAATCCCCTTTTATTGCCGCTGGTGGTAAAAAGAGGCAGAATGCTAAAACACTCGTAGTGAGAGCTTAGAGCTATGGAGCTCTAATACTCAAAGCAAGGAGGGCTCTCCCCTTATGCTATCTGCAAGCCTCTCTCTTCTCCTTGAATGAGTGATCGGTTATTGGAAAACTGATGCACTTCTCCTTTGGGATCGAGATGCTGGATATCCAACAAATGAATCCTTTCACTCTCCTTCTACCTGGACAACACACTGTTGGTTTTCTCATGGGCAGTTTGGCCAACATAATAATGTTCTCTAAATTTTTCTTCTCATGGTGGTCTTTTATAGGAAAAATTAAAATCTTCTTCCCTCTCTTGGTACAGTTGTGGATAGTGACCCAAGAGTGGTGGTTGATTCCATTGTCTGCTCACGTTAGGTCCCAAGGTGGCTCTAGGTGGCTGTCCTTGGTCGGCTTCAAGTGAAGAATATTCTTCTTGAAGTGTGTAAAGTGGTTTTGGATAATGACCTTCCACCATACCGTGGACCGTGTAGCTTATTGAGGGAAATATGTACAGATCTGCATTGCTACTAAACAAAATGGTGCACGAAGTGCATTTTTCCAGTGTCTTATGTGCACAATTTGACAAATTTTCCTCTTGACCTTACAGAAAGTTAAATTTTCCAGATTATCTAATGTTTTTCAACCTTCTAAATCCTTCTTCTTGGCATTTCATGATATATTTTTCTTCTCTAATTTTCCAGTGATAAGAGTAGCAATAAATTTAGACCAAGACATTGAGATCTTACCTTGTCTTTTACTCTCATCTTGTGTCTTTACTTCCCGCCATACAAGTGTTGCACCCTCCATGCTCAAGGAAGCCAATTAAATGTTTATTTCATCCTATTGAAGGTTTTGAATTTTGCAAGAAACCTCCAACTGACGAATCCAATTATCCAGCTTCTCTACATTCACTTCACCATTATACATCGGAAGCTCAAATTTAACATCAATTTTAAGTAAGCGTTATTTTCCAACTCTTTTTGAAGTATATGTATGAATAGATGGAAGGGTTGTGGTAATGGAAGATGATGAAGAGGAAGGTGAAGATGGTGGTGAGAATGATGGTGGAGTGTATGGTAGTTTATTCCCATCTTTATGGCTTCCTCCTCCTGGAGATCCATCTCCTCTTGGAGGCCTAGCACTTTCTCCTTGCATCCTTAAATTCCTCTCCTCATAGAGGACCTTTACCATCTCATTCATACCCAAAACTGCCTTTCTGAATGCTCTCTCATCTTCTGTAATGGTAGATCCTCCTTCATGGGACATACTCACTGAAGACTCAACTTCAACTTGAGGATGTGATGGTGTTGAAGACTTTGGAAACCTTTCCCTTCTTCCTCTTAATCGAACTGCAGGACTTTAAACTAGCTTCCCTTCTCCTCTTTTGATTTTTAACCTTATAAGCATGACACAAACTTACAAACAATTAGATCCCTTATTGCACTACAAACCTAAATCTCTAATACCAAAAATGATATCATTAAGATATGATAGTATTTTTGTGCTAATTCCTCTTTCATATTTTGAAAACAATGTTTTACATGTGCTTAATGGTTCAAGTTATCTTGCAATTTATTGAGTCTCATGAGTGTTTTTCATGTTAATTTTAGGAACAATTTAATCATAAAAGAAATACTAAACAAAATCAAATCAAATTACAGTACATCACTGTACAACACATCAACGTAGGGATTTGATGAAGGATTTCACTCTTCCTAGGCTACATCTTCTTGGTCCAACTTCCATGGCTTGGGTCTCTATATTATGCTCGAATTTGCAAAATAATGTATTTACGTTTCTTTTCTGCACCTGAAACCTACACCAATGAATTCTAAATGACAAAAAATGGCGCCTTAGGCTCTGTTTGCCCCTGATTTGGTGGAAAACTGACGGGGTTATGACCTTATCAGTTTGTTCCACAATTTCCTCCCTAAATATAACTAACTACCACTAATTCGGGCTAATTGGCACTAAAATAGCAATTCCGCTGAAATTATCAGACCGCCAAGTTAATCCGAATTAACTAATTTAATCTACATCAAGACTAATTAATACGTATTAGCGCCTAAAATCACGCTTTGTGGTAATTCATATTAGTGCTTCGTTAATGGTGTTTAAGTGTTAACAATGGCGGATTAAAGTTTAAATCTTCGCGCTTAGGGTAAGCCCCACCGCTCTCTTATTGTGCTCTCCGAGACTTTCTCATGTGTGTTGGGGGCTGGCCCTGTCTCCCCTCATCGGCATTTCCGTTAAAATTTAAATATGTATGACAAACATAAAGGCTAAGAAACATACGATAGAGGAGATGATAACGTTACGTGCTAGTTTGGTGGAGTTCTCAGGTTCGACCCCCACTCGGTCCTTCTGGCCCATAACAAATTTACTACACTGTGAGGAGGACACGTGGTATCTCGAGGCTAAGCCATGTGTCCCCTCCTCATTGGCCCATAAAAGCCATTAATAAAATTCCAACCCCATAAATGTGAACCAATCAACAGTTTCCACTTGGTAGTCTCCCATTCAACGGAGGAGGAGGTTGACCAAACTTTAACCTACCTAGTTAGCATGCTACATTAGCAGTATGAACTCCAGACTGGGGTCCTTGTCTGCATTTTTTTGAAAAATTTACATGTTTAGTAAAACATACAGAAGTCATTTTTGAAGCCATACATAGTCTATTTCGCCCAAAATGAGTTTCATAGATGAATTCTCTCAAGTCAAATTAAGGTGCACATAAATATGAGAAAAACGTCACAATAATTAAGAATTTCATTAAAATAACATTGTTCATACAATGAGAAACTACATAATGGAACCAAGTCCCATATTCATTACATGATCCTTGAATTTAAATGGTGGCATGCCCTTAGTCAAAGGATCAGTGATCATCAACTCAGTGCTAACGTGCTCAATGACCACTTTCTTTTCTTTAACACATTCCCTTATGGCTAAATACTTAATGTCGATGTGTTTATTTTGACTTCCACTTGTGTTGTTCTTAGCCATAAAAACAACAGCTGAATTTTCGCAATACATTCTCAATGGCTTAGAAATAGAATCCATAATTCTAAGCCCAGAAATGAAACTCTTAAGCCATACACCTTGTAAATTAGCCTCAAAATAGGAGACGAACTCGGCTTCCATAGTGGAAGTGGCAATCAAGGTCTGCTTGGCACTCCTCCATGATAGAACTCCACTGGCCATCATAAAAATGTATCCTGATGTTGATTTGCATGAATCAACACATCCAGCAAAGTTAGAATCTGAGTAGCCAATTACTTCCAAATTGTTGATCCTTATATACATAATCATGTAGTTTTTGGTTCCTTGAAGGTACCTCATTACTTTATTTGTAACTCTCCAGTGGCCTAAACCTAGATCACTCTGATATCATCCCAACATTCCCACAACAAATGCAATGTCAAGTCTTGTGCAGACTGGAGCATACATTAAGCTTCCGACAGCAGAAGCATATGGAATGTTCTTCATTTGTTCCCTTTCAAAGTCGCTCTTTGGGCATTGGTTCAAATTGAACCTATCACCTTTCACAATCGGAGCAACACTTGGGGAACAATCCTTCATCCAAAATCTCTCTAAAATTTTATTAATATAGGTTTCTTGAGACATACCAAAAATGCGTCGAAATCTGTCTCTATGGATCTTAATGCCAATGACATAAGATGCCTGACCCATATCCTTCATATCAAAATTTTTAGAGAGGAATTGTTTCACCTCATGCAGCAAACCCTTATCATTGGTTGCTGGAAAAATGTCATCCACATATAAAACAAGAAAATAGATTTTACTCCCACTGACTTTCAGGTATATACATTCATCCATAATTTTTTCTACAAAACCGAAAGAAGAAATTACATTATGAAATTTCAAATACCATTGGCGTGATGCTTGTTTTAATCTATATAATGATTTCTTGAGCTTGCAAACCAATTTCTCACCATCACTAGATGAGAATCCTTCAAGTTGTTTCATGTAAACATCCTCCTCTAGATCTCCATTGAGAAATGTCGTTTTCACATCCATTTGGTGCAAATCCAAGTCAAAATGGGCTACTAATGCCATAATAATACGCAAGGAATATTTCTTAGATACAGGAGAGAATGTCTCGTGCAATCGATTCCTTCTTTATGAGTGAATCCCTTTACAACGAGTCTTGCCTTGTATCTCTCAATGTTGCCCAATGAGTCTTTCTTTGTCTTAAAGACCCATTTACATCCAATGGCTTTTCCACGATTAGGCAACTCAATAAGATCCCAGAATTCATTACTCTTCATAGAATTCATCTCTTCCTTCATGGAATCGTACCATAATTCTGATTCTTTGCAACTCATGGCTTGTGAAAAAGACTCGGGATCATTTTCAGCTCCAATGTTGTAGTCAGATTCTTGTAGATACACAATATAATCATCAGGTATTGCTGATCTCTTTGGTCTAGTAGATCTTCTTAATGTTGTACCACCATCTTCCTAAGAACTATGTGGTTCAACTTGTTGTTTAAAAATTCTTGGCAATTCTTGAACTGTCTGATCTACTAGAATGTCATCAGCAGCTTGTGGAACTTCAAAAATTGGTTGTTCAACACCAGTTTGTACTTGAGGGGTGCTGTGAACAATAACCAATCTATCACTTGAGGTGCAAGGTTGAGATTCTGAAGGATCCTTCTCAGAAACTATGTTGTTGATTTGATCGCTCCCACTGATCAAGTCATTTTCAAGAAACTTTGCATTTCTTGATTCCACAATCCTAGTGCTGTGAGATGGACAGTAAAATCTGTAACCTTTAGACCTTTCAGCATATCCAATGAAATACCCACTAATGGTCCTTGGGTCCAACTTATTCTCTTTTTGATTATATATTCTCACTTCAGACGGGCATCCCCAAATGCGCATATGTCGCAAACTCAGTTTCCAACCTTTCCATAATTCAAAAGGAATTTTAGGAACAACCTTGGTTGGAACTCTGGTTAATATATACACTTTCATCTTAAGTGCTTCAGTCCACAAGGATTTAGGAAGATTGGAGCTACTAAGGATACTCCGCACTATGTCCAATAATGTTCGGTTTCTTCTTTTTGCTACACCATTTTGGTCGGGTGAACCAGGCATGGTGTATTGGGCAACAATCCCATGCTCTTGAAGAAACTTTTTGAATGGCCCAAGTGCTTGTCCATCTTTTGTGTATCTACCATAATATTCTCCACCTCTATTTGATCTCATGATCTTAATTTTGTTGCCACATTGATTCTGTACTTCAGCCTTAAAGATCTTAAAGGCATCTAATGATTCGCTCTTATTATGAAGCATGTAGAGATACATATATCATGAGTAATCATCTATAAAATAGATGAAGTATCTCTCAGCATGTGAGTCCATTTATGGACTACATATATCAGTATGTATGATTTCTAATATGTCTGAACTTCTATTGGAACCTTTCATTGACTTGTTGGTCTGCTTTCCCTTTATGAAATCCACACAATTCTCAAAATTAGTAAAATCCAGAGTATCAAGTACCCCTTCATTTATCAATCTTTTAATTCTTTCTATGGAGATATGACTTAGTCTTCGGTGCCATAATTTAGAGGAATTTTCATTAATAACACATCTTTTAGTGCCAGTGTGAACATGTATTGAATCATAAGTGACATTGTTTTGTAAATTAATGTAGTAAAGACCATTAGAAAAAATACCATTCCCAACACAATCAGATTTATAAAATAAATTGAAGGATGTTTCTAAAAAATTGAAAGGAATATCCAAAAGGTACAAGCCTTGAAACTGAAATCAAGTTTCTAGAAAAACTTGGAAAATAAAAGGTCTTTTCTAATTCTAAAACAAAACCACTACTTAAATTTAAATAGCATGTTCTTATAGCTTCCACATGCGAGCCCATCTTGTTTCCTGATAAGATGCTTTGCTCACTTCCCACTGGCTTCCTTAGGTTTTGCAAACCATGCAAGGAATTTGAAATGTGAATTTTTGATCTAGAATCAATCCACCAAGTGTTAATATTGACATTAACCATATTAGATTCATAACAAACAAACGAGATTTGATTACCTTTGTCCGCAAGCCATTTCTGAAATTTGGCGCATTCCTTCTTCATGTGTCCCTTCTTTTTACAAAAGAAACACTTGGAATCCTTCTTAATATCGGCTTGGGGAGGTACTTTACCTTTCCCTTTCTGATTGGCTTGAGATTTTCCCTTTCCAGGCATTGTCAGCATTGCACTTTCTCCCATTTCCATCACCAGTCTTTCTTCCTCTTGAACACACATGGTCATAAGTTCATTAATTGACCATTTATCCTTATGTGTGTTGTATGAGATTTTGAAGGGTCCGTATTGGTGCGGAAGGGTGTTCAGGATGTAATGCACCAGAAAAAACTCCGATATTTCAACCTCGAGTTTCTACAATTGAGCCACAGTGTCCCTCATTTGCATGATGTGCTCGTGTACACCTTTCACACTGGTGAGCCTTAGGGATGAGAACTTCATGATTAGCGTGCTTGCTAGTGCCTTGTCTGAAGTGACGAATTGATCATCAATGGCTTTCAGCAAGTCTCGAACCTTTTCATGCTATTCAATGGAACCACGAATACAAGCTGAAATTTTAGTCTTAATGAACATCATGCTTAGGCGATTAGATCGTTCCCATCATTCATAAAGCGTGATGTCTGCTGTAGTGCTGGTATTATTGAGTGTCCGTGGTTCATCTTTTCTAATAGAATAGTCTACGTCCATCCAACCCAAATGAAGGAGAACTCTCTCCTTCCAGATGTTATAGTTATTTCCCTTAAGTTCAGGGATATCAGTACGAATTTCCAAGAAATTTGTAGGTTGTACAACTGCATAAAATTAAAGATCACATGTTTATGTAAAATTAAGGACTAAATAAAATTTCATGCTTTACCAATGTAAATCACGCTTAAAATTGAATCTAATGACATAAAAATTGCTTGTGGACTAAATTTTTATTTCAAGCAAATTCATTTATTCTTTATGATAGAATTTATCGAATTATTCACTTAATTCATAGTTCTAAGGGTATATTATGATTATAATTTGTTATAAATTCTATCTCAGTTTTGAAATTTACGATAAAACTATTAATTCATAATTCCTGTGGGTAAGTTATGAATATTTTATCCTCATTAATTACATAAATATAACAAAAATTTCTGTGGGATAAAATTTATTATATTTAGTATAATTAATTACAATTAATGTCTAAAGTTTTGAACTTTATGATAAAACTATTAATTCATAATTCCTATGGGTAAGTTATGAATATTTTATCCTAATTAATTACATAAATATAACAAAAATTTCTGTGGTATAAAATTTATTATATTTAGTATAATTAGTTACAATTAATGTCTAAATATTCTTTATGTGATCCTAATCAATCATAATATATATAATTTTATTTAATTAGAGATGTTGTGGTTATTCTCTTAATCAATTAAAATTATATGGATCACTAGACATTTTTTACTTAAAAAAAAAAGGAACTTGACATGAGAGTAATGATAATTTGCATAAATAAAATTACAATATTCATGCATAACTTTTAACGATGGGTCTCCTTTACTCATCCAAAATAGCATATTTTAACTAGAGCAGAAATAATTTATTCATGCCAATTAAATTGCACAACAATTATTCAAATTGCACTAAATAAATATTATAATCATAAAATTGAGAAAAAATTAGACATATTTCCAAATAATTTAATTCAGAAAATTCTCAAAATATGTCTATAATCACCAAGGCATAGATAAAACCTCGCTCTGATACCAAATGTTAGCTTAAAATAACGATTCAAAATGCGGAATAAATACTTAAAAGGAATCGAAAATTAAAACTTAAAATTTCCCATTAAATAATACCTCCAGCCATTGATGAATTATACTATGTAGAAAAAATAATTTTGCAGAGATGAAATCTGCACAACGATCAACGCTCCAAGAAGTGCTCTAATGAATGGTTTATTGCAGATTCTTCAAGGAAACGAAACAGATTTTAACAAAACTATAACGCAGCAGCCAGAGCCTCAAGTGTTCTTCTCCACGTTCACTTTTTTGCAACGAAGCCTCCTTAACGTAGTCACTACATAGCACTGTGTCATCAACACCAACACTAAATAAAATCTGAAGGCACTTCTAAGCTCTCCTCACTCTAACTTGATGGTGTAAGAGTGAAGGGGATTAAGTTAGTGCGCTTGGGGACCAAACAAAAGAATTTATAGCCAAGCTTCCATCAAGCTTCTGTTGGCTATTCGTTAAGTGTTCCACAAATCATAGTAGATAACTGTAATGGGAGTAACAGGCTAGATAACTACAATGGGAGTAACGGATCACTTCAGAAGCTCCCAAAAAGAAATTAATTAACTTCAGTTGATTTCCTAATTTAAGGAAATAACTGCAGTTGGTTTCCTTAATTTAAGGAAACAACTGCAGATCAGTTTCCAGAAATCGCACGTTGGGAAAAGGAGCTTAACAAGCTGTGCATGTGTTTTCAATATCAGCTGTTTAGTTCGAGTCTATAAGTTATCGTCATTCTAAGTACAATCTGGTGATTCTCCACTAGGTAAAGTAGAAATCCATTATGATTTCCCACTATTTAAAGTAGAATTCGACTATCATTTTCCACTATGTGCTTTGCCTTTGAATTCCATGTTTTTGTTATTAAGTATAAAAGATAGAAATCAGTTATAATTTCTTACATTATTTGTATGTTAACAATTACATTATATATTCAATCTTCACTGGTTAAAAAGATTTAACACCATTCATAAATTTTTATAACATTATCAGATTTGAGTACAGAAAATGAGATTCGGTCCATTCATTTTTCTCTAAGAAAGTAATAGGCCTTCTAAATAGATACCAGCCGCACTTTCTAATCTACCTACACCAGTATGCGAAGATTTAATCAAAAGAAAAAGGAGATATTATTATTAAAGTGATCTCCATACCATTTCCGATAAACTCATGACTTCTTTCCCCTCCTCTCCCTCGTTTTCCCCTTTGCTCCCATATTAGGATGTGGGCAACCGGTGTTGGAGTCCAGGCCCCTCTTTACCACCGACCCTTACGCGTCCATAGCGGATTGGAATACAGCCGTGTCATTCTCTAAATGGAGTGGCGTTACCCACAGCAACCGTTATCCAATGGACAGAACTATTGCTCTAAAACTCACAGCTATGGATCTGCACGATCCCATTTGATCTCCTCGTGCCAACACTTTGTCATTTCTCCTCTCACTTGATAGTTAAGGAAACAAATTCCTCTTCAGCTATAGACTACCTCTCCTCTGTCCCATATGAAGAAAAGCCAGAGAATCCGAAGCTGCAATCCTCACGGTCCTGCAAGTGGACAAGATCCACATCAACATCAGTAAATAAAAAAAGAGCAAACCCTAAAAGAAAAGCAAACCCTAAAAAAAGCCAACCCTAGAATACATTTTTTTGTGAAGACCGCAAACTTCAGCCTCGGCGTGGTAGCCACCACCGAACACGCGAGAATCCGTGTGATATTTGGAAAAATCAAGCAAGCAGAGGAACGACAAAATTGAGAAGAGGACGAGAAAGCGGGACCGTGAAGATCCACAGATGTGAGTTTGACGGCAACTAATCATTCCCTTGCATAACCGCGGCTGTGGGTTACGCCACTCCAGTTGCACAAGGACGCGGCGTGGCTCTAATCTGCATGGACTCTCAAGGATCACCGGCGATGAGGGAACCGAAATCCAGCAGTGGCCACTCAAGATCTTGATAGGGGTAAGCGAGGGAAGAAGAAGAGAGAAAAAAAGGGGGAAGAAGAGAAACATTTAGAGTGATTTACATGAAGTAGTACGACTTTATAAAAAGAGGACAGCCTGGGATTTAGAAAAATGGATGATTGCACGTCGTGGGGTCAGTCCAGCTGAACGCGAAAAACATAAAAGCATGGAAATGCTGCCAGCCGGAGATACGGAAATAGAAAACATGGAAATAGAAAAATAATAGAAAATGTATGTTTCCTTTTCGGGGGGTTACAGTAGCGGACATGCTCCTCGTGGATTCCCAGGTAGTCAAAACAGGGTACAAGAACCGACTCTGAAGGTACTGAAAACGTGAAGTAGGTATGATAATTTGATGGGAGTGAATGAATAAAAAATGTTTGGCAAGTGGGAGGCGTTTAATATAATGGCATTGAATCACTAAATAATGTTTGGCAAGTGGAAAGCCAGAGCCATATACGACTGAAATCAAAGATTACTGATAATTTGATGGGGGAGTTCATGAATAAACGATGTTTGGCAAGTGGGAGGTGTTTACTATGTTGTCCTTTAATCAATAAATAATCGCCTAGTCTAAAAAGCCTGTGTTTTCACTCAGAATTTGGCAATGTTTTTCAGAAAATCTAGCAAAGATTTGCCCAGAATCTTGTTTATAGTTGTTAAACTTTAATATTTTGAGTGCCCTAAGGGTTTTTGATACTGCTCAATCCATTTCCATGATCAAAAATGGATTCTAAACACTCCAAGCAAGCACATGATTTTTCGAGTTTTAGTTGACCAGATTCTGGCAATTTTTTTTGCCATCCCAACTATTTCACAAGCTGTGTAGACAACTTCATAAATAAAGTTTGGCATGTCAAAAGTTGAGGAATGAATCAATAAATAATGTTTGGCCAATAGGAGGCGTTTAATTCCTTGGCATGGCTGAAGGCATATCAAAACTTGATTTTACGCATTGCGTCTATGGCAAGTTATCTTTCTATCTACTGGTTGCGGCGTTTAATTCCATGGCATGGCGGAAGGCATATCAAAATTATATGTTGCCACGGTGCATTGCGTCTATGGCAAGTTGTCTTTCTATTACTCGTTAAATTTGGTGAGTATTTAAGACATTTTAAACTATCATTTAGTAACATTTTAAGATCTACATGTTATTAGTAATATTTAATTAATATTTTAAAACATTAATGTGATGGGTTTATATAGATAGATGAAATGATTTTTTTGAATATTTTTTTTCATTAATTTTGTTCAAAATCATATACAAATTTCATGATTTTAAGTTGTTTTAATATTCCACATTTTATTTTAAGCAACATGAAATATATAGTCTAAAGTTATATAACAAGAATGCACAATCAACAATATAGTCCAATAAATCTTTAAGATAATAAAGAATTTTAAAGTAAAAAGTATTTTTTTTTATAATTAGCAAGTGATTCACGTTGCGTACGCATGTACAAGTTTAGGAAAGTAACTAAATCCTTCTATTATTGCCCCTAACCATATTACTATGTATTCAGAAATGCACTTGTTGCTTTACTATGAAAATTCCTCAAGAATCTTGAATCTGAAACCTGTAGCTAATCTATTTGTACCAATAATACTCAAAGTTTGAGTCTTTTTGAGTTAAAACATATTGAGAAGAAAATTAATAAGTAGAGGCCATCTAATAAATAAAAATTTATAAGTAAAGGCAATCAAGTAAGTAACTAGGTTGTTATGTATGTAACAATTTAAGAATTATATTTTCAATTTATGCATGAAAGAACATGCTATTAGATATAAGATGTCAAACACTTTACATATTTGTGATTATAATTAGCGAACATTTAAATCACAAAAAATAACTTTAAAATGTAAAAAAATTGGCAAATTTAATTAGTGTGTAATGTATGAATTATTTTTATAAAAATATTCAAAATTTTAATAAATTTACATATTTTAAATCTAGAGAAATTTAATTATAATATTAAAATTAAATTAAATTATTATTATTATTATTATTATTATTATTAGACTTTTTGAAATAAAAAAATAAAACCATCTATAAAATATAATTTTTAATTTTAAAAATAAAAAGTTAAATCATTTATATAAACTTATAGATATATATATGTAAATTTTTATTTAAAAATAAAATTTACTCTATTCCACACATATAGTTGAAAAACTATTTTTTATTTAAAAATGAAATATATTTAACACCCTTTGCATAATTGAAAAATGATTTTTCATTTAAAAACTAAGATTTATTTAGTAACCTTTACTTAAAAATAAACGTTCAAATTATGTGCTAAGTCCAAATAAAAGAAAATACAATGCACAACAAGGTGCATTACTACACCATTAACACAAAACCATGAGTTGACACTTTATTTATTTGAATAATTTTTCTACTAGTTTGAATATGATCTCTTTCACATGATCTCTAATTTCCGTATTATGTACAAGTGTGAAATTGTCTCTCTACTTGTAAAATAATAGCATCAACTTTGCGTTGCTAAAAATCAGTCTCTTGCATTAGTCTCACATGTCTTTTGCACCCTCAAAATATACAAGGGTGTTTTTTGTGAGACTATAAACATGTTTGAGAGATTCTTCCTCTCACAATTTGGGATGGTCCTTTCTGTAATGCTATATGACAAAAGTCACCTCTCTCCACCTAGATTAATAATAGCTAGCAACAATTCAAGATAATTAGAAGCATATAAGGATATGGATTATATGTTGGACTATAAGAGATTGAGTATCCTCCCTCGCAAGTTTTGATTTCGTTCACCAAACGTCTTGTCAAGATCATTCTACATTAATAATTGTTAGCAAAAAATTAATAAAATTAGAAGAATCTAAGGATATGGATTGTATGTTGGACTATAAGAGATTGAGCACCTCCCTAAAAAGTTTTGATTTCATTCACCAAAATTCTTGTCAATCTCATTCTATAGCCCATTTGATGGTCTGAATCTCATTAAAAAATTAAATAATTGTATAAATAAAAATTTAATGTCGGTTCATAAAAAACCGAATATTCACATTCACTAGATTTGTGTTCGTTGAGTTGCTGGGTTAGTTGGCTTTTATTTATGAACACTAAAAAAGGAGGTATGGTAAATAAAAAAAAATATAAAGAAAGTTGAGGTATGGTAAATAAATAAAACCTACTTTTATACTTACTCTAGAGATATAGTAAATAAATAAAAATATAAATAAAGGAGAGGTATGGTAAATAAATAAAACCACTTTTTATACTCACTCCAGAGGTATGGTAAATAAATAAAAATATAAATAGACTAGAGTTATGGTAAGTCCTCTTGGGAAGTCCTGGTTACCAGGGGCAAGCCTCGGAAGTGATGATTCAAGCTATGTGATTCATTCACTAGTTTCAATCCCACTTCTTCACCCCTGTGAGCATCACCCGATGCAATGACTGCTAAGTGAAATATTCAGAAATCATGAGAAATTATTCAGTTATGACTACCTCTCATGGAAATGGACATAGATTAATGACTTAATTAACATAGTTGATCCAAAAAATTATATCTAATATAATTAATTCACTACGGGAACCCCTCATACTTAAATCCAAAGAGTAAAGGGAGCTCTATTTGAATGGTTCATGAGGCACAATACTTGATAAGGTTTTGCAAATGGGGTAGCAAGTTAAGTGGGCTTGATTGTGGGGAAAACTCCACAGTTAAGGGTGCTTGAGCTAGAGGCGTTATGGGATTGGTGACATCCCAGGAAGTCCTAGTTACCATGTGCAAGCCTCGTAAGTGATGATTGATGCTATGTGATTATTTCACTAGTTTAAATCCCACTTCTTTACCCTTGTGAGCATCACCCGATGCAATGAGTGGTAAGTGAACTATTCAAAAATCATGAGAAATTAGTCAGTTATGACTACCTCTCATGGAAATTTTCATAGATGAATGACTTACTTAACGCAGTTGATCCGAAAAATGATATCTAATATAATCCATGCGAAAACCCCTCATACTTAAATCTAAAGAGTAAAGAGAGATATACTTGAATGGTTCATGAGGCACTATACTTTATAATATTTTTCAAATGGAATAGCAAGCTAAGTGGGCTTGATTGTGGGAAAAACTTCACAGTTAAGTGCGGTTGAGCTAAAGGCATTCTGGGATGGGTGACCTCCCAGGAAGTCCTGGTTACTGGGTGCAAGCCTCGGAAGTGATGATTAACTCTATGTGATTCATTTTAATAGTTTCAATCCTACTTCTCCACCTCTGTGAGCATCACCTGATGCAATGAGTGCTAAGCGAACTATTAAAAAATCATGACAAATTAGTCATTTATGACCATTTCTCACGAAAATGGTCATAGATGAATGACTTACTTAATGCAATTCGTCCCAAAATTGATATATAATACAATGCACCGTGGAAACCCCTCATACTTAAATAAAAAGAGTAAATGGAGCACTACTGAATGGTCCATGAGGCACAATACTTGCTAAGGTTTTGAAAATGGGGTAGTAAGCTAAGTGGGCTTGATTGTGCGCAACACTCCAAAGTTAAGCACAGTTGAGAAAGAGGCATTCTACGATGGGTGACCTCTCGAGAAGTCCTGGTTACCAAGTCAAAGCCATGGAAGTGATGATTGATGCTATGTGATTCATTTCACTAGTTTCAATCCCACTTCTTCACCCCTTTGAGCATGACCCAATGCAATGAGTTCTAAGTGAAATATTCAAAAATCATGAGAAATTAGTGAGTTACGACTACCTCTCATGCAAATGGTCATAGATGAATGAATTACTTAACATAGTTGAATCCCTTGAAAAATGATGTCTAATATAATGCACTGCAGAAACCCCTCATACTTAAATACAAAGAGTAAAGGGAGCTCTACTTGAATGGTTCATGAGGCAAAATACTTTATAAGGTTTTGCAAATCGGGTAGCAAGCTAAGTGGGCTTGATTGTGGGGAGAGCTCCGCTGTTAAGGGTGCTTGAGGTAGAAGCGTTCTGAGATGGGTGACCTTCCGGGAAGTCCCGGTTACCAAGTGCAAGCCTTGAAAGTGATGATTTTCGCTATGTGATTCAGGGAAAATTTTAAGAACCCCCCTAAATTTATATGTATAACAAATGGGCAAATCCCCATGATACATAGGAAAAATGGAAGGCAATTTTATTAATAATATAATATGTATATATAATTTTTTTGGCGAATCTCTCACGAGATTATATTATCTTGTAAAATCATGGCGAATAACTAGTACAGAGTGGTGAATCGTTGTATAGTGGAGTTCGGGGTGTTGGTTCCAATGAAGATATGGTAGTTGAACTAGGAGTTGAAGGAAACAAACCATTGAGACCAAGCATGGCACATGTTGACTCATGAGGGAAGTAGTTCTCCTGTAGTCTGGAAAATGCATTCTTCTAGTTTTGCTAAGCGTAGTGTTGTTGCTCATGATACTACTAACACTGATATTGAGGTTGGAGATAAGTTTGAGGAAGCATGGAAGGTAGCAGTGGTGGAGAATTACAAAGAGAATGCCATTATGGTCTCCATTTTGCCCTTTCGTATTTGGGCCTACAGGATCTTCTGTCCATTGAACCAATAATCAACTTAACTCAGTTGATTAGGTACGAGTCAACTTAGACAAATATTCAAAACTATGATTTGCACTATCCCATATTTCTCACACTAATGCTACACAACATTGTACATTTGCACCCAATTCTCATGCATGCACACAAAATTTTCATTAACACCTATAACCCTAACCAAGTGAGAATTGATAAAAAAATTTCACCAAAGTTTGTTATAGTGTTGAAAGTTCATAAGAAATTCAGATCCATGGTACCTTAGATAAATTTTGAGATAACCTCGACCACAATAGAGCAAACTTGTAATAAATTTTAAATCTACAAAAATTAGGATTCATGTTCCTAGGAACAATAATAAGAAGTAGTTGACATATAGGTCGAGTTTTTGGCCTTGACACATTGATAATGCAATGGCTTAGGTCAAAACTCACAAATTGAAAATTCATCAATGAAGAGAATAAAAGATCATTATGAATTACACATACTCCAAACTTCCTACCAAATTCTACTTAGTTGTCCACAAATAAGCTATACATAATCTTATAATAGATACAAATTCCACAAAGCCTCCTTCACATAGCTAATAAATTACCATTGGAAGAACACCCCTTATATAATAGTAATAGTAGCAATCAATAGATTATTTCATATTGAAATTCATCGCCATAGCACTCTTATGTATTGTATGATGTATTCAACTTGGATTATCAAATATAGATAACATCATACTTTTGATTGATACATTTAAATCATACTTGTGCACAATGTTGAATGCAATTCCAGTCAAGGAGTAAAGTCGGTTTGACATGTAATGGTCTATAAAATAATGAAGAAACTTAGTAATGCATAACAACTTTCACGTTTGAAAAAATTATAAAGCTTTCACGCAAATCCATTGTTGTTATAGTTTCTTGTCTCAACCATGTTCCACATAAGCATGGAAAATCAGGTAATACTATCATTTGCACTGAGAGGTGCAAAGTAATGCTGGGGAGTGGGGATACATCTTCCATGCGAGATACAGGTGATGTAGGTGATAAAGTTTGAGGCAATACGAAATTTTTTGGAAGAATGGGTGGTTTGTTTATCAGCTTTTGTGAGTTATCTTGAAAATTGCTTTGTTCTCTTCATGCCTACCTTTGAAACCTTAAAAAAAACTATCCACAAAATGCATATTCAACGACCTCTACGGAATATGTACCTAGTTCGTGAGAGGAGAATTAATCCTAGTTTAAAATATAATAAATTGAAAGTATAATATAGTGAACAAATTCAACTCCTCCCTAATCTTAAATTTTTTATATTTATCTAAATATTATCATTTCCATGAAGTAAAATTGGTCATAGCTCTTTAATATAATAAATTAAAAAATTTAATTAAACAAATATATACATCAAAACATAATTGACAAAATTTCTATCTATTATCCAAACCCATCACCTTTCGTATCCCATTCATTTAAATCCACATGGTTGCATTATCTTAATTCACAATATGTTCATATGTATAATAGAAAGTGCTTCACCCTCAAATATAGTTTTTCTCCCCCCTTCATCTGGGTTCTCTGGGTTGCATTGGTCCTGAATTCGTGATATACTTACTATATAGTAACCAAAGAGAAAAATAGAACAATTGGTTCTATTTTAAGATAAGTTTGAGCTTTTAGGAAAGATGTAGCCAAAGGAAACATAATGATTTCATTTACATATAGGTAACCCTTTGAATGTAGACCATTCCTTGAAGAACATTTTTATTGATGAGGAATGTAATACACTATTCAATTTTTGAACTAAAAATATTATTTATATAGATTTCTGTATGCGGTAAACAATAAGTAAGAAATTTAACTAGCCTTGGGGTGGTCAATATTTATAAATTTTATTTATACTTGCTTTACCATGTATATCATATACCTATCAATCACAAATATGAAAAGCTATGGAATTCACAGTGATGATCTGCTCTGGAAACACAATTAACCTTTATTATTACCAATATTAACTTCTATATAGTACTACATATGTAGATAAAATTTCTAGCTTCCAAAGAGACAAAATTTCTTCTCCAACATGATGGCACATTCTTAAATACTAACATTTCTAATTGCTGAATGTAAGAAAGATTTATAAGTACATCTAATCTAATGTGAGGCTCAAACTAAAAGATTATGTTCTTTTTTACCATGTATCTATAGGCTGCAAACTTCTTCTTGTTTGAAGAGGAGTTTTCTATTATCAGAACTACCTTCCCTGCCTCTAATGCCGAATTGAAAATTGGCTCATCAGATGAAGAGAAATTTCTGTTCTTGTCAATTAGAGTTGAATAGCTTCCTTTTCCACTCAACGCAAACTCTGACCGATAGGAAACATCCCACCCACCAACTATGAAGTCCCACAGAATTTTTCCTATTTCTTGAACAACATAGAAAGCTTGAATGTGAGAATTCAAAAACAAAGAAAAATCTCAATCGCATAGATCTTTAGGATGAGCTCCATCTCAAATCCAACAACCATAAAATTTATATCCAAAACTAAAACTCATCAAATTTGGAAGTATATTGGAAATAAAACTGAGGCGAAAGAGATAAATTTGAATGCAGGAACTGACACAAAATCTGCAAACTTGAGCAATTTTTTACGTACATTACCTCGACTCCCTCGATCTCAAGATTGATTTTCTGTCCATCTCTAATGGAGAACCCTACTACAGGCTTGTGAGGTCCAAAATCTACATCTTTGTCCTGCTAAGTCCCCCATACTGTATAGGCACATTCTCTGGAGATATAAATCTGCTAGTAAAATCAAGTATTAAATAAGTTTCTAGGAAATTTTCATTGAATATATCCTTCATTATATCATATATAATCAGAGTCTTCGATTGAGGTTGAGAATATTTTCACTACATTAGAGAAGGAATTTTAGATACTTGTAGAAATTTTCTATGACTCTTCCTCCACGTGAAATTACAAATTTGTTCTTGGTACGCTGTGTTAAGAAAGGGCTCAACATCGAGTACACTGCACTAAAATAGCATTGGACACTGATGAACACCTAAAAAATAGAGGGAATACTAATTAAAAGGTGATTTTTCTATTTGATAAACTAAGTATAATATCCTCGCCCTTATAGGGCCCAATAAAATCCCATGCTTGCAAACTGAATATAGCAAAAAGACTTAATTACATATGGAATACTTGACAATTAACAAGATTGGAGAAATTCTTCGACATTGCACTTGAAATCAGACCATTTTGAATTCTGGCAGAGGCAACGACAGTCAGAAGTCACAACATGAAGGTAGTATGTTTGAGCACTTGTAGTCCACAATTTATGAGATTGGAATTCAAGTCCTATAAAGATAAAATAGTCCATTACTATACTTCATTCATAGTGTGATTTAATTTTCTTCAAATTTTTGGGATAAGATAGAAATAAATGGTTTCCTCTGTAATTTTCTTGTGAAAAGCCTAATTCTCTCACTGTATTATGTGATAGTGGGGGCTACCTTAACACAAGGGGTTATATCTCAACTTGTTTTCACCATATTACTCAGAATTTGTTTAGTTCCATAATAGCAAGTGCCTTGTTAAACCCCACTGGGTAAGGTGCACTAATCTATGTCAATGGGCTTATTTGGGAATCTGGATACCATCTTCAAATGTGATGAAGCATCCTTGGGTTTCCCATGAGATTTTCCTTTGAAACAAAAATAGTGACCATTACGTTGACCATAAAAAATAAAACCCTTGAGGGAAGATTGTGACCATACAAATAAATGGCTATATATGCTCCTCCATCTCTAAACCATGTAATTTTGGGTGAAAAAGACAATGAGGCTGAACTTAAAAGGTCACAAAGGTCCATTGACATTAAAAAAACTATGATTCAAGAAACAAAACTGGGAATGCGCTGATATAAGGAAATCTTGAGAGAAGTGTTTTTCACTTACTGGAACACCACACAAATACGTGTTAACTCCTCATACCTGTCAGCATTGCATAGAATCTCTTAATCAATAAGGAAAAATAAAATAACAATTGGAGGACATAGGCACCAGAAACAGTAGCTTATAGTCATTTCACTAGTAAGATTGACATAGTGTTAAACCATTGACCATGTTTCCATTCTAGCTGTGGTCTGCTCTGACACACAAACGGTAGGAACCTCAGAAAGACAAAGGCCCAGTGGAAGCCTTGAGTGATTTTGATGAAGTAGATATCCTTCATGCACCTGAGCCAAAGGAATACCATTCCTTGTAGTGTAGCAGATATGGACATGTTTTTGAACCCTTTCGAAAGGGAGAAAGGAAAAGGAAATAAAATTTCCATGTACTCATTATACATAAGGTTTTGTAGGAATACTATTGCATTTTCACAGTATGAGTAACTAATAATTGAATGTCCATACTCAAATATTTTGTGGGAAACTATTGTATTATTATGAAACTCATGAGAATTTGCACACTTAAGAATAAAGTCTACAAAAATATTCCCAAAATTCACTGAATATTCCATAAATTTTCATTCCTTCCAATCTAGGCTAAGATGCACTGGTACAAAATCAAATCTGATGCACTAGTCTAATCCGAAAGGTAAGATGCATTAAGTAAATTCATGCTACATTTTTCTTTGTTGTGACAGATTACCTTGTTTTTTTTTTCGTTCACATGAAATATGTATAGATCACGTAAAATTGACAAAAATAAAAATTCAATTATGATCAATAAAATCAAGGAAATAATATAATAATTATATACAAATTTTACACATTCAATTCCAAAACCTTATATGAGAGAAGAAAAGACCATGAAAAAACAATAAAAGAAAATGAAATCCACAAACAAACAACTACTAGGCATTGAAACAACTAGCGGTTGTCGATAGCATTACATAAGCTTATGCTCTAGCTTTCCTAAGCTGATTCTTTATCATCATAGTATTCATCATCCTCTCGACTAGCATCGTGATATTGCATGTATTCATACACCCAATCATTCATGTTTCTCTCTGCTTCAGTGAATTCCATCTCATCCATGCCCTCACTATTGTACCAATGCGAGAAGGATTTTATCCTCAACATGGCAATGAACTTCTCACTCACTCTCCTGAACATTTCCTAAATGGATGTTGAGTTCCCAATGAATGTGGAAGACATGGAGAGGCCTTTAGGCGGGATATCACATGCACTGGATTTCACATTTTTGGGGATCCATTCCGCAAAGTATGATGAATTCTTGTTCTGAGAATTCATCATATGTTCATCCACCTCTATGGTGCCCATATTGCCCCTGAACATGATATATGTTGTTAGATACCTACTGTGATGGGGATCTGTAGCACAAATCATGTTCTTGGAATCCCAGATTTGTTGTGATAGTTCCAGAACATTGAGGGCTCTGTATTGTTGTGAACCATGTGAGGTCAACGAGGCAAATCCCACCATAAATAAATCAAGACAGGGGAAGGGGATAAAATTCACTCCCAAATTCCTTAGATCTGAGTTAAGCTAACCAGGGAACCTCAAGTAGCAGTTGACTCCACTCATTGTTGCAGATATCAGATGGTTCAAATCACCGACTACAATAAACAATATCAAATACATAAGATATACTGAAAAAGATAGACTGTGGAGATTACTTTATTCATCTAGATAAACTAGGTATTAAAATACATAAGATCTAGAGTAGATTAACCTAACATTTTAATGTGTGGGGTCCCATGAGATAATTAAATCTAACACTTAAACTTACGAAAGAAACTAGCACAAATCTACAGAAAAACGTGTATTAATATCTGTTGAAGAGTTAAGGCTACATTTACTGTGCAAATATAGGGCGATCTACAACCCTGGTGAAGATAGGAATAACTTTAAGAGTTCAGGCTAGTTTTACCATGCAAATCTAGTGTGCTCTACAACCCCGACGATAATAGGGACAACTTCAAGAGTTCAGGCTAGTTTTACCATGTAAATATAGGGTGCTCTACAACCCCAGTGAAGATAGGGAAAACATGATGCATACATTCTTAACAAATGTAAACAATATTTTAATGCTAACAATAGATTAGGCACACAAAGCATAGGCAGTAAAAAATAACATCTAAATACAGATAAAGAGGAAGGATAGAGCCAACTTTACATGGGTTGTGCCCATTTTAATTACAATTATCTTCGCAGAAAGATGCAGGATGTATTGAACCACATAGAGAGAGAGAAAAAACAATCAACACCATATTTCCATCAACACTATCATCTCTAAAGGATTAAGGAGTTATGGCCAATTTTACCCTGCAAGATAGTTCAAAAAGGTACCGAAATGTTCCTTAGAACTTTTTTGATCCTGTGGACGTCATTAAAATTCTTCAATTCAATTCAATATAGTTGAAATGTGCACAACAAGATCACTTCACAATCTATAAAGAAAAAAATATTCAAGAAAAGGAAGAGGGAAAGCATACATCAATTGAAAAGCAAAAAGAGTACGAGGGACTTAAAGAGACTCAAAAATAAGAAAAGTGGGAAGTAAAGGTTAGAAATAAAATCAAGGAATTTAAAGGAAAATCTCTAGACCCAATTTTAGATGAGGACCGTGCTAAACAAAGTCTGAGAAAAATAGATTTTTTGATGGATAAGGTTATCATTGATACCATTATAAATGTTGAAGAAAGCCCTGATATTCCCTAGGTACATGAATGAAGAAGTACATTCTGATGGAGAGGAAATATCATGGAGCAACGAGAAGTTGATGATGAGTACATGCAAGATAGCTTCAATCTTAGTGGACTTACTATGATCATGATATTGACTTGACTTTAGATCTGGAATCCCCTAATGAAAATCTTTCTAAAGATTAAAGAGAAACACAAGGAAAATTTCTCTCTTTTAACTTTAGAGCATGTTAATAAATTATAAAATATAATTATTTCTATGTATTCCAACAAGATGATATTCTAACTTACAAACAAAATGCACTAGTAGAATTTGTTCGAGGGATGTTGTATATCAAAGCAATACTGTTGGAGCATTTTCCACACCTTTTTTTAATGGCATACCCATACATCAAACCTATGAATACCTAAAGCACATGCCATGGTCAAGTTTGAAACATATATCTACAAATATGGTTACTCAACCATATAAAAAAGGAGCCTCATTATCAATCACATGATTGCTTGCAGTGCTAGATTGTGATAAAAAAATTGCCAAAATTAAAAGACAAAATTTAATATATATATATATATATATATATTGTTGCATAGGTCAACTCAAATACTCATCTTGGCCCTCCAACCCCAAATGATATGTCTCTTCAAAATAGTCAAACAAGTATAAATACAAAGTTGGACTCTTCATTCTAGGCCATCAACTTAGCTCTGAGATACATAAAAAGTGAAAAAGAAAAATTAAGAGGGTTCATAACTCATGAACCAAGGAAGTAAGGAGAACGAATATTATCTAAATTTTGGAATTTTTTGGTGAATACCCTATGGTTTCATTGTATTTTTTGTGGTTCATTTGGAGCAGGATTTCAGACTGAAATAGCTCATACTCTCGAACCTATGGTAAAGGTGAAGATAAAACTTGTTCTTGGCATGTGAACAAACTTGTAGGATATCAAATATTTGGAACTATGCATAGATTCTCATACCTGTGGAAACATCCTCAAACCCATGCCAACCAATTTCAGATCTATAGTATCATCATTTTGGACTTGTGACACTGTAAAAATTCAGATTTGTGGCACTGTGAAAATTTAGACCTATGTCATTGTAAAAATTCGGCCCCGTGGCACTATGAAAAATTAAACTTGTGGCACTTAATGATTCAGACCTGTGGCATTGTGAAAATATGAACCTGTGGTGCTTAATGTTTTAGACCTATGGCATTTGGTTGGAAATTTATCATTCCTTGAGAGAAGACTATTGGTCATCTATTGAAGTAGCATAGTGACCTTTTGGAGAGAAAACTTGAAGAACGTCATTAGAAACTTCTTGAATGGTCTATGTAGCATATTATCTCAGCTTAGTTAAAGCACTCATATAGACAATTTCTTGAGGACTGGTTGGAACAAATTATAGAGGAGTTTTTGAAGCTATATTTGGAGAAACCCCCACTTGTACTATTTGGAACCAGATTGAAGATCTTGAAGACTCAGTTGAAGAAAACCTATTGAAGTAACCATCACAATACTTCTAAAGGAGGAATCTCGGCTCATGAATTTTTTTTTGTGAAGACCCTAAACCTTGGAAAGTGCAGACATATCATTTTTCTTGGACAAAAAACATTAGTGTATTTTGAACCTGCCTCCTGTGTATCTCTTGAGAAAATCCTTGTTGGAGCATCCTTGAATATAATTTAAATACCTTGAAGCCATCATTGAAGATTTTTTTTGTGCATTGTTGGAGCATATTTATTAACACTTGTTGAATCGATTATATATGAAGAGGAAACATTGTCGAAACCTTGATCAAGTAGATTTGAAGAAGATTGTTTGTGCAAACCTGAAGATTTTGGGAGACACATACTAGCCTCGTTGGAGTTGACCTTGTTGTACTAGCCCCTGAAATATTTCACAGACCATTTGAGGCATTGTCTAAAGAAAATCTTGGATTCTTTTTCAAGATTTGTTGAAGAAGACATTGGAAGCCTTGAAGTAACACTAAAACCATCTTGAAGAATTGAAGCATATTGAAAGGGTTGGAGCTATAGAGGATTGGATTCCTCAGACATGGTTGGATATGTAGTCTATAATTGATGAGATTGGAATTCAATTCCTATAAAGATAAAATAGTCCATTACTATACTTCAATCATAAAGTGATTTCATTTTCTTCAAAGTTTTGGGATAAGGTAGAAATAAAGGGTTTCCTCAATAATTTTCTTGTGAAAAGCCTAATTCCCTCACTTTATTATGTGAGACTGGGGGATACCTTAACACAAATGGTTATATCTCAACTGGTTATCACCATATTGCTTAGAATTTGTTTAGTTCCATACTACCAGGTGCCTTGTTAAACCCCAATGGGTAAGGTGCACTGATTTATGCCAATGCGCTTATTTGGGAATCTGGATACCATCTTCAAATGTGATGAAGAATCATTGGGTTTCCCATGATATTTCCCTTTGAAAAAAAAATAGTGACCATTCCGTTGACCATGAAAAACAAAACCCTTGAGGGCAGATTGTGACCATACAATGAAATGACTATATACACTCCTCCATCTCTAAAGCATGTAATTCTGGGTGAAAAAGACAATGAGGCTAAACTTAAAAGGTCACAAAGGTCCACTGTGATTAAAAAAAATATGATTCAAGAAACAAAACTGGAAATGTGTTGATACAAGGAGAAGTGTTTTTCAGTTTTTGAAACACTACACAGATATGTGTTAAATCCTCATACCTATCAGCATTGCATAGAATCTCTTAATCAATAAGGAAAAATAAAATAACAATTGGAGGAATTAGGCACTAGAAACAGTAGCTTATAGTCATTTCATTGGTAAGATTGACATAGTGTTAAACCATT
This sequence comes from Pinus albicaulis, assembly GCA_034641835.2. Classification (NCBI taxonomy): domain Eukaryota; kingdom Viridiplantae; phylum Streptophyta; class Pinopsida; order Pinales; family Pinaceae; genus Pinus; species Pinus albicaulis. Next base: position 964,535,464 of record CM076584.1, read on the forward strand.
AACCATGTTTCCATTCTAGCTATGGTTTTCTCTGACACACAAATGGTAGGAACCTCAGAAAGACAGAGGCCTAGTGGAAGCCTCGAGTGATTTTGATGAAGTAGATATCCTTCATGCACCTAAGCCAAAGGAAGACTATTCCTTGCAGTGTAGCCCATTTGGACATGTTTTTTGAAGCATTTCGAAAGGGAGAAAGGAAAAGGAAAGAAAATGTCCATGTACTCATTATACATAAGGTTTTGTAGGAATACTATTGCATTTTCACAGTACGATTAACTAATAATTGGATGTACATAAAAAAATATTTTGTGGGAAACTATTGTATTGTTATGAAACTCATGAGAATTTTCACAGTTAAGAATAAAGTCCACAAAAATATTCCCAAAATTCGTTGAATCTTCCATAACTTTGCATTCCTTCCAATCTAGGCTAGGATGCACTAGTACAAAACCAAAGCTGAGATGCACTAGTCTAATTCGAAAGTTAATATTCATTAAGTAAATTAACACTAAATTTTACTATGCTATGACAGATTACCTTGTTTTTTTTTCACATGAAATATGTATAGATCACGTGTAATTGACAAAAAAAAAATTTCAGTTATGATCAACAAAACCAAGGAAATAATATAATAGTTGTATACAAAGTTTATACATTCAATGCCAAAACCTTCTATAAGGGTAGAGAAGACCATGAAAGAGCAAGAAAAGAAAATGAATCCACAAAAAAACAACTACTAAGCATTAAAATAACTAGTGGTTGTCGATAGCATTACGTAAGCTTCTGCTCTAGCTTTCCTGAGCAGATATTTCATCATCATAGTATTCATCATCCTCTGCACTAGCATCCTAATATTGCGTGTATTCAGACACTAAATCATTAATTTTCCTCTCTGCTTCAGTGAATTCCATCTCATCCATGCCCTCACTAGTGTACCAATGCAAGAAGGATTTTATCCTAAACATGGCAGTGGATTGCTCGCTCACTCTCCTGAACAATTCCTGAATGGATGTTGAGTTCCCAATGAACGTGGATGACATGGAGAGGCCTTTAGGCGAGATATCACATGCACTTGATTTCACATTGTTGGGGATCCATTCCACAATGTATGATGAATTCTTTTTCTGAGCATTCATCATCTGTTCATCCACTTATTTGGTGCTTCTCTTACCTTTGAATATGGTAGATGCAGTGAGATACCTACCATGAAGGGGGTCTGCAACAGACATCATGTTCTCGGAATCCCACATGTGTTGTGTTAGTTCCTGAATGCTAAGGGCTCTATATTGTTATGAAGCATGCGAAGTCAATAGGGAAAATCCCACCATAAAGAAATGAAGACGGGGGAAGGGGATCAAATTCACTTCTAGCTTCCTTAGATCTGAGTTAAGCTTACCAGGGAACCTCAAGTAGAAGGTGACTCCATTCATTGTTGCAGATATCATATGGTTCAAATCACGTATTGCAATAGACAATATAAAATATATAAGATATACTGAAAAAGACATACTCTGGAGATTACTTTATTCACCCAGATAAACTAGGTATTAAGATACATAAGAGTTGGAGTAGAAGAACCCAACATTTTCATGTGTGGGGTCCCATGAGATAATTAAATCTAACACTTAAACTTACCAAAGAAACTAACACAAGTCTACAGAACAACGTGTATTAATATGTGTTGAAGAGTTCAGGCTGGATTTACCTTGCAAATCTAGGGCACTCTACAACCCCGGTGAAGATAGGGGCAACTTCAAGAGTTCAAGCTTGTTTTACCCTGCAAATCTAGGGTGCTCTATAAGCCTATCGAAGATAGGGACAACTTTAAGAGTTCAAGCTAGTTTTAGCCTATAAATCTAGGGCGCTCTACAACCCGGGTGAAGATAGGGACAACTTTGATGTATACATTCTTAACAAATGTAAACAATATTTTAATGCTAACAATAGATTAGGAACATAGAGCATAGGAAGTAAAAAATCACATCTAAATATAGATAAAGAGGCAGGATAGAGCCAACTTTACATGGGTTGTGCCCACTTTAATTACAATTATCTTCACAGAAAGAGGCAGGATCTACTAGACCACAAAGAGAGAAGAAAAACAATCAACACCATATTTCCATGTGGGCGACACTAACATTTCTAAATGATTAAGGAGTTATGGCTTGTTTTACCCTGCAAATATTGGGCTCAGATTTCATAGGGATAAATCTAGATTTAGATAGGTTGTGCCCATTTTAGCTATAATAGGCTTCATAGAAAGAAATAAGATGCTCTGCAATGATAGAGACAACAAACCCAATTAAAGACATTTACTGAGTACGACAGAACCCATTAAAACTCATGTTTGGTCTAAAATGAGGATGCAAATTAAAGTTTCATGTACTATCAATCTGGGTAAGTAAACTTCGAGGATCATCCAATATATATGGACTTAGAGACAAACTAAACTAAGCTAGGTGAATAAATTCCAAATTTCCCTTACAGGAGGTCTTTCGTTAGGATCTCCAACACCTATTTAGTCATTTAAAAAAATGAAATCTAAATACATTGTGACATGTGTAAGAAATACGAAGGTTCCCTTACAGGAGACTGTTCATTAATATTTATAATCATCTTAATCAAAAAACTATTTAAACTAATGAAATTAAAGCACTTAAACCTAATTATGATTGATTGCATGAAATTTTAAAGCTCTCTTACAAGAGACTATTCATTTATATCTCAAGCATATAAATCAGAAACTTAAACTAATGCAATCAAACATTAAATAACAAATTAGGTTCATTGAAGGAAACACTATTACTTTCTTACGAAAGTCATTCATTAATATTCCAAAAATATGAACCTAATAATTTAATTTAATGAAATTCACAAACAAACATAAAATAAAAGCCTACTAAAATAATAGTGTACTTGCTAGGCAATGGGGATCCTTCCAGGGATTCACAAGCACACCAAAAGAGAAGTCAAATGTAGAGGATCAAAGAAGCTCAGTCTTATTTATTATCAATTGCAAATTGCAATTGCAACCATTACATTGATTCTCCAATCTAACTTCTCACTACCAACCTATAATATACTAAAATTACAAAATAAATAAGAAGATTAAGATTAAGATTACAAATGAAGGAGATAACACTCCTATTTATACAAAAGCTATGATAACAAACTCATAAATGTAAATCCACTATTCCCTCCTTTGACCCACATATTTCTCAACCAATGGTGACACATAACCCTATCCTCCATGATCTCCTCCACGAGGTCCATGATCTCCTCAAATTCGAATTTGAACATAGAGTGCCAGATAAGGGTGCCTAGGAAGCTTCTTTTGTACTTACACATGTCAAAAAAATCATTCTAATTGTTAGGTAGAAGTATAAGCATATTATTTTCTAAATTTTAACCACAAATCCACTTAAAAATGTCAAGAATTAATCAACTTTGGAAAAGCATTGTTATAACCCAATGATGAGGTAAATGTAATGATGTGGAGGTGGAATGAAGGTGACATGAAGGTAATATGGAAGTAATGTGAAGGTAATGATGAATAATTGAGTGAGAATAGGGACTATTTTGAGGCCCAACAACTCATATAGAGATGGTTTTGATCTAGTTTACTTATTGATTACACCCTAATTCAAAGAGGTCATATACAGAGCAAGTAGAGATGTGAACTAATGTAATACATTGACGTTCAAGTGCAACAATGTAGAAACTAATCCCATTTGAATAGAATAACAATTACCCTGTAAACCAAGCTTTTATATGCGTTACTAAATGTATTTGTGAAACTATTTATATGCAACCTTGAACTTCTTAGTATCAAGTCATGTGTAAAAAGGCTTGAGAAAACATACTTACAGCTAGGATTTTTTAGCTTGAGAGTCCTGAATCAGATGTCGTAAAGGGCCTCATTGTCCAATACCATACACTCATCTGCATTCTCCACTTGTTGATGCATAGAGAGTGTTGGATTGTAAGGCTCCACCACTGTATCGGACACCTTGGGAGAAGGGGAAATAGAGAAGGTAAGCATCATTCTATGAGGGTACTCCTCCCTGATCTTGGAGATCAAAAGGGTTCCCATCCCAGATTGAGTAGATCCTCCCAAAAATTCACACACTTGAAACCCTGCACAGAAAAACCCACAACAATTTTGACAACTAAAAATGTACATTCAAATAAAAAGGTCAAGGGTTCCAATCTCAAACACATATACCTTGAAGACAATCACAATTTTCTGCATCCTTCCTAACTGCATCCAACATGGAATCGGTGACCTCAAAACCCAGTGACCAGCACTGTAAGACTCACTGAAGTAATCACCAGCATTCACCAACACACTTCGAAACATTCAAACTAGAAAATTTATACAAAAAATTGAGGTGGAGAGGCCAAGGGACTCAGATACTCAGGAAATAACCTTCAACTTCCAAGCCCCAACCAGTAAAAAATGGGGGAAAATTCCTCCAAATTCCAAGCCTCAAACAATAAAAAATGGGTGAGAATTTCACTCCAATCCCCCTGACCCAATAAATATTGGGGAAAATGCCATTAAAATCCGCTCCAAACTAGAAAATTGAGAGGTGAATCCATGGTTTAAGGTTTATGCGCATTTATTTTTTTGGGCTACAGCTAATAAATAATTATTTTTAAAATAATTATATGGCTAACTATATAAAAATATAAAAAAGGGGTTTTATATAAAAAATTCGCCCCTCAAAAATCTAAAACCTTTTAAAATTCACCTTTGGGCTAAAATTTGCCCCTAAAAATTTCCTTGATGTGATTCATTTCACTAGTTTCAATCCCACTTCTTCACCCCTATGACCATCACTCGATGAAATGAGTGCTAAGTGAACTATTCAAATATCATGAGAAATTATTTAGTTACTACTACCTCTCATCAAAATGTTCATAGATGAATGACTTACTCAATTCACTGGAATCCAAAAAATGATATCTAATAGAATTCACTACAAAAACTCCGCATACTTAAGGATACAAAACAACAGATGATACCAGATGGAGTTTATGCCTTTTAATTTTAACACTTTGTTCTTCATCACGGATATTATCATTATCCTGTGCCATTTCAAGATTCAAATCACGAGATAACAAACTTGAAGAGAATTGAGAGTCCCCATGGCAATTTTATGCATTGTAACTAGTACAACAGAAAGGATAGGGAGGTAAAGAGGAAAAGTGTTCATAAGTGAATCTTCTTTGACTGAAATATATTTATGATCTAAATCCTTCGAAACATAATATTTTTGAGAAAATTAAATATCATTTGATGCACTTGGGAATTCATCATCATATGTATCAATGAATTCATCCTCATTAGAAATATTGTGTCACAGTACTTGAGATTGATTAGGAAGACTAATCACTTTTGATTTACTACCAAGATTATGAGATTCAATATCAACCAAGAATGAGGAAACACCATCTTCACACTAAGGATTTTGAAAAAGATAGGAAATATTGAAAGAATATTCAACTTTATACCCCCCTACCTGCATAATGTGATTATCATGCACTTGGTCACTACTTAGATTTGAGAGATATCAATTGGGAAGATTAAGGGACAAGGGGTAGTGAAAAAGATATGGTAAAGGATGACAGGTATTTGAATCATATTCAAGACTTAATTTATCAGCAAAAATATCTTCTTGCGAAATGGAGAAACTATTCTTCACCATAGGATTCATGAAAAACTGTAGGATTTCCTCCATGGGATGTGAATCATGAAAAAAATAGGGATGATTAGAAAATGGATTAGGAATTTGATTTTCATCTTTCCAAAATTTATTATTATTTCAAGGAGGAACCCGAATCAGGATTGAAAAAGGAGGAGGGAAACGAACAAAAGGAGTAGTAGATTCCTCCTATGAAATTAGAGGTGTCTCATGATTTATAAGAGTTGGGGATGTAGACACATATGGGGGTTTAGGCTCACTGTGCAGAGAGATATGAACTAAATGCTCAAACTTTTATTTCAATAAATCCCAATCTGTTTCTTCTCAAGGAATTTCACAACAAAGGTGTAGAAATCGATCAGAGAAATCCTCAAGTAATTGATTAGCTTCATTCTTAACTAATTAATTCTTTTAAGAACATCCTGTTAATCATACCTATTTAGGATTGATAAATCTCCCAGAGGAATGATAAAAATAATGGAAGGGAGCAGATGGTAAGGTATGGCACCATGGATTAGCATGACCTTCACGGGTGAGGAAGAAAATCACAGAAGAAAAATCTTCATCATCAATTTTGTAAGATTCACAAAATTTAAGAAAATCAGAAATGCGCTTGGTTATGGACGTTCCATCCTGACCATCAAACTTCAATTGAGACAAGTGATAAAGAGGCTCATCAAGGATTGAAAACTGACAAAATGGATAAGTTATATTATAACCCAATAAATATGATTTTAGAATGATCCATTAAAGATAATGGATTCATAACAGACTCACCAGACACAACTTGTCAGATGGCCCTCATTCTACTACCTTTTTTCTTACGGTGTTGGAAATTTGTCAGCCAAGGGGTCTCCTCGATGTGAAGTCCCAATAAGACCTCACATTGTTTGGTGTAGGAGCCCCTTCCAAAGTATCATCCTGAATGACATGTATCCTTGTAGATTTTCTTTGGCTACAAAGTTCACAAAAAAGAGTAATATACAAGTATTTTTGGATCAACAAGTGAGTATTCCTTGTGAAATGTTTAGCTGTGAAAAGTATCAAGATCCTTCTAACGAAATGGAAAAGAAAAGTGGGCCCTTTAAATACATGTAATAGTACTAATATATAAAATTCACATGCGCATATACATAAGAATGAATTGTTGATATACAACGAAATAGTTCACAAGGAGGCAATGATTGTTAAAGAAAATACAACACACCTTCAACAATATAACTACCAAAGCCATCAAAGTAGTTCAATTTCCTTAGTATAAATGAAACTATATACAACAAAAACATTCAAATAATAGTATTACAGTTTTCACCACATATGCATGAAAGCAGGTTGGCTTAACAAGCTTATGAATTAAGTAAAAGTTCCAAGATACATCAAGGAAATGAACACCACTAGCCCTAATTGTGGAGCATTAAAGAAGTCACTCGCTCCTCCAAAAGAAATATCTTCCTCTCCAATTCCTGGTAGGAGGAGCCAATATGAGAAGTAATTTACTTGATAAATGAGGGTATATATATAAAAAATGGGGTGAACATTCACCTCCCTTGTGACTCTTGGACTACCCTCATGATGGTTTGACTTCTCAATGACCTTTCAACTTCCTACATGACTAGATGACTCTTGAAATTTCACTTTACTTTACATTTATCCAATATTGAATTTACATAATCCACAAATGATGTGGCAAATGATGACACATGGAAAAACATGACATGAAATTTATGATATGGATTACATGATGTGTGGTGTTAGCCATCAGTAAATTTTTATCATAGCAAATGATGGCTAAAACAGGTCTTTAGTCTTCAAAAAACAAATTTCATGCAAAATTTGTGACTTCTTGAAGCCTCTTTGTGTTCCTTGTCCAAAAGGATGCATTTCATTGATATTTTCACTTCAACACCTTCAAAAGCCTGTTGTTCCCAAAGAAAAATGTTTCCTAAAAGGCCACATTTCCATCATTTCATCCTCCCCATTTCATCTTCACAAACTACCCCCATACCACTTAATTTTCTTCTAACTAACCCCCTTTCCTCCTTCATTTACCCTTATTTTCCTTGAAAATTCCCTTTAAAACCATTTAACTGTTTTTATTTGTTTCTAAAATCCTTTTTTTCCTTACCCGGAACACTAGAAAAACCCATAAAAACCCATAAAAATCCTTTAAAAAGTTGTTTCGCTCCTCTTTGGGTTTTAAGCCCCCTTGGCTTAAACCCCCTTCCTTTTTCCCACCATAAAACCTTGTGCCCGCGACCAAGCACTAGCCCCCATCGCATCAGCACTTCTTCGTTTCCTCTCCCATTATCTTTTCCTCCGCCGATGCGATCCCCCGAGGGCTAAACCTTCAGCCCTTTTTCACCATATAACCCAACACTATGACCAAGTGCCTAAACCCTATCCCCGTCACTTCCTTAAGCCTTTTTTTTCTCTGCCCTGGTCCCCTACTCCTCCATAGAACCATGCTTCTACCTTATCCCTAGCCCCTTCCCTTACCTTTTATTTTACCGTCGCTCCCCTTATAAAATGCCTTTTCCTTTGTGTTTTCCCCGCTACGTTTGCCAAACCCAACATTAATCCTAGCCGTAGATCACTCCCATCCAACGGTGCTAGATCACCTCCCTCATCCATCCTCTTAGCCCTTTTTCCCTAGCCCTTCACACCTCGCTCCTGGTTCCTTTCCCTCCATGAGACCACATCTTCCTTCTTTTTTTCCTTGGCCCCTTTTCTTTTCCCCCCACCTTACCACTTTTTGGAGAAATATTAGCCGTAGATCAAAGGCCTCAATCGTTGATCTGATGGCCACCGCACTTCCCCTCTTACCCTTCATCCTCCCAAATAATATATATCCTTTCACCCCCATAAACACATCCCACCATTGATTCACCTTATCCAATGGTTCTTGTTTAACCTGATCAAACAACCTCGCTGATCAACCATCCCGCTAACAAAAAAAAGAATTGATGTCATATTCCGGACCCACCCCCCACTACGAAGCCATCTCCCAATCCCCTTTTGGCACCTGGATCCCACTCCAAACTTCAACCATGCAACTTTCTCCCATCGCGCTCCTCCCTCACCATTGGATCTACACCTCCAGATCCAACGGTTCACATTGTGTTTCGCGCTTATTTCTCCAAAATAGTGATTGCACATTATCAATGCAAAAATGGTGGTTTTCCCAGGGGAATGTGTCATTCAATGGACCATATTGCGTCCATATGGGTTAAAACCACAAACCTCCTATCTCCTGCGCGAAAACCAATTTTGGTTTTCTCACAAACCACTTTTAAATCTTCGCGCCCAATTCAGATTCAAACCTTGTTTTTTATGGTTTCAACCATGGATTCCCCTTCTGCATGCTCCCATTCCTCTTCACTTCTCTTTCTCCCTCCGCCAAGCCTGCATAAACAGTATTTTCCAACCCTACAGGGTTTTATAACATTTTTATCGGTTTTTTGTAGGGTTCGATGACAATTTTAAGGCCAAAGAGCCTTCTCATGGTTCAATAAGAAACACGGCTGAAGATTACCACCTCTAAAGCGTAAATAATGCAGATTAAAGGTTTTCAGGGTTAATTCCATGGTTTGATCGGTGCTTTATGCGCACTAGTTATACAAATAAACCCTCAGCGTACCGAAGACATGTGTCCACAACAAAAAAGGGAAAAGGACAGTTTAAGCATAAAGACAAAGCTTCCAAGGCTTAAAAAGACAAAATATGGGATAAATCACAGTTGAAAGAAAGGGATTGAAGGTTAATACAGTGGATTAAAGACACACAGCCTGAAAGGAAATTGAAGGTAGGAATGAAGGTCATAAACCAAAGAAAAGGGATATTTAATAGTGAATACAGTCAACAGAAAATGTTTGAAAACCCTGAAGATGAAAAGAAGGCCTTAAAGAAAGATCAAGGCCTAATCAGTGTTTAAATCCACTAAAGTAGATAGATCAACAAAGAGAGCCTCCAAATGCCACATCATTGAGGCAATTAATCCTCAAAATGCCACCTACAAATTCATTTTCGTCAAAGGAATACCAATTGAATGCACAGTCAAAGATATTTGCCAAAGACAGCTCAGAATTAATTTCCAGCCTACCAAAAGCCCCCAAAGTCAACAAAAGTGACTGAAGTTGATGAAATTTAATGTAATAATCAATTAGCAAAGTTAAAACATTTGAAAACTTCTCCATTTGGCCTCCCAAAGGTCGAGAAGCATTTACTTTGAATTAATTGAACAATTAAACCTTCCTTTCACTCCACCTCCTCAATTTATCTATAAATACCATATGAAGAGCCTAGTATTGTTGGTTGCATACTCACTGAACATAAATAGCTGTTGAGGCTGCTGAAGCTCTATTTTGTAATTTATGAAAGATAGGCTGTGATGAGAAGTTTGAAGCTATAAATACCTACTAGACTTGAAGATTGTAACTGGTTTGAACATCAAATATACAAGATGATTTATGGGATCTTGGTCTATGTCAATGGTGATGTTTTCTTATTGTAATTGTTATTTTTCTTATGTTTTCCATACTCTCCACTTTCTCTGATAAAGAACAACAAATATAGATTAGGATTTACTATAAAGTATCGTATCTCTCACTGATAAATCTTTATCTTTATTTTTTCTTCTAATTGTGTTTTGAGGATAATTCAATAGAGTATAACTAGTGAAGTGTTGGTGAGCCCATGTTTACTGAGTACAACTTGAGATATCATCTTTGAAATTTTCCCTTAACAGTATGCCAAAGCAGGCTAGGTTAAAAGTCCTTACCTGATTTTAGGCTACTTTTTATGTTAATCTTGAATGTTTTCCTTTGAATACATTGAAATCAAGATAGGTTAAAAGTCCTTACTTGATCTTACACTATTCTTTGTTTTGTCTTAAATGTTTTCTTTGAGAATATGCTAAAAGCAGGCTAGGTTAAAAGTCCTTACTTGATCTTAAGTTATTCTTTGTTTTCCTTTGAGAATATGCTGAAAGCAGGCTAGATTCAAAGTTCTTACTTGATCTTATGCTATTCTTTATTTTATTTTGAGTATGCTGAAAGCAGGCTAGGTTAAAATTCCTTACTCGATCTTAATCTACCATTTGTTTTCTTATATTTTTACTTCTTTCACTACACTTTAATGTTTCGTACCATAAATAAGCTTAAAGAGATCTTTTAACATAGATGGCTTGCCCCATAGACCACTCTTGAAACTTGTTGTGCAATTAAATCCTTTTGTGGCTCTATATCCCAATGGATTGATATTGTTTCTTACCTATCCTATCATCTAAACAATTCTTTCAACCTACTCACACATTTACCCTTCAAAATACTTCCTTCATTTTGATGATATCCATCCCAACCAAAAACCAACAAAAACCTTGTTCTTTTTAACTAGCCTAATATCATATCATAAGCCTTAAAGATGATATCTTTGAAAACGCTTATATAGAGAGATCCCTCTTTGAATCCAGGAGGGCTAGGTCCTAGGATTCTGAAGTGGTTTGATGTAGGCTCTAGAGCATTTTTTCTTGCCAATATTGAAAACTACGGAGGCCTATCATACTGGTGGCCATACTGGCGAAATCAACAATATTGAGTAATGGACAACTTCAAAACTCAAATAACCCCTATTTCTAAATGAAACAAGTGTCACCAAGACTGGTTATTATTGATTGTTGATGGTGAACAATGACCAAACCTTGAAAGCAAGTAAAAATCCTTCACCTGGCAACTCCATTGGTATTCAGTAGGCCTGTTCACCCCACTGGTTTTTCCTAAGACTCCACTGGGAAAATTTTATCATAAAATCATACCAACTCAGTTAAGAAGACTTTGAGGATCCAGTTTTCTTTAAAAATATTACTTAGCCTTTAAAAGACTGTCATACTTGGCTAAAATTTTCTCATCATTTGGTCTAAAAACACCACATAGTGGCTTCTAGAAGAATTTATACTAGAGCCTATCCTGACCAAAATCCTCATGAGATAGTTGATAATATAGAAAGTATCCTTAAGAAATATCCTAAATCCAAGATTTCAACTGTTTTCAGACCAATTCATAGAGCTAATTTTGTCCCTGAAAATCTCTCAGCTCTGCAAAATACACAAGTTTACTTAAGAAACCCATCCAGAACTAAGTCACTTATTGATATAGATCAGATAGACTTTCAGACTCTACACTCACCCCAACATAGTGGTGAACATATTGATAGTAGAGAAACCACTCCACCTGACCTTCATTTCATTCATAACTTTGCTTTTTCTCATCCTAGATCTGCTCAACAGTCTCTTGTTGGTCCAAGTACCTCTGTTATCCATACACCCATTGTACAAACCACTCCATTCCACCCTCCCCCTCCTTTCATAAACATTCCACTTGTAAACCCCCCATTTTTCCACAACCTCCTATCATGGAAGCATGGTATGCTCCTCCAGTCCTACCTTTAACATTAGCCAATTTGCCACAGGACTATCAGTCCAAGATCCCATTATATGATGCTAGTGGTTCCATTACTTCTCAAATACATGTGGAAAATATGAATGATTGTTTTGATAGAAATGAGATAGATGATGAGACCATTAAACTTATATTATTTGCTCAAAGTTTAGGGGGAGAAGCAAGAAAATGGTTCAAAGGCTTAACCCATCATAGTATCAATGATCTCCAAGCTTTCCATCAAACATTCATAAACAAATTTCAAGTTAGGAAGAACCCTCTCCAAATACTTTCAGATTATAACAACCTCAAGAGAAATACCGGGGAAGGTGTTTAAGATTATTGCACTAGATTTAACAGTGTTTATAATGCACTACCCCCAGATTTTAAACCTCCACAAGGATCAGCTTTGGCTAAATTCCCTGAAGGATTTGACCCTGAAATGGACTATCAGCTAAGATAAAGGGATCCCTTAACTTTAGAAGACATGCAGAAGGGAGCTCTTAGTATGGAAACAAATCTGATTGAGAAGAGAGCTAGAATGAGGACTGAGAAGAGGATATCATATAGGGATGAAGCTGCACCTTCCACATCTGACTCAAAACTAGAAAGGATGATGGAGAATATGATGGATAGAATAAAAATATATGAGAGAGCTCAATCTAGAGAAAATCAATCAGCTCCTCAAAATAGAAATCAGTCCCAAAACCAAAATCAGAACTTTAGAGGAAATCAACCTCATAACAGACAAAGAGATGTTGATCGACAGATCAGACCTCCTTTTTAAGAAAAATATGTTAATGAGGATGAAGAAACAAATGAACAAATAGAGGATGAGCACATGAACATGTTGGGATTAAGAAATGAGGATTCTGATTTCATTTATGAAAGAAAACAAGGTCTATATACACCCTATGATGATAGAAGAATAGAAACTGAATACTATGAACTAGACTTTGAAAATGCCATCATAGGATCACCTAAACAATATGAACTAAGAAGTAAAAAGAATCAAGAAACTCCCAAGAAGAAAACCTCTGAAAATTCTTCCAAAAACAACCCTGTAAATACTTCTAAAAAGACAGTAGAAAATCATCAAATAGTGGCTGAAAGTTCTAATCCAAACAAGGGAAAACACACCCAAATAAATGAAAAACACAGTGGTGACCCTAGCAACACTAGTATTTCAACTAATGCTCCTGAAAAAACCATTTTAACTGCTGTAAATAGTAGAAATCATCAAGCTGATTTTGCTGATGATTCAGTGACTAAGAAGGCTGAATCAAAATTTTTGAAAAATCAGAGTCCCTTCAGCCTAGAGAGTGAAATTTCCAAAATTAAAATCTTTGTCCCACTCACTGAGTTAGTCACTCAAAATGTATATATATGTCAGTTTTTGAAAGCTCTAAACATAGAAGAAATTCATGATACTATTAACTTGAATGATGATACACCAGATCTTCTGTTTGGTCCTAAAATTGAAGGAAAATTTCAAGAAGGAACTACACCTCCATTCTACATCAGTTTGAACATCCATGATAATATTTTTCACAATGCCATGCTTGATTCAGGGGCATCACATAACCTTATGCCCAATGTAATAATTGAAAAAATGGGCCTTGAGGTAACTAGAACTTATAAAGATTTATATTCCTTTGATTCAAGTAGAGTAAGATGCCTAGGCCTGATAAAAGATCTATGTGTTAACTTAGCTCGAATTCCAGCCAAAAGCTCAGTGATTGACATTGTAGTGGCTGATATACCCCTCAAATATGGCATGCTTCTTTCAAGATCATGGGGTGCTAAGTTGCAAGGTACTTTACAGATGGATATGAATTATGCCACCATCCCTGTCTTCAGTCAACCTAGAAGACTCTATAGGGAAACACACATGAAATACATGGTGAGTAACCAAGAAATACCAGAGAATTCTCCTCTTTATTTCATACACACTAACCTTGATTCATTCATTCTTTTCAATGATGATATTCCCGATGAGCAAGAGTTAGTCAATAAAACATCAACCAATATAGTTCTCCCTCCACATCCAAACATAGGGGCAACGATAGATGAAGAGGAAAACAAAGAGAAAACTAAAGGATATTCTGCTAATTCAGAAAATTACAAGAAACAAATCACTGGTCTTGAGGTCCAAAACAGTCATAAAAATAGTGCAGATAATGAAAATCAAAGAATAAGACCTCAAAACATTGAAAATCTTGAGGAAAATAACAAAATTCAGCATAATGCAAACCCACAGGAACAACACAGTGACAAATTAGACAAACAAAATAGAGAGGACAACAATGAAATAAATGACAAATATGAAAACAATTCTCTTTGAAGTATGAATTTTGATGGTTCTTGCTCTAAAAATGGTGCAGGAGCAGGCATATGGGTGCATAACACTGAAAACAATCATGCTGATGGTCATTCCTATAGATTAAACTTCCAATGTACAAACAACATAGCAGAGTATGAAGCTCTCCTTTTAGGCCTGCATTTATTGAAAAAATTAGGGGCCAAAAGAATAAAAGTTCATGGATATTCAGAATTGATAATTAGACAAGTAAGTGGGGAATACACTACTAAACATCCCAGACTTAGAGCCTATAGATATGATGCCATGGACTTGTTAAAAACATTTTCTAAATTTAAACTTACCTTTATCCCAAGAAACTAGAACATTATGGCTAATGGACTAGCCTTTGCTGTTAGAACTTGTCTTGCACCTTATGAAACCAAGTAATGCACCACCCAAATCAAATATAGACCAGCTGTCCTGGACAATGAAAAATACTAGCAAGTTTTTAATGGAGATAAACAAATAGAAGACTTCCTACAGTCCAAAAATGAATTTGAAATATCAAACTCATATTCAGAGTATGAACAAGACTGTCCCACTGAAGAAAACCCACTTTTTGAAGAAGAAAAGTCTCCTGAGATTGCTTAAATAAATTTGTTAGCCCATCAAACCAAACATACAACAGAAAATAACATAGATGTATAAAAACAAGACTTAGAAGTGCTGCAATCTAAAGATCATAGCTTTCCAGGAGGACTGGTCCCATTAGAAGAATTGTTTGACTTGAATGATGCTACCAAAAAGCCAAAACTGAAACCTATTGAATTTGAAATAGAAGAATGTAACATAGGCAGTGAGGAAAAGCCCAAAATGATTAAACTATCTAAGACACTGCCAACTCACATTAAACTGAAATACATTGAGTTGTTTAAATAATTTTCTTATGTTTTTTCATGGAGCTATGAAAATCTAAAATCATATGATACAAAAATAATCCAGCATAAGATACCCCTCAAAGAAAACCAGAAGCCTTTTAAACAAAAATTGCACAGAATCAAACCTGTTAAATTACCTCTGGTAGAAAAAAAAGTTAGAAAAATGTATGATGCTAGAATTATAGTCCCTGTTAGATACTCAGAGTGGGTGTCTAGTCTTGTATCAGTTAGGAAGAAAACATGAGAAATAAGGCTTTGCATTGATTTTAGAAACTCAAACAAAGCCTCATTAAAGGACAACTACCCCTTGCCCAAAATGGATCATATCTTACAAAGGGTAGTTGGTTGTAAAATAATTTCTTTGCTAGATGGCTTCTCAGGTTACAATAAAATATTAGTACATCCTGATGATCAACTCAAAACAACCTTTACTACTCCTTAGGGTACTTTCATGTATTTGAAAATGCCCTTTGGTTTAATGAAAGCTGGTGCCACATTTTAGAGAGCCATGGATATTTCATTTTCATAAGAAATAGGTTACTTCATAGTGATTTACTTAGATGACATCACTGTCTATTCTAAAACATATGAATAACACCTAATATACTTGAGAAAGGTCTTTGAGAAATGCAAGAAATATGGACTTTCCTTAAATCCAAAGAAAACATTGTTTGGTCTCCAAGAAGGTAAGCTTCTTGGACATATCATATCAGAAGAAGGAATAAGGATAGACCCAAAGAGGTTTGATGGTATATTGCAAATAAACCATCCTAGAAACATCAAGGAACTTCAATATTTCATTGGGAAGATTAATTTCTTGAGAAGGTTCATAGCCAATTTAGTTGAACTGCTTAGAAACATGACAAATATGCTTAAAAGATAAGAAGGAGTTAAATGGAACTTAGAAGCAAAGAAATCATTTGAGATGGTAAAACAAGCACTTACCAAAACACCAGTTCTTATTAGTCCTGATTTTACAAAAGATTTCTTCATTTTTTCATTTTCATCAGAACACACAGTAGCTGCTGTCCTATTATAGAAAAACTTGAATGGACAAGAGCAACCAATTGCATTTTTCAGCAAGGCATTAAGAGATGCACCTTTGAAGTACAATATAATGGAAAAATAAGCCTTTTCCTTAGTTAAAGCCTTAAAAGGCTTTAGAGTTTACATTTTACATTCCCACATTATAGCATTTGTGCCTCATTCAGTTGTAAAAGACATATTGAACCAAGATCCAGATGGTAAAAGAGGAAAGTTGATTGTTTTCATTTTAGAATATGACTTAGAAATCAAGCCCACTAAGCTCATAAAAGGTCCAGGTCTAGCAAGAAATATTGTTGAATCCAACTTTCAAGCTCTTGATATAAATATGTTTAATGCATTAGATGAACAGGAGGAGTTGTCAGCTCCAATTATTGAATATCATTTTCTGAATGCATCTTGGTATGCTGATATTTTATATTTTTTGCTCAATCTAAATGTCCCTCCTAGTTTGTCTAAAACAAAGGCAATATTTTTAAAGTCGAAAGCTATAAATTATTGCATTTTGGATAAATATTTATATTGGAAAAATGCTAGTGGATTATTGCTTAAATGTTTGCTTGAGAATGATGCAGATAGGATCAAGTACGAGTTTCATGAAGGAGAATGTAGAGGCCACCTCTACTGGAAGTCAACTACTTAAAAAATCCTTAGAGATGGTTATTACTGGCCCACCCTCTTTCAAGATGTCCACAAAATGATTACTACCTGTCACAAATGCCAAATTTTTGAAGGAAAAAGAAAACTGCTTCCTTTACCTCCGCAACCAATCACTGTTAAAGCTCCTTTTCAGCAGTGGGGTCTAGATTTCATTGGAGAAATCCATCCTACCTCATCTACCTAACATAGATGGATCCTCATAGCAACAGACTAATTTACCAAATGGATAGAAGCCATCCCATCTAGAAATGCCACAGACTCAGTCATCATTTCTTTCCTTGAAAACCATATACTGTCTACATTTGGATGTCCTAGAAAGTTCATAACTGACAATGCTGCTACATTTGGGTCTAAAAATATGGTAGAATTCTGTCATAGATATCAGATTATATTGGGTCATTCTATAGCTTATTACCGTCAAGGTAATGGTTTGGCAGAATCCTCAAATAAAAGTTTGGTAAACATAATCAAGAAGTTGCTGGAAGATAACAAGAAATCATGGCACAATAAGCTAGTTCATGCATTATGGGCAGATTGACAGTTAAGAATTCAATTGGAATGTCTCCTTACCAGCTAGTTTATGGAACTGATGCAATATTTCCAACCACTTTAGGAGTGCCAATTATGAAGCTGATCCAAGAAGTACAGTATGAAGATGATGATATGACAAGAAGAATAAATTAGACTATACATTTACAACAAACCAGGGAGGAAATATACATGAGAGCATAGCAACTACAAGAAAACATCAAGAAGTTGTTTGACAAAAGAACCAAGGCAAGTAATTTTAAGATTGGTGACAAAGTATTGAAATGGGATTCAAGAAGGGAAGATAAGGGAAAACATGGAAAATTTGATAATTTATGGCAAGACCCTTATCTTATTCAATCTGCTATTGGGAACAATGCATTATTTCTTAAAGAATTGGAAGGAGTTGAATATCTTGGAGGTCATGTCAATGGCAGGATGCTCAAACATTACTTCTGTTAGCTAATATTTTAGTTTCAGAGCTTTTTTGTTCATTGTATATAACACTTCTTTCCAATTTAGAAAAAAGGAAAAAATATAAAAACAATAGAAAAAGAGAAAAGGAGGGAAAAAATAAAAGAAGAAAGGTACAACCCCATGCCAAAAAAGAAAGGAAAAATATGAAAGTGTGCAAGCTTAAATGCCACTACCAAAAAAAACACTGCTATTTTAGTCATACCGCCTAATCATGACTAAATAGATTTCAATTTACTACTGATAGGTTAGTGAATCAAATTAGCTAAAAAAATTAATCTTGGCTTATCAGTAGACTAGATTAGGATAGAAAAATAGAGGTTCAAACAAGCTTAAAACATGAACCTGTAAGTTTGATGAAAGAAATGGCTCTAATCATTCTAAAATCAGAGCCAAAGAAAAAGAAAATAAATGGTTCTAATACACTGAAAACTTGAACTAGGTAAAGAAGAAGATAGCTCTAAATAGATTAAAACCAGCGCTGAAAGAAAGAATGAAGGATGTTTTTTCATTTTCAGATCTCAAGCCTTCGTAGCTTTGTTTTGAATTTTTTGCAAATAAATTCTATGTGCAGCTTACATACATACATCCATAGACAACATAGCAAATCAGATAGCCTAATCCTGATTTGTCTAGGTATTAATTTATGTTTTAGAATATAGAGAATAAAATCTGCCAAACAGTTTAATCTTGGAAGATAGTAGCTTATGTAGAGAATTAATGAGTTCAATTGTTTAATCCAAACTCATGGAAGAAATAAGGGTGGATTTAGATTATTTTCTTGCTTTCAATAAAAGAATAAAATGTTGATGTCAAAGGTTTGCAAGTCCAAGTGCACCTTATGAAGAAAAATGTTAGGAAAGGTAGGCTCTGTAGGTACAATTTTTGGGAGAAATTTGTTTTCTAATACAAAGTACTGATCATATTTTCAAGTAGTATGATCAAGGAATAAAAGGTTTTCAATGGATAAAGGCATAGTTCTACATCCCAGAGATCAATTTCTGAAGTTCTTGACACCTCCAAGGAGCTGCCATCCTCAAGTGGAGCCACTGTTAGCCATCAGTAAATTTTTATCATAGCAAATGATGGCTGAAACAGGTCTTTAGTCTTCAAAAAACAAATTTCATGAAAAACTTGTGACTTCTTGAAGCCTCTTTGTGTTCCTTCTCCAAAAAGATCCATTTCATTGATATTTTCACTTCAACACCTTCAAACGCCTGCTGTTCCGAAAGAAAATTGTTTCCTAAAAGGCCCCATTTCCATCCTTTCATCCCCCCCATTTCATCTTCACAAACTGCCCCCATATCACTTATTTTTCTTCTAAATAACCCCTTTTCCTCCTTCATTTACCCTTATTTTCCTTGAAAATTCCTTTTAAAACCATTTAACTATTTTTATTTGGTTTTAAAACCCTTTTTTGCCTTACCCGAAACACTAAAAAAACCCATAAAAACCCATAAAAAGCCTTTAAAAAGTTGTTCTGCTCCTTTTTGGGTTTTAAGCCCCCTTGGCTTAATCGCCCTTCCTTTTTTCCCACCATAAAACCTCGTGCCCACGACCAGGCGCTAGCCCCCATTGCATTAGCACTTCTTCATTTCCTCTCCCATTCCTTTTGTCCCCCGCCGATGCGATCCCCCGAGGGCTAAACCTTCAACCCTTTTTCACCATATAACCCAGCGCTATGACCAAGTGCCTAAACCCCATCCCCGTCACTTCCTTAAGCCTTTTTTCCTCCGCCCCCGATCCCCTAATCCTCCACAGAACCATGCTTCTAGCTTATCCCTATCCCCTTCCCTTACCTTTTATTTTACCCTCACTGCCCTTATAAAATGCCTTTTCCTTTGTATTTTCCCTGCTACGTTTGCCAAACCCTGCATTAATCCTAGCTGTAGATCACTTTGATCCAAGGGCGTTGGATCACCTCCCTCATCCATCCTCTTAGCCATTTTTCCCTAGCCCTTCATACCTCGCTCCCAGTTCCTTTCCCTCCATGAGACCACATCTTCCTTCTTCTTTTTTCCTTGGCCCCTTTTCTTTTCACCCCGCCTTACCATTTCCAGAAGAAATCTTAGCCGTAGATCAAAGGCCTCAAGCCTTGATCTAATGGCCACCACACTTCCCCTCTTACCCTTCATCCTCTTGACTAATATATATTTTTTCACCCCCATAAACACATCCCACCGTTGATTCACCTTATCTAATGGTTCTTGTTTAACCTGATCAAACAACCCTGCCGATCAACCATCCCGCTACCAAACAAAAGATTTGATGTCATATTCTAGACCCACCCCCCACTATGAAGCCATCTCCCAATCCCATTTTTCCACCTGGCTCTGACTACAAACTTCCACCATGCACCTTTCTCCCATCGCGCTCCTCCCCCACTATTGGATCTACAACTCCAGATACAACGGTTCACATTGCGTTTTGTGCTCATTTTTACAAAAAAGTGATTGCGGATTTTCAACGTGAAAATGGTGGTTTTCCCAGGGGCACATGTCATTCAATGGACCATATCGCGTCCATATGGGGCAAAACCACAAACCTCCTATCTCCTGCGTGAAAACCAGTTCTAGTTTTCTGCCAAACCACTTTTAAATCTTCATGCCCAATTCAGATTCAAACCTTTTTTTATGGTTTTGACCATGGATTCCCCTTTTGCATGCTCCCATTCCTCTACACTACTCTTTTTCCCTCCGCCAAGCCTCTGTAAGTAGTATTTTCCAACCCCACATGGTTTTATAATTTTTTTATCGGTTTTTTGCAGGGTTCGATGACAGTTTTAAGGCCAAAGAGCCTTTTCATGGTCAATAAGAAACACGGCCGAAGATTACCACCTCTGAAGCCTAAATAATTAAGACTAAAGGTTTCCAGGGTCAATTCCATGTTTTGATCGGTGCTTTAGGAGCACTGGTTATACAAATAAACCCTGAGTGTACCGAAGACACCTGTCCACAACAGAAAAGGGCAAAGGACAATTTAAGCATAAAGACAAAGGTTCGAAGGCCTAAAACAAGAAAATATGGGACAAAGCACAGTTAAAACAAAGGGATTAAAGGTTAATACAGTGCATTAAAGACAAAAAGCCCGAAAAGCAATTAAAGGTAGGAATGAAGGCCGAAAACCAAAGAAAAGGGATATTTAATAGTGAATACAGTTAGAAGAAAAGGTTTAAAAACCCCGACCATGAAAAGAAGGCTTTAAAGAAAGATCAAGGCCTAATAAATGTTTAAGGCCACTAAAGTAGACAGATCAACAAAGACAGCCTCCAAATGCCACATCACTAAGGCAATTAATCCTGAAAATGCCACCTACAAATTCATTTTCCTCAAAGGAATACAAATTGAATACACAGTCAAAGATATTTTCCAGAGACAGCTCAGAATTAATTACCAACCTACCAAAAGCCCCCAAAGTCAACAAAAGTGACTGAAGTTTATGAAATTTAATGTAATAATCAATTAGCAGAGTTAAAACATTTGAAAACTTCCCCATTTTTCCTCCCAAAGGCCGAGAAGCATTTACTCTGTATTAATTGAACAATTAAACCTTCCTTTCACTCCACCTCCTCAATTTATCTATAATACCATATGAGGAGCCTAGTATTTTTGGTTTCATACTCATTGAATGTAAATAGCTGTTGAGGCTGCTAAAGCTCTATTTTGTAACTGAAGAAAGATAGGCTGTGATGAGAAGTTTGAAGCTGTAAAGACCTACTGGACTTGAAGATTGTAACTATTTGAACATAAAATATACAAGGTGATTTATGGGATCCTGGTATATGTTTTTCTTACTATAATTGTTATTTTTCTCATTTTTTCCATACTGTACACTTTATCTACTAAAGAACAACAAAAAATAGATTAGGATTTACTGTAAATTACCCTATTTCTCACTAATAAATCTTTATCTTTATGTTTTCTTCTAATTTTGTTTTGAGGGTAATTCAATAGAATATAACTAGTGAAGTGTTGGTGAGCCCATGTTTATTGAGTACAACTTGAGATATTGTCTTTGAAAGTTTCCCTTAAGAGTATGCTAAAGCAGGCTAGGTTAAAAGTCCTTGCCTGATCTTAGGCTACTTTTTATGTTCATCTTGAATGTTTTCCTTTGAATATGTTGAAAGAAGGATAGGTTAAAAGTCCTTACTTGATCTTAGGCTATTATTTGTTTTGTCTTAAATTTTTTCTTTCAAAATATGCTAAAATCAAGCTAGGTTAAAAGTCCTTACTTGATCTTAATTTATTCTTTGTTTTCCTTTCAGAATATGATGAAAGCAGGCTAGATTCAAAGTTCTTACTTGATCTTAAGTTATTCTTTGCTTTCTTTTGAGTATGCTGAAAGTAGGCTAGGTTAAAAGTCCTTACTTGATCTTAGGATGCCCTCTTTTTTCTTATATGTTTACTTCTTTCACTATACTTTAATGTTCCACACCATAAATCAGCTCAAAGAAATCTTTTGACATAGATGACTTGCCCCATAGACCACTCTTGAAACTTGTTGTGCAATTAAAACCTTTTGTGACTCGATAGCCCAATGTATTGATACTGTTTCTTACCTATCCTATCATCTGAACCATTCTTTCAACCTACTCACACCTTTAACCTTCAAAAGACTTCCTTCATTTTGATGATATCCATCCCAACCAAAATCCAACAAAAACCTTGTACTTTATAACTAGCCTAATATCATATCATAAGCCTTAAAGATGATATATTTGAAAGCACTTATATAGAGAGATCCCTCTCTGAATCTAGGAGGGTTGGGTCCTAGGATTCCAAAGTTGTTTGATGTAGGCTTTGCAGCATTTTTTCTTGCCAATCTTGTGAACTACGAAGGCCTAACATGTGGTAGCGCCAATTTGTCCTTCTCGCCTCTTTTTATTCATTAAAATATGTATTCAATACTTTATCTTCATGTGAGATATGCATTGTTCTTCATATATTCCATCCAAAGGGTTGTGAATCATATGGAGTATTCATGCGTTCTTGATCTTTGGTCTTCTATTGTAATTCAATGTTCCCTCGTCTTCTTGCTTGATGATCATATTATCTCCTCAACAGATTAGGTGTCTTCTAGTACGATCTCTTTCATCATCATATTTTCATGAAATAATAGAATACTTACGACCACAACCGACCCATGACAAGATGACATCGGTTCGATAAACCCCTAGCTTCATGAAATCACTCGTTAGGGCTAGAACTGGTGAATGGTTGAGTAGCGAACACACAGATTTCATAATTCTAGAGGCCAAGGTCCAGGAATGAGGCTTTAGACTACACAATACACAGTTCATGATGTCCAGGGTCAGAGGATTGCGCATTTGAGGGAATCAAGGGCTTAGACTAGAGGATTGAGCCTTGAGGCTATGCAATGTAAAAATATGTAGGCCTTGGCAGAGGAAATACGCGGTTGGGGGACCGAAGGGATCAAGCTGGAGGCTTTAGGCTTCATGTTTCATTGTGCACAATTTTGAAGGCTTGGTATGAGTGACTGTGTAGTTGAGGAACTCAAGAGGTCAAGCTTGAGACTTGAAGTTTCCAAATATGTAGTACAGACAAGAGAATAGGTTAGGAGATTATGCAGTTGAGAGGTTCAAGGACTCAATATTGATTCTTGAATATGGAAGATTCCCAATGCACAGTTGTGGAGATAGGGAGGCCAAGTGATTGCACAGTTGCACAATTCAAGTGATCAAGGCGGAGGCTTGATTCTTGATACTGTGAAATGTGTAGAGAAGGCTGGTTGGAGGTAATGATTATGTAGTTCTAGAGGTCAGGGACTAGGACTAAGCACTGATACTAAGGAGTGCACAATTCAAAGATAAAGGGTTAGGACTTGACATTTGAGACTGTGTAATTCATAGTTGAGGAAGGCTGAGTGAAGTCAAGTTTCCCGAAAATGACATTTTTGAGATAGGGTTAAGTGTGTGATCAGTGAGGCTCAAGTGGGAAGAGATAAAACTATATCATGATTACAAACAAGGAATAGTCAATGAAATAAAATTTATAAATAAATAAAAAACAATAACAACATGATTCCCTCAATGTGATAGCAAGGAAAGTTACCTCTCCAACTGTGACACAAAAGATACACTCTGTGATGAAAGTGATGACACTTGTGCGAGAATGCATGAAACTTTTGAAATGAGTGTAAAAAATACCTACGTGATTAGTGGGACTCATAATAACTAAATTTACCCCATGAAACAAGCCAAAACTTAAATTTACATAATAAGCGATACTTCTCATGCTAAAATATGATATTTACTATATAAAGAGAAAAGTGTGGATGCCACTTACGATATGCAAATGACTATGAAAAGAATGCATGCCAAAGCCAAGATAACATGAAAATGGAACTAATTAGTATTAAATCAATTAAAGGAGACATTTGGAAACATGAAAGCGACACTCACGAAAGTTAAGGCGCGTAAAAGAAAAAAATTGAAAAAGTCACTGAAACCAAAGTACAATCACAACCAAAAGTGAAAGACTGTCCATGAAAGTGTGCACTGACACTTGACATGGGCTGATCATTACACATGAAATTTTTTGATGGAATGTGTTATGCATGTACAAGTTTGTGTAAAAGAATGTGCCCATGAAAATTTTTCATACTGATCATGTCCAATTAGGTGAGTTCAACACTTATAATCTAAGAGGGGGCTCAAGGAATTCGCTGACCAATAAGTGACTATGTAACAACTGATCACACTATCCTTAGTAGGATCCAAAATTCAAGTGCAGAAAAAATTTTGGAGGTTGTTTGTCGCAACAAAAACACCTTACGATATAGATTTTATTTTCCAAACATCATAAAGTAATTCATCGTGTTTTGATTCTTCATTTTCAACTTCAGAGGTAAAGTCCCTCTTACTTTTATCATGAGAGGCTCATTACCTATCAAGAATAGACCATCAACATATAAAACCAAAATCAAAGTCATACTTTGGACTACTTTTGAATTAGAGGTTTTGATCGTCACATCTTCCTAACTTCACCAGGTAACTATCAATGCAGACATACCAGGCTTAGGGAGCTTTATTTATACATTTATTTATACAATCATAACACTAACAACATTGGGCAATCGAATCAACTAAGTCAACTTATGAAGCATTAGATTCTAAATCAAAATTGATATTAAAGCCATAAAATTTGTTGTCAATATACATGTGACAAAATATTTGGGCCAGGTTTTAGGTACAACTGACATTAAAATACCAGGTTATGAATTAATCTATTGTCATGTCAACAAATTTTTATTAAGAAATGTCAAACTCCATTAGGTCATCTATATAATCATAATATGAATTATTTTTGTCATTATACACCAAGGATAAGTCATATAAGTCTCGTGCATTGATGGTGAGATTATTGCATACTGAATCATAACGATTTATACTTCAACCATTGTGCCGAAGCCTATGATACCAATACAAAATCAATATTGAATACCAATTAGTCACTGAAAGTTACTATTCCCAGAAAGAACTTTCATCAAGGAAAATAATCAATTATCAAATAAAAACTTTAATTTTGTATCAATAAATTAAATTAATCCATAATTCAAAACATATCTATGAACTGTCAAGCATCACAGCAAAATTCCAATAAAACTCATCTATATTAAAACGACAAGTCAAATCTTGTCAAACCCTTGTAACTGTTATCGAATATTGACATATAATAACTTCAATGATTAAATCAAAATAACATATGGATATACATATTCGGTCCACTGCAAACACAAGTTTAATCAACACATTCACATTCTCTATAGTAAGTCAAACATTCAAACTTCTCTTCTCGTAGGACTGTCTATTGTCTGATCCATATCTATAGGACTCTCATACTTCAAGTGTGCTCCTAGTTTTACACATAGGGATTTAGCTTTTGTATCCTACAGGGACAACCACACCCATATGCCTTCTTCCATGTGGTTGGGAGTCCTATAACCGCAATCTTAAGCCTTCCTCTATGTGATTGGGTCTTAGAGTGGGAGAAATTTTCTTTTCTTAGACCAGAACTTGTTGCATACCAACAACACCATATATTTTTCTATTTGGTTCCAAAAATATTACTTCAACAATAAATAATCTTCTATACATTTAATGGAAATGATAATAGGTGTAGAGATCTTATGGGGAGTTTCTCCCTATAAATAGGAAGTCGCTTCAGTCAATATTAATAAAGACATCAACATGTCTATCATAATACTTTCATGCATCAGAAAAACTATTAGCTCATGAAATCAAACTATATGAGGTTCTAAAAAATATATTCATCATGGTAATAACATGTTAGCATCAACTACTTCATCATCCCACATTAACATGACATCAAACTTTCATGAGGGGTTAGAGTCATATGATTAGGGAAATTCACAAGTGTATTATAATACTTCAAATATTATAATCACTACATCACTTATTTATCATATTACTCAACCATTAATTCAGGGAATTGAAATTTATTACATTGTCCAATTTACTAAGCTTATCAAAACCTAAAAAATGTCAACAATAATATCATGAATATGAATCTTATTATTACACTTTTATAATCATGGTTATCATGCTTATCACAAGCATTAAAAATAGTGTCAAGTCACCATATATCAAAAAATCAATTTATCTAGCCTACTTTATAAAATCAAGAAATCCATTATGTCTAAAATGTAAGATACTTTCAAAATATCAAGTGCACCAATATATCGTATGTACCATAAATCAAACTTACTTTCATATGCTTATAGAAGCAATTTGTGAAGGTGATTTTCTGATCATATGTAAGGGCTACCTTTCCATCTATATTGAACCTGAAAAAATATACTATACATACCTTATAAAATTCAGATACCTTTTCACTTTCTTTTTTAACATTGGTAGTTGGAGTATTTTGTTAAAATTTCATCACATGCCTCATTCATTTTTTAGTACTAGCTCTTCTCTTCGTAGGCTAGCCATCTTTTACTACACCTTAGATGATCCTAATGGATCTACTTATCACATCTCATCAAGAGGTTAGAAGTATCCAAATACACTAATATATATGTAGGAAGTATAATCAATGATCTGATCAATAAATCTAAAAACAAATTAAAGACATGAAAGACATCAAGAAGTAACATAAATTGAAAAAGTACTTATATTCAATGAGATGTTATCATCTCCCTCTTGAGTGAGCCTTCAAGAGTCATTATTTTTCATTGTCCATATAACATTTTTGCCTTTATTATATTTCAACCAACTTCATTAGAAATCAGGCCTAAATAACACTATCACATCTATGGTTATATTGATCTTGTCTCAATTGTTAGAACATATTAACTTTGATCATGCTAAGGTTTCTAGATTTCATATCTCAAACTTTTTTCATAATCAAGGGTTTCTTCCAAACCCTAACCTTATAATATCCATCAAACCCTAATAGTCAAATTACCTAGGGTTTCCTTCAAACCCTAGCATTCTTTTAGGTCTCCACCATCTTCTCTTGCTTCTAATAAAGGTGTCTTCATATTAGATGACTTTTCTTTAGCCCAAATCTCACCCCATGTCAAATTTTATTAGGGCTATATTGTTATTTTCTTTAGATAATTGTATTTATTCATTTTCATATTAAATACACCCCACAACATCATATCATTATTTACTTATACAAAATTATTCAACAATATATGAAATTGCATAAAAGGAAAAACATCATCATTAATGTAGAGAAACATCAAGGAACAATAGAAAAAAAGCATTCACACAAAGAGACACGAGGATTGGTCAAGGACAAGGGAAAAAATCATTACGAGGAAAACCCTTTCAAAATTTTCTTCTTGTTAGATTGTCATTAAATGCTTCAGTAAAAGATATTACAATGATCCATATCTTCAACCATAATTATATCCAATAAAATAAATTGAACAAAATAAATGAGATGAACACATCAATCCTGATAATCAAATCCATACATTAGAACCTAGTGATCAAGTACCTCTGTTTGTGGTCAACTTTTGACCTTTGTGAACAAATGACAAAATATATTGTAAAATGTAAAAATCAAACCCTAGCACCCAACCACATGCAGAGAACGATGTGTGTGCGACTTAAACCCTCTAGAAGCATGCAAGAGCCTAGGTACCTGCAGTTGTGATTGGAATTTTCCTAAAGCATGTGTGCAGCTGGAAACCAAAACCCTAAACACACATACATTGAGCTTCAGAACCTCAAATATCGTACCTATGCAAGAAAATTTTTTCAAGCCATTTCAGACCTCTCTGAGCCAAACAAAATAAATAAGAATGATCATGACAATTATTTCCAAATGAGGTTCACTTGACTTGTATTTATAGCCATCCATGGGCAACCAATTTCTCTTTTGGGCTGACCTATTCTTTGAGTACATGTAGGCTTTAATTCACAAATACACTTCCCTTTTCATATTTGAGTGCTTCAATAGTCAAAATTGGTCCTCTTTAAAGGAGGAATCTAGTCCCATGAGTGGAATTTATCACTGCGCTATCAAATTAACACAATATATATCTGCGGAGTCCTGAACTAGTGGAATTGAACCAGAAAGAATGACCACCACTTCAAATATCAGGCCTTATTTGGAATTGCGCAAAAAAAGTAGAAATAAAATTGACTATAATAAATGGCACCATAGGATATACACACCATCCACAGCGTAATGAATCCCATTTATAAATATTCCCCTGCATCCCTGACTAGGAGAAATGTGTCGGGATGCCACTCCATAAGAAATACACCGTCACCACAAATTTCAAACTTCCTAACCTTAATTTCTCGGACTGAAAACCACCAACACTAATGAAGCAACAGTTAAAAACGTATCCCTCCATTGTGAGCCAATGTAAGGATGGCCAAACAAAAATTTGCAGTACTAGAAGGATAAGTCTGTGCGGGGAGGTGAATGCCTCACCCTCACTGCTCTGCAAAACAAAACTCTGCGATTAGAAAAATATTGAGGTCTAAAACGAGCCAACAATGGAAATAATAAAATAAGATTAGATTACATCAATAAATTTTAGAAGGAAAAATGTAAAAAATAATTTTTCAAATCATCTCCCTTAGTTTTACTCAAATTTTGAGCGAGAGCACTCGTTGGATGCATAATTTAATTACTCATCGAAGGAGTAACCACGTTGCATACTTTTGATAGACCCTACTACATGAAAAATTAAAAATACATGAAAATCATGATTGTAATCATGGTTTTCATGTATTTCTCTTTTTTTTGAAGCAGGGTCCATCAAAATTATGAAACATTATTACTCCTTGGCTAAGGAATTAAATTTTTCATCCAACTAGTGCTCCAACTCGAAATTTGAATGAAACTATAGGGAAATAAGCTTAAAATGTAGTCTTTTATTTATTTTTTATTTTTTTATTTTTTTTACTCCGAAAATGGTGAATCATCCCTGATGGTTGACACCATCATCTTGAATCCTAGTAGTTCTTATAAATTTTATTTTGGTTGTACATTTTTTTAGGTACATTTCACACGTTAAAATTTCACTAATTCACCCCAACTCTAAGAGCATGTACATATTTAAGCTCCCAAGAAATAGGTTGGCCAAGGCATACAAGCTGACCTATGTGCCCCACGACATGTCTTGTAATGAAAAAGTGGGTTTCAAAACCGTGTTCCTCAATTAATGGCCTTGAAGTCTACATCCCCATAAGGGAACACATGTAAGAAAAGATAAGTAATCTTTTATAAAATAAAAGTAGTTTTCTATTTTTTTAAGTAATGAATATAAGTGGAAGAAAGGTATAATTTTCTCAGGAATTGTTCTCTCAAAAACATCTTTGATAAATATAATATATAAATATGAAATACATTTTATTACAATATATTACAACTTATCACCAGTAGAATCCATAATATATTTCACACAACTTATCCATTAATCTATTTGTGTTATAAAATTAATAAGAAGAAAAAAATATAAATCATTCCAAAAATACTACATACCCATTAATCTCATCACTAAATTGTTAAAATATTCAAAACATATGTTTACAATATCATATCTACTATTCAAACAAAATTATTTAACACACTATCTAGGATAAGATATGGATAAACTACCTCCAATCTGTTCTTCATTCCCATCCACTTTATGTTATATACTCAAATAATTTTATTGCTTCCATATGTGAAGCTTTAGTATTATCACTATTTATGCTATGAACATTCAAGTTAAGGTTACACCATATTTTTGCATTTCATTTAACAAGATTAATAGCCATAACCAAAAGGAATAATAATCTTTGGTAAAGTCCCTTTGTGAAGTTCAAAATTAATAGTGTTCATCGAAGTTCCAAATTAATAGTGTTCATCAATCTAGGAAAATAACTTTTAATACATTCTATGAGATAAACGATTCTTTACTAAGAAAGAATTTATATTTTTAACCTGTTTTTCTAACTCTAGAATTTATATTTAGTAATTATATATGTCCTCACTATGCATCTATTTTTTACAAGTTTAATTGAGTTGTATCTTTTCATGAGACATCTTAAGAAGGATGTATTATCATATAAATATATCCTATTTTTAATATACTTATTTTCATCATTTTTTAGTTTCATTCAATTTTATTTTTTTAATCCCATTTTATCATATTGAAAATTAAAATTAGAGTAATTTAATTAATTTTCTAATATTTATGATCATTTTTTCCTTTTCACAATTAGTTATCACACAAATTATATAATAACTTTCTATGTTTAACTTATATATTAATTCTTTTTATAATTAATTATAATAATAATCATTTAAATTAAAGTTATAATTTAGTTAGTTTTATGTTTTTTTTTTAAACTTCATATGTATCATGAAGTAAGTGCTTTAATGTTTATTATCGATTGGTGCCTATCAACATTCACTATGAATATCTTGATACATTCCATGGAGGTTAAATCTATACTATCCACATGATAATTATAGATTATTCCTTTAAAATTCTAGAAGGCCTATTTTGAAAGAGACACTCCTATTGAAGTAATTATTGTCCTCTTATAAAATTGGATTACTTTTGCATTGATTTTAATGATTTTTCAAGTTTGACTTTTAAATTCTGACGTTCCCATCTTATACTAATTGTCAAATATAATGTACAAACAATCACGAATCATATAGCGCCACTTGTCATCCACTAGTTGGCCTGAAGAAAAGAAATATTCTTCAGAATATTTTTTTTTGTTGACTCTGCAATCTCCATGCTGACTGGGCATCCCAGTCAACTGTGTTGCAAAATTTAGCTATTTGGGAAATTGATCAGAACGTGATATCTCCCTTATATGACATTGGTTTTTAGAACCGTTCACGATGCTAGAATCAGGAAGGCGAGATCTATGTAACCACACTGATTTTAACCCAATCTTGTAACTTTAAATTTTGAGCAAAATTTATGAACTCCTGATCACTCACAATATATTCCACTCCATCTTTGAACAAGTGGTACTTTTTATCATGGCGATAAAAGACTGCTTTCCTGTCATAGAGATAGGGACTACCCAAAATAATTCCCGATATGTCAAGTGGTACACCATCTAGCTCAACTTCATCAATTGAAGTTTGCGGTAATTGCAAACTAGAAAATGCATTTCCTTATAACCTGTAAATTTTTGTCCTTGGTTATCCAACCCAAAGGGTATGGCTTGCGATGAGGTGAGGTTTGAATATTAAGCTTCTTGAATAAGACTTCAGATATTAAATTCTTTTGAGACCCATTATCAAATAGCCTGCAAATTTTTGTATGTTTTGAGATGACTCTTATATGAAACAACTATTCTTGTTTCTTCACTTGGAGTGTTACTGTGACAATTTGATGAACCACTACTTGCTATGGCTTCTTTTCCTTTTGTTTCCATGGCTGCAATTTTAGCCTTATCTCCTCAGTCAGATCCAATATCCTGTTTTGTGGTAGCGGTTGTATTTTGTTTCCCCTTGTTTTTGAATTTATTAGGCCTCAATTATGGATGAAGCTTCCAATGGTGGGTTTCATCATGACCCTATTTGGAACAATGGTTACATGTGGTTTTCTCCCCTTCTTTTTCAATTGATGCATTTTTATTTTGTTTTCCCTTGAAACCCTTTCCTTTTTCACCACCCATAAATGGTTTCTTTTAACCCTCTTCTTGTACATTTCTCCCTCTTGCCTCAACATGTGTCACTTACACACAGACCTTGGGATTAAACATGATGATTGGATTTTTCAGGTAACTATGAAAAAATTCTATGTACTTCAACAAGGTTTCCTGAGAATTTAAATCAACAACTAACATAAGATCTCTTCTCCTAAATTCATGAGTGTAATCTTCCACACTTTGACCTTTCAAATGTCTAAAGTTTTGCCACCTCATAATGGATTTTTACATGTAAGATAGAGGGTAAAATTTCCTTTTAATGGTAGCAAGAAAATTAGACCAAGAGATTGAGATCTTATCATCTTTTTTAATCTCATCTTCTGTATTTTCTTCCCACCATTCAAGTGTTGCACCCTCCATTCTGAAGGAAGCCAATTGAATCTTTATGTAATTCTTTTGAAGGTTCTAAATTCTGAAATAAACCTCCAAATGATGAATCCAATTATCCAGCTTCTTTGCATTCAATTCACCATTATACATAGGAAGCTCAAATTTAACATCAAGTTTAAGTAAGGTTTATTTTCCAACTCCTTTTGAAGTATATGTGTGAACAAATAGAAGGGTTTTGGTAGTGGAAGATGATGAAAAGGAATGTGAATATGGTGGTGAGTATGGTGGTGGAGTGTATGGTATTTTATTACCATCTTCGTTGCCTCTTCCTCCTAGAGAACCCTCTCCTCTTGGAGGCCTAGAAATTTCTCCTTTCATCCTTAAATTCCTCTCATCATAGAGGACATCTACCATCTCATTCATATCAAAAAATTCCTTTCTGAATGCTCTCTCATCTTCTGGCATGGTATGTTCTCCCTCATGAGACATGCTCACTCAATACTCAACTTCAACTTGAGGATGTGCTAGTGTTGAAGACTCTAGAAACCTTTCCCTTCCTCCTCTTGACCGAACTGCAGGGCTTTCAACCAACTTCCCTTCTCCCCTTTTGAGTTTTAACCTTATAAGCATGACACAAACTTGCAAACAATTATATCATTTCTTGGACAACAAACATAAATCTCTAATACCAAAAAATATATGATTCAATTATGTTAGTATTACTGTGGTAATTCATCTTTCATATTTCAAAACAATGTTTTACATGTGCTTAAGGGTTCAAGTTCTCTTGCAATTTATTGAGTCTCATGAGTGTTTTTCATGTTAATTTTATGAAAAATTTAATCATAAATGAAAGACTGAACAACAACAAATAAAATTACATTACATCATCATACAACACATCAACAAAGGGATTTGATGAAGGAGTTCACCCCTCCTGGGCTACATTTCCTTGGTCTAGCTTCCATGGCTTGGGCCTCTATATTATGCTAAAATCTGCAAAGTGATGTATTTACAATGGTTTTCTGCTATTGAAAAATTGCACCAATGAGTTCAAAATGCCTAAAAACGGTGTCTTATGCTCTTTCTGCCCCTGATTTGGTCGAAAACAGAGTCAGTTATGACCTTTTTAGTTTGTTCTGCAATTTCCTCCCTAATTTACCTAACTCCCACTAATTCGGGCTAGTTGGTGCCAAAATAGAGATTCAGCCAAGATTATCAGACCACCAAGTTAATTCAGATTAACTAAATTAATCCGCATCAGTGCTAATTAAGATGGATTAGAGCCTAAAACCGCGCTTTGTGGTAATCTAGATTAGTGCTTCGTTAATGATGTTTAGGGGTTAATAATTGTGGATTAATGTTCAAACCTCCATGCTTAGGGAAAGCCCCTCCACTCTGCTGTGGTCTCCAGGACTTGCTCACGTGTATTGGGGGCTGGCCCCCTCTCGCCCTGTCATAATTTCCGCTAAACTTTAAATATGTATGACAAACATAAATGTTGAGAAACATGCAGTAGAGGAGATGGTAACGTTGTGCGCTAGTTTGCAGGAGGTCTCAGGTTCGACCCCCGGTCGGTCCTTCTAGTCCATAAAAAAAAATTATGCATTGTGAGGAGGACACATGCTAGCCCCAGGTTGAGCTATGTGTCCCCTCCTCATTGACCCATCAAAACCAATAATAAAATGCCAACACCATAAATGTGAAACAATCAACAGCTGCCACTTTGCAGTCTCCCATTCGACGGAGGAGGAGTTTGACCAAACTTTGATCTGCCGAGTCAACATGCCACATTAGTAGTACTGATAGCTCACGGGGCTCCCTGTCTCCATTTTTTTGAAAATTTTGCTTGTTTAGTAAAACAAACAAAACTCATTTTTGAAGCCATAGAGAGTCCATTTCGCGAGAAATGAGTTGGGTCAGATTCAGAATGACGAACACTACGTGGTGATTCAGGTTTTGAGTCATTCTAAGAATTTTGATTTTTGAGTATAATTCTGAGCCGCTGATCATATCTTCAACCACCCAATCTGACACGCAACCTAGTAGCATGAGAGCATTCGTACATTAGAATTTAATCTTTATTTTGTCTCATAATATGTCCTTGTCTATGTGTTGATGTAATTATATCCATCTAATTATATCTATGTAATACTCTCTATCTGTTTATGGTTCATGCTTTCAAATCAACCTATTACTAATAGTAGGGGCAACTTAAAAATTTTAAGCTTATGCTACTTATCTAGTTTTTGAATGACATACTATTAGAGACTATCTATGATGTAAGTTTGTGTATTGTGAAAAAAATTTCTGACCTTCCAAAAAAAACATATAATTTTGTATATTGTGAAAAATAATATCTGACCTTACCAAAAAATATCTCTCCCATACTAAATAGAAGTTATATAACATGTATAGAAAAAATAATAAAATGACATTAGTCAATGATAAAAAAAAATCTCACACATTTATGTTAAAAGTGTAATGTATTATGCTTTGTTACCTCTGATTTCTATAAACATATAATTCTATGAACTCTTTTAATTGAAGAGTAAAACTAATAAAAAAGTAAAATTAATTTTATAGAAAACGCACTTAAATAGAAATTACATCAACACAATTAATTTAACTGCTATTTTATTGACATATTTCATTTTGTATTGCTCTTTTTGATACACAGATCACATTCAATTTAAAATATCTACTTCCAAGCAGAGTAACCCAAGTGTGTTTCGGTGTCATACGTGAACTTCTATCGTGTTTCACTAAATTTCTCTTTAATACTCGCTGCTCTTCTTTACTGTGATAACTTTCAAGTAGAAGGGGCTACAAATGCGTTTGATGTTTTGGGAGGGAGGTCAGATGGTTGACTAGTCTGCTTGAAGTATCGATTCTGATGTGGGAGAAATGATGATTATTTTAAATTGCAAATCTGTGCATGTGTTTTCAATATCAGCTCTTTGATTCGGCTCTATAAGTTATGATCATTCTAAGTAGAATCCGGTGATTTTCCACTAGGTAAAGTAGAAATCCAATATGATTTCCCACTATTTAAAGCAGAATTCTACTATCTTTTTCCACTATCTAAATATTGTGTGCTTTGCCTATGAATTCCATGTTCTTGTTATTAAGTATAAAAGATAGCAATCAGTTATAATTTCTTGTATTATTTTTATGCTAACAATTGCATTATCTATTCAATCTTCACTGGTCAAAAAGATTTAACACCATTCATAAATTTTTATAACATTATCAGATTCGAGTACAGAAAATGAGATTCGGTCCATTCATTTTTTTCTGAGAAAGTAATAGGCCTTCTAAATAGATACCAGCCGCACTTTCTAATCTACCTACACCAGTATGCGAAGATTTAATCAAAAGAAAAAGGAGATATTATTATTAAAGTGATCTCCATATCATTTCCGATGAACTCACGACTTCTTTCCCCTCCTCTCTCTCGTTTTCCCCTTTGCTCCCATATCAGGATGTGAGCAACCGGTGTTGGAGTCCAGGCCCCTCTTTACCACCGACCCTTACGAGTCCATAGCGGATTGGAATACAGCCGTGTCATTCTCTAAATGGAGTGGCGTTACCCACAGCAACCGTTATCCAATGGACAGAACTATTGCCCTAAAACTCACATCTATGGATCTGCACGATCCGATTTGATCTCCTCCTGCCAACACTTTGTCATTTCTCCTCTCACTTGATAGTTAAGGAAACAAATTCCTCTTCAGCTATAGACTACCTCTCCTCTGTCCCATATCAAGAAAAGCCAGAGAATCCGAAGCTGTAATCCCCACGGTCCTGCAAGTGGACAAGATCCACATCAACATCAATAAAAAAAACAGCAAACCCTAAATCTCAAACCCCCCCAAAAAAAAAGGCAAACCCTAAAAAAAAGCCAACCCTAAAATCTCAAACCCTAGAATACATTTTTTTGTGAAGACCGCAAACCTCAGCCTCGGCGTGGTAGCCACCACCGAACACGCGAGAATCCGTGTGATATTTGGAAAAATCAAGCAAGCGGAGGAACGACAAATTGAGAAGAGGACGAGAAAGCGGGACCGTGAAGATCCATAGATGTGAGTTTGACGGCAACTAATCTCTCCCTTGCATAACCGCCGCTGTAGGTTACGCCACTCCAGTTGCACAAGGACGCGGCGTGGCTCTAATCTGCATGGACTCTCAAGGATCACCGGTGATGAGGGAACTGAAATCCAGCAGTGGCCACTCAAGATCTTGATAGGGGTAAGCGAGGGAAAAAGAAGAGAGAAATAAAGGGAAAGAAGAGAAAAATTTAGAGTGATTTAGATGAAGTAATACAAATTTATATAAAGAGAATAGTCTGAGATTTAGAAAAATGGAGAACAAAAATGGATGATTGCACGTCGTGGGGTCAGTCCAGCTGAACGCGAAAAACATAGAAGCATGGAAATGCTGCCAGCCGGAGATACGGAAATAGAAAACATGGAAATAGAAAAATAATAGAAAATGTATGTTTCCTTTTCGGGGGGTTACAGTAGCGGACATTCACCTTGTGGATTCCTAGGTAGTCAAAACAGGGTACAAGAACCGACTCTGAAGGTAGTGAAAACGGGAAGTAGGTATGATAATTTGATGGGAGTGAATGAATAAAAAATGTTTGGCAAGTGGGAGGCGTTTAATATAATGGCACTGAATCACTGAATAATGTTTGGCAAGTGGAAAGCCAGAGCCATATACGACTGAAATGAAAGATTACTGATAATTTGATGGGGGAGTTAATGAATAAACAATGTTTGGCAAGTGGGAGGTGTTTACTATGTTGTCCTTTAATCAATAAATAATGTTTGGCATGTAATGTCAAAAGTTGAGGAGTGACTGAATAAGTAATGTTTGGCCAGTGGGAGGCGTTTAATTCCTTGGCATGGTTGAAGGCATATCAAAACTTGATTTTATGCATTGCGTCTATGGCAAGTTATCTTTCTATCTACTGGTTGAGGCGTTTAATTCCATGGCATGGCTGAAGGCATATCAAAATTATATGTTGCCACGGTGCATTGCGTCTATGGCAAGTTATCTTTCTATCTACTCGTTAAATTTGATGAGTATTTAAGACATTTTAAGCTATCATTTAGTAGCATTTTAAGATCTACATGTTATTAATAATATTTAATTAATATTTTAAAACATTAATTTAGCATTTTGAGATCCACATGTTATTAATAATATTTAATTAATATTTTAAAACATTAATTTTATGGGTATATATAGATAGATGAAATGATTTTTTTTTAACATTCTTTTTCGTTAATTTTGCACAAAATCATATACAAATTTCATGATTTTAAGTTGTTTAATATGCAAAAATCTAATGGCTATTTCTCAAGGTGATAAATTCATTTATGCATTCCACAATTTATTTTAAGCAACATGAAATATATAGACTAAAGTTATACAACAAGAACGCACCAATAAATCTTTAAGATAATAAAATTTTAAAATAAAAAGTAATTTTTTTCCATAATTAGCTCCGTACACATGTGCAAGTTGAGGAAAGTAACGAAATCCTTCTATTATTGCCCCTAACCATATTACTATGAAAATTCCTCAAGAATCTTGAATCTAAAACATGTAGCTAACCTATTTGTATCAATAATACTCATAAATTTTGAGCCTTTTTGAGTTGAAACATACTGAGAAGAAAATTAATAAGTAGAGACCATCTGATAAATAAAAATTTATAAGTAAAGGCAATCAAGTAAGTAACTAGATTGTTATGTATAGAACCATTTAAGAATTATATTTTCAATTTATGCGTGAAAGAAGAATACGCTATTAGGTATAAGATGTCAAACAATTTACATATTTGTGATTATAATTAGAGAACATTTAAATCACAAAAAATAACTTTAAAATGTAAAATTTTTGGCAATTAATTAGTGTGTAATGTATGAATTATTTTTGAAAAAATATTGAAAATTTTAATAAATTTACATAATTTAAATCCACAAAAAATTAATTATAATATTAAAATTAAATTATTATTATTATTATTATTATTTGAATTTTTGAAATAAAAAAAATAAAACCATCTATAAAATATAATTTTTAATTTTAAAAATAAAAAGTTAAACCATTTATATAAACTTATAGATATATATGTAAATTTTTATTTAAAAATAAAATTTACTCTATCCCACGCATATAGTTGAAAAACTATTTTTTATTTAAAAATGAAATATATTTAATACCCTTTGCATAATTGAGAAACGATTTTTCATTTAAAAGCTAAGATTTATTTAGTACCTTTTACTTAAAAATAAACGTTCAAATTATGTGCCAAGTCCAAGTAAAAGAAAAAACTCTGCACAACAAGGTGCATTACTACACCATTAACACAAAACCATGAGTTGACACTTTATTTATTTGAATAATTTTTCTACTAGTGTGAATATGATATCTTTGACATGATCTCTAATTTCTATATTATGTACAAGTGTGAAATTGTCTCCCTACTTGTAAAATAATTTTTGTATTACGTGCAAGTGTGAAATTGTTTCCCAACTTGTAAAATAACAGCATCAACTTTGCATTGCCAAAAATCAGTCTCTTACATTAGTCTCACATGTCTTTTGCACCCTCAAAATATACAAGGGTGTTTTTTGTGAGACTATAAACATGTTTGAGAGATTCTTCCTCTCACAGTTTGGGATGGTCCTTCCTGTAATGCTATATGACAAAAGCCACCTCTCTCCACCTACATTAATAATAGTTACAAGAATTCAAGATAACTAGAAGCATATAAGGATATGGATTATATGTTGGAATATAAGTGATTGAGTACCCTTCCTTGCAAGTTTTGATTTGGTTCACCGAACATCTTATCAATCTCATTCTACATTAATAATAGTTAGCAAAAATTCAAGAAAATTAGAAGCATCTAAGGATATGGATTGTATGTTGGACTATAAGAGATTGAGCACCCTCCCTAGAAAGTTTTGATTTCATTCACCAAAAGTCAATCTCATTGTATAGCCGAGTTGATGGTCTGAAAATCA
The DNA here is from genome assembly GCA_034641835.2 of Pinus albicaulis. NCBI lineage: Eukaryota > Viridiplantae > Streptophyta > Pinopsida > Pinales > Pinaceae > Pinus > Pinus albicaulis. The sequence goes on from CM076584.1 coordinate 964,575,098, forward strand.
TAAAAAAAAATAAATAATTGTATAAATAAATATTTAATGTATGTTCATTAAAAACTTTAAATACTTGCATAAATAAACAATTATTTGTACAAGTCATTGTTATTCACATTCGCTACATTTTTGTTCATTGAGTTGCTAGTTTAGTTGACTTTTATTTACGAACACTAAAAAAGGAGGTATGGTAAATAAATAAAAATTTAAAGAAAGCGGAGGTATGGTAAATAAATAAAAATATAAATAAAGGAGAGGTATGGTAAGTAAATGAAACCACTTTTTATACTTACCCCAGAGGCATGGTAAATAAATAAAAATATAAATGGACTAGAGTTATGGTAATTCCTCATGGCAAGTGCTGGTTACCAGGGGCAAGCCCCGGAAGTGATGATTCAGGCTATGTGATTCATTCACTAGTTTCAATCCCACTTCTTCACCACTGTGAGCATCACCTGATGCAATAAGTGCTAAGTGAACTATTCTCATGAGAAATTAGTTGGTTATGACCACCTCTCATGGAAATGGTCATAGATTAATGATTTAATTTGAATATTTGATCCAAAAAATGATATCTAATATAATTCACTATGGAAACCCCTCATACTTAAATCCAAAAATTAAAGGGAGATCTACTTGAATGGTTCAAGAGGCACAATACTTGCTAAGGTTTTGCAAATGGGGTAGCAAGATAAGTGGGCTTCATTGTGGGGAAAACCCCACAGTTAAGTGCGCTTGAGCTAGAGGCGTTATGAGATGGGTGACATCTGAGGAATTCCTGGTTACCATGTGCAACCCTCAGAATTGATGATTGACGCAATTTCATTCATTTCACTAGTTTAAATCCCACTTCTTCATGAGTGGTAAGTGAGCTATTCAAAAATCATGAAAAATTAGTCAGTTATGACTACCTCTCATGGAAATTTTCATAGATGAATGGCTTACTTAACACAGTTGATCCCAAAAATCATATCTAATATAATCCACTGCAGAAACCCCTCATACTTAAATCCAAAGAGTAAAGAGATCTCTACATGAATAGTTCATGAGGCATAATACTTTCTAAGGTTTTTCAAATTGTGTAGCAAGCTAAGTGGCTTGATTGTGGGGAAAACTCCACAGTTAAGTACTGTTGAGCCAGAGGCATTCTAGAATGGGTGACCTCCCATGAAGTCTTCATTACTAGGTGCAAACTTAGGAAGTGATGATTGATGCTATGTGATTCATTTAAATATTTTTAATCTGACTTCTCCACCCTTCTGAGCATCAGTCGATGCAATGAGTGCTAAGCAAACTATTAAAAAATCATGAAAAATTAGTCAATTATGACCACTTCTCATGAAAATGGTCATAGATGAATGACTTACTTAATGAAGTTCATCCCAAAATTGATATCTAATATAATGCACTGTGGAAACCCCTCATACTTCAATAAAAAGAGTAAAGGGAGCTCTACGTGAATGGTCCATGAGGCACAATACTTGCTAAGGTTTTACAATTGGGGTAGTAAGCTAAGTGGCTTGATTGTGGGAAAAACACCAAAGTTAAGCCCGCTTGAGACAGAGGCATTCTAGGATTGGTGACCTCCCGATAAGTCTCGGTTAGCAAGTGCAAGCCATGGAAGTGATGATTGATACTATGTGATTCATTTCACTAGTTTCAATCCCACTTCTTCATCCCTGTGAGCATGACCCAATGCAATGAGTTCTAAGCGAACTATTCAAAAATCATGAGAAATTAGTGAGTTACGACTACCTCTCATGGAAATGGTAATAGATGAATGAATTACCTAAGACATTTTAATCCCTTTAAAAATGATTTCTAATATAATGCACTACAGATCCCCTCATACTTAAATACAAAGAGTAAAGGGAGCTCTACTTGAATGGTTGCACAGTAATTTCTAAGGTTTTGCAAATGGGGTAGCAAGCTAAGTCGGCTTCATTGTGGGGAGAGCTCCATAGTTAAGGGTGCTTGAGCTAGAGGCGTTTTGGGATGGGTGACCTCCCGAGAAGTCCTGGTTACTGGTTGCGAGCCAAGGAAGTGATGATTTCCGCTATGTGATTCAGGGAAAATTTTAAGAACCCCACTAAATTTATATGTATAATAAATGGGCGAACCCCCATGATACATAGTAAAAATGGAAGGAAATTTTAATAATAATATAATATGTATATATAATTTCTTTGGTGAATCTCTCAAGATATTATATTATCTTGTAAAATCATGGTGAATCACTAGTACAGAATGGTGAATCATTGTCTAGTGGAGTTCGGGGTGTTGGTTCCAAGGAAGATATGGTAGTTGAATGAGGAGTTGAAGGAAGCGAACCATCGAGACCAATCATGGCACATGGTGACTCATGAGGAAAGTGGTTCTCGTGTAGTTTGGAAAACATGTTCTTCTAGTTCTGCTAAGCATAGTGTTGTTGCTCATGCTACTACTAACACTGATATTGAGGTTGGAGAGGAGTTTGAGGAAGCATGGAAGGTAGCAGTGGTGGAGAATTACAAGGAGAACCCCATGATGGTTTCCATTGTGCCCTTTGGTATTGGGGCCTGCAAGATCTTCTGTCCATTGAACCAACAATTAACCATTGAACCAACAATCAACTTGACTCAGTTGATTATGTACGAGTCAACTTAGACAAATCTTCAAATACTATGCTTTGCACTATCCCATATTTATCACACTAATGCTACACAACATTGTGCATTGGCACCCAACTCTCATGCATGCACACAAAATTTTCATTAACATCTATAACACTAACCAAGTGAGAATTGATCAACAATTTTCACCAAAGTTTTTTATAATGTTGAAAGTTCATAAGAAATTTAAATCCATGGTACCTTAGATAAATTTTGAGATAACCTCCACAAGTTAGTCCACAATAGAGAAAACTTGTGATAAATTTTAAACCGACAAAAATTAGGATTCATGTTCCTAGGAACAATCATAAGAAGTAGTTGACATATAGGTCGAGTTTTGGGTCTTGACACATTGATAATGCAACAACTTAGGTCAAAACTCACACATTGAAAAGTCATCAATGAAGAGACGACACGATCATTATGAATTACGCATACTCCAAACTTCCTACCAAATTCTACTTAGTTGTCCACAAATCAGCTATACATAATCTCATAGTAAATACAAATTCCACAAAGCCTTCTTGACATAGCTAATAAATTAACATTGGAAGAGCACCCCTTATATAATAGTAATAGTAGAAATCAATATGTTATTTCATATTGAACTTCATCACCATAGCACTCCTATGTATTGTATGATGTGTTCAGCTTGCATTATCAAATATAGATAAAATCATTCTTTTGATTCATACATTTAAATCATACTTGTGCAGAATGTTGAATGAAATTCCAGTCAAGGAGTAAAGTCGGTTTGACATGTAATGATCTATAAAATAATTAAGAAACATAGTAATGAGTCACAACTTTCATGTTTGAAAAAATTATAAAGCTTTCATGCAAATCCATTGTTGTTATAGTTCCTTCTCTCAACCATGTTCCACATAACCATGGAAAATCAAGTAATACTACCATTTGCACCGAGAGGTGCAAATTAACGCTGGGGAGTGGGGATACATCTTCCATGTGAGATAAAGGTGATGTAGGTGATAAAGTTGGAGGTAATACGAAAAGTTTTGGAAGTATGTGTGGTTTTTTTATCAAATTTTGTGAGTTATCTTGAAAATTTCTTTGTCCTCTTCATGCCTACCTCTAAAACCTTCAAAAAAACTATCCACAAAATGCATATTCAATGACTTCTACCGAATATGTACCTAGTTCGTAAGAAGAGAATTAATCGTAGTTAAAAATATAATAAAGTGAAAGTATAAGATAGTGAACAACTTCAATTCCTCCCTAACCTTAAATTTTTTATATTTATCTAGATATTACCATTTCCATGAAATAAAATTGGTCAAAAATATTTAACATAATAAAGTAAAAGAAATATTTAAACAAATATATACATAAAAACATAATTTACCAAACTTCTATCTATTATCCAAACTTGTCACCTTTCGTATCCCATTCATTTAAATCCACTTGGTTGAATTATCTTAAATTAGAATATGTTCATATGTATAATACAAAGTACTTCACCCTCAAATAAAGTTTTTCTCCCCCTTCATTTGGGTTCTCTGGGTTTCATTTGTCCTGAATTCATGATATACTTACTATATAGTAACCAAAAAGAAAAAGCAAACAATCGGTTATATTTTAAGATAAGTTTGAGCTTTTAGAAAAGATGTAGCCAAAGGCAACAAAATTATTTCATTTACATATAGGTAACCCTTTGAATGTAGACCATTCCTTGAAGAACATTTTTATTGATGAGGAATGTAATACAATATTCAATTTCAAACTAAAATTTTTATTTATATAGATTTGTGTATGGGGTAAACAATAAATAAAAAAGTTAACTAGCCTTGGGGTGGTCAATATTTATAAATTTTATTTATACTTGCTTTACCATGTATATCATATACCTATCAATCACAAACATGAAAAGTTGTGGAATTCACAGTGATGCTTTGCTCTGGAAACACAACCAACCTTTACTATTACCAGTATTAACTTGTATATAGTACTACAAATGTAGATAAAATTTCCAACTTCCAACGAGACAAAATTTCTTCTCCAACATGATGGCATATTCTTAACTACTAACATTTCTAATTGTTGAATGTAAGAAAGCTTTTTAGGTAAATCTAATCTACTGTGAGGCTCGAACTCCTAGACTATGTTTTTTTTACCATGCATCTATAGGTTGTAACCTTCTTCTTGTTTAAAGAGGATTTTCCTATTATAAGAACTACCATCCCTACCTCTGATGCCTTGAAGCAATTGAAAATTGGCTCATCAGATGAAGACAACTTTCTATTATTGTCAATTATAATTTAATATCTTCCATGTGCACTCAGCACAAACTCTGATTGGTAGGAAACATCCCACCCACCAACTATGAGGTCCCACATAATTGTTGACCTTTCCTGAACAACATAGACAACTTGAATGTGAGAATTCAAAAACAAGAAAAATCTCAATCGCATAGATCTTGAGGATGAAATTTATCTCAAATCCAACACCCATAAAATTTATATCAAAAACTAAAACTCATTAAATTTGGAAGTATATTGGAAACAAAATTGAGGTGAAAGAGTTAAATTTGAATGCACGAACTCACACAAAATATGCAAACTTGATCAATTTTTGACATACATTACCTCCACTCCCTCGATCTCAATATTGATTTTCTCCCCAGCTCTAATGGAGAACCCTACTGTAGGCTTCTGAGGTGAAAAATCTACATCTTTGTCCCGCTAAGTCCCCCATACTATATAGGCACATTCTATGGAGATATAAATCTGCAAGTAAAATCAAGTATTAAATAAGTTTCTAGGAAATTTTCATTGAATATATCCTTCATTCTATCATATATAATCAGAGTCTTCAATTGAGTTTGAGAATATTTTCAGTACATCAGAGAAGGAATTTCACATACTTGTAGAAGGTCTTTGTGACTCTTCCTCCACGTGCAATTACAATTTTTTTCTTGGTACCCTGTGTCAACAAAGGGCTCGACATGGAGTACAGTGCACTAAAATACCATGGGAAATTGATGAACACCTAAAAAATAGAGAGAATACTAATTAAAAGGTGATTTTTCTATTTGATAAAATGAGTATAATATCCTCACCTTCAGTGAATTCCATCTCATCCATGCCCTCACTAGTGTACCAATGCAAGAAGGATTTTATCCTAAACATGGCAGTGAACTGCTCGCTCACTCTCCTGAACATTTCCTGCATGGATGTTGAGTATCCAATGAATGTGGATGACATGGAGATGCATTTATGTGGGATATAACATGCACTGGATTTCACATTGTTGGGGATCCATTCCATAAAGTATGATTAATTCTTGTTCTGAGAATTCATCATCTGTTCATCAACCACTTTGGTGCTCATCTTGCCTCTGAACATGGTAGATGTTGTTAGATACCTACTATGATGGGGATCTGTAGCACACATCATATTATTGTAATCCCACATCTATTGTGTCATTTTCAGAATGATGAGCGCTCTGTATTATTATGAACCATGTGAAGTCAATGGGGAAAATCACACCATAAAGAAATCAAGATGGGTGAAGGGGATAAAATTCACTGCGAACTTACTTAGATTTGAGTTAAGCTGAACAAGGAACCTCAAGTAGGAGATGAATCAACTCATTGTTGCAGATATCAAATGGTTCAAATCACCGACTACAATAAACAATATCAAATACATAAGATATACTGAAAAAGACAAACTGTGGAGATTACTTTATTCACCCAGATAAACTAGGTATTAAAATACATAAGAGCCGGAGTGTAGGTTTTAACCCTGAACATAAATTATTTACACACGAATCTTATAATATAAAATAGACAATAGCGAGAGCATAAAACATAAAACATATAAACACAGAGATTTTCCCCTGGATCCCAAATCGGGATGACCAGCTTGATTTTTCATTATATTCCTTTTAGTGTTACAACACATATATATACATGTCGAAGCATACATTAACCCTAATCCATTAACCCTGGATTAGAACATAACCGTAGTTCCCTTGACCAAATCTACAAAAATACCAAGGGTCGCAAACCATCATACCCCAAAACCATGTGCAAAACCATGCACAAAACCATGGATGTGGACTAACCATTGGAAATTAACGACCAAAAATTTTCACCAGGGCACTACCCCGGACCCCCACAGGGGGGGTTATCGCCCCCGCGCGTGCTTAGTCATGGAAAGAATATAACACTTACCCAACATTCTCCCACTTGTTGTTTTCTTTCCACAAGGGGCCACATGAGAGCTTAGTCATTGGCCCAATTCTTCAACACCCATTGTTTCTCTACACCAAGAGAACTTCTGAGTGCTAATAGACTTCGTCAATGCATCTGCAACATTCTTCAAAGTGTCCACCTTTTCCAGCAACACCCTTTTAGCCTCAACCATATCTCTAACAAAGTGATATTGAACACCAATGTGCTTTGTCTTTAAATGATAAGCAGAGTTCTTAGCCATCAAAATTGCACTTTGGCTATCACAGCCTATCCTTATAACTTGCTGTACCAACCCCATACTTGAACACAATCTCTGCAACCAAATTTCTTCCTTGCTTGCATGAGTGGCTGCTATGTATTCTGCCTCTGTAGTTGAAAGAGCCACTATAGACTGTCTTTTACTCATCCAACTCACTACGCCTCCAAATAGGCTAAACACATACCCACTTGTAGATCTTCTTTGGTCCAGATCTCCAGCCCAGTCTACATCAACGAAACCATGAATGTCCAACATTATTTCCAATTCTGGTCTTCCTTGGTAGCACAAGCCATAATCACTAGTGTCACGTAAATATCTGAAAACCCATTTCATTGTTGTCCAATGCTCCTTTCCTGGGTTTGACATAAACCTGCTCAATACTCCTTGCAAGTGCGATGTTTGTCTAATCACAGACCGTACATACATGGGCCTGCCACTTTGCATATGGAACACGAGACATATACTCCTCTTCTTCTCGTGTCTTGTGACACTATTCAGCAGACAGGTTTACACCTACAAGAATAGGAACATTCACTGGTTTACTATCCTGCATATTGAACCTCTGCAATATAGTCTTGAAATACTTCCTCTGGTTTAACTAGAGCTTCCTCTTTGCCTAATCTCTCTTAATTTCCATGCCCAAAATATAGTTTGTAGCATCAAGATCCTTCATGTCAAATTTGGAGAACAGTTGGGTTTTCAAATATTGGATAATTTCTTTGTAATTTCCAATCAACAACATATCATATACATAGAATACCAAATAAATAACATGGTCACCAATTAATTCAAAATAAACATAGTGATCCTCCTTGCTTCTAGTAAAGCCAAGTCCCCATATATAGGTATCAAATTTTTGATACCACATCCTTGGTGACTGTTTTAACCCATACAAAGACTTCTTCAACCTGCATACTAGTTCTTTCTTACCCTTTACCATAAAGCATTCAGGTTGCTTCATTTATATCTCCTCTTCTATATCCACATGAAGAAATGTTGTCTTCACATCCATTTTTTCTATCTCAAAATCAAATGCAGTAGCAACAGATAAAAGTAATCTAATAGAAGTAACCTTGGCAACAGGAGAAAAAATATCACCAAAATCAATTCCCGGCACCTGGGAATAACCTTTTGCTACCAACGGAGCTTTGTATTTCTCCACCTTGCCTTCTACATTCATCTTCTTCTTAAACACCCATTTGCTCCCAATGGGCTTCCTTCCAGCTGGCAACTCCACCAGATCCCATGCCTCATTTTTGTGTAAGGATGCCATTTCATCAACCATGGCCTCCTTCCAGAGTTTTCCATCCTCGGAATCTACTGCCTCCTTGACTGTTCTGGGATCATCATTAGTTATAGTTAAGGCAAAACCTGAATAGAAAGCAGATGGAATATACCTTTCTGGTTGCCTTCTTTCCCAAACTGATCTTCTCAAAGCTGGAGTTTGTGGCTCTTCCTCTTCTAAATCTTCTTCTGCTATAGAGTCTGATTCATCCTCCTTTAGCTCAAACTCTATATTCTCAGGTTCCTTTGGTATGATTTCATGTTTAACAACATCTTTCACCTCTCTAAACACCACATCTCAGTTGTACACAACCTTCCTTGTTCCAAGGGTTCCAAAGCTTGTAGCTTTTAAACCATCCTTAGCACCCAATAAAGATGCCTTCCCAGTTGGCTGTCAAATTGGTCCTTATCGCACAGGAACATGTACATATGCATCATCCAAATACCCTTAGATGTGAAAGAGAGGGTTTCTTACCAGTCCATACCTCATGTGGAGTCTTATCCTCCAACACTGATGAAGATGATCTGTTAACCAGATAGCATGCAGTCTCCACTGCCTCTGCCCAGAATTCTTGTCCTAACCCAGTACAATTGAGCATGCTTCTTGCCTTTTCCATCGGTGTTCTGTTCATTCTTTCTGCAACTCTGTTTTGCTGAGGTGTGTATGGAGTAGTCTTCTACCATGCTATACCACACTTCTTACAGAACTCTTCAAATTCCTTCTTGCAGAGCTCCCCACCATTATCTGTCATCAGCACCTTTATCTTCTTCTCTGTCTCGTTTTCCACCAAAGCCTTAAATTATTTAAATCTGTCAAAAGCTTTAGATTTATTCCTCAAGAAAAATATCCATGTATTCCTTGAGAATTCATCTATGAATGAAACATAGTACACAGACTTTCCTAGTGATGGAACTGACACAGGTCCAACATATCACTATGCACAAGTTGTAATATCTTGTTCATCCTCTTAGCACCAAAAGGAAAAATCACCCGATTCTGCTTCCCATATACACAATGTTCACAAAAATCGAAATCCATAGAAAAATTAGACATAACTTCTACCATACCATTTCTATGCAGTATTTGAAGGCCCTTCTCTCCAACATGTCCAAGCCATTGATGCCATAACATGGTCTTTTCTCCAAGACAGCTGGGCTTTCCACTCCACTTTCAGGAACCACATAACTGTTACACCCATCAATAACAGTGCTACCTTGTAGCTTGTACAGAGTTCCAGTCCGAACTCCCTGCATTAATACCAGTGCTCCCTGAGCCATCTTGTAGGCATGTTTCTCGAACACTATTTTTACACCTGCATCATCCATCTTCCTTATAGAAATCAGATTTCTGGCCAATGCAAGAATATGTAGAACAATAGGAAGTGTTCTAATCCTTCCACCTTCCAGCTTCATCTTGAACTTTCCACATCCGGCGATTCTGGCCTTCGTATCATCCCCTAGGAAGACATCACCATCATATTTTTCATACTTGCAGAACCACTCCCTATGGGGATTGAAGTGAAAGGATGCACCTGATTCAATCCACCATGACTCATGATCTATATGTGTATTTGAAGAAGAAGCCAAATACACATCCGCACCTTCATCTGAGGTGGTTTTTGCCGCTGCAGAAGGAGCATCATCAGATCACTTTCCTTTCTTAGGAGCTTTAGATCTGCAGTCCTTTCTGTAGTGCCCTTCCTTTCTGTATTTCCAGCACACCTTTACAAACTTTCCAGGATATTTAGATATCCCTCTAGATTTCGATCTCCCACTCGAAACCTTATCTTGTTTCTGTTTTGGGACCTTCCTCGTATAGATAAGGCATCTCCATTCTAACCCTCCATATTTCTCTGTCTCATTTCCTCCGACAGCAAGGCTGAGTCAATGTCATCAAAATTCAAGGTAGTTGTATTGCTACCTATTGCAATAACTAGACTGTCCCATGAGTCTGGTAGAGAACACAACAAACTGATGCACTTATCTTCATCTGATATTTTAATATCAACAGATGACAGTTGACTTACCACAGTATTGAAGGCGTTCAGATGCTCTGTCACCGAGTCTCCATCCTTCATTCTTAGGTTCTACAGTTTTTTCTGCAGGAACAATCTATTCACCAGAGACTTAGATTGGTACAAATTCCCAAGTTTTTCCCACAAATTCTTTGCCGTAGCTTCCCGAGATACATTCAAAAATACTGAATCCGAGACACACAATCGTATTGTGCTCTTAGCCTTTTCATCTAGTTTCTTCCAGTCTTCATATGACATTGTTGTTGGCTTAGTACCTAGATCTACCGCGATCCACTAATCTTTATCCACCAGCAGATCCTCCATCTTGAACTTCCATAACTCAAAACTCTGACCATTAAATTTCTCGATCTCTATCTTCCCGCCGCTCGCCATCTTCTTTCACCGCAAGAATCGATCCCGTAGATCTCCCACTAAATAGGGTCTACCTCAGACCCGAGAAAAAAAACTTCAACAGCAAAGGGATCCCCTTGAAGCTGAAACAACTCTGATACCAAATGTAGGTTTTAACCCTGAACAGAAATTATCTACACAATTATTATAACAGAAAATAGACAATAGCGAGAGCATAAAACATAAAACAGATAAACACAGAGATTTTCCCCTGGATCCCAAATCGGAATGACCAGATTGATTTTTCATTATATTCCTTTTAGTGTTACAACACATATATATACATGCGGAAGCATACATTAACCCTAATCCATTAACCCTAGATTAGAACATAACCGTAGTTCCCTTGAATGGATCTACAAAAATACCAAGGACCAAAAACCATCATACCCCAAAACCATGCACAAAACTATGGACGCGGACTACCTACCGAAAATTAAGGACAAAAAAGTTTCACAGGGGCGCTGCCCCAGACCCCGATAGGGGGGGCTACCACCCCCCCTGTGACCCCCCCATTGCGCCCAATGCAAAAGGGGGGCTATCGCGCCCCCTCTTACCCCCCTGCACGTGATTAGTGGTGGAAATAATATAACACATACCCAACATGGAGTAGAAGAACCTAACATTTTCATGTGTGGGGTCCCATGACACAATTAAATAGAAAACTTAAACTTACCAAATAAACTAACACAAATCTACAAAACGACATGTATTATTATGTGTTGAAGATTTTAGGTTGGATTTACCCTGCAAATATAGGGTGATCTACAATCTTCGTGAAGATGGGGACAACTTTAAGAGTTTAGGGTAGTTTTACCCTACAAGTCTAGGGCACTCTACAACCTCGACAAAGATAGGGACAACTTCAAGAGTTCAGGTTGGTTTTACCCTGTAAATCTAGGGCGCTCTACAACCCTAGTGAAGATAGGGACAACATGATGCATACATTGTTAACAAATGTAAACAATATTTTAATGCTAACAATAAATTAGGCACATAAAGCATAGGCAGTAACAAAGCACATCTAAATACAGATAAAGAGGTAGGATATAGCCAACTTTACATGGGTTGTGCCCATTTTAATTACAGTTATCTTCACAGAAAGAGGCAGGATGTACTGGACCATAGAGAGAGAAAAAAAAAACAATCAGCACCATATTTCCATCGACAATAACATCTCTAAAGGATTAAGGAGTTACGGCCAGTTTTACCCTGCAAGATAGTTTAAAAAGGTACCAAAAGGTCCATTATACCATTTTTGATCTCGTGGACGTCATTAAATTTCTTCAATTAAATTCAATCTAGTTGAAATGTGCACAACGAGATCACTTCACATTCTATAAAGAAAAAAACCTTCAAGAAAAGGAAGAGGAAAATCAAACATCAATTGAATAGAAAAAAGAGGATGAGGGACTTAAAGAGACTCAAAAAGAAGAAAAGTGGGAAGAAAAGGTTAGAAATAAAATCAAGGAGTTCAAAGAAAAATCTCTAGAAACAATTTTAGATGAGGACCGTGCTAAACAAAAGTCTGAGAAAAATAGATTTCCTGACGCATAAGGTTATCATTGATGCCATTAGAATTGTTGAAGCAAGCCCTAATATTCCCTAGGTACATGAATGAAAAATTATATTCTGATGGTGAGGAAATATCATGGAGCAAGAAGTTCATTTGAGAAGTTGACGATGAGTACATTCAAGATAGCTTCAATCTTAGTGGACTTACTATGATCATGATCTTGACTTGACTTTAGATTTGGAATCCCCCAGTGAAACACTTTTCTAAAGATGAAAGAGAAACACACAGAAAATTTCTCTCTTTTAACTTTGGAGCACGTTAAGAAATTCTAAAATATAATTATTGCTATGTATTCCAACAAGATGATATTCTAACTTAGAAACAAAATGTACTGGTAGAATTTGTTCAAGAGATGTTGTATATCAAAGCAATATTTTTGCAACATTTTCCACACCTTTTTTTAATGGCATACCCATACATCAAACCTATGAATACCTAAAGCACATGCCATGGTCAGAGTTTGAAAAATGTAGCTACAAATATGGTTACTCAACTATATAAAAAATAAGCCTTATTATCAACCACATGATTGCTTATAGTGCTAGATTGTGATAAAAAAATTGCCAAAATTAAAAGACATATATATATATATATATATATATATATATATATATATATATATATATATATACAGATATAGATATCTGTTTGTGTGTGTGTGTGTGTGTGTGTGTGTATTGCTGCATAGGTCGACTCAAATACTCATGTTGGCCCTCCAACCCCAAATGATATGTCTCTTCAAAATAGTCAAACAAGTATAAATACAAATTTGGACTCCTCATTATAGGTCATAAACCTAGCTCTGAGATACATAACAAGTGAAAAAAAAGAAGTAAGAGGGTTCATAACTCATGAACCAAGGAAGTAAGGATAACAGATATTATCTAAAGTTTGGAATTTTTTGGTGAATCCCCTATGGTTTCATTGTATTTGTTGTGGCTCATTTGGAGCAAGATTTCAAACTGAAATAACTCATACTCTCAGACCTATGGTAAAGGTGAAGATAAAACTTGTTCTTGATGTGTCAACAAACTTTTAGGAGCTCAGATATTTGAAAATAAGCCACTTCAAGGGGGAAACCTCCAATACATTACATTAATGAACAATTCTTGGATGATACAAATGACCAAAACCTCCTTCTATATATAGGAGTCCATGGGGCCAAAATATAATCCTAGTGAGGCCACAATGTAATACGAGACGACCTAAAAATAACAATGTAAGGGCACAATAATAACAATATGGGGGTTACAGGGGTACAAAAATAACAATAATCGGGGATACACTAACATAATAAGGGACTACACTATTAATATAGGGACTTAACATGCCCCTCTCCTTCAAACAAGTGTTGTCCTCAGCGCTTGATTATTTCTTGATGCTTCTATATAAAATTCTCATCCTCCCATGTGGAATCTTCTACAGGAACGTTCTTCCACTTGATAAGATACACTAAAATTTATTGTACTTGTCAATTTCTTGTTTCTGTGGCTGCTTCAGAACTTCTTTTGATGTGATGTTGATCTTCCTGTTGTTTTATTTGATTCTGCACCAAAGTTAGGTTATCGTTTGAGAGTTGGAGAAGTTGTTGTTGATGCTCGATGTGATCTTCCACTACTTTATCATCCATATTAGATTTTATTTGATCCTTCAAACCATCCAAATTAGCCTCCATTTTTTCTTTTAAACCATCTATGTCATCTTCGGTTGCTCTTCGTAAGATCGAAATTTGTTGCACTTGGTACCATAATTTTGATATCTCATACTCCAATTCTTCTTCTTCATGCATCATAGTATAAATTTCTGAGGGATTAATGATATGGAATTATTTTTGCGAGCCATTATAAAACCCAATACTAATAAAAATTCTTCATTATGCACTTGGAATCACTTCAAACTGCTTTTTCAAACAAGACTTATGCAAGTTGAAAACAAGTACACACCTTTTTCTTTCTTTTGAGGAGCTCAATATTGAAACTGAATTATGTCTATGATTCTGGATCTTCAATATCTGAAATTTGGCCCTGTAGTAGTCCTCTAAATATTCTTTCAAATTCCACATGTCTGACTTGATTTGGATTCTTCAAGACAAAGTTATGTCCAATCTCCCACAATGACCTAAATATGGACTGATTTAGTAGAGCAAAATTGTACAACTTGCCACGTGTTACTGTTTCACCCTTTGGCTCTGAAATTGATAGAAAAGAAACTACAGTCCATGTACTTGCGACCAATTTTTACGACACTCCAATCCGATGCTCAGAGAAATAGTTATGAATCTTTTCCCATGATCACCTCTTTGAGATGAAATTCGGGAACCTGAAAAACACTACCTTCCACAGATCATATCTCTGAAAATATTTGGAAACAAGCTCTGAAATGTTTTGACGATGTTCCTCAGGTTTGGGGCTTCGTACTTGAAGAATTTAAGCTTCTAAACCTTCGTATAAAAAACGTTATTATGTAATTACCACGATGACCTGTTGAGGTTAAATTCAGGAGCCTGCAAAATGAGCTAAATTGTAAAGATCATATCTCTGACAATATTGCAAGCCAAGCTCTGATACCAAATGCTCCTCAGGATTTTTTCTTTGTACTCTAAAAATTTCAGATTTTGAACCTTCGTAGAAAAATATTTATAGCAAAAATGTCACGATGACCTGTTTGGAGCAGCGAAACCCTAGAATCCAAAGCTCTGATACCAAGTGTTGTGAAACCAGCTCCAAAAATAGAAGAAAAGAGATATCAAAGCCTTATAAATAAGCCACTTCGAGGGGGAAAACTCCAATACATTACATTAATGAACAGTTCTTGGATGATACAAATGACCAAAACCTCCTTCTATATATAGGAGTCCATGGGGCCATAATATAATCCTAGTGAGGCCACAATGTAATCCTAGACGACCTAAAAATAATAATGTAAGGGCACAATAATAAAAATATGGGGGTTACAGGGGTACAACAATAATAATAAGGGGGGATACACTAACATAATAAGGGACTACATTATTAATATAGGGACTTAACATTGTTGTGAAGACCCTAAACCTTGGAAAGTGCAGACATATCATATGTCTTGGAGAAACAACATTAGTGTCCTTTGAACCTGCCTCGTCTGTATCTCTCGAGTATATTCTTGTTGGAGCATCCTTGAATATAATTTAAATACCTTGAAGCCATCATTGAAGAATTTTTTTGTGCGGTGTTGGAGCAAATTTATTAACCCTTGTTGGACCGATTATCTATGAAGAGGAAACATTGTTGAAACCTTGATGAAGTAGATTTGAAGAAGATTGTTTGTGCAAACCTAAAGAGTTTGGGAGACACATACAAGAATTGTTGGAGTTGACCTTGTTGTATTAGCCCCTGAAGTATTTCATAGACCATTTTAGGCATTCACTAAATCAAATCTTGGATTCATTTTCAAGAATCGTTGAAGAACACATTGGAAGCCCTGAAGCAATGCTAAAACCATTTTGAAGAATTGAAGCATATTGAAAGGGTTGGAGCCCTAGACGATTGGATTCCTCACACATGGTTGGATCTATAGTCTACAATTGATGAGGTTGGAATTCAAGTCCTAGAAATATAAAATAGTCCACGACTATACTTTATTCATAGAGTGATTTCATTTTCTTCGAAGTTTTGGGATAAGATAGAAAGAAATGGTTTCCTCGATAAGTTTCTTGTGAAAAGCCTAATTCCCTCATTGCATTATGTGACAATGGGGGATAACTTAACACAAGGAGTTATATCTCAACTGGCTATCACAATATTGTTGAGAATTTGTTTCGTTCCATACTAGCATGTGCCTTGTTAAACCTCGCAAGGTAAGATGCACTAATCTATGCCAATGGGCTTATTTGGGAATCTGGATACCATCTTCAAATGTGATGAAGAATCCTTGGTTTTCCCATGAGATTTCCCTTTGAAGAAAAAACAGTGACCATTATGTTGACCAGGAAAAACAAAACCCTTGAGGGTAGATTGTGACCATAAAAAGAAATGACTATATACACTCCTCCATCTCTAAACCATGTAATTCTGGGTGAAAAAGACAATGAGCTTGAACTTAAAAGGTCACAAAGGTCCACTGAGATTCAAAAAGCTATGATTCAAGAAACAAAACTAGAAATGCGCTGATACAAGGAGAAGTGTTTTTCAGTTACTAAAACACCACACAAATACGTGTTAACTCCTCATACGTGTCATCACTGCATATATCTCTTTTTTTTTTCTTTTTTTCTTTTTCCTGAATAAGACTAATTCTATTAAGAAAAAACATATGGTACAATCAGAGCTTGCAGAAAAGCGAAGCAAAAGAGAAAGGGAGCTAGAAATGATAGACTATCAACCTCGGTCCCAAAGAGCATCCATGGCATAAACAAAAAGATAACAAGGAGAACATAAAATAGAGAGCTAGACTAAAGAGTTGACCCAGAATGGGTAGAGTCTCCCAATTGAAATTTTATCCCTTTCTTCTTACTAACTTTGACCCAGCCATTGTGACCTGGCTGGACAGGAACCACTTGAAAACTGTTCTGCGCAGAAGGAGGAGTCTCCTTGTCTGATTTGAGGAAAAATACTCATGAGTGCATTTCTGTGAGATCGAAGGAGCTGAAGGATCCTCGGGGTGAGCTGGGGGCGCGTCCTTTGGGTGTTCCATATTCTCCCCTTCCACTTCAATATCCTCCTCATCAGAGCTAGAGGAATCTATGTCATCCATAGCAGGTCTATCACATGGTTTCTAGCTCTTGGATTTGCGATAGATGTTCTTCTTTTTGTCGAGGAAAATTGCACATGTATTCTGGAGATGCCCTGTCTGATGGCAATGGCGACACCTGAAGGCAGTGTTCTCATAGTCGAAGGTTTGCATCCAATGAAAGTCCCCAATTTTGGGGTTGATTTGATCAGGGAGCCCTTTACTAATGTCTATTTCCGTGCATATTATGCCAAAAGTATATATGCCTTTCTCCCCTCGAGAGGTGTCCGTAGCTTGGAAGTAGCCTAAGGTGTCCCAAATCCCTTGAAAGATAGCGAAATGCCATAAATCCGCAAGGAAATTTGGAAGCCTGACCCAAATGGGAAGCTTGGTGATGACAGCTGAAGAGGGGTCGAAATCTGGGAACCAAAGGGTGAGGAATAGTCCTACTGATCCCCAAAACCAATGATCTCCTCTTAAGGCTTTCTAGTAATCTTCGTTGAAGGCAAAGGCAAAAATAAAGAATCCTTTTGAGCATAAGAAGACCTTGCTATTGTTGGTCCAGTTGGAGTGGATCCACTAGTATATGTCGGCAGTAGGAGGCCATAGTCCATTAAATCTGCATATGATTGATGTTTCTGCAAAAATTTGATATTGATCATCCAGAGATGGATGAGTGATTTAAATGGAGGGATTTTCCTCCATTTTGTCCACCAAGAAAGGCTCAGGAGCCTCAGCTGGTTGGGAAGTCTTCTTAGAAGGTTATGCATGAACTACATCTTTATAGGAGAAAGCAAGAGCCAAGGAGGTCTGCCCAGATGCTCCTCCTCACAGACGTAGGGTGAGCATCACTAAAGCATCTCTTTCAATACTGTAATAAGACAAGGGAAGAGGGTGTTCGAGCTATTTACCTTCGTAAGTCAATCATTGAAGGGCTAAGTGGATACCCAACCTGAGTTCAAGCTCTCGCAGGAGGTCATGCACCAGATCTTAAGCACACACCCAGAGCAACAACGTTTTGACGGAGAGAAGTGAGATTTGGATCTGAAATCCAGAGGGTGAGTGGTCTGAAGTCCTCAACATTCCGCTTCGATTTTGTGACTGATCTATGCCTATTCCTTGCATCCCTGAATCTGTGAGTCTTTTTGCTTTGATTGAGGCTAGAAGATGAGAGTGGCCCTCCTAGATCTGAGTAATTTCGACCTGTGGCAAAAACTTAACAGATCTGTTCAGCCCATTCATGTAGCAGAGCCTCTGTAGTGTCGCAACAGTGGTCGAGACTGCAGCTGTTGTCCCTTCTTGGACACAGAAGGAGGCAGCATCTTGCGCGAACTTTGTTGCTGCTTGAGCTCCAGAGTTGCATTCTGGAGTGTCCCCATGACCCTCGTGCTGAACGGTGCTGATGACTGCTTGGCGAGGAGTTACGAGAGCCAGAGATGATGCAAGAAAACGAGGGAGCCGTAGTGTGCTATGGCTGTGAAATCTTCGAGTCTCCTTGATCTACCAAGGTGACTGTGGCGGTGGAGCCGAATGCATCTGGAGTTATTGCAGAGTCGACGTCGGTGGCCCAACATTCAGAAACCCTAGCGCTGGCCATGGTTTTCTTTGAATTGTGCATTGTATATAATCTCTTAATCAATAAGCAAAATAAAATAAAAATTGGAGGACATAGGCACCTAAAATAGTAGCTCGTAGTCATTTCACTGGTAAGATTTACATAGTGTTAAACCATTGACCATGTTTCCATTCTAGCTATGGTCCGCTCTGACAAAAAAATGGTAGGAACCTCAGAAAGATAGAGGCCCAATGGAAGCATCGAGTTATTTTGATGAAGTAGATATTCTTCATGCACCTAAGCCAAAGGAAGACCATTCCTTACAGTGTAGCCCATCTGGACATGCTTTTTGAAGCATTTCGAAAGGGAGAAAGGCAATGGAAAGAAAATGTCCTTGTACTCATTATACATAAGGTTTTGTAGGAATACTATTGCATTTTAACTGTACGATTAACTAATAATTGAATGTACATAATAGGATATTTTGTGGGAAACTATTGTACTGTTATGAAAATCATGATAATTTTCAAAATTAAGAATAAAGTCCACAAAAATATTCCCAAAATTCGCTGAATCTTCCACAACTTTGCATTCCTTCCAATCTAGGCTAGGATGCACTAGTACAAAACCAAAGTTGAGATGCGCTAGTCTAATTCGAAAGGTAAGATTCATTAAGTAAATTCACGCTACATTTTACATTGCTACGAAGGATTACCCTTTTTTTTTCGTTCACATGAAATATGTATAGATCACGTGAAATTGACAAAAATAAAATTCAGTTATGATAAACAAAACCAAGGACATAATATAATAGTTGTATACAAAGTTTATGCATTCAATGCCAAAATCTTCTATGAGGGAAGAGTATACCATGAAGGAACAAGAAAATAAAATGAATCCACAAACAAACAACTACTAGGCATTGACACAACTAGCAGTTGTCGATAGCATTACGTAAGCTTCTACTCTAGCTTTCCTGATCAGATTCTTCATCATCATAGTATTCATCATCCTCTACACTAGCATCCTGATATTTCATGTATTAAAACACCAAATCATTAATGTTTCTCTCTACTTCACTGAATTCCATCTCATCCATTCCCTCACCAGTGTACCAGTGCAAGAACGCTTTTCTCCTAAAAATGGTGGTCAACTACTTGCTCACTCTCCTAAAAAATTCCTGAATTGATGTTGAGTTCCCAATGAACGTGGACGACATGGAGAGGCCTTTAGGCAGGATATCACATCCACTAGATTTCACATTGTTGGGTATCCATTCCACAAAGTATGAGGAATTCTTTTTCTGAGAATTCATCACATGTTCAACCACTTATTTGGTGCTCATCTTGCCTTTGAATATGGCAGATGCAGTTAGATGCCTTCCATGACGGGGATCTGCAACACACATCATATTCTTGGAATCTCACATGTGTTATGTCAGTTCCTGAACACTGAGGGCTCTATATTTTTATGAACCACGTGAAGTCAACGGGGGAAATCCCACCATAAAGAAATGAGGATAGGGGAAGGGGATGAAATTCATTTCCAGCTTCCTTAGATATGAGTTAATATTATGAGGGAACCTCAAGTATAAGGTGACTTCATTCATTTTTGTAGATATCAGATGGTTCAAATCACCGACTGCAATAAACAATATCAAATATATAAGATATAATAAAAAAGACAGACTCTGGAGATTACTTTAATCACCCAGATAAACTAGGTATTAAAATACATAAGAGTTGGAGTAGAAGAACCCAACATTTTCATGTGTGGGGTCCCATGAGACAATTAAATATAACACTTCAACTTACCAAAGAAAATAACACAAATATATAGAACAACGTGTATTAATATGTGTTTAAGAGTTCATTCTCGATTTACCCTGCAAATCTACGGCGCTCTACAATGCCGGTGAAGATAGGGACAACTTCAAAAGTTCAGGCTGATTTTACCCTGCAAATCTAAGACGCTCTACAACCCTAGCAAAGATAGGGACAACTTCAAGAGTTCAAGCTGGTTTTAGCCTATAAATCTAAGGTGCTCTATAACCCCGGTGAGGATAGGGACAACTTTGATGCATACATTCTTAACAAATGTAAACAATATTTTAATGCTAACAATTGATTAGGCACATAAAGCATAGGTAGTAAAAAATCACATCTAAATACAGATAAAGAGGTAGGATAGACCAAACTTTACATGGGTTGTGCCCACTTTAATTACAGTTATCTTGATAGAAAGAGGTAGGATGTACTGGACCACAGAGAGATAAAAAACCAATCAACACCATATTTCAATGCGAGCGACACTAAAATTTCTAAAGGATTAAGCATTTATGGCTTGTTTTACCGTGAAAATGTTGGGCTCAGATTTCATAGGGATAAAGCCAGATTTAGATAGCTTGTGCCCATTTAGCTATAGTAGGCTTCATAGAAAGCAACAGGATGCTTTGCAATGACAGAGACAACAAACCAAATTAAAGACATTTACTGAGTACAAAAAAACCCATTAAAACTCACATTTAGATGGTTTTTCTCTGGTTTACTTATTGATTGCACCCTAATTCAAAGAGGTCATATACACATCATGTAGAGATGTGAACTAATGTAATACAGTGTCGTTCAAGTACAACAACGTAGAAATGAATCCCATTTGAAGAGAATAACATTTACGCTGTAAACCGAGCTTTTATATGCGTTACTAGATGCATTTGTGAAACTATTTATATGAAACCTCGAACTTATCAGTATCAAGTCACGTGTAAAAAGGCTTGAGAAATCATACTTACAGCTAGTAGTTTTGAGCTTGAGAGTCCTGAAGAAGATGTCGTAAAGGGCCTCATTGTCTAATACCATACACTCATGTTCATTCTCCACCTGCTGATGCATAGAGAGTGTTGGATTGTAAGGCTCGACCACTGTATCAGACACCTTTGGAGAAGGGAAAATAGAGAAGGTAAGCATCATTCTATGAGGCTACTCCTCCATGATCTTGGAGATCAAAAGGGTTCCCATCCCAGATCGAGTATCTCCTCCCAAATAATGTCACACTTGAAACCCTATACAGCAAAAAACCACAACAATTTTCACAACTAAAAACCTACATTCAAATAATAAGGTCAAGGGTTCCAATCTCAAACACATATACCTTGAAGATAATCATATTTTTCTGCCTCCTTCCTGACTACATCTAGCACGGAATCTATGAGCTCAATACCCAGTGACCAACACTGTTATACTCGCTAACGCAATCAATAGAATTCACCAACGCACTTCGAAACATTCAAACTGGAAAATTTATACAAAAATTTAAGGTGGAGAGGCCAAGGGACTCATATATGGAGGCAATCAACTCCAACTTCCAAGCCCCAACTAGTAAAAAATGGGGGAAAATTCCTCCAAATTCCAAGCCCCAAATAGTAAAAAATGGGGGAGAATGTCACTCCAATCCCCCTGACCCAATAAAACTTGGGGAAAATGCCATTAAAATCTGCTCCAAACTGGAAAATTTGGAGGTGAATCCATGGTTTAAGGTTTATGCACATTTGTTTTTTAGGCTACAACTATTAATTAATTATTTTTAAAATTATTATAGGGCTAACTATATAAAACTATACAAAATGGGTTTTATATAAAAAATTTGCCCCTCCAAAATCTAAAACCCTTTAGAATTCACCTTTCGGCTAAAATTCGCCCCTAAAATTTTCCTTGAAGTGACTCATTTCACTAGTTTCAATCCCACTTCTTCACCCCTGTGAGCATCACCCGATGAAATGAGTGCTAAGTGAACTATTCAAAAATCATGAGAAATTAGTCAGTTACTACTACCTCTCATGGAAATGGTCATAGATGAATGACTTACTCAATTCAGTGGAATCCCAAAAATGATATCTAATATAATTCACTACGGAAACTCCTCATACTTAAGGATACAAAATAACAGATGATACGAGATGGAATTTATGATTTATAATTTTATCATTTTGTTCTTCATCGTGGATATTATTACTATCCTATGTCATTTCAAGATTCATATCATGAGATAACAAACTTGAAGAGAATTGAGAGTCCCCATGGAAAGTTTCCACATTGTAACTAGTACAACACAAAGGATAGGGAGGTAAATAGGAAGAAGTGTTCATAAGATATTCTTCTTTGATTGAAATAGATTTAAGATCTAAATCCTTTGAAACAAAATATTCTTTAGAAAATGAAATATCATTTGATGCACTTGGGAATTCATCATCATATGTATCAATGAATTCATCCTCACTGGAAATATTGTGTCACAATACTTGAGATTGATTAGGAAAACTGATCACTTTTGATTTACTACCAAGATTACAAGATTCAATATCAGCCAAGAATGAGGAAACACCATCTTCACACTAAGTATTTTGAAAAAGATAATAAATATTGAAAGAATCTTCAACTTTCTACCCCCCTACCTGCGCAATGTGGTTATCCTACACTTGGTCACTGCTTAGATTTGAGAGATATCAATTTGGAAGATTAAGGGACAAGGGGTAGTGAAAATACATGGTAAAGGATGACACATATCTGAATCATATTCAAGACTTAATTTATGAGCAACAATATCTTCTTGCGAAATGGAGAAATTATTCTTCACCATAGGATTCATGAACCATTCTACGATTTCTTCCATGGGATGTGAATCATAAAAAAAGAGGGATGATGAGAAAATGGATTAGAAATTTGATTTTCATCTTTCGAAAATTTATTATTATTGCAAGGAGGAACCCAAATCAACACTAAAAAAGGAGGAGGGAAATGAACAAAAGTAGTAGATTCCTCCTATGAAATTAGAGGTGTCTCATGATTTATAAGAGTTGGGGAAGTAGACACATCAGGGGGTTTAGGCTCATTGTGCAGAGAGATATGAACCAAATGCTCAATCTTTTATTTCAATAAATCCCAATCTGTTTCTTCTCAAGGAATTTCACAACAAATGTGAAGAAATCGCTCAGATAAATCCTTTAGTAATTTATTAGGCTTCATTATTAACTAGTTAATTCTTTTAAGAACATCCTGTTAATCATACCTATTTAGGCTTGATAAATCTCCCATAGGAAATGATAAAAATAATGGAAGGGAGTGGATGTTAAGGTATGGCACCATCGATTAGCATGACCTTCACGGTTGAGGAAGAAAAGCACAGAAGAAAAATCTTCATCATCAATTTTGTAATATTCATAAAATTTAAGAAAATAAAAAATGCTCTTGGTTATGGACGTTCCATCCTCACCATCAAACTTCAATTGAGACAAGTGATAAAGAGACTCACCGAGGATTGAAAATTGACAAAATGGATAAGTTATATTATAACCCAATAAATATGATTTTAGAATGATCCATTAAAGATAACATATTAATAATAGACTCACTAGCCACAACTTGTCATATGGCCCTCATTCTATTACCATTTTTCTTACGGTGCTGGAAATTTGTCAGAAAAGGGAGTCCCCCCGATGTGAAGTCCCAATAAGACCTCACATTGTTTAGAGTGGGAGCCCCTTCCAAATTATCATCCTGAATGATGTGTATCCTTGTAGAATTTCTTTGGCTGCAAAGTTGAACATAAAAGAGTAATATACAAGTATTTTTGGATCAACAAGTGAGTATTCCTTGTGAAATGTTCAACTGCGAAAAGTATCAAGGTCCTTCTAACGAAATGGAAAAGAAAAGTGGGACCTTTAAATACAAGTAATAGTACTAATATAGAAAAGACACATGCACATATACGTAAGAATGAATTGTTGATCAACGAATGAAATAGTTCACAAGGAGGCAATGAAACCATATGCAACACAAAAATTCAAATAATAGTATTACAATATTCATGATATATGCATGAAAGCGGGTTGGCTTAACAAGCTTATGAATTAAGTAAAAGTTCGAAGATACATCAAGGAAATTAACACCACTAGCCCCAATAGTGGAGCATTAAAGAAGTCACTCACTCCTCCAAAACAAATATCTTCCTCTCCAATTCTTGGTAGGAGGAGCCAACATGAAAACTAATTTATTTGAGAAATGAGGGTATATATATATAAAATGGGGTGAACATTCACCTCCCTTGTGACTCTTGGACTACCCTCATGATGGTTTGACTTCTCAATGACCTTTCAACTTTCTACATGACTAGATGACTCCTGAAATTTCACTTTACTTTACATTTATCCAATATTGAATTTACATAATCCAGAAATGATGTGGAAAATGATGACACGTGGTCAAACATGAAATAAATTTTATGACATGGATTACATCATGTTTGGTAGTGCCAAGTTGTCCTTCTCACCACTTTTTCTTCATTAAAAGATGTATCCAATACTTTCTCTTCATGTGAGATATGCATTGTTCTTCATACCTTCCCTCAAAAGGGTTGTGAATCGTATGGATTTTTCATGCATTCCTGATCTTTGGTATTTTATTGTAATCCAATGTTCCCTCATCTTCTTGCTTGATGATCATCTTATCTCCTCAACTTCTTAGGTGTCTTCTAGCATGATATCCTTCTCCATCTCCTTAATCATCATCTTTTCATGAAATATTAGAATACTTGCGATTGCAACCCACCCATGACAAGATGACATGAGTTCGATAAATCCCTAGCTTCATGAAATCACTTGTTAGGGCTACAATTGGTGAATGGTTGAGTAATTAACTCAGGGATTTCATAATTATAGAGGCGAAGGTTCAAGAATGAGGCTTCAGACTGCACAATATACATTTCAAGATTTCTAGGGTCAAAGGATTGTGCAATTGAGGGAATCAAGGGCTCAGACTCGAGGATTGAGCCTTGAGGCTATGAAATGTGCAAATCTAGAGGCCTTGGTAGAGGGAATGTTCAGTTGGGGGACTGAAGGGATCAAGATAGAGGCTTTAGGCTTCATATTTCATTGTGCACAGTTTTGAGGGCTTGGTCTAAGTGACTGTGTAGTTGAGGAACTCAAGAGGTCAAGCTTGAGGCTTGAAGTTTCCAAATATGTAGTTCAGACAAGAGAATAGTTTAGGAGATCATGCAGTTGAGTGGTTCAAGGATTAAATATTCATTCTTGAATAATGGAATTTTCCCAATGTGCATTTGTGGAGGGAGGGAGGCCAAGTGATTTCACAGTTGCACAGTTCAAGTGATCCAGGCGAAGGCTTGATGCCTAATACTGCGAAATGTGTAGAGAAGGTAGGTTGGAGGTAATGATTATGTAGTTCTAGAGGTCAGGAATAGGACTAAGCATTGATACTAAGAAATGCACAATTCAAAGAGAAAAGGTTAGGACTTGAGGTTTGATACTATGTAATTCATAGTTGAGGAAGGTTGAGTGAAGTCAAGTTTCTCAGAAATGAAATTTTCGGGATAGGGCTAAGTGTGGGATTAGTGAGGCTCAAGTGAGAAGAGATAAAACTAGATCATGATCACAAACAAGGAGTAGTCGATGAAATAACATTTATAAATAAATATAAAACAAGAACAACATGATTCCCTCAATGCAACAGCAAGGAAATTTACCTCTCCAACTGCGACACAAAAGATACACTCTGTGACGAAAGTGATGACACTTGTATGAAAATGCATGTAACTTTTGGAATGAGTGTAAAAAATGCCTATGTGACTAGTAGAACTCATAAACACTAAATTTACCCCATGAAACAAGCCAAAACTTAAATTTACATGATAAGTGATACTTCCCATGCTAAAATATGATATTTACTATATAAAGAGAAAAGTGTGGACGCCACTTACGATATGAGAATGACAATGAAAAAAATGCATGCTAAAGCCAAGATAACATGAAAATGGAACTATTTAGTATTAAATCAAGTAAAGGAGACATTTGAAAACATGAAAGCGACACTCGCAAAATTTAAGGGGCGTAAAAGAAAAAAACTGAAAAAATCGTTGAAACCAAAGTACAATCACAACCAAAAGTGAGAGATTGTTCATGAAAGTGCGCACTGACTCTCAAAATTGGTTTATCATTACACATTAAAATTTTTTATGGAATGTGTTGTGAATGTACAAGTTTTCGTAAAATAATGTGCCCATGAAATTTTTGCATATTGATCATGTGCGATTAGGTGACTTCAACACTTATAATCTAAGAGGGGGCTTAAGGAATCAGCCGACCAATAAGTGACTATGTAACAACCAATCGCACTATCCTCAGTAGGATCCAAAATTCAAGTGCAAAAACAATGTTGGAGGTTGTTTGTTGCAATGACAACACTTTACGATATAGATTTTATTTTCTAAACATCATAAAGTAATTCATCATGTCGTGATTCTTCATTTTGAACTTTAGAGGTAAAATCCCTTTCAATTTATCATGAGAGGCTCATTACCTATCAAGAATATACCATAAACATATAAAACAAAAATCAAAGTCATACTTTGGACTACTTTTGAATTAGAGGTTTTGATCGGCACATCTTCCTAGCTTCACCAGGTAATTATCAATGCAGACATACTAGGCTTAGGAAGCTTTATTTATACAATTATTTCTACAATCATAACACTCACAACATTGTGCATTTGAATAAACTAATTCAACTTATCAAGCATTAGATTCTAAATCAAAATTAATATTAAAGCCATAAAATTTGTTGTCAATATACATGTGACAAAATCTTTGGGCCAGGTTTTAGGTACATCTAACATTAAAATACCAAGTTATGAATTCATCTATTGTCATGTCAACAAATTTTTATTAAGAAATGTCAAACTCCATTAGGTCATCTATATAATCATAATATGCATTATTTTTGTCATTATACACCAAGTATAAGTCATATATGTTTCATGCATTGATGGTGAGATTATTGCATATTAAATCATAACTATTTATACTTCGACCATTGTGCCAAAGCCTATGATGCCAATACAAAATCAATATTGAATACCAATTAGTCACTGAAAGTTACTATTCCCACATAGCACTTTCATCAAGGAAAATAATCAATTATCAAATAAAAATTTAATTTTGAATCAATAAATTCAATCAATCCATAATTCAAAACATATCTATGAGCTGTCAAGCATCACATAAAAATTCCAATAAAACTAATCTATAGTAAACCGACAAGCCAAATCTTGTCAAACCCTTGTAACTGTTATCGAATATTGACATATAATAACTTCAATGATCAAATCAAAATAACATACGGATATACATATTTGGTCCACTGCAAACACAATTTTAATCAAAACATTCACATTCTCTATAGTAACTCAAACATTCAAACTTCTCTGCTCGTAGGAATTTCTATTTTCTGATCCATATCTATAGGACTCTCACACTTCAAGTGTGCTCATGGTTTTATGCATAGGGATTTAGTTTTTGTATCCTACAGGCACAACCACACCCATATGCCTTCTTCCATGTGGTTGGGAGGACTATAACCGCACTCTTAAGCCTTCCTCTATGTGATTTGGTCTTAGAGTGGGAGATATTTTCTTTTCTTAGACCAAAACTTGTTGCATACCAAAAACATCATATATTTTTCTATTTGGTTCCAAAAATATTACTTCAACAATAAATAATCTTCTATACATTTAATGCAAATGATAATAGGTTTAGAGATCTTATGGAGAGTTTCTCCCTATAAATAGGAAGTCACTTTAGTCAATACTAATAAAGACATCAACATGTCTATCATAATACTTTCATGCATTAGAAAAACTATTAGGTCATTAAATCAAACTATATGAGGTTCTAAAAAATATATTCATCATGTTAATAGCATTTTAGCATCAACTAATTCATCATCCCACATTAACATGAAATAAAATTTTCATGAGGGGTTAGAGTCATATGATTAGGGAAATTCACAAGTGTATTATAATACTTCAAATATTATAGTCACTACATCACTTATTTATCATATTACTCAACCATTAATTCAGGGAATTGAAATTTATTACATTGTCCAATTTACTAAGCTTATCAAAACCTAAACAGTGTCAACAATAATATCATGAATATCAATCTTATTATCACACTTTTATAATCGTTGTTATCATGCTTATCACAATCATTAACAATAGTATCAAGTCACCATATATCAAAAAATCAATTTATCTAGCCAAATTTATAAGATCAAGAAATCCATTATGTCTAAAATGTAAGATACTTTCAAAATATGTACCATATGTACCATAAATCAAACTTACTTTATTATGCTTGTAGAAGAAATTTGTGAAGGTGATTTTCAAATCATATGTAAGGGCTACCTTTCCATATAATATTGAATCTGAAAAAATATACTATACATACCTTATGAAATTCAGATACCCTTCCACTTTCTTATTTGACATAGTTAGTTGGAGTATTTTGTGAAAATTTCATCACATGCCTCATTCCTTTTTTAGTACTAGCTCTTCTCTTCCTACGGTAGCCATCTTTTACTGCACCTCAGATGATCCTAAGGGATCCGCTTATCACATCTCATCAAGAGGTTAGAAGTATCCAAATACCCTAATATATATGTAGGAAGTATGATCAATGATCTCATCAATAAATCTAAAAACAAATTAAAGACATGAAAGACATCAAGAAGTTACATAAATCGAAAAAGTACTGATATTTAATGAGATCTTATCATCTCCCTCTTGGGCGAGCCTTCAAGAGTCATTATTTTTCATTTTCCATATAACATTGTTTCCCATATTATATTTCAACCAACTTCATTATAAATCAGGCCTAAATAACACTATCACATCTATGGTTATATCGATCTTATCTCAATTGTTAGAACATATTAACTTTGATCATGGTAGGGTTTCTAGATTTCATATCTCAAACTTTTTTCATAATCTAGGGTTTCTTCCAAACCCTAACCTCATAATATCCATCAAACCCTAATAGTGAAATTACCTAGGGTTTCCTTCAAATCCTAGCATTATTTTAGGTCTCCACCATCTTCTCTTGCTTCTAATAAAGGTTTCTTCATATTCAATGATTTTTCTTTAGCCCAAATCTCACCCCATGTCAAATTTTATTAAGGATATATTGTTATTTGCTTTAGATAACTGTATTTATTCATTTTCATATTAAATACTACCCATAATATCATATCATTATTTACTTATACAAAATTAGTCAGCAATATATGAAATTGCATAAAAAGAAAAACATCATCATTAATGTAGAGAAACATCAAGGAACAATAGAAAAAAGCATTCGCACAAAGAGACACGAGGATTGGTCAAAGACGAGGGAAACATTCATTACGAGGAAAAACCTTTCAAATTTTTATTATTATTAGATTGTCATTGAATGCTTCAGTAGAAGATATTACAATGATCCATATCTTCAACCATAATTATATCCAATAAAATAAATTAAACAAAATCCATGAGATGAACACAACAATCCTAATAATCAAAATTGTACTTCAGAACCGAGTGATCAACTATCTCTGTTTGTGGTCAACATCCAACCTCTACGATCAACTTAAAAAATATATTTTAAACTATAAAAATAAAACCCTAGCACCCAACCACATGTAGGGAACGATTTGTGTGCGACTTAAACCCTCCAGAATCCCACAAGAGCTTGGGTACCTGTAGTTGTGACCGGAATTTTCATGAATCATGTCTGCAGCTGGAAACCAAAACCCTAAACACACATGCATTGAACTTCATACCCTACAATATCATACCTATGCGAGAAAACTTTTGCAAACCATTTCAGACCTCCCTGAGCCAAACCAACTAAAGAAGAATGATCATGATAATTATTTCGAAACGAGATTCACTTGAATTGTATTTATAGCCATCCATGGGAATCCAATTTCTGTTTTGGGCTCACTTCTCCTTTTGAGTACATGTAGGCTTTAATTCACAAATACACTTCCCTTTTTGTAATTGAGTGCTTCAATAGTCAAAATTGGTCCTCTTTAAAGGAGGAATCTAGTTCCATGAGTGGAATTTATCACCTCGCTGTCAAATTAACCCAATATATATCTATGGAGTCCTGAAGCAAGGGAGTTGAACCAGAAAGAATGACCACCACTTCAAATATCAGGCCTCATTTGGAATTGTGCAAAAAAAGTACAAATAACATTGACTATAATAAAGGGCACCCTGGGATATACAGACCATCCACAGCGTAATGAATCTCATTTATAAATATTCCCTTGCCATCCCTGACTAAGAGCAATGTGTTGTGATGCCCCTCCACAAGAAATACAACATCACCACAAATTTCAAACTTCCTAACCTGAATTTCTCATACTGAAAACCACGAAAACTAATGAAGCAACAATTAAAAATGTATCCCTCCATTGTGAACCAATGTAAGGATGGCCAAACAAAAATTTCAGTACCAGAAGGACAAGTCTGTGTGGGGAGGTCAATGTCTCACCCTCGCTGCTCTACAAAACAATACTCCGCGATTAGAAAAATTTTGAGGTCTAAAACGAGCCAACAGTCGAAATAATAAAATAAGATTAGATTACATCAATAATTTTTAGAAGGAAAAAGGTAAAAACGACTTTTTCAAATCATCTCGCTTATTGTTACTCAAATTTTGAGAGGGAGCACTCGTTGGATGCATAATTTAATTCCTCATCAAAGGAGTAACCATGTTGCATACTTGCGATAGATCCTGCTACATGAAAAAACAAAATACATGAAAATCACGAATGCAATCATGTTTTTTCATGTATTTTTTTATTTTATTTTTTGTAGTAGGGTCCATCAAAATTATGAAACATTGTTACTCCTTGGCTGAGGAATTAAATTTTTCATCCAACTAGTGCTCCAACTCGAAATTTGAATGAAAATATAGGGAAATAAGCTGAAAAAGTAGTCCTTTATTTTTTTATTTTTTAATATTTTTACTCCAAAAATGGTGAATCATCCCTGATGGTTGACACCATCATCTTGAATCCTATTGGTTCCTATAAAGTTTATTTTGGTTGTACATTTTTTTAGGCACATTTCAAATGTCAAAATTTCACTAATTCACCCCAACTCTAAGAGCATGTACATATTTAAGAGCCCAAGAAATAGGTTGGCCAAGACATACAAGCTGACCTCTGTGCGCCACGACATGTCCTGTAATGAAAAAGTGGGTTTCGAAACCGTGTTCCTTAATCAATGGCCTCAAAGTATACATCCCCATAAGGGAACACATGTAAGAAAAGATAAATAATTTTTTATAAAATAAAACTAATTTGTTATTTTTTAAGCAATGAATATAAGTGGAAGAAAGGTATAATTTTCTCAAGAATTGTTCCCTCAAAAACATCTTTGATAAATATAATAGATAAATAGAATTATGAAATACATTTTATTACAATAGACTATAACTTATCACCACTAAAATCCATAATATATTTCACACAACTTATCCATTAATATATTTGTGTTATAAAATTAATAAGAAGAAAAAAATATAAATCATTCCAAAAATACTACATACCCATTAATCTCATCACTAAATTGTTAAAATATTCAAAACATATGCTTACAATATCACATCTACTATTCATGCAAAATTATTTAACACACTATCTAAATATTCAAAACATATGCTTACAATATCACATCTACTATTCATGCAAAATTATTTAACACACTATCTAGGATAAGATATGGATAAACTACCTCCAATCGATTCTTCATTCCCATCCACTTTATGTTATATACTCAAATAATTTTATTGCTTCCATATGTGAAGCTTTAGTATTATCACTATTTATGCTCTGAACATTCAAGTTAAGGTTACACCATATTTTTACATTTTCTTTAACAAGATTAATAGCCATAACCAAAAGGAATAATAATATTTGGTAAAGTCCCTTTGTGAATTTCGAAATTAATAGTGTTCATCAATCTAGGAAAATAACTCTGAATACATTCTATGAGATGAACTATTTTTTACTAAGAAAGAATTTATATTTTTAACATGTTTTTCTAATTCTAGAATTTATATTTAGTAATTATATATGTCCTTGCTATGCATCTATTTTTTACAAGTTTAATTGACTTGTATCTTTTCACGAGACATCTTAAGAACGATGTATTATCATATAAATATATCATATTTTTAATATACTTATTTTCATCATTTTCTAGTTTCATTCGATTTTACTTTTTAATATCATTTTATCATATTGAAAATGAAAATTAGAGTAATTTAATTAATTTTCTAATATTTATGATCATTTTTTCCTTTTCACAATTAGTTATCACACAAATTATATAATAAATTTCTATGTTTAACTTATATATTAATTCTTTTTATAATTAATAATAATAATAATCATTTAAATTAAAGTTATAATTTAGTTAGTTTTACATTTTTTTTTTTTTTTTTAAACTTCATATGTATCATGAAGTAAGTGCTTTAATGTTTATTATGGATTGGTGCCTATCAACATTTACTACGAATATCTCGACACATTCCATGGAGGATAAATCTATATCGTCCACATGATAATTACAGATTATTCAATTAAAATTCTAGAAGGCCTATTCTGAAAGAGACACTCCTATTGACGTAATTATTGTCCTCGTATAAAATTGGATAACTTTTGCATTAATTTAAATGATTTTTCAAGTTTGATTTTTAACTTTTGACCTTCCCATCTTATATATATTGTCAAAGATTCCATTATTAACCGATTGTTTAAGCTTATATTTTTAAATATGTGATGCAATATATATATATATATATATATATATATATATATATATATATATATGTATGGGATCTCCCTCTATTCCTCAAAATATTTAGATGATGAGCATCTAAATCACCATGGAAATAGTAACTCATAAACCCAAGGGACTCAATTGGATTTTAATATGAGATATATGGTTTCCTTGTTGAAAATATGCATTAGAGGGATCGTTTAATTACTTGAACTAAAAATTATGTGTGCTTACTGATTAAGAACTTGTGTTTCCTCCTTCGAGGCAACATGTGTGAGAAGAGGGGTAAGGTACATCGACTTTCATAAATTAAGTTGTAAGATAAGATCCTATGTTCCATAAAAAAGGAAATTTCATATGTAAACTTGATGTAGGGCTAGGTAGAACATGTGTTCGCTCCTTGGAAGTCACATGTGTGAATCTAGATGGGGATAGGGAACCTTTGTAAACTAAAAAATCAAGTAGTTTTGTGGAGGGAGTCCTTTGTCACACAAACAAGGGGGTTTTATATCTCAACTCAACATCTAGTTAGGTAATATATATATATATATATATATATATATATATATATATATATATATATATATATAGAGAGAGAGAGAGAGAGAGAGAGAGAGAGAGAGAGACACATATAGAGAGAGAGATAACATCACTAGGAAACCTTGAGTACTTCCTCACATTTCATCGATGATACCTAATGTAAATCCATTAGTGTTGATTGGGAACTCAATAGAGCCCAATAGCTCTGGGCATTGACTGACAAACCACCTTCATTTATCTCAAAGAAATCAAGCACTTTAGCTATCCCTCTAGGATGCCACACACATACACACTTTATCGTAATGATTTTTTTTTCTTTTTCTTTTTGTGCATCCAAAAAATAGTTCTAAATGTTTGATTTATAAGAAATCTCATGGGACATGTCTTACTCACTCTAACTTGTATATTAGTAATCTCTACTTTCATAGCAACAATGATTAATTGATTGCAAGCTATATATGTGTGTGTTTGGTTGAGCTCTACGTTCTCTATGGGGGTGGCTCTAAATAACATTGCAATCAATAATAATACATGATAATAGAGAGTCATAGGTGTATTGAATAGATTATTTAGAATCTTTTCCTCCTCCTCTAAGTTGCATATACATGCATCCCTTTACGATGTCTAGGGTTGAAAACAAAATTATTGCACCAAATTGTGCATTGAAGGATATGGAGTTTGACAAAGTAGACACCAAGTGGAGGTGATCATGGTGCATGGTTATTAGGATATGTTGGTAAACTAATTAAATATCGAGAGTGGTAGCTTGTATACTTATCTTCAAGTTAATAATAAAGAGATAAAATAAAATATAGTCAAATACATTGTGCTTAACATCTCAAAAATGATTTTTATAATTTAAAATTTTTAAATTAGGTAACAAGTTGAGAAACTCATTAGTTTTTTCGGAAGTTCTTTTGCAAATTTCATATGAATTTTGTTAAAGGTATAATAGTTAGGTGGAAGGTAGTTGAAAGTTTATGTATATTTTCTTGAACCTTACCTTTTCTTTAATGAAACTTAGTGCAAAATTATTACAAGAGAGTATAAATATCACACCTCAAGCTTTATATGAACATATAAGTTTAACTCTTGGTCTTCCTAGACAGAACCACAATCATGTGACCAACAGTTAATTGAACTCACCAACTAAATGTGGTTGACTTGCTAATAAGGGGTCAAATTTAATTGGATTGTGATAGTCCCCAATGTCTATGAAAGTAACCCCAATTGTTCTTGATCATGGGAATGTCAAATGGATACCGCTATGAATTCTGCAAGTCATTGTAGATTCCCTCCTACCCACCACATTTTCATATAAATCAGATAAGGCAGTCATGTTCCCACCACATTTTCACATAAATCAGAAAAGGAAGTCATGTTCTCCATCATCCAATGATGAGATCAAGTATTTTTCATAGGGCCTTGTATAATTTTCAATTATTCACTTTCAAGAAACCCCAACCTTCTATTAATTGAAATATTTAATCTTACATAATTACATCAACGTCGAGAGGATGTAAATGATTAGGTAATTTGGCATAAATTTGGACAATTTAGTGCAACTATATATAATTTCCCAAGTGGAGCAAAAATTTTGAAATGTCAACCTGAACATATAGTTTAATCCCTCCAATCGATGGCAAGGTTCTCAAATTTTGATACATTTATTTGGTAAATTATTTAATTTTGTACTTATTTTGTGTATCAATTAAATGTAATTATGGAATTATGCAATGACTAGATTATTTATAGAGTTTAATGAAAGGCCTTTTTTAAAGCATGTTTTAGCTGCACTTTATTATGATTAATCATTTTCTTTTAGTAATCATGAATTTTCATCAAGCAATTATTTGGCTAGACAATTCAAATAATTTGTGGCAATGTTGTAGTTTTTTATTGGTTAAAATATTTTCTAGTTTTATGAGCACTTTGTTTCTTATCAAAGGTTTTCATATCAGTGTTTGAATGTCTCACATTTCCAACATGCCATAAAATCGATTTTTGCAATGAAAACAACTAATAGAAAAGAAAAAAACAATGCAATCACAAAATGAGAGGTCCAAAGCATGCTAAGATCGATGTGCAGTATTCTAAATTAAAATTTCAAAACAATTTGTGAAATTTTTAGAAAAATATAAACTTTGCACATAAAACTTTCATATGAGTGGTTTGAGATGTGACAGATATTTGGCGATGGTTGTCTAGTCAGATGGTTTCAACAATTAACTATGTTTGATATATTTTAGTTTATTAGGCCATGCTAGAGAGAAACCATGGGATTCAAATTCTAAAGGATTGCATTTTCGGTTAATACAAATGATTGTATCTATTTCATCCACTAAATTTCCTACCTGGTATTCAACTCCTTCGTCGCTCAAAATACTGTTGGAAATTAATTCCAACTACTGCAGAGAGAAAAAGGATGGCAAAATTCAATTCTGATGTGAATATTGAATGATAGGAACAACCGAATTCATGTACACTTCCACATCTTCCATATTTGCAAATCGTGGTTCATATCCACGCAACCTCCCACCTTAACCATTCATCTACCCGCAATGAATTCTCCACCAACCACATTTGATCTGAATTATACACACAGCCAACACCATTTTATCGGCACCAAAGATGAGATGCGAAGGGCGAAATTGACCCACCGGAGGAGGTGATGTTATCACTCCTCTAGACCAATGAAGACAGCTCTGTAGGGCATATAAACGAGCTTTGGTTTAAATATTAGACTCCATGGAATATAGAATGTATAAAGTGTTAATGTTTTTATTTTCCGCAACATGTTTTTAATTTAAAAACTTTGGGATTAAATATATAAGTTTTATTATATCTACATATTATAAACATAGTATGTTTATAATATATATAATCAACAGTATGTCATGTTTTGTGTTGTATTGACTGTTTAATATGCCCGAAGGTAGAATAGAAAGAGAGCGACAGTTAAGCAGAGTTTTTTGAAGCACTGTATGTGTAGCAGCCAGATAAATTTTTGTTGTTGTGAATCCATAACACCATAGCTATAAGGAATCATATTTTTTAACTTCCTATAGTTTTTTTAATGAAATAGAGTGTTTATGCCGTCTCTTTGTCTGCATTTTTTTATTATTAAATCTCTGTGTTAAGTTGAGGAACTCAGCTTCCTCTGTGTGCTTGGAATATTCAGAAATTTCAACATGGTAGAGCTAGTCCAGGCTCTTTGAATTTGCCAAAGAAGATGAAGGAAGGAAGAAGAAGGAGTTGTTCAAGCTTTTGACCAACAGAGTGAAAGTTTAGCAAGCACGGTATTTATCAAAAACATTTTTTTTTTTTTTTGCTTAAAATAATATAGTCTAGAGAACTATAGAAGGAAGTCTCTTGAAGACAGAGTGTATCTCTTAGCAGCGATATGGTTTATTTAAAAACAAAGTCAAGTTTTTATTGCATACTTCAGAAAGCTAGCTACGGTGGGAGCCAACACAAGCACGCGTATGGAAAATACTCAACTCCCACACTTCAATGGGAATAACTATGACTATTGGGCAGTCACAATGGCAGTTACGCTTGCCTTGCAATTTATGGGAGCTATTTGAAGATGGTTTAGAAGAACTAGCAGATGAAATATTTGCTGAAGAGTAATAGGAAAAATGACTCAAAAGCCCTCTTCTATCTCTATCGAGCAATGCATGAAAGCGTATTTCCAAGAATTGTAGAAGAAAATAGGTCCAAGGATGCATGGGATACCCTCCAGACAGCTTACCAAGGTATGGAGAAGGTAAAGACAACAAATATTCACTTAATGAGAAGAGATTTTGAAGTCATT
Organism: Pinus albicaulis; assembly: GCA_034641835.2. Lineage (NCBI taxonomy): Eukaryota > Viridiplantae > Streptophyta > Pinopsida > Pinales > Pinaceae > Pinus > Pinus albicaulis. The sequence goes on from CM076584.1 coordinate 964,612,802, forward strand.
TGCATGAAAGAGTCTGATACAATAGACTCATTCTTCACATTGTTGATTGGGTTGGTTACCCAAATGAGATCTCATGGAGAGACCATAGAAGAAAGAAGAACAATGAAGAAAGTATTGAGGGGCTTACCCTCAAGATTTGATGTGATAGTAACAACCATTGAAGAGACAAAAGATCTTTTGTTGTTTACTGCTGATGAGCTCCATGCATCATTGATGACACATGAACAAAGATTGAGTAGAAAACAAAACTCATCTTTGGAGCATACCTTCAAGACCCAAATGGCCTTTGGAAGAGGAAGAGGTCAAGGCAGAGGAAACTACAGAGGAAAAGGTAGAGGAAGAACCCAAAACAGAGGAAGAAACAACCCTTCAAATACAAGCGGAAGTGGCAGCAATCAAAGTCAAAATCAAAACCAAGGTAGCGGCCAACAAGGTGGAAAAAATCAAGCACATGGACAAAGGTATGATAAATTCCAAGTCCAATGTCATTACTATATGAAGTATGGGCACTATGCCAATGAATGTAGGAAGAAATAGAGTGACATGGGTAATAGACCTAGTGTTAATTTTACTAAGGAAAATCTCAGCCAAGAGAATTTGTTTTTAGCATGTAATATGGCTGAAGAGAAAACGAAAGATATATGGTTTCTAGATTTAGGATGTAGCAACCACATGACTGGAAACATCTTTATGTTTTCCATGATTGATGAAAATGTAAAGTCTCAAGTAACATTGGGGACAGATAGTAAAGTCTATGTCATGGGAAAAGGCAGAGTAAGTGTTTTAACAAAGAAAGGAGAAAGGAGATCCATATCAAATTTATATTATGTGCCTGATATGAAGTGTAATCTTTTGAGCATTGGATAGCTCATTCAAAAAGGCTACAATGTTTTCTTTTAGGATGGTGTATGCACCATCATGGATAAACCACCAAGAAAGCAATGCATTGCACAAGTGAAAATGAAAAGAAACAGAATGTTTCCTCTCGATATGAGAGCAGATTTGAAGAAAGGATCTGCAATGGCAACAGTAACACAAGAGACATTCCAAAGAGAAGAAAATGATGAAAACTGGTTATGTAACTTGAGATTTGGACATCTCAACTTTGGAAGTATGAATTTGTTGCATAGGGAAGGAATGGTAAAGGGAATACCATTGATTGAAAAACCGTACAGCCTATGTGAAGGCTGCATCTTGGGCCAAAAACACAGAGAAAGCTTTCCATCAAGAAAGAGCATAAGGGCAAAGGCACCCTTAGAAATAGTCCATTTTCATTTGTGTGGACCAATGCAAACACCATAATTAGAAGGAAGCCATTATATTTTGACCTTTATTGATGATTATAAAAGAAAAACATGGGTTTATTTCTTGAAGTTGAAGAGTGAAGTGTTTGAGAAATTATGCCACTTTAAAGCTCTTGTAGAGAATCAAAGTGGGCAGCATATTAAAGTCTTGAGAACAGACAGAGGAGGAGAATATATTTCCAAATAATTTTTGTTTTTTTGCAGAGAAAATGGGTTACACAAGAAATTTATAGCAAGGTATACACCATAGAAAAATGGAGTTTCTAAAGGGAAATATAGAACCATCATGGAAATGGTAAAAAGCATGCTGAAGGCAAAAATTTTTCCAAATGATTATTGGGTTGAAGTTGTACATTGTGCAACATATGTCTTGAAGATATGCCCAACAAAGAGTGTAATGAATAGAGTTCCGGAAGAAGCATGCAGTGGCATGAAACATCATGTCACCCACATGAGAGTTTTTGGTTGTGTGACTTATGCACACATTCCAGATCAACTAAGGCAGAAGTTGAAAAGTAAGGGGGAGAAGTTCATATTTGTTGGATATAGTGAAGAATCCAAAGCATACAGATTGTATAACCCATCTTCCAAGAAGTTTATGATAAGAAGAGATGCACAATTTATTGAGTAAGAAGCTTGGGATGGAAGCATTGAGAAAATAGTGAATGTAAAGAGTTGTTTGTCTCATGATGAATATGAGGAAGAAATGGATGAAAGACATCCCTCATTAGTAGCACCACCTCCACCAACACAATGAAAACAAGGGACACCACAAGAAGGTACGATAACCCCCTTGAGAAGTGATGAAAGTTCTTCTCCAAGCACATCACAAGGAGCATATTTGAGTGCTTCTACAAGCACAAGTTCAGCAAGTAAAAGAGGAACCAGATTCAGAAGTTTGAATGAAATTTATGAGCAAGAGACGAAAAATGAAGGTATGAAATCTTTATTTTCATTGTATTGTCATGTAGAGGATCCTATTCATTTTGAAGAAGCTGTAAAAGAAACGAAATGGATAGATGCTATGGATGAAGAAATGAATGCCATAGAGAAAAATAAGGCATGGGAATTACTTAATCTCCCAAAAGGCAAGGAAGTGATTGGAGTGAAATGGGTTTATAAAACCAAGAGAAATGTTTAAGGTAAGATTGAAAGGCACAAGGCCAGACTTGTTCTCAAAGGCTACAAGAAGCAACAAGGAAAAGACTATGAGGAAAATTTTGCACTAGTTGCAAGAATCGAAACAGTAAGAATAGTGTTGTCCATAACAGCACAAGACAAGTGGAAAGTTTACCAAATCGATGTGAAATCAATATTCCTTAATAGAGTATTGATGGAATAGGTATATGTTGAAAAACCTCTAGGATATGAGAAAGAAGGCCAAGAGCACAAGGTATGCAGATTGAAGAAGGCTCTGTATGGCCTGAAACAAGCACCAAGAGCATGGTACAATAGGATAGATGCCTATCTACTGGAAAATGGGTTTGAAAAATGTGAAGGAGAACCCATATTATACATCAAAGAGAAAGATGGTAAGATGCTCATTGTTGTTTTGTATGTTGATGATGTTATATTCATAGGAAATGATGCTTACCTCATTGGGAATTTTAAAACAGTCATGAAAGATGAATTTGAAATGACTGATATGGGATTGCTGAGATACTTCTTAGGAATAGAAGTAGAGAAAAATGAAATAAAATATTTATTTCTCAAGCAAAGTATGTTAAAGACGTTTTGAAAAGATTTAACATGCATGATTGTAAGGCAACAATTACTCCTACAGTGATGGGATTGAAGTTGAGCAAAGAAGACAACAACAAAGATTTTGATCCATGTTTGTATAAGAGCATAATTGGAAGCCTTATGTATTTGACTGCAACCAGGTCTGATATTATGCATGTTGTAAGTTTAATTTCCAGATTTATGGAAAGGCGAAAGGAGGCACATTGGCAAGCTGCAAAAGGAATTCTGAGGTATGTGAAAGGAACAAAGAGGTATGAAATTTTACGCACCACTTTAGAAAATTTTGAATTGATTGGATATACTAACAGTGATTGGGCTAGAATTATAGATGACAAGAAAATCACCTCTGGATATGTTTTCCATATGGGATCAGGAGCCATTTCATGGGCTTCTAAGAAACAACCAATTATGGCTTTATTGACAATAGAGGCAAAGTATGTCGCAGCTACAACATCAGCATGTTAATCAATATGGATGAGGAGAATGTTAAGGAGTTTGTGTCATGAGCAGGTAAAAGGCACAACAATTTATTATGATAATAGCTCAGCTATAGCTTTATCCAAGAATTCAGTGTTTCATAAGAGAACTAAACACATTGATGTAAAGTATCACTACATTAGAGAGTTAGTGAGAAATGGAGAAACAGTTCTGAAGCATTGTAGAAGAGAAGAGCAGTTTATTGATATTTTGACAAAACCATTGGGGAATAAAAGTTTCAATTATTTAAGAAAATGTCTGCGCATGGAAGGGAACAACAGTTGTAATTAAGGGGGAGTGTTGGAAATTAATTCCAATTTCCACAGACAAAGGAAGAATGGCAGAATTCAATTCTGATGTGAAGATTGAATGAAAGGAACAACCGAATTCATGGACACTGCCAGATCTTCCAGATTTGAAAATCGTGATTCATATCCACACAACCTCCCACCTTAACCATTCATCTACCCACAATTAATTCTCCACCAACCACATTTGATGTGAATTAAACACATAGCGAGCACCATTACATCGGCACCAAACATAAGCTGCGGAGGGCGAAATTGACCCACCGGAGGAGGTAATGTGATCACTCCTCCAGACCAATGAAGACAACTCCATGGGTTATAGAAATGAGCTTTGGCTTAAATATTAGACTCCATGGAATATAGAATGTATAAAGTGTTAATGTTTTTATTTGCCACAACATGTTTTTAATTTTAAAACTTTGGGATTAAATATATAAGTTTTATTATATATATGTTATAAACATAATATGTTTATAATATATATAAATAGCAATATGTTAAATTCTGTGCATTGTATTGACTATGTAATATGCCCAAAGGAAGAATAGAAACAAAGAGACAGTTAAGTAGATTTTTTTGAAGTGCTGCATGTGTAGCAGCTAGATAAAATTTTGTTGTTGATAATCCAGAACACCATAGTTATAAAGAATCCTATTTTGCAACAACTTATAATTTGTTTAATGAAAAAGAGTGTTTATGCCATCCCTCTGTCTGCATTTTTTGTATTAAATCTCTGTGTTAAGTTGAGGAACTCAACTTCCTTTGCGTGTTTCGAATATTCAGAAATTCCAACAAATGCTTATTCATATTTTTTCCCAATGTGGTAATTTTCTCTCTATTGAATTCATGTTAGTGTGATGGAGGAAAATAGGATGGAACTAATAGTGATATTTGCATGCGATCTAAACTACATGACCATGTATTGCAAAACAAAGGCCTACAAAATCACATGGACCTCTAACAAGATCAAAGGCAGAGAATAGACGACTGTCCACAAGTACAACGATACATGGGTGATAAATACTGTTTCGGGGAATTAACACCCTAGAGGTTGGTTGGGATTCAACCTCCACAGAGCAGGGGCGTACTATTTAACAGAGACTCACACAATCATGCACATTCATAAAAACCAAATAGAGCAGAATGAGAGGTTTACCCGTTGGTCCTACGTTTGAGGTACATCCACGTGGAGTTCAAACTCCCTGCAACCGTCCTTCCTCCTTAACCTGAAATACAAGAAGAAACCAGCACAAAGGACAAGTTGTACAGTATATTTCTACTCTATATGTTAGTGAGATTCATATAAAACATTAAATAAATCATAATAAATGCTTGTATAACAAATATTCTCATACATATAAGCATACACTAACACGTTTATTTCGGGAACAACATGGCACTTCTGTATTATAAATAGCATGTACAAAAGTACGAATGGAGAGATCACCTGATCCTTCCAAGGCCTTCGCAGACCGTCGTCCGGATCCGTCCAGCCCTTGCCTCACTAAGACTCCTTCCAAACTGGTGCATACAAGATAACATATAAGGAGATGAGCATCTCAAGGAAACAAGGGTTTCCTGTAATGAACCGGGAAAGTGCAGGAGGCACGGGGAATCAGACTTGGATAGGGAATACCAACAGAGTATAATATCAATAATTCTCTCTCTCCCTTAGGCCATACACATGAGGAATTTTTATAGTCCCTCCAAGTAGTTTCAGTAGTTGGAAACAGTTGGCCACGGGCTGGGGTGGTTGAACTACCCGAGTAACCATCAACCCAGCACGAAATTAGGGATTTTTTATATATATTTTTAATCATTTTAATGGCATACGCGGAAAAGTCTAGCTGTACTCGCGTATACACGCGGAAAAACACAGGCATAGTTGCGTATGGGGGAATTTACACTGTTTTTAAGTGAATTTGTCCAAGTCTGTAGGAATGGGTGCCCAAAAGCCATGAAGCAAACATGAATCATGTCAAGGTGAGAAATGATGCTATAACAGATGCCCCCTAATATATGAGGTCAGAAGGGGTACATGATGGCCAAAATGTATTATGCACATAGAAAGAACTTCGCAAGGACAAGAGAGGACTTCACCAGATTTCAGCCTGCCAAAAACCAATGAAAGAAACCAGAGAGTCAACACATGTTGAGGCGGGCATACCCATGCTCAGTCAAAAATACATCATATATATAGAAAGTACTGAATAGATCCAACATGTATACAAGTATAACTGAACTGAAAGTACATAGTGAATCATCTGAGCAGGGCCCGGAAATACAAGTCTGTATCAATGTCCAAGTATCACACATAGAAAGCTGATCAAAGATAGTGCAACTGGATGTCTGATCAAGTAACTGAAACTCCAAGTACCGGATCATAAGTGGTGGATCAAACGGTACAATCACGCAACTCGGGGACCAACATATAAGATGCTGCTGTGCTGAACTGCAACATATAAGGGTGGACGGCAACACTGGCAGAAACTGAAAGGACTGTCAATAGTGAACCGAAAAATGCTGATACAACCCGAGGTCTTCACCGATCACAACGGCACAATTCTACACACTGGGAATAAATGAGCTGAAGTCGACCATGTGAGAAATCGTTGGATTACCGGGCAATGATGTTTCCCGTTAACCAACGCGAGATAACCCACCGATAATGATAATGAGTGTCAAGGTGCCCCAGTACAATCTGACAAGTGCGAATGAATGAGTTGAAGTCGAACACTTGAAAGAATCTACCAATCAGAAGGCAATGATGAATCCCCACTGTCGATAGCGAAGAGTCTGCCACTGATGACTGCAAACCCTAAGGTACTGACAAAAAGACTCTAGACCTTATTCCCAGAGCAATGAGTCGGAGTCGATGGGAAAAGATCCGCTGGAAGGAAGGCATTAAGGCATCCCACATCAGTCCAGCGCGAGTGTAACCCGCAGGCCAAGATTTGGAAGGAATCGGACGAAGGAGAGTGATGGAACCAAAACCGAAGTACGCTTCCGACGTGCACAAGATGAAGCTAGCGCACGGAAGAAACCCTCTGAACCAACCAATAATGAAAGCTGACACAGAGGCGAGAAATCCACCGATAGGGTCAAATGGAAATCCAGGTACTACACGAATCCCAAGTGTGATAATGTGTGATGACGTCGAACACAGGGGAAACCACTCAGTCAAAGACCCATGATGATGATCAAATGCTGAGCACGAGGTCACCTATCAATGATGGAAATAGGCCCAAGGTGCAGCTCTAGGTTTGCTCTCAGAGCAATGTGTCGTAGTCGATAAGAGACAAACCCGCCGGCAAGAAGTCAATGAGGACCTTCTCAAACCAGCACGAGCAGAAGACCAAAACATCTGATGTGATAGAACATGATACTGACAAGACCGGGAAGGCCGAATGAATAATGAGTCAAGAGACACCGCAGAATGGCCGACTCAGGCTAGACTTCCCTTGAACAAAAGCACGACTCTGTGATGACCATGGCAGTAAAAAGTGACACTGTATAAGTCTGTCAGGAGGCAAAACAAACTCTCCATATGATTGGAAGAGATAACCAACCGGGGGAGAACTGATAAGTGAAACATGGTAAAGGCTGAACCTAGGTCAAAACTAGAACCATCCCAAATGAAGGAAATATATATAAGTATATGTGCTTTGTTCAAGGGCGACAAACTGACTCTGTACTGCCATCAAAATAACGAAGATACATCCCGTTCCCGCTCTTTTTGTTATATTTGATTTTTTTGTCTTTTTACATAAATTGCAACAAAACCCTAGCCTATGAAACTCAAGAAAACCAATCGAAAACAAAGCAAAGAACGCAATGCAAAGCACAACACAAAAATAGGAGCGAGTCAGTGAGCAGAAGCTCTCTGTTCTAATAAAGCAGAACAGCCAAGAACACTCAGAAAGCGATCTTGGAACTCAATCCAGGAGTGCCAGCACCAACAAGGACACTTTGCCAAAAAGATCAGTTTTCGGACAAACGAAAGAGAAACAAGACTTGAAACCACTTCTGTCACACTCCAGTAAGTACAGAGACTCAGCAGACACAGGCCTCCATAGCCAGAAAAGACCAAAAACACCAGAATCTTAAAATTTCAAAATCAGCCTAGGTATACGCGACCTTGCAGTTATGCAACAAGCGTGTATACGCGTCTGTGTTGAGGGAAACTCGCGTATACGCGGTTCCTTCACACAAACTCGCGGGTATACGCGACTGTGTGCAAACAAAAAAGCGTGTACAAAGAAAGATAATGAAAAACAAAAAAAAACAAGTCTGGGAAAGATACCAAGACTTCAGACTGACTGCAAGAAAGCAAACTGGACTGTAAAAGACAGAAAAAACTGTTGGTAACCTACCAAACAGCTGAAACAACCCAACAGGAGAATCACAAAAATGTGATCCCCAGCGGAGTCGCCAGTTCTGTTTCGAGGAATTAACACCCTAGAGGTTGGTTGGGATTCAACCTCCACAGAGCAGGGGCGTACTACTTAACAGAGACTCACACGATCATGCACATTCATAAAAACCAAATAGAGCAGAATGAGAGGTTTACCCGTTGGTCCTACGTTTGAAGTAGATCCACGTGGAGTTCAAACTCCCTGCAACCGTCCTTCCTCCTTAACCTGAAATACAAGAAGAAACCAGCACAAAGGACAAGTTGTACAGTATATTTCTACTCTATATGTTAGTGAGATTCATATAAAACATTAAATAAATCATAATAAATGCTTGTATAACAAATATTCTCATACATAAAAGCATACACTAACACGTTTATTTCGGGAACAGCATGGAAACAGTTGGCCACGGGCTGGGGTGGTTGAACTACCTGAGTAACCATCAACCCAGCGCGAAATTAGGGATTTTATATATTTTTTAATCATTTTAATGGCATACGCGGAAAAGTCTAGCTGTACTCGCGTATACACGCGGAAAAATACGGGCATAGTCGCGTATGAGGGATTTTCCACTATTTTTAAGTGAATTTGTCCAAGTCTGTAGGAATGGGTGCCCATAAAGCCATGAAGCAATCATGAATCATGTCAAGGTGAGAAATGATGCTATAACAAATACACATGACACTTGTTAATACAAGGGAAAATAGGGACACATGCCATTATTTTTTAAACACTATCAACAGATAATGAATGGACCAAGAGGAGTCCACTCTTAATAGAATTCCTTCAGTGTAATAATAATTATCATTAATTTTTTCTAAGATAAAATTGTTTTATTGAAGCTAAAATGGTTAGGGAGTTATTTAGAATTGTTGGACTAAAATACTAAGAAGGGTGGTTTTGCAATAAAATTTATTACTAGTACATGTTGAGGATTTTAAGAGAAATTTTTTGTGATTTTCAAATTTTTTAGTGTTATAAAGGTGCCACATTTTTATTTCAATTAGTTTTGGGATTGATTGATACCTAGATTAAATTTGGCAAGGCCCAAGAATTTATGAATTAGCAAGAACAAGAGTCAAGAATCCACAAGAGTGGGGGATACTACTCCTTGAGCCTTATCACAATAGGTGAAAGATATCCTCCGTGGGATTTGAAACTGGATGGAGGGATAACATCCCATTGTTCAAACCACTCATCATTATACAAGGAGACTTACATATTATTTAACTTATTCTTATATATTAAATACGTGATCATAACTATTTTTTTAATGGGGGAAGGAATACTTCTATAAGGATTATAAGATAAGGGAAACTTCCTTGAATTTGGATTATTGAATATAAATTTGAAGATTTCAATTCCAAATTAAAAAGTTGACGATAATATAAGTAACCAAATTTTTTATAAAATACTAAAATATATAAAATCAATAAACATTATATAAATATATACATCAATGTTGAGGTGAAATTGTGAATTGAAAAATTGAACACTTCCTCGCAACATTAAAAAAAATAAATGGATTAATATTTCTCCCTTGAGGGAAATGGTTGTTAATGAACACCCATTGATAATTGAAGCAAATCCATGATTAATTATGTGAAAATTCATAATGTAAATTATGATAATAATTTTTTTGCTGTAAGACATCATTATGATTTTTTTTCATCAGAAAAACCTAACCGAAAATGAAAAGATGTTACAATTCCAAACAAAAAATATTTTAATTATGTGAGAAAACGTTTTTTAACTCATGGGGATGATTAGAGTAGAGAAAATGAATGAAAATTAGATATAGAAGAGAATTATTTTAATGTTGGTCCAAAAGTGGAAATTTGATAATTAAGCATTACCTTGGGAGATAGTCTTATCTATCTAGATCAAAATAACACAAAAAATATATAGATCGATGATTTGATGTAGTTTGATGTAGGTACCTCCTTTTACATCACATAAATAAACAATTATTTGATGATTCAAATGAAGAGACCTCCTTCGTATATATAGGAGTTTAAAGGGTAAAAAATAATTAGGCCTTACATAAAAATAATAGTGTAAGGGAACAATAATAACAATTATGAGATTTTATAAGGCTCACAATAACAATATAGGGGATACACAAGTATTATAGCGACCTAACACGCCTCTCCCTCGAAACCGTGTTGGCATCAATGCTTGAGTAGCTCTGAATGCTTCTATATAAAATACTCATCCTCCGATGTGAAATATTAAATAGGTAAGCTATTCCACTTAATGAGATTCTTTGAAATTAATAGATTTTGTAGCTATCATATTATTGTTTTCATGACTTCTTCAGGATCCAATATGTTTTTTCCTTCCTCATCGTGATATGGAAATATAGTTTGAAGTTGGAGCTTGTTACCTATCACCTTTGTAACTATTGTTTAAAACTCACTCAAATTTGTAATAAACTCATTATCTGCATTATTTAATATATTCTAACATTATTGGAACCCTAATAATGGATTTTTGAAGTAGAGAGACATTGTAGATGTTTTTTATTGGTTTTTTTTTGAAATCTACTTTTTTGCAAGGGTTTATAGGTTCTCATTTCAACATTGTATTTTCCTTTCCTTGCAAGATAGCATAGAGGTGTGCAATTGTGGTTTAATTTCATTACATATAGTGTATAATTGTATCTTCCTTTATTGCAAGCAGTCTAGGTTTCTGTGTCATTTTCATTTTAGGAAGTTATTTCCTCTAATTGCAAATTTCCTATAATACAAATGACTCAACTTGGTCTTTGTACATATATCTTTCATTTGAGTATTTTCACATACATAAATAAATAAGAGAAAGAGATGGTGTATACCAAATATACAGTCACAACCCCTCTTAAATTTTTATGAATATCAGGTTGACAATTAAAGCTAAAACCGTTGGGAGTTGCAACATTCTCGTTACAATACCAAAAGCCATAATGTAAGAATGATAGAGCACAAACAATAATAATAACACAATAAGTAATGATTATGAAACAATTAACACATTTATGTTCAAAGTATAACATGCGTACTCTATTTCCTCTAAAACTCTATAAAGATATAATTCTACACTCTTTTAACCAAAGAGTAAAATTATTATTTTTTAGAAAAATCATTTAAATTGAAATCACGTAAGCATAATTAGTTTAAATTGATATATTCAATTTCGTATTGATATTTCTCACAAATAGTATGTCAATTACATTCAATTTAAAATATGTACTTCCAAGTAGAGTAACCCAACTGTGTGTTAATTTTTGAAAATAGGGTCAAATTTCACTACAGACAACTCAGATGATTAATATAATAATTTAATTAGACTCCTCTTTTCGAGAGGATTAAAATTAAATTGAATCGATCAGTTAAGTAAAAATTAAGTTATGAATTATTTATTATTTTATGGGTTGACCTAACCGCATGTTGGTCCCATGAAAGCCCCAAGCGGTTCCTCAAAAATTTATAAATAGAGGTGACCTGAAGCTCATTTGAACACCCTCTCAAGCAATCTATGATTTGCATCCATTAGTTTTGTCCATTTTATGTCTTGGCTTGCACAGGTATGTAGGGAGGAGCTCGCCCAAAGTGTCGAGATCATAAAAGTGATCACACATCAAATCCAGGTGATCCGAAGAAGAGTCGTGGGCAGCAAGGTCTAAGGTAGCAGCCTAGCTAGGCAGAGCTGCAAGTTGGGTGTGTTGTACCCATGGCCAAGGACCCCATAGCTGCGAGCTCAACTTGTTAAAGGCGAAACCTATCTTCTGAAATCAGATTGGGTTGATCTGATGCAGCACCATGGGCAAAGAGTGTTGTTGTAGCGGCTCAGAGAATTACTCAGAAGATCAGATTTGATTCACTGTCAGTTTCTTACATAGTTCTTTCCAGAAATCAGTTGTTGAGCCACAGTTGTGTCAGAAAAATCATTAACAGTCTCGTAGATTTAGATCTAGGAATTCAAAGTTGAGATCACTTGGTGATATATCGATCCATGTTTTTTTATTATAGATATGGTGATTTGTTGATAAAATTATTTTTTTTCCGCTGAAATATGTATATGTAGTCCTCATTCAGTATCATCCATATTCACAAGTTTTTTACATGTAGTGTCACTGCATTTCAATTCATACATTCAGTTTCATTCATGCATAAGTATGGGTATGGTTTTATTGTGTGTATGATATTTTTTTCTGCATCGTAAAGATATGTACCTATGGATCATTGTACCCTTGTTTCTGAATAATTTTATGATGATCTAAGAAGAATAATTTCCAAGGTTTTTCCCCATATTAGGTTTTTCCTTGGTCTTAGACTAATCCTGGTTTCTCTATGTGTTCATGCTTCTCTTCCTTTGATATTTTACTTTCTGTTTCTTAGATGATGATGATGATGATGGTATTGCTTTTTCTTCATAGTTTCATATTCTGATGCTTAATAATGTAGATATGTAAAATGGTATAATTATTTTGGGTGAACTTAACATGTTAGCGCAGAAATGTAACTATAAAAGTAAAGAACAATGGTTCTTTATGAAAAATTAACATGGTATCAGATCTGGTTGAAGAAATGCCATCGAGATCAACCCAAGGAGACACTTTTATGGAAGCAAACAATGGATGGTAGAGACCTAAAAATAATTATAGGGTATGAAGAATACCCTAGGAAATTAGTGGATAAGGGTTTGAGAGAAACCATGGTTTATGGTAAAGTATTGATATTTGGTATATGAAACCCTTTCATGACCTTTGTGAATATGTTCAAGCACTTGGGATTGATTTAACAGATCAGCCAGTTATTGATAAAGTTGTTGATTGAAGGAAAAATTGTTTTATGTCATATGGATGGCTCTTGAAGGTTGGTTGGAGAGGGAGAGGTTTGTCTCTCATTGAAAATAAGCATTCCTTGACTTATAACCCTTACTGTTGTTTCTGGTTATGGATCTGATTTCTCTTTATAGTCATTACTTCTTTCATGTATATTTGAGTACTTGGATATTTCTTACCTTTGTGATGAAATGTGATGAGTGGATCCATCTTGAGTATCTTTTGAAATGCATCAAACATTGCTAGATATAGGAAAGGAAATATAGCTATATCTGGAAAAGGAAATATGACTAAATCTATAAAATGTAACGAGGCACTTGCACACTACAAGCTTCCTATGTGAAGGTGCACAGGTAATACCACAAGGCATGCATGGTATATTATTTTAATGTTATGATTTAGCTAGAACATTGGATGGCTAGGTAATCCCTAGGATATATTGAGAATGCCTACTTCTCAGATGGCTTATGCATGCATATGGATGATTGGGATTTGTGTTTATTATAATGAAATGGTCCACTTGGTATTGAATGTTTTGATCATGATAATATGCTTAACTCTACAAGAGTACTTATTGCTCATCTTGGAAATAATGGAATATATTGATGTGTGGCTAACATCTATTTTTTTTGAGATCGTGATTCCTACTCTAGTGGATGGTACTCTTCACTCTTGATATGCATAAGATTTGTTGGATCTCTTATAGAAGGTTACCTCATTTATATGGTGTTGATAATGTGTGTGATAAGCATTATGGAAACTCATAGAAAAAATGTGATTGCACCTTATTGGTTTAACGATTAACCTAACTTGATCCTATTGATTATGATATGCATGGTATTGGAAACCGTGATGATAAAGGCATATATATGAGATTGATGTTTCATAACTTTAACTATCTGCGGTTATAGAACGCGATGAAATTAAATGATCTAACTTGATGTATTCATATTCGGATCTTAAGATTGTATTGTCACATCAGCCTGTCATCATGATCTTTCAAGTCTAGCCCTTGATGAAATATTGATGATCATGATATTGGTGATCATGATAGAGATGTGTTTATGATCTAATAAATATGCTATTGTATGATCCGTGTAAAGACAATTTGATGACATGGATGAAGTGGATTCTCATTCAAAGGGGGAAGCTCTCTCCTAAAATATTCATTTTCATGTGCTAGTATATGTTTTATTGAAATATGATTTATTAGTGTTTGAAATTTTTCATCTACAACAAAGGTATGAGCCTCATTCTCTCAAAAAAAGACTCATAGATGTGACTATGTCTCATAGACACAAAATTGAGGTTGTGTACAATGAATTCGGTTTATACTCTGAATACATGGATCTATGATTTGTCTTGACATTGTAAGGTGATTTTTGGAATAGATGGAATTGAGCATGAAATCACAAGGTCACTTGGAAGATGTTAGTTCTTCAGATGTGTTGCAGATGCCAGTAATATATGTAAGCAGCGAAAGTTCATATGTTTGAACTGAACTTGTGTGTGCAGGTGAACGAGAAATTCATATGGATATCTCATTATGTTTGAGGATTGTGCATCATGTTTTTGGTTGATTGATATTGATAAAATGTGTTTGGTACTTTTGACATGATTCCTAATGATTTAGATACGTCTAGAATTATAGATCTTAGCATGACCGCACATTTGAATTTTAAATGATTTGATGTAGCGATAGTTTATTTTCCCAGATGATAATGTTATGTGGGCATAGTGACCTTCAATGTCATATGTGAGTATATAGACGTATTGTTTTGTATTGGCCTCCTTGTTCCTAGCACAATGGTTTTTGTGACTTAGTATGAACATACATGACTTAACCTTGATGTGTACACACTTGCATCTAATTATGAAAATGGCCTATAATGACATGTTAAAGGACTTGAGATCTTGACATGAAATGAAGTCAAGACTTGATATGTGCTCTACCCATATCTAGTTGAAACAATTTATTGCACGAGATCAGTGTCTTCGACAATAATTTTGATTGGCTTCTAAACTTGGGTTGGAACAACCTTTATTAGTGTAAGGCAGGTTATGTTTTCATGGTAAGGCATTACGCTAGTAGAGTGTGTTTCATGATGAAAGTTCTTTGATTCAGATTTGTTTATGTTTGATTGTTATCTTGTGAAGTCACGATAATGAGTTCCAAGGTATGGCCTTCATATTGATTATGGCTTTGATTATGCATAATGATAGTCTATACTTGACAAGTGAAAAGACTCTAAAAAGTCTAAGTAAGAGGGATATGAATTCTAAATATCAAAATGATGTACCATCACATGATGAATTGATTTATGGAATTTGGGGGAAAAAATCCATATTGAAGGACCATTGAAATGTCTTTGTGTAATGTAAATACTTGGACACTCTTATTTAAAGTTCCAATGTTGATTAAATGTGACATGAAATATGTTAGATAGTTGAAGCATTGATGTTTTGTTTTGAACATCCATCTGTATATGATGTGTATGGAATGTGATTGAATTCATGATTGAGCTGCTTCATTCAGAATATCCACCAAACATATTTTATTTTGTTCCACTTTTAAAGGTTGAGATATTTCTCCCATTATATGTAGCTGCGTGAATCAACTAATGATGTTTGGTACTAGTATTGATGAGCACATTTGTATGTTTCCTTAGTATGAGACCTTCCATGATATCTTGGATGATAGGTCCATAGTACGATCAATGTCAGGTATAATGCTACTAGCAAGGCTAGTTGTGAGGCAAGATGAAAAAGATCCTTAGAGAGTTGACTGAGCATGATATGGATAACAAATGGATACATTATGTTGACAGAGAATAAAAAATACATGTAGTTGGGACTATGATTTTTCCATTTATTTGATACAGTTCAATTGTTCGAGACAAGCTTAAGCTTGTGATTCACACCTCTGTGAGAGGGAGGATGACTATAGTATCCATGTGTGATTGAAAAATCCATGAAAGGGAGGATGGTTATGGTATATTGTTATGATTTGTATCCTTTTTTGATTTACATGATTATGTATGTTCTAAGATAACACTTGATTTCATGTCCTTGTTGGAAAAAATACTGAGGGGGGGGGGGGGTGAATCAGTATTTAGGACTTACTCAAATCTTTTTACTTTTTCTTACTTCAAAACCCATACGCGACTTTCCTGATGCCAACTCGCATATACACGTGGATATCTTTAATAAAACTTGCGTATGTCCAGAAATATTATTATGCAGATAATTCTTCACTCATATCATTCCATCATTCATTCATTAGATGTTCAATAATCAGTAAACATATGCAGTAAGAACAGAGTAAATCATCACACATAAGAAACACACATGAACACCAGGATTTTTAGGTGGAAACCCAATTTGGGAGAAAACCACTGCTTCTGTTGTCTCAGCCTTCAATATTTTATTATAAAGAAAACATCTTACAACCATGTACTGGCGCAGACTCATACCAGCACGTCGGCACCCACCTGCAGAAGGCTACAACCTTCTCTCGTTTACCATCCTCTCCTGGAAGGGAGCTACAACCCCCTGCTCTCATTTACCAGCTTCTCCTGGAAGGGAGTTACTACCCCCTTACTGAAGGCTTCGACCCTCAGCTCCACTACAGACCACGTTTCATCAATTTTCAAACTGGCTCAAACAGCTTCAATACAACCCTTCACTTATCAACAATCATACTTTGCCCATTGCTTCCAACAGAACAGTGAAACCACTATAACCAGAATATCAGAGATAACCTAGACTTCAGAATAGATATGCAGAACCACATTCAACCTTGAGAAACTATAAGTTCAGATACCATACGCGCCTTTTTTTAAATAGATTCATGTATACACACTCTTTTCACGAAACGAACCCGCGTATACATCTGTGCATTTTTCATAACAACCCTAACTGCCCATACGTGCCTTTGTTTAAACAGATCCGCGTATACACGCGCTTTTTATGAAATGAACCTGCGTATAGATCTATAAAAGATAAAACTTTGTAGAACATACCAGATCTATGAACTTACCCAGATTTCTTCAATTTCTTCAACTTCAATACTTCTTTTCAGATCATCCTAGATATTCATCATTTCCAGATCTAGAGATTTTGAGCCTTCATCATATTCATAGGTGTATCATAGATTTAGATCTATCGATTAAGAACAGAGTTCAACCATACAGATAAACTTCAGAGTGAAGTATTCATTTAAAGCTGAGACACATGCACACCTTTGCAAAATGATCTTCTTCTCCTTATATAGGTTTAGCCTTTTTCAATACCATGAGTCAAAACCACACCACTTCCGATGGTATTCCTGGATGGGACCAAATAGATAATCAAGCGCTTAATACAATGGGTCAATACCATGGTAGTAACCCCTGGTTTTACACATTTAGAACGCAATTAGGCATACGCGACTTAGCACGTAATTTTCTGCGTACATACGCTACTTTGCCTAAACAAACCCGCATATGCGTAGTCACATGTCTTATTCATCATTGCTCTAGCCCTTTCTGAAGTTTCTTTCTTCTTTACTCCTTAGCTGATCTGTAGATACATCATCTGTACATATTTTACACATAGGTTGTGACTCATCAAGTCAGTTTCCTTCAAGAACAACTTCATCAAACAGGTTGCTATCCAAAGACAACTTCATCACATCATATAGACAATTCTCATCTCATCAAGTAGATTACCATCAAAGACAGCACATGCCAACAATATTCACATCAGATTTACATCATTAATAAACTCATCAATCATCAAGAACAACTTCATCAAGTAGGTTGCCATCATCTTCATCAAGTGGGTTGCCATCAAGGACAACACTCTGCATCATATTGCCAACAATCTCCCCCTTTGGACTTGATGGCAACCACGATGGTGTTTGACCACAAAAGATAGATACATTAAGCATAATGATATTCTCCCCCTATTCAAACACCATGTCACTCTCCCCCTTTTACATCAAGGGCAAAGGGCGGATCAAAACCAACACAAGGTTGTTTTCTCCTCATGTTGATAGAAGAGCGCTGTAGATCTGATGTGCACTGAAGTTACCATGCTCCCCCTGAATTCATGCTGAAAGTTGAAACATATTTTTCAATGAAGTACATGACTCTATGACCTTCCTATCACCAAGGACTCATACTTACATCAAAGATCCAACCAAGTGGATTTACATATGAGACTCAAGTACCCAACCAAGTGGGTTTACACATTTTGACTCAACTACCTAACCAAGTGGGTTTACAACGTAAGAAGTGATACTTGATGGGAATGTGCTTGGTCTTAGAATGCATAACAGGATTCTTTGAGATACTGATGGTGCTTGTATTATCACACATGATGGAGATAGGAGGTGAACATTTGATTTGAAAATCTTGTAAGGTTTGCATCATCCAAAGAAGTTGAGTGCAACATGATGCGGCAGCCACATATTCTGCTTCTGTTGTAGATAAGGCAATAGAGTTTTTCTTCTTGCTGAACCAAGATACTAGCCAGGGCCCCATATAGAATGCACCACCACTAGTGCTTTTTTGATCATCAACATTTCCAGCCCAATCTGCATCAGTGTAAGCATGAAGAGTAAGATCAACATTCTTTGGATACCATAGTCCAAAGTCTTGAGTTCCTTGTAGATATTTGAATATTCTTTTGACAGCCTAAAGGTGAGTCTCTTTTGGATTAGCTTGGAATCATCCAACAATCCCAACTGCATGCATAATGTCTGTTCTAGTCCCAGTGAGATACATAAGACTTCCTATCATAGATCTATATTCTGGTTGATTTACCATGGGAGAATCATCATGAGAACTAAGATTACATCTGGTTATCATTGGTGTACTTACAGGTTTGCACTCTTCCATGCCATACTTCTTCAGAATTTGCTTAAGGTATTTTGCTTGTGACAAGAATATACCATCTGTAGTTTGATGCACTTGCAAGCCAAGAAAGAATGTTAGTTCCCCAAGTGAAGACATTTCAAATTCTTGCTGCATGACAGAAGAAAATTTCTGACTCATAGATTCTTCATTACTTCCAAAAATGATATCATCAACATATACAACCACAATCAATAGCTTATCATTTTCAATTTTTGTTTATAAGTTGCTATCAGCAGACCCCTTTGAAAATCCTTGTTAATGAAGATATTTGTCAATACGATAATACCATGCCCTTGGAGCTTGTTTGAGACCATATAGAGCCTTTTTAAGTCTACAAACAAGATTTTCATCATTTCCCAAAATGAATCCTTCTGGTTGTTCTATATAAACTTCTTCTTCTAGATCACCATTGGGAAATGTAGTTTAACATCCATTTGATAAAATTTGATTTGTTGAAAACTTGAAAAAGCAAGAAACATTCTTATGGCTTCAAGTCTAGCTACAGGAGCAAAAGTTTCTTCAAACTCTATACCTTCTTGTTGAGTATACCCCTTGCAAACAAGTCTAGCTTTGTTTCTTACAACATCCCCATTCTCATTTAACTTGTTTTTGAATATCCATTTAGTTCCAATGACATTTTTGTTATGAGATCTTGGTACTAATTCCCAAGTATGATTCTTTTCAATTTGATCCATCTCTTCATTCATGGCTTGAACCCAACATTCATCTTTGCTAGCTTGATTGACATTGTGAGGTTCAATAGTGGATAGAAATGCTAGATAGCTAGAGGATCCCACCAGAGTCCTTGTTTGTACACCTGATACCTTATCTTCCAAAATTTGAGATTATGGATGATTCTTTTGAACATATCTGGATGGAGCTTTTTCAAATAAATCATCTTCAGGTTCTTCATTGGGTTCACTGTCTATATCATTGCTATTTGATGTAGAAGGACATAAGTCACCATCGTCTTCATTTGTTGTTTGCTTTTCTTCTTTTGGGGCTGCAGGAGACTCATCAATAACAACATCAATACATTCAACAATCTTTCGAAGTCTTTTATTGTAACATTTATATGCTCTACTCCTAGAGGAGTATCCAAGAAGTATTCCTTCATCTGCTCTAGGTTCAAACTTGCCAAGTTTTTCATCATTATTTTTGATAAAGCATTTGCTTCCAAAAAATCTAAAATGCTTCATAGTTGAAGGATTACCATACCAGAGTTCATATGGCGTTTTATCACTATTTACATGAACATGTGCCTTGTTAAGAATATTTACCGCTGTATGTGCTGCTTCTCCCCAAAAAGTGTCAAGTGTTCTGGAATCATCAAGCATAGCTCTGGCCATTTGTTGAACTGTTCTATTCATTCTTTTTGCTACGCCATTTTGTTGTGAAGTGCCTGCTACAGAAAACTGTCTTTTTATGCCATGTTGTTCACAAAATTCAAGGAATTCATGTGATGTATATTCTCCTCCTCGATTAGATCTAAGACACTTGATTTTTAGATCTAATTCATTTTCAACCAGTGCCTTGAAGACCTGAAATTTCTCAAATGCTTCATCTATGTGTTTAATCAACCCAATCCAACACATTCTAGAGAAATCATCAATAAATAAGATATAGTATTATTCACCACGTGGTGAATTTTTCCTCATAGGTCCACATATGTCAATATGAATGAGTTCAAGAGGCTTATTTGATGATCCTTCCTTGGCATTAAATTGCACTCTGGTTTTCTTACTGAATTGATAGGATTTGCATATGATACTTTCAGGTAGAGTAATATTGGGAAGACCACGAACAAAATTAAGTCTGCTTGATTTTTTGATTTGAGAGAAGCTTAGATGCCCCAACCTTCTATGCCATAGCCAGTTTTCTGAAGATTTACTCAAGTAAAATTGTTCTTTGGAGTTCTTCATTACATACAGGTTGCTTGGAGTAATTTTTCCTTTTGTAATTTTTTTACCTGTATCAAGATCACGAACCACACATTCTTTTGAACTAAAGACAACTTCAGTTCCTTGATCACACATTTGACTTACACTTAATAGGTTATGCCTTAATCCATCCACATACATGACACCATTAGCCTTTACCTTTTATCTTAAAAACACAGAACCTTTTCCTTTAATTACAGCAGGAGTATCATTTCCAAAAGTAACTTTCTTTTCCTTTTCTAGAGCACTATATGCACGAAGTTTGTTTTTGTCACCTGTCATGTGTCTTGAGCATCCACTATCAATGTACCATTGATTTTATTCACCTTCTGCAAATAACGCTATGCCACAATTTTCAACCTGTAATTCCTTCTTTTTCCATACCTTTGATTTTGAACGAAGATGCTCTTTTGGCTGAACTTTGCTCCTGCATTCAGATTCTTCATGGCCAAAGTTATTGCAATAAGCACATTCGAATTCATTTAGAAGAGGAGAAAAGTTGTTATATGTATTCTTCTTTGTTTCAATATCAATCCTTTTCTTTCTTGCTTCCCTTGTCATGATGGTTTTATATGCAACACATTGAACAGCTTTATGACCAAAATTGTGACATGAGAAACATTGTCCATTGAAAAATAAATTTCTGTGATCATGAAGTCTTCTACTTGAATTTACCTATTGATTGGTGTTTCTTTGAAAGATATTCCTGTTAGTGTTCTTTGAATTGAGATGATCATGCTTTACCTATAAATATTCTTTATTCCCTTGCTGAGTGGTAGAATGTTGTAAACCAGCTGTAGCGGCTTTTAGATAATTTGGTGCTGAAGCCTGAGAAGATTCTCTGCTATATCCAAGACCTGTATTTATAAGAGGAGAACGTTGTACCTTGATAATCTCATCTAAGATTTCAGATCCTTTAGCAAATCTAAGATTCAGAGTCTTTACTTTCTCCAGTTCTTTTCTTAAACTTACTACTTCACATTCTAATTTCTCATTGTGTTTCTGCTTTTCTTCATTCTACTTTTTCAGAGTCTCAATGATTATTTTACTTTCTTCCAAGCAAATTTTGAGTTGATTGTTTTCATCAAGAAAATAATTGTCATCTAGAGCATCCATAAAATTATCCTTGTCTTCTCTAGAATATTTTTCAAATGCCATGAGAACTCTAAGATCTTGTTCACATTCTTCCTCACTATCAGAGAACCCATCACTATCTTCAAGAGTATAGTAACTTTTTCTAGTGCTAAACCGGTTCTTATTCCTTCTTGCTACTTCCTTCCCTTTTGTAGATGTTTCTTTATAAGGACACTTAGCAGCATAATGACCAACTCTTCCATAATCAAAACATTTGAAAGGAAGCTTACCTCTGAACCGTCCTGTGCCAAGTTGAAGTTTCTTTACAAAATTAACCTCATCTTCTTCTAAGATATATCTTGATCCTTCTGCTTCTTGTACTTCTTTTCCTTTTGTAGAAGCTCTAAAGACGACTTCTTTGTCTTCAGATGGTCCTCCTCTTCTCATTTCATAAGCAATCAGTATGCCATGAAGTTGCACCACAGTAAGATTTTAAAGATCTTGTTTTTCTTCAAGAGCAGAAAATTTTGACTCAAATTTTGCCGTTAGTGATCTTAAAATTTTCTCAACCAAAGTATATTCGGCTATTTTTTCTCCCATATTTCTCATACGATTTACAACATGATCAAGACGTAAAAATAAACTGGAAATACTCTCATTACTATGCATATTTAAATTTTCATATTGAATTCTGAGAGTTTGGAGTTTTGCACCTTTTACCTTTGCATCACCTTCATAACTTAGAATTATTTTGTCCCATATTTCCTTTGCTGTATTCAACTGCATGACCGTGACAAATTTGGATTTAGTTAGACTTCCCAATAGAGCATTGAACGCCTTCTCATTTGTTTCATAATTCTTATTTTCCGTCGGATCTGTTGGTACTGCGGCTGGATATTGATATCCTCCTTCAACAATGACCCATACATCTGCTCCTAGAGACTGAAGATAATATCTCATCCATCCTAATACATTTTACGAGCCCTAGGAAAGAGGAACTCGGTGTCGTCATGATGCCAGATCCAATGGGGTTAAATTTTAATGAATCTGACAAAGGTGAAACTTATTAGCGTCTTTTCATGTTTAGAGAGTTTTAAAAGAGGTGAAAGGAAAAATTTAAATGGCCATTTTTGTAAATAGTCCCTCATACCCAAAAAGATAGAAAACAAAGTGTGAATGAACCTCTTAGTCCCGATTGACTAAGGTATTCCCTTTTCATAAATAATTTTTCTGAGCCCAAAAAAGGGGTAAATTCATACTAGGTAGATGATGTTTCGTGCACTTTAATGAGCTAAAAATGACAAGAAATCGACAATATTTTCATGTTTAGAGAGTCAGAAAAGAGCTGAAAGATGAGTCCACTTGAAGGAATGAGTGTTATAAAGGATAGCAACTAGTTCTAGTAATGGTGGAACTTCTCAAAAAATGATAAAAGTCAAGAGTTTGGCTAACAAGACCACTTATTCCAGTGATTCCCCAGGAAAGGGTAAAACAACCAAGTGAAGGCGTATGATCGACCAAGCAGATGGTGACGATGGAATGATAAAACCAAGGCTCATCTGGAA
Organism: Pinus albicaulis; assembly: GCA_034641835.2. Taxonomy (NCBI): domain Eukaryota; kingdom Viridiplantae; phylum Streptophyta; class Pinopsida; order Pinales; family Pinaceae; genus Pinus; species Pinus albicaulis. The sequence goes on from CM076584.1 coordinate 964,636,353, forward strand.
AAACAGGCTGATCAAAAGGAAATCACGAGAGGTAAAATGAGAATTGTTTCATTTTTACACAAGCTTGAAAACATGGGAGCCTTTTCTTAAAATAGTTTGCATGCCCCCAACATGGTGACTCAATTCGAGGTACATTTTTATACAGGAAAATCCTCTCTGCAGACAGAGATGATCCCTCTAGCCCTAGAGTGGGTCTAGTAACAATAGGGAACAATTAGAAACCTACTTTCCTAGATTGGAAATGCATATACATCATGAAAGCCACGATAACGAGACACTGACATACCCATCAATGAGATTGAAGTTCCTCGACTTCTTGAAAAGTTTTGGAACTTTGAAACGATAGATAAGAAAATTTTATAAACAGATTGACATCACAAATTGCATGTAGATAGTTGTTATCGATTAAGTTAACGAGATCACCATTATCTATATGGAAACTATCTACTTCACTAGTTTTATTATATTTTTCATATTCAACAAAAATCTTACTCAAGTCATAATAATCCTTCAATCGCAAGTCTAAGGATGTTTGAATCAGAAAAATATTGTGATCACACTGATTCGAAGAGCTTCCCCCGTACAAAATAAGATATGTTAAGGGATGGAATGGATGCTTTATAATTTCATCACTTTCTTCTTCATCATGGATGTTAGCCCTATCATGTGTCATTTCAAGATTCAACTCATGAGATAAAAAATTTGAAGAGAATTGAGAGTCCCCAATGCAAGTTGATGCATTCTAAACAATATATCACAAAGGATAGGGAGGCGAATAGGAAGAAGTGTTCATAAGTGAATCTTCTTTGACCAAAAAATATTTAAGATCTAAATCCCTCAATACAGACTCTTCTTGAGAAACTTAAAGATTATTTGGTGCACTTGGGAATTAATCATCATATGAATCAATGAATTCATTCTTATCAAAATTATTTTTTCCTAAGATGTGCTATTGATTAGGAAAATTAATCACAATTTATTTTCTATTAATATTACCAGGTTAAATATCATCCAAGAATGAGGAAACACCATCCTCACACAGAGGATTTTGAAAAAGAGAAGAAATATTGAAATAATATTCACATTTATGTTCCTCTACATGTGAAATGTGACTACCTACACCTAATCACAACTTAGATTTGAAATAGATCGATTCAGAAGATCAAGGGACAAGGGGTAATGAAAAAAAGATGGTAAAGGATTACAGGTATCTAAGTCAGATTCAAAAATGAAGTTATGAGTAGTAATATCATCTCGTGGAATGGAGAAATTAGTATTCATGATAGGCATCATGAACCGTTCCAATATTTCCTCCATGGGGTTTCGATAATGAAAAATGGAAGGAGGATGAGAAAATGGATTAAGAATTTTATTTGCAAATTTCCCAAATTTATTATCATTACAAGTAGGCAATCGAACCGAGACTGAAAAAGGAGGAGGAAAAGGAACAAAAGAAGTAGTAGAATCCTCCTATGAAATTATAGGTGTCTCATGATTTGCAATATTTGGGGAATTAGACACATTAGAGGGTTCAATCTCATGGTTCTGAGAGATATTATCCAAATGCTCAAAAATTTGTTTCAAGAAATTTTAATATGTCCCTTCTTCATGAAATTCAGAAAAAATTTGAAGGAATCGATCAGAGAAATCGTAAACTAATTCGTTAAGCTTCATTCTTAAATGATTAATTCTTGTAAGAACATCCCAAAAATCATACCTATCAAAGGCTTGATAAAGCACCTAGAGGAAATGATGAAAATAATTGAAGGAAACAAATGGGAACATATGACACCATAAATTACCACAACCTTCAAGGGCGAGGAATAAAATCATAGAAACAAAATATTCATCATGGATTTTGTAAGATTAAAGAAATTTAAGAAAGTAAAAATGTGTTCGGTTATGGATGTTCCATCTTCACCGTTAGACTTCAATTGAGACAAGTGATAAAGAGGACCATCAGGGGTTGAAATTTACAAATGGATAAATTAGACAAACACCTTGAGAGTATGATTCGAGAATGATCCATCTAATATAAGATATTTAGATTAGACTCAATGGGTAGAAATCATCATCTAGTCCTCCTTCTAGCACCATTTTGGCTACGGTACTCGAAATATGTCAACCAAGGGGGTCTCCCCAATGTGAATTCCAAATTACACCTCACACCGTTTGGAGTAGGAGCCCCATCGAGAGTATCAAACTAGGTTCCATGTATTCTTGTAGATTTTTCTTGGCTAGGAAGTTCAGCACAAGACAGTAATATGCAAGTATTTTTGGATCAACAAGTGAGTATGCCTTGTAAAATGTTTAGTTGTAGAAAGTATCAAGGTCCTTCTACCAAAAGGGAGGATAAAATTTGGCACTTTAAATACATGTTATTGTACCAATGTAGAAAAGGCTCATGGCCATATACATAGGAATGAATTGTTGATAAACTAGTGTAATAGTTCACAACGAGGAAATGATTGTTAAATAAAATACAACACACCTTCAACAAGATCAGTACCAAAGCCACTAAAATATTTCAATTTCCTTAGTATAAATGAAAATACATACATAGAAAAAATTCAAAGAATTGTCTTGAAATATTCATGGCATATGCATGAAAGCATGTTGGCTAAAAAAACTCCAGAATTAAGTAAAATTTATGTGATACATAAAGACAATGGGCACCACTAGCCCCAATACTGGAGCATTAGAGTAGTCACTCACTCCTCTAAAACAACCATATTCCTCCCCAATGCCCGTAGGAGTAAAAAAGGTGAAATATACTTTACATGAGCGATGAGGGTGTATATATAACAAATGGGGTGACCATCCACCTCCCTTGTGACTCTTGGAATACATTCATCATTGTTTGAATTCTCAATGACCTTTCAACTTCCTACATGACTCGATAACTCTTGCATTTCCACTTTAAATTACATTTCTCCAATATTGAATTTAAATAATCCACAAATGATGTGACAAATGATGACTCATGACTGGACATGACATGAAACTGATTACAATGATTGCATCATGATGTGCGAGTGCCAATTTTTCGTTCTTGCTTATTTGTCTTCATTAGAATATGTATCCAATACTTTTTATTCATGACAGATATGGTTTTTTCTTCATATCTTCCATCCAAAGAGTTTTGAATTAGATGGAGTCATCATGCAGTATTGGTATTTGGTCATCTGGTGTAATCCAGTGTTCCTTCATCTTCTTGATTGACAATCATCTTATCTACTCATCCCCTTAGGTGTCTTCTAGCATGGTCTCCTTCTTCATCTACTTCCTCATAATCCTATCATGACATAATAGAATACCTCTGTAGTCCACCCATGACAAGATGACATCATTCTGATAATCCCCTAGTCTAAGATGCTTCATGAAATCAGTTGTTAGGCATAGAATTAATGAATATTTTAGTGTCTGACTCAGTTATTTCTCAATTCTGGACGCCAAGGTCTGCAGCTGAGGCTTCAGACTATGCAATGTGTGTTTGAGGATGTCCAGGTTCATATTATTGTGTATTTGAGTGACTCATGGTCTCCGGATGGAGGATTGAGCCTTGAGACTGCGCAATGTGTAGTTCTAGAGGCCTAGGTAGAGGAACTGTGTAGTTGAGTGACTCAAGGGATCATGTGGTAGGCTTGAGGTCTCATATTGCATATTTGGAGTTATGAAGGCCTGGGTAGAGTTACTGCATAGTTGAGGAACTCAATAGGTCAAGCTTGAGGCTTGAAGTTTCCTAATGCATAGTTTAGATAGGATAATAGGCTAGGATTTTATGTAGTTGAGGGGTTCAAGGGCTCAATATTGAGGCTTGAAGCATAAATTTTTTCAATGCATAGTTGTGGAGGGAGAGAGGCCATGTGAGTGAACAATTGAAAAGTTCAAGAGCTCAACGTTGAGGCTTGATGCTTAAGATTACGTAATGCGCAAAGAAGGTTGGCTGGAGATAAGGATTACATAGTTCTAGAGATAAAGGAATAGGACTGAGAATTGATATCATGAAATTCACCTTTCAAAGAGGAAAGGTTAGGGCTTGAGCATTGAGATTGCGCAATGCGTAGTTCAAGAAGACTAAATCAATTCAAGTTGCCCAGGGAAAAAAAAATTGAGATAAGGATAAGTGTGGCATCAGTGTGGTCCATGTGAGAAGAAATAAAACTAGATCATCATCACACACTCAGAGTAGTCGATGACACAAAATTGATCACTTAATAAAAATAAAGAACATAATCATACCCTGAATGTAACAACAGTGCAACATACCTCTCCAAGTGTGAGACAAAAGATACATTGTGCGATGAAAGTGACGACACTTGTGTGACAGTGCATGAAACTTTTGGAATGAGTTTAGGACATGTATACGTGACTAGTAGGACTCATCAACACAAAATTTACCCCTTGAAACAAGGAAAAACTCCACTTCACATGATAAGCAATGCTTCCCATGCCAAAAGACGATATTACTATATAAATATAGAAATGTGAGTGAAAATTGTAATATGAAAAAAAAAGTGAAAAAAGCACATGCTAGAGCCAAGATAACATGAAAATGACACTAATTGATATAAAATAAAGAAAAGGAAAAAATCGAAAAAATGATATAGAAGCTCATGAAATTGAATGTTCACAAAAATTACAATTTGGAAAACTCACTGAAACAAAAGTATAATCACAACCTAAAGTGAGAGATTGGTAATGAAATAACGCACTAACTTTTGACATAGGTTGATCATTGCATAGGAATAGTCTTGATAGAATTTTGTATGCCTGTAAAAGCCTGCGCTAAAGAATTCCCTGCAAGAATTTGCTACATACTAAGCATGTGAAGGCACGTGACTTCAACACTTATAATCCAAAAGGGAGCTCAAGGCATTGATTGACCAAAAAGATACGATAGAATGAATGATCGCAATATCCTGAATAGGATCCAAAATTCAAGTGCAGGGAAAATTTTGGAGGGTCTTGTCACATTGGCAACATTTCACGATATAGATTTTCTTTTCCAAACTTCAGAAAGTAATTCATCATGCCATGATTCTTCGTTTCAAAATTCATAGGCCAACTCCATCTTACTTTCATCATCAGAGGCTCATTACCTATCAAGAATAAACCATCAACATATAAAACCAAAATCAAACTCATACCTTGGACAACTTTTGAAGTAGAGGCTTGGATTGGTACATCTTCCTGGATTCACCAGGTAACCATCAATGCAGACATACAAGGCTCAAGGAGCTTGCTTTATACAATTATTTCTATAGTCATAACATAGAACATTGTGGAATCAAATCAAGCACGTCAGGTTATGAAGACTTATATTCCAAAAAAACTAATATCGAAGCCATAATTTTTTTTTCCAATATAAATGTGTCTAACTCTTCGAACCAGGTGTCAAGTAGAGCTCACATCAGATTACCAAGTTATGAATTCATCTATTGTCATGCAAAATTTTTTTATTAAGCAATATAAAACTCCATCACGCCATCCATATAATCATAATATGAATTATTTTTGTCATCATACATGAAGGATAATTCAAATAAATTTCATGAATTCATGGTTAGATTACTGCATATTGAATGAAAACCTTTTATACTTCAACCATTGTTCCAAAGACAATGATGCCAATACAAAATCAATATTGAATAGAAATTTTTCCATGAAGGTTATTATTCGCACATGACATTTCCATCAAGGAAAAACATCAATTATCAAATAAAAAATTTAATTTTTTATCTCTAAATTCAATCAATCCATAATTCAAAACATATCTATGAACTATCAAGCATCACGTAAAAATTCCAATATAACTTATCTATAATAAACTGATAAACCAAATATTTTCAAACCCTTGTATCTATTATAAAATATTGACATTTACTAACTTCAATTATAGAATCAAAATAGCATATTGATATGCCTATTATGGTCCCCTACAAACAAAAGTTTATTCAAGACATTCACATTCTCTATAGTAATTAAAACATTCAAACTTCCATGCTCATAGGACTTTATACTGTCTCCTCCATATCTGTAGGATTATCATACTCCAAGTTTTCTCTTGGTTTTATGCATATGGATTTAGTTTTTGTATCCTATAGGCACAAACACACCCATATTCCTTCTTTTGTGTGGTTGGGAGGCCTATAACTGCACTCTTAAACATTTTTCCATGTGAATGGGGCTTAGAGTAAGAGAAGCCTTCTTTTCTCAGACTAGAACTTGTTGCAAACCAACAACATCAAATATTTGTCTATTTAGGTCCCAAAATATTACTTCAACAATAAATAATATTTTATAAATTTTATGCAAATTATAATAGGTGTAGGGATCAAGACATCAACTTGTCTATCATAATACTTTCACACATCAACAATGTTAGGTCATGAAATCAAACTATATCAGGTTATAAAACAAATATTCATCATGATCATAACATGTTAGCATCAATTTCTTCATCATCCCATATGAACATGACATCAAAATTTCATCAGGGGTTAGAGTCATATGATTAGGAAAATTTGTAGGTGTATTATTGTACTTCAGATATTATAATCACTACATCACTTCTTTATCATATTACTCAACCATCAAGTCATTTAATTCAGATTTATCACATTTTTCAATTTACTAAGCTTATCAAAATCTAAACAATGTCAACAATAAGATCCTGAATATCAATCTTATTATACACTTTTATCATCATGGTTATCATGATTATCAAAACAATTAACACTAGTATCAAGTCACCATATAAAAAAAATGTATCTATCATAGTTTTTAAAATCAAGAAATATGTCATGTCTAAAATATAAGATAATTTTCAAATATCAAGTGCACCAATATATCACATGTACTTTAAATAAAACTTACTTTCATATTCTCGCATGAGCCATTTTGTGAAGGTGATGTTTTCATAATACATAAGGGCTTACCTTGCCATCCAATAGGGCACCTAAGACAATATACTACACATACCTTATAACATTTAGATACCTTTGCACCTTCTTATTTGACATTGGCAGCTGGAGTATTTTGTCAAAATTTCATCAGATGCCTCTTTAATTTTCAAATACTAGCTCTTCTCTTCCTACAATAGCCATATTTTCCTGTACCTCAGATTATCCTGAAGAAGAATACACTTATCACATCCCGTCAGGAGGTTAGAAGTATACAAATAGTCTAATATACATGTAGGATGTATAATCAATGATCTAATCAATAAATCTAAAAATAATTAAAGACATGAAGAAGTAACATAAATCAAAAAATTACTCATCTTCAATGAGAGGTGATCACCTCCTTCATGAACCCGCCTTAAAGACTCATTATTGTCCATTTTCCATATAACATTCTTGCCTTGATTATATTTCAACCAACTTCATAAAAAATAATGCCTACATAAGACTATCCCATATATGGTTTTATCGATCCCGTCATAAGTGTTAAAACATATTTGATTTGATCATGCTAGGGTTTTTAGATTGCATATCTCAAATTTTTGTCATAATATAGGGTTTCTTCTAAACCCTAACCTCAGAATATCCATCAAACCCTAAATGTAAAATTTCTTGGGTTTCCTACAAACTTTACCATTGTTTTAGGTCTCAACCATATTTTATTTCTTCCCATAAACACATCTTCATAGGGGTGATCTTCAATGAGTTTTCGTTATCCCAACTTTGAACCCATGTTAAATTTTCTTAGGGCTATATTTCTTTTTGCATTAGATAATTTCATTTCTTCATTTGCATATTAAATTCACCCCACGACATCATATCATTATTTATTTTTATAACATTATTCAACGACATATGCAATTATATCAAAAGAACAACATCATCATCCATGCAAAATAACATAAAGGAACAATAGAAGAAAATAATTCACACATAGATACACCATGATTAGTGAGAGACTAGGGAAAAACCCACTACAAGGAAAACCATTTCAAAATTTTCTTCTTATTAGATTGCCATTAAATGCTTCAATAAAAGAGAGTATAATGATCCATATCTTCAACCATAATCCTATCAAACAAAACCAATTAAACAACATCCATGAGATGAACCCAAAAATGCTAATAATCAAAACCCTACTTTAGAAGTCTGTGATCAATTGTTAATGTTTGTGGTGAACTCTCGACCTATGTGATCAATGGTTAATGTTTGTGGTGAAATTTCGACCTATGTAATCAATTTAATGTTTGTGGTGAGCTTTCGACCTATGTGATCAACTGATGAAATATGTGGTAAACTGTAAAAATCAAACCCTAGCTACCAAACACATGAAGAGAGCGATGTGCATGACGCTTAAACGCTCCAACCACATGCATGAGCATGTGTGCCTACATTTGCAACTAATATTTTCCTAAATCATGTCTATAGCTCAAAACCAAATCCCTAAGAACACCTACAAGCTTCAGAATCTAAAATATTGTACCTATACAAGCGAACCCAGACAAAGCATCTCAGGCCTATGTGAGCCAAACCAAATAAATAAGAATGATCATGATAATTATTTACAAATTAGGATCACTTGACTTGTATTTATACCCATCCATGGGTTTCCAATTTCTCTTATGGGTTGAACTATCCTGTTGAGCACATGTGGGTTTTAATTCAAAAATACACATCCCTGTTCCAAATTAAGGGATTTAATAGTCAAAATTGGTCCTCTCAAAAAGGGGAATCTAGTTCCATGATTGGAATTTATCATTGATTTTTGAAATTAACACAATACATGGTAGGATAATTAGATACCTATAGAGTCCTAAACCGGGGGAGTCAAAATAGAGTGAATGACAACCAACTGAAAGACCAGACCTCCTTCATAACGATGAAAACAAATTACAAAGAACATTTACAACAATTAAGAGTACCGTGGGATATACACACCATCCATAACAAAATAACGAAGCCCATTGGGAAATATTCCCTTGCCACCCCTAAATAGCAGCCATGTGTTGTGATGCCCCTCCATAAGAGACATGGCATTACCAAAAATTACATACCTCTCGACCTCAGTTCCTGAGACAGAAAACCACCAACACTGAAAAAGTGACAGTTAAAAACCTCTTCCTCCATTGTGAGCCAATGTAAGGATGAACAAACCCAAATTTTCAGTACCAAAAGTTTAAGGGTGTTAGGGAAGGACAATGCCTCACCCTCGCTACTATGCACAACAATAAGACACCATTAGGGAAGTTTTGAGGTCTAAAATGGGCCTCCTAAGTAATATTACAAGATAATAGTGGAAATAATAAAATAAGATTAGATTACATCATCAAAATTTTAGAGGGAAAAAAGAAAAACTATTTTTTCAACTCATCTCCCTAAGGTTTTACTAAAATTTTGAGCAGGAGCACTCGTTGGATGCATAATTTAATTTCTCATCCAAGGAGTACCCATGTTGCATACTTTTGATGGATGCTACAAAAAAATGAGAAATACATGAAAAATCATGATTGAATCGTTTTTTTCATGTATTTCTCATTTTTTGTGTAGTGGGGTCCATCTGAATTATACAATATGGTTACTCCTTCGCTGAGGAATTGAATTCTACATCCAAATAGTGCTCCAACTTGAAATTGGAGCTAAGACATAGGGAGATAAGTTGAAAATAAAATTTGAAAAAATAGTCTTTTACTTATTTTTTTAATATTTTTACCTTTTTACTCTGAAAATGATGAATCACCTTCATGGTTGACACCATAATCTTGAATCCTATTGGTTCTTACAAATTTTATTTTGGTAGTACATTTTTTTAGGCCCAATTTCGACCTTAAAATTTCTGTAACGCACCCCAACTGTAATATCATGCACATATTTAAGACCGAAGACATAGGTTGGACAAGGCATGTAAACTGACCTCTCTGCACCACGACATGTTCTATAACAGACAAGTGGGTGTCGAAACTGTATTCCTCAAGTAATGGCCTCGAGGTATACATCCCCATCAGAGAAAAAATATAATAAAATAAAAGTAAATTGTTATAAAAGATAATTAAATTGTTATTTTTTTAACCAATGTATATAAGTGGAAAAAAAGGTAAAATTCTCTCAGGAATTTTTCTCTCAAAAACATATTTTATAAATAGAATAGATAAATAAAATTAAATATATTACATGTTATAACCATTAAAATCCATAATATACATCACAAAAATTATCCATTAATCCATTTATATTATAAAATTAATAATAATAAAAGAATATAAACCATTTAAAAAATACTACATACTCATTCATCTCATCACTAAATTGTTAAAGTATTCAAAGCATATGTTTACAATATCACATCTACTATTCATTAAAAAGTATTTAACACACTATCTAGGATAAGGTATGGATAAATTACCTCCACTTCATTCTTCATGCCCATCCACTTTATGTTATATACTCAAATAAGTTGATTTCTTCCATATGTGAAGCTTTAGTATTATCATTATTTATGCTCTGAAAATTCAAGTTAAGATGATGTTATCACTCCAATAATTATCAAGGGTTGTTTATATTTTGGTTTAAAGAATATTAGAGGTAACCACAAACTAATTTTAAGCCTTACGATCTAGCCTTCCTAATGCTCAGAGAGGGCTCTCTCTATATGATTTATCTTTGTTGATTATAGTTGATCTTAGGCTAGCTATGTAGGATTGCTTGGAATTTGATTTTTTATTTGTTTTAGTGGTGAAATCACTTACTCTAATGGATATATGTAGGTTTGTATTCCATTGGGCTAATGGAGTCAATGTGTCAAGTAGAAGAAGCATGATCGAGGTACTAAAGGGAAGTAATCACAGGGCAAGATAGTTTAGTCACTTCAGATCCTTAGGATGATGGTGAAAATGGTTTCAATTGGGGTAAGAGAGGAATTAAGGGTTCTCAAATCCAGATAATGAGTGAAAAGATAGAGGTCAATCGAAATAAGGGAGAAATTAAGAATTCCCTAATCTGGATATCAGAAGAAAAACATATAAATGATAAATAGTTCTAGACAGAGTGTAATTAAACATATTATGTAATAACATTCCAGTTATATCATTTAGATCAAGCAAACATATGGGCATGTGAAAAATTAAAAAATAAACAATTGAACAAGTAGAAAGTACCTCATTGTATTGGCCCAACACATGAATCCTGTAATATAATCTATTTATTTCTTTAATCCAGATTGCTGACTTGAAATTTGTACAATCACCCTGAGGTTCCAGAATAGTAAAACTATAGAAATGTTCAGAAATTCATCCATCCCTCATTACTTCAAAATTTGAAGTATTTATACAAAAAATCTTACAAAATGTCCTAAACAACTTAGGAATTATTCAAGGAAAAAGAAATATCTTCATGCAAGAAGATAGATACAACCATCTAACTAATGCAAGTTGTCCCTATTTTTATTGATCTTTTGTTTAATTGTTGATATTTTGATGTTGATTTGCCTCTGTTTGTTGCTCAATGAAGGTTGCAGTTAAACAATGAAGTTTCCTCTACGCTGGCAGCTTTCACTCTGAATTTTACTGATACGCTTTGACTGTAAGTGATACTCTTTAACCGTAACTGATACTCTTTCGTTGTAACCGATACTCTTTCACTGTTACTATTGTTCTTTACTGGAAATTGTAATTGTAAAACTGCATGCTCTGTTTTATCTTTTCCTGACTGATATTTTTCTCATTTGACTTCCTCCTTTGACTGTTTTGATATTTATAGTAAATTGTTGGGTGTATAGCCTGACTATCTTGTTCATTTTGCATCACAACGTTGGACCCCTTTACCTTAATGGGGTGGAAACATCGCCCATAATTAAATGTTTCCTGGGGGGTCTAGGGGGGTAGTTGCAATTTTATGGAGCCCCCCCAGTAGGGGGTTTCAGGGGCAGCGCTCCCGAAGCTAAAAGCCGATGTAAAATTTCCTTGTAAAAGTATAGTAATTTCTAGTCAATCTGGGCCGTTCATTACACAGATGATCTAAAGGTAGAAGTTATGTTTAGTTTAGGGTTTTCAGCCCTAGAAGGAAACCCCTCGCATCTATGATGGTATTGTATTGCGACTGTGTATTGTATGTGTATTCTCAGAGCAAGAAACAGACAGGGAGACTGTGAGAGAGAATAGAGGATATTACAATGGATTTGTTGTAGGTTGTGTCTCTTCATTTTGCTAGATAACAGAAAGGAAGGACTAGCTACTCAAGGTAGACATATCCAAAACTCGGTGAACCACGTATATGTGTGCCTCTCTGGTATTATGTGTTTTGTGTGCTTGTGTTTTACACATATTTTATGTGTTGCATTGCTCTGTAATATATAATTTTCTAACATAAATCAATTAGTTTCACCCAAATTTCTACCTCTGCTAGCTTAATTTTCACCATCCTCCTTAATATCTCATCAACTTCCGTGTATTTTAAGAATGTAGGCTTGTTGACAAATAAGTATTTTACCTCATGTTGCAGGTAAAACAGATTCTCAAAATTCTTGTAAAGTACCTTCTTTGTTGGAATTCCCTGCATGGCTAAGTTATTAGCTTGCTCCTTAGCCACTTCTCTCATCTTTTTATCATAATCATCCTACTTCATTAATTTGTCATGAATAACTAATGGATTTGGAAGGCCTTTTTGTCTCACAGTGTCAAACTTCATCATGAACCTTGTGATGGAAACTTCCATATTCTGGCATTTCTCTTCTAGCTGTATCATCCAATTATTCTAGAAATAACCTTCCTAACTTCTAAGATGGTTTCTGTTCTATCATTGATTCCAATATCTTCAAGTTCTTGCCTATTTTTGTAATTAATAAATTTTATGATCTCATTTGCCTCTTTAGGCTTCTTGCCAAGTTCTTCTTTTATATTTTCGATAGCTTCTATTGTTGCTTTGAATAAATCTTTTTGTTCATAGATAACCTATATGGATGGCCAAATATTATTGACATATTCAACGATATTGGCCCATAGTTGTTTTTGGCTTGTGCCATGGGTTCTTTTAGTGTTAGATATTTTTCTAACTTCAATTTATCATTCAACCTGTTTGATTTCTGTTCTTAATTCTTGAGCATTATCTTAGAAATTTTCTTTTCATCTTCTAGAATTTTCAGTTGTTCTTTAAGTCTGTTAATTTCATTAGTCTGAATAGACATGTCCTCCATAGCTTTACTAGTTCACTTGTGTAATATCCCCAAAAGGGAACAAGCAGCAATACTAAACAATATTGCATAGAAATAACGCAGTTCAGAAAAGTAAGAGTAGGAGGCCAATATGGAGGCTCAAAAATGACATTTCCATCATGAAATAATATTTAGAATGTGGCCCATAAGATGCAAAACAGAAATAGAAGACTATTAGATGAAGAAATCCTAAAAAATGAGGTGTTCCAACCATAGAATATGACTGAACAAGCTTGACAATGTTACTTTTATTGGCTGAAACAATAGTAGATTACACTTCAAAGCTAGAGTGGATCTGTGTACAAAAATATAGATCTATATCAGATCTGTACACTAGAAAGACTCCTCTACAAATGCCCCTTGGGTTTTTTAGAAAAAAGTGAAGCACATAGAGTAGATCTGAGATCTTATGCACCAGATCTATAGAATGATTCAGAAATTCTGAAGCAAATACAAAAATTTTCAGATCAGATCTAAATATGACATGGATTAGATCTGAAATCCATGGATCACCACAGTGAAGGGAAGATTCCCAACACCAAAGATCTCTCCTCCAAAAGTGTGCCAAAACACCTTAAAGCTTTACACTTCCAAATAAAAAATACTGGAATGAAAACTACGTTGTAGGCTCTAGAACATATGTGGCCTCAAGCCAAGATCTGAAATCAGAGCTCCAGTCATCCAATACTCTCTTGCCAATGCGATAGAAGGATTTCCCACTAAAAAGAGGCACTAGAATGGCCTAGGTTTGAGTAGATCTAGCCTCCATTTTCTACAGCTTACAAAGACAACCAAACCATCAATAGGATCTATGTTGTAGTTGGAAGAAGAGCTTGGCCAATTTCCTGATAGTGGAAAAGAAATGCAAGACTCATCCAAGAGGCCTCTCAAGGAACGAGGTGGCATTCACGTTCAAGAACACCCAGTGCTAAAAAACACTATTTTCTGCTAAACAACCAAGAGAACAAGAAATTCCTAAATGGAAAAAATATTCAGAAATAATATGTTCGTCAACAACCCTCTCATGCTATCCTCCTCTTCCTTTTATAAGATAGAAATCTTGCAAAACTCTAAACCATCTCAATGATTTAGCTTCTTTCACATGTGCCACCTCCAACTAATACTACGTTATGCATCAATGAGGATCACTTCTTATAGACAACGTTGTTTATTTGGTCATGGTTGACGGAGTGAAATGACTCAATCCCTTTCACACATAAAGGTGTTTTATTTACTTAGCCCAGATTTAGCTTTGTTCACATGTGGCTTTTATTTGTTTACTATTTTATAAGTTTTTATTGTCCTCCTTTAGACATTTATTCTTGCAACAAAAAAATGAAAAAAAATTGTATATTCCCATTAGCTTGGGCTAATTAGGAATATTACAATCCTTTCATCCAAAATGTTGCTTTTCCTCAAGCAACTGATAAGGTGAGTGTTGCAACACTTCTCCTCTATTGGTGACACCATCATGAGTTAATCTTCCTCCATAAGCTAAGTTTTCAGCAATCCAACCCTCCATGAATTGTTCCTCCAAAGTCATCGTGAGATGTACATAGTCCATCCCACAAGGAGTCGAGAACTCAAATGAAAAAAACATGGCTGAACCAATACTCTCCCTGAAACATGTAGCATAAGGTACATAGAGAGTCTCCATCCCATGTGGTACATACATGCCTCACATCCTCCCTCCATACAATCCCATAAAAGGTACAACTATATCATCAAGGTATGGAAGAAAAAATACATATGCACAAAAAGAAATTTGAGCACAAGGAGGTGGGTCATAGTCTCACATATGATACTAGCGCATTGCATCTCCTACCTGCATGAAATCAAGGTATGGTAAGTGGTTTCCCCACCACTTACTTGTTGCACATGTTATCTCAATGTCACTGAAAGTGTGAGATATGTTTGGTGCTTAAGGAAAGCATCCATCATGAAATAAAATCTCCCTTTGCACGTCAATGGAGTGGCCAAATTCAAAAGTTTTAGTGGCCCAATGTTTGCCATGAGATCTACATGATACATCACTCCTCCTAGGAGTCATGGCATGCATAAGCATGGTGAAAGAATATGTAAAATCATAAAATGAAAATTGCTTTACATGATCAGATTCTTTACCAACAAGGTTCCTCATGCACGTGGAGTTGTGCATGGATATTTCTCCTCCTTCAAAAGAAGAAAGAGATGGCTAAAATAACTCTTTCATAGAGTCATATGGTTGCCCCAACTCCACATGGTTCATGAATTCTTGAAAATGCTGATGTAGTTCTTCTTTCAAGCCTTCTCAATCAAAGATCCTCATGATGATGTTGTTTATCCTCCTGGAATACATATGGTAGAAACATAACTCTTTGTATGCTCCTTGTAGTAATGTCTGCTTGAGCTTAGAAGATCTAGAAAAGAAGATCCTACCATGATGAGAGATGACTCCTCCTTGGAATAAATAACCCTATTCATGCAGCTGGTCATCAAGTATCATACAAGTGTTAATATATTTGGAATAATGCACCAACGGTTGGGATTTCCAATACAAATCTAAGTTGCTCAACAATGACAGTGCAAATGATGGATCACTAGAAATGTCTGTCATGTTGCTACTCTCCTCCTTTACATGTCTTATGTCAAAAGTGTGTGTTAGAAGGCCATTCCTTCCATTCTTCTCCTTGCACAACATAGATCTAGAAATGAGAGTGGGTGATGATGATAAGGGAAGAAGATCTCCCTCCTTCTTGAGTTTACCCAAGTATCCCTTCGTTGTAGCTTTGTCTTCAAGTGCTCCAATCCCTCCTGGATATACGTTTGGAGTAGCATGTTCTATTTTCTTCTCCACAAAATCTTAATTAGGTGGCCTCCTATGTGGTTTGCCACTAGATAAGAGTGTCCCATGCATAAATCTCATGAACATAATAGATGGGACTGTGAGGTCCTTGCTTCCACAGTGCAAATCCATCTCTGTTTTCTATGTGGAAGTTGTATGTGAGGGGTATGTATGCATGCCTTTGATCATTTGAGATTCACCACTCTTATTATCCACTCATTCCATTTTCAAAGCCTCCCAATCAGTGGTGACTTTCCCCAATGTAATCAACCATTGAACACTCAAAATAACCTTGGTGTCAGGTATGTCAACCACAAAGAAGTGGTCCACCAAGGTGTAGGATCCCATGGTCACTGAAAGTGATGGTACATAATGCATGCATTGCATTGCTCTATCTCCTAGGACCAAAATAGAGAATCCCTCAAAAGTATTAGTGGGTATTACCCTCCTTTGCACAATTTTGGCATAAATGAAGTTGTGGGTAGCCCCACTGTCAATCAATACAGAAACACTTTGATTCATGATTGAACCTTGAAATCTTAAGGTCAAGTACTTAGGTACTCCTCTCAAATATGCAAGAGTTCCTCCAATAGGAGAAAATGCTCCATTTCGATCTCCTGATGGTGTTCGATCTCCTTCAACATTGTCAGCGCTGTGACCTCTTCTTGGTTCATCATCTTCTTCTTCCTCCTCAAAATCTGAGAAGACTTATACATAATGTGATTTTCCAGCAGCACATCTATGTCAAGGTGCCCATGATTCTTGACAGGTGAAGCATAGCTTATTCTTCCTCGGCTCTCTCCGGACATCCTCATTAAGAGGCTTCTTGTATGAGCTCTCCTTTGAATAACAAATTTCTCTTCCTTTCCTTTAGAAGGAAAAGAGGGCTTGTGCTAAAAGTTTTCCTTTGCTTTTGGCAAGGCATCTTCAAGGTATCTAGCCCTCTCAATGGAATCATGCAAGGTAGTGAGCTTGGAGGCTTTACCAACCCATGAAGAGGTTCATCTAGACCATTGATGAACATGTACACCCTTCTTGCTATAGACAAGTTAGGAACCATAACAGATAATGTCGAAAATTCAAAAATATAAGACTCTGTATTACCTGATTTTTTCAACTTTGCAAGGCTAATGAGAGGTGCCTCTGAATCTCTTCTACCAAATCTCTCCACCACCCTTCTAGTGAACTCAGAATAAGTACTCACATTGGCATGACCCAATGTAGACAA
Organism: Pinus albicaulis; assembly: GCA_034641835.2. NCBI lineage: Eukaryota > Viridiplantae > Streptophyta > Pinopsida > Pinales > Pinaceae > Pinus > Pinus albicaulis. The sequence continues at coordinate 964,653,572 of CM076584.1, forward strand.
GCCATGGAACCACCAGTCATGTGCTTCACCTTCAAAGTGCAGCGCTGCAATCGTGATAGCTTCCATCTCAGGGACTTTGTTCAACTGAAAGTAGATGTCAACTTTTTCTACCCATGCTTTGGCAGAACAATTGGATGACCCATAAAAATTGGGTAGAAATAATCTGCCCATAGACTGATGTCGATCATGATTCTGAGTGAATCCACCATCTTTATGTTGATGCCTTGGTCTTCTTTTGTCCTTCAAGTGATAGAACTCTTGAAAACTCAAGTGATATTTGAATATATGATTTTGAGACTCATATTGTTCAAAGTATTCTTCAGGGAATGCTAGCTCTTGAAACCCTTCATTTCCCAATACCAAAAAGGTAGGCATGGTAGAGTGTTGGGAAACTTGTGGCTGGTGCACTGGTTGATCATTCCAGTGGTGAAATATGCTAGAGCTTTCTCCAAGATGAATATCTTAGGAAATTCTTTGATTCTGTCCATTCTCATCTCTTTGATCTCTCTAGCAAGATATTGCATGTCTCTCAAAAGGATCTTTGCAAAGTCCTTTCCTTCATCATCACTTCCAGATTCAGGGGCTTTACCCTTGTCTTTGTCATCATTTGTGTAATCAAATTTATTCTGTATTATTTTTAGATACCTATTCTCTCTATCAGTAATAGGATCATCTTCTTCTAAAGATAAATTGGCTTCTGACAGGATTTTCCAAGAGGATTGCTCTGATACCACTGTAACATCCCCAAAAGGGAACAAGCATCAATACTAAACAATATTGCACTGAAATAATGAAGTTCAGCAAAGTAAGAGAAGGAGGCCAATATGGAGGTTAAAAAATGACATTCAAATCAGAAAATTATATTTATAATGTGGCCCATGAGATGTAAAATAGAAATAGAAGACTATTACATGAAGAAATCCTCAAAAATTAGGTGCTGCAACCATAGAATATGACTGAACAAGCTTGACAACGTTATTTTTATTGGCTGAAATAGCAGTAGATTACACTTCAGATCTAGAGTAGATATGTGTATAGAAAGTTACATCTATATCAGATCTTTACACTATAAAGGCTCCTCTACGAATTCCCCTTGTGGTTTTCAGCAAAAAGTGAAGTACGTGGAGTAGATCTGAGATCTTATGCAGCAGCTCTACAGAAAGATTCAAAAATTCCGAAGAAAATACAAAAGTATTCAGATCAGATCTGAATATGACATGGATTAGATCTGAAATCCATGGATCACCACAGTGAAGGGCAGGTTCCCAAAACTAGAGATATCTCCTCCAAAAGTGTGCCAAAACACCCTGCAACTTTGAACTTGCAAATAACACACTACTGGAATGATAACTGCACTGTAGGCTCCAGAACATATGTGGCCTCAAGCCAAGATCTGAAATTAGTGCTCCAATCATACAATACTCTCTTTCCAATTGAATAGAAGGCTTTCCCATTGAAAAGAGGCACTAGAATGGCCTAGGTCTGAGTAGATCTAGCCTCCACTTATTGAAGCTTACAAAGACAACCAAACCCTCGACATGATTTGCATTGTAGTTGGAAGAAGAGCTTGGAGAATTGCCTGATAGTGGAAAAGAAATGCAAGCCTCCTCCATGAGGGCTCTCAAGGAAGGAAGTGGTATTCTCGATCAGGAACACCCAGTGATAAACAACACTATTCCCTGAAAAACAACCAACAGAACAAGAAATGTCTAAACAGAAAAAATCTTGATAAATAATATGTTCATCAGTAACCTTCTCGTGCGGTCCACCTCTTCCTTTTATAAGATATAAATCTTGCAAAACCCTAAACCATCTCAATGATTTATCTTCTTTCACATGTGCCACCTCCAACTAAGACTACGCTGTGCATCAATGAGGATCACTTCTTCTAGACAACATTGTTGATTTGGTCATGGTTGACCCAGTCAAATGACTCGATCCCTTTCACACATAAGGGTGTTTTATTTACTTAGCCCATATTTAGCTTTTTTCACATGTGGCATTGATTTATTTACTGTTTTAGGAGTTTTTATTGTCCTCCTTTACACATTTATTCTTGCAACAGAAAAATGAAACAAAATTGTATATTCCCATTAGCTTGGGCTAATTGGGAATATTACAACTTGCTTCATCTATAGGTTGTGATGTTGTTGTTGAATATTCTATTTCTGAAGTTGTTGATGAGGTTACAGGTAATGTTGTAGCCATTGGGACTATAGGAGACAATCATTTTGCTAATGTTGAAGGTATAGTAGTAGTGACCACAGGATTATAGTGAAAGGAACTTCTTCTCCAGCCTTTTTCTCTTGGACCAACTTGTCCATTTAATTCTCCATTTCCTTTATCTGTGCACTCAACTAAAGTATGAGACTCATCATCTCATATTTTTTATTTGAATCATGTAACACTTCCTTTACTTGAGTATGTTCAGTAGGAGGTAGCTTAAGGTTCTTCTTTAATGCAACCATGTCTACATTCTTCTTCTTAATCAATTCATCTAGAAATTTTACATTACTAGGATCATATCCTACTTCAATAACCAAATTTTCTAGTGATTTGATTCTATTATCCTTAGCCTATGAGGATGCCTTTTCCAATTTGAGCTGATAGTTGATGTTTGCAAGAGTGTTTTGTAGCTTTTGTACATTCATTTATTTATTTTTCATTGTGAAATAAATCATTTCACCAGCTTCTTTGTGAAATTATATCTGATCAATAGGATGAAGATCATATGCTTGAACTTCATACAATGACTTTTTATAATCAGTTGATGATTCGGGATGCTTTACTTTAGGCTGCAGGAAGGTCATTTATATATTTCTATTCTATAGTCAAAAGCATAAAGAAATCGGCTTTGGTCACTGGGTGACTATTTCCAATATTGGTTGTATATATATCAGTCTTCAAAGCTTCATTTTTCATATTTATCTCTTTTTATTTCTGCATAATGTCCATTTCCTTCTCTTCTGGTTTGCTACATTATGACATTTCAACACTGTGCTGCTTCTTAATAAGCTAATTGTTTGAATTTGAAGGTTCATGTGTTTCTTTAGCAACTGCAGGTGGTACATTATCTTTCATCACTGTTTCTATATCAATCACTTCTACTGTTTCCACTTCTTCATTGACATGATTTAAATTAGGCTTCTTCCTGTACATCAATTTAAATTTGGTTTCGTTTGTATTCTCTGTAGTGTATGATCCTTCTTCTCTGATTCTCTTTGAGCTTCTATCTTCTTGGGCTGGAGTCTGTAAGATTTGAATAGTATCACCTTCCTTCTCTGCCTCTGTCAAGGTGCTCGTGAACCATTCAGGCTGGTTGGAGTATTTCTCAATATTTGGTTTCTTCTCATGTACATAAGGAGTTAGTTTGCATTTAACTCTCAATTTACTTATTACTCCTAGAGGATCATAATACCATAGAAAAGTTTTACTGAATTTAAACTGTTGTAAATACTTTTCAGCCTCTCGACCTGCATCTTTACTGTTACAAATAAAGGGGCCAACCTAATTTTATATTTTGAACTGTGTCTTCTTCTTAGCTGCTAGGAAATTGATTGCATCATAATTAATAATCTGCCTTATATACTCAAGGGAAAATAACCTCATTGGGAGGTATTTGGGTAGTTTATATGGGATAATATTTGATCCATATACCCTTATCTATGTATGGTTTTGGTACAAGTACCAATCTCATGTCCTATTATGCTCTGAAAACTATAGCACCTTTTTAATATCCTCTCTAATTTTGGGTTGCATGCTGCTCTTCAGAATATTAACCATTGGGTGAAAAAAATCAATAAAATCTGTATAGGTGGAATGTGTGGAAGTTTTTCTAATAATTGGAGTCCAAAATATGATTGACTATTGGTTACCTTCAACATCAAGCTTTTGAAGGTTTATGGCAAATTTATCCGATTGAAAATACAAAAACATGTGAAATAGGACTGAGGAATAATTGAAGACACCTTATTCAGGCATTCTGACCAACTATTCATGAATATTATCAACAAGGTATTGCGAAAAATTGAAAATGGTAGCATGAGGCTAACCAGGTCTAAAATTAGACAAAAAACCTAGTACTGCAGCATCAACATGCTCATCTGTGAAATATACAAGAATAAAAGACAACATGCTAATGATATGTCTGGTTCTTTAAGAAAAAATTGCAGATAGGTAAGGAGGATTTACCTTGGGAATTTCTACAGATGAAGGCATGAAATTTTGGAATATATAGAACCTATTGGGGAAGTCAAGATTCAGATACAGCTGTGTAAGAGCCTCAATGGACAAAGGGGTATAATTTGGTCTAGATTGGATCTGGAGCTTTTGATTGATTGAATCAGCTGTAATAGTAATCAGAATTTATTTTTCAGGGTTTATTATGGCTCTCTAGTAAGGGAAATAGAAATATTGACAAACTCTGATCAGTTCTGAGCACTGGAAAGTTTGTGGGAATACATATTTTGGAAAATTAGATTACCAGATGAAAACCTCATCTGCTTTATCTATGGATTTCTCATGACTCCAGTAGTGGAGCTCAAGAAGATTACATTATGTGACTGTGTCAATAATCTTGAAGTCTCTGTCAGCTAGGGGAGTGTGTTCTACATCTGCAACTGGGGGTTGTAGAGGATTTATAGATACAATGCTTTTGGAAGCCATTGCTTTGTTAATTTATTCAATTGATTAATATTTTACTTAAGAAAAACCGATTTAGACCATTAAGAGCACCTCTGACAGATAATAACAGTTTGTAGACTAGTTTAAGAAGCCAATTGGTCAATTATTACTCTTTGTAATAAAAAAAAGTGTCAGTACTTGGGAATCCTGAAAAAATAGGTCCAGGGTTTATAGAAAAAAAATATTTGCGAATAAACAGGGATTCCTTTTAGGTCTCTAGAGATTTCTACTTGATTTAATTGGTAGAACTATACTTTCTGGGAGAAAAAGAAATCTCGGGACGTCAAATTTCTTGAAAAGCATGCCCAGGGTATGTATGAAAGGATTGAAAGGCACAGAAGATTTCATTTAGTCTGCAAAGGCTTCCATTTTAATTCAATTACTGATTATTTTCTTTATTTCTTTAGGAACAGGCCTAAGCACTGCAGAATACTTGGATAAAATAAGGATTCTGGTTTGCAGAGGGTTTCTAAGGTAACATATTCTTTCTGAGGTTCTTATGGTCTTTATAATGCTTCAATACAAGTTCTTCACTGGCTGTATCAGAAAATAGTCTTGATTTCTAGTGAAAAAGGCTTAAAATGAGGTTGACAGAGTAATATGTGCTTGAAAAGATAGCCGCAAATGCTTATTCAGCACAAAACTATAACGGAAAGTGGTAAAAGGGCTAGTAAAGGGCAGTTATATGCATTTTTAACGAATACTGTTTACATTGAATGCGTGGGTCTTTTTGAATTGATAGGGTGGTTTGCGCAATGGGCAGGAGAAACCGTTGAGTGCTTTTCACATGAGTGAAAAGTGGTAAGCGGTAAAGTTTACATCAATGCGATCAAATAGAAACTGGCCACATAGATAGGAGTGGAGCTCTGAAAACCATGTATTTTTCAAGGTTGAGGTGTAGTTAAAAGTCATGCCTTCGGGGATGCTATGGGAGATAAGTGCCATTAGATCTGTTCTGTTAAGATCCAACTATTGGGAGGATGGGACAAATGTGTCGGGATTGATAGGCACGGGGCCCGCGATATTTGATGAGGTTGGTTATATACGAAAAAAATTTATGTTACATGGGTCAGGTTTTAATACAATATAGCCAATGGGGTTAGGGAAAGTGTGACTTATGGATAGGGAGGGTAATAATAAAAATAGTATATGTTTATTTAACATAAGGGTCGGGAATTTATAATTTAATGAATTAATAAAATAAGGGTTTATGTGTATTTAAGGGATTTAATACATAAGGTTAAATGATAATAATGAAATGTAATGCGGGAAATTAAATAGATTATTTTTAACTTTAAAACTAATATTGGGAAGCCATTGTTTCACTGTGGGACCCAACATATCACATTTTTTAAAGAAATACTTAGGATAAAGGTATTTATGAGTTTTTGATGTATTTTTTAATGAACATGGAAGTTAATAAAGGATTTTTAATTTTCCAAAGGATAATGTGTTTTAAACTTAGGAAAAGGGGTTTTGTAAGGAAAAATGAGTGACTAATGGGAAAGAGTAAACATGTAGGGGATGGGGTATTTTTAGAAGGGGAATGATTTTGAAAGGAAGTTAGTAAATGAACTGACTAATTTTCTGCTATCCATGCCCTCTGAAAACTGCTTCTGCCTACCCATCTGCTACCCTAACATTTTTTCCTCATTTACATGGGTGCATTTGAGCTTGCAAACCCTTTTTCCTTTTTCTTTCAATTAGAAAACTAACTAATTCTATCCTTATTTCTTCCAAGAGCTCATATTAAACTATTCATCTCCTTATTATTCTCTTCCTAACTACTGATCTTCCAAGATTAAACAATCTGGCTATATATTTATTCTCTATCGATCAAAATTAAATTTAAAGCATCAAAGGTCAAGATTAAGTAGTTTGAATTTCATGGATTGTCGGATTTTTAACAAGCTGCACACAATATTATTTTGCAAAGTGAAGTAAATAGTAGTGGCATTTGAATTTGCATCACTTTCATGATCTTTTTTATCTCTTTTTTTGTTTGGGGTTCATTTTTTATATTCTTTTTTATCTTTTTTCTTTCAAGTCCTTTGATTTTTCTTTTAGGACCTTTACCCTCTTTACATTTTTTATTTTTCTAATATGGGAAAACAATTTTGCAGAAAGAAAAGTATGTACGTATTACAAGACTAATCAAAGTCAATTCAAGATTATGAATCCTATTATTATAGAACCCTAACATATGACACCATATTTTTGCATTTTCTTTAAGAAAATTAACATTCATAAACAAAAGGAATAATAAGGTTTCATAAATTCCCTTTGTGAAGTTCCAAACTAACAGTGTTCATCAAAGTTCCAAATTAATAGTGTTCATCAATCTAGGAAAATAACTTTTAATACATTCAATGAGATAAGTGCTTTTTTACTAAGCAAGAATTTATATTTTTAACGTGTTTATCTAACTCTAGAATTTATATTTACTAAACATCTTAAGAAGGATGTATTATCATATAAATATCCCATTTTTATATAATATACTTATTTCATCATTTTTGAGTTTTTACGGTCATTTTTTTTTTTTTAATCACATTTTATGATCTTGAAAATTAAAAGTAGACTAATTTAATTAATTTTCTAATATTTATGATCATTTTTTCTTTTTCAAAATTAATTATCAGACAAATTATATAATAACTTGGTATGTTTAACTTATCTATTAATTATTTTTGTAATTAACAATAATAATAACCATTTAAATTAAAGTTATAATTTCTTTAGTTTTTTTCGTAAGTATTATGAAGTAAGTGATTTTATGTTTATTATTGATTGGTTCCTATCAACATAATTTACTATGAATATTCTGACGTATTCCATGGACGTTAAATCTATACCATCCACATAAGAATTATAGAAAATTAAATTAAAATTCTGGAAGGCCTATCTTGAAATAGACATGCCTATTGACGTAATGATTGTCCTCTTACAAAATTGGATTACTTTTGTGATGATTTCAATGATTTTTCAAGCTTTATGTTTAATTTTTTACCTTCACATCTCATATTTATTGCCAAAGATGCCATTATTAATTGATTTCTTAAGCTTATTTTTTAAATATGTGATGCAATACAAATTATATTGATCCAGGTGGATATTGGTGGCCACCCTACTATTCCACTTGGCGTTCCGCCATTGTTTCTTTCAGTTTTTTAGTTTCCTTAATTATAGCACATTTTACTATTTTTAGCATTTTTTCACATCCTGAACTTCCGGAGTCATTTTGAGGCCCTAAATGACGTTTTCTTGGAAAATTGGGAGAAAAATTGGTGTACGGATAAATATTAGATATATCTTTCTAACGAGGCATGGTGCACGTCAAACGAAGATCATATTCCAAAGTAACGTCCCCAGGAAGTTGATGTACCAATTTACCCAAATGGGGCCCATAGGTTTGGAACTTCATCTCCTAGGGTTATGTTTTTGGATGTTTAGGGTTTTCCATTATTCATAAATAATAAACATGCCCTCAAGCCTCATTATAAAATAGTTTATAGGCCTATAGCCACCACTTCTCTTCTAAGAGATAAGCTACCAAAGCCCTAGATAGTTTATTTCCATTCTGTCTGTAAACAAATTTAAGTTCTTTGATATTAATGAAATGAAGTGTTACTTCTGCTGCATTTTTGTATTTATGGTTATATGTGTACTCTGTTGTGTTCCTGCATAAATCTGGATCAGTGGTTTCAGAGCGGTATTCTCTTTCTCGATCCTTCTTTCCATGTCCCTAATGAGGTCGGGGTATAAGGAGCTAGGGCTCTATCTAGCTAAAACTTTTGAAGATTAGCCTCGCAAACCTTGAAAACCGCCCATAAGGGATGAAAAGAAAGATGAGGGAGCAGGAGATCCTATCAAAATATTTCTCGAGGAGACCCTCGAAAAGCAAAGGAACATGATGATGAATAAATTTTCCCAGATCCTTCAATGACTGCTCACCGGCAGTGCATTTGCATCCAGTAGCCACTCTGGACATGTAAATCCTTTTAAGGTACAAGTAAACTTTGGCATTACCATATTTGAGGGCCAAATAGATGTAGATGTCGTAGATAGATGGTTGAATATTTCAGAAGGATATTTCTTGATTCGTGACTTTTCCAATCGAGAGAAGTTTATTTTTTCACTCCTCAAAGCTACCCCCCATGTCAAGGACTAGTGGGAAACATATTGTGAGAGAAAGGACGAGGGAAAACCCTATCTATTCTCTATTGTACCAAAATAGAATTCTTTCTGAGACACCATCAAGGAAAAATATTATCCTATGGGGAGCTATGAGAACAAGTACATACAATGGACTACGTTACGGTAGCAAAGGGATCAAGATGTGCATGAGTTGACGAATCTGTTCCATACCCTACGCAAAAAGTTGGGTATCAAATATTCAGAGACAATTTTTTCACTGAAGAACCATAGTTTTCTGTAAAGATACATTCAGGAGGAAATGGAGTTCCTCGACATCTCCTCACTTGATACGACATGCTGGTATGCTTCCAAGATTGAGCAGAAATTAAAATAGAATAAGTGAGGGTTTGGATATGCGAATCAAAAGTAATGGAAAGGTGTCCCCAAACCACAAAACAAAGGAAAAATCCAAGGCATGGAGGCCTAAGACAACCTACCAAAGTTGTAAGCAAAGAAAAACACCGTGAAGCTAAAGAAGGACATGGGAAAGTGGTTTGAGTTCCATAAGAGCTCCACTCACAACACAAGTGAGTGTTGGACCAAGCATACACTCGTGGCTAAGATGGGAGCTTCTGAATCAGATGCATGCTTCAACTGTGAATCTAAACTAGAAAAATGAAATGACAAAGGAAAGCATATTATTGATGTGGATCCCAACGCCACCATTGCCACTATAAAGATCCATAAGGACGAACCAGAAGATCCAGAGGAGGAGGAGAGTCTCTTCCAATCCCATATGTGGGTAAAGGGTTCCCCGCTACAGTTCATTGTCGAAATTCGGGGCAAAAAGAACCTCATTTCAAAAGAGGTCGTGAAACAATTGGGCTTGTGACCACAACACACCCACAACCATACACCATCGGGTGGCTTCACCAAGGATGGGATCTCTGCATCAGCCAGCAGTTTCGCCTTCCCTACAACATCAATCCCTTCACGGATGAGGTATTATATGAAATTTCTCCTCTTGATGTTTGTGATGTATTATTAGTCCAACCAGAGTTGTGGAAGTGACATGCTATGTATGAGTCCGGGCCTCAGGCTATTATTGTTACTTTGGTAAATAAGCTGAAAAGGATACCAGACGTACCACCGCTTGCCGATATATCTTTTGCTACTACAAAACACTGAAGTAAGCTCATTTCCAAAAATGAGAATTTTTTTTTCTTGATGATCCACCGCTACGGAAAGAATAAGAGAGTGGGCATGACCTCCAGACAAGGTTCCTCCGCATGACAACAACAAATGGACAAGCTTGTGGAGGATTACCGGAAAATCTTCACGTCAACCACAGAGTTGCCTCTGCACTGTCAGGTCAAGAAACCCATTGATCTGACCCCATGTGTGTCGTTTCCCAATGGAATGATCTATCGACACTCTATTATAGAGAACAATGAAATAGAGGCAGATTCTGCAGTTGTAGAAAATTCAGATTCGGCTGAGTTCATCTCCTTGTGGGAGCTAGATCATGTTGGTGTAGAATAATGATGGGACTTGGACACTCTGTATTGAATATTAGGTGCTAAACAAGATTACTATTTGGAATAGGTACCTGATCCCATGAATTGATGAAGTTTTGGATCAACTCAAAGGGGAAACATATCTCAGCATGATCGACTTGAAGTTTGAGTATAACTAGGTACCAAACGAACCCTCCGATGTGTGGAAGACTGCCTTCAAAGCCAAGGAGGGCCTTTTCGAATAGATTTTAATGCCGTTCGGGTTGACAAATGCTTCAGAAAAAATCATGAGGCTGATGGATGACACCTTCTGGCCATTCACCAACTCGTTTGTAGTACTTTACTTAGATGACATCGTGATATTTATCCAGAATTTGGAGAGCACTTCCACCACAGCCGAAAAGTCCTCCAAATAGTTTGGAAACACAAGTTATGTACCAATTTGTGGAAGTGTACATTTTGCATGACTCAGGTGCAATATCTGGGATACATTATTGATGAACAGGGGGTGCATGTGGATCCAACCAAGATCTAAGTAATTCAGGATTAGCTGGCCCCAAGCACTCTAATAGAGCTTTGCATCTTTCTGGGTCTTGCTAATTTCTACCACATGTTCATTTTGGGATTATCTCATATCACTTAGCCTTTGAGTCAAGTCACCGAGGGAGGAGGGAAAGAAAAATGAAATTGGTCTTCGTCTCAACAAAAGGAGTTCGTAGAATTGAAACATCCCCTCTACTCTGCCTCAGTGCTTAGATTATTAGACTTTTAAAAACCATTGGAGATCAATAAAAATGCCTTTGACTATGTTATTGGGGAAGTTCTTACTCAACAAGAGCATCCATTGGCGCATTATAGTGAGGTATTGTCCGAAACAGTTCGCAAGTATCCCACTTATGACAAAGAAATATATTCCATTTTGTAGGCTTGCCGAAAATGGAAGCATTACATTTTGGGGAAGGAAAAGGTCATCCACACAGACTACTAACCACTATAGTTCATGCAAAAACAAGGAAAGTTGCAAAATCATCACCATTAGAAATGGTCCACAAATCTACAAAAATTTCATTTGAACATCAAGTACAAGAAGGGTAGCACCAATAATGTTACAAAATTCCTCATTTTTCCACCTATCGTAGCACTAAACGCCTTTCTAAACTCTTGTGGGAATGCGACTTATGATTGGTCGCTTCTCTACAAAAGCGATCTGGAATTGGGCCACACATACAAGACACTCTTGGAGGGTATGCAAGTTCCAAATTTCACCTTCAGGATGCACTGCTAGGTCACCTGGGACACCTTTTTGTTCCTTCAAGTGAGTGTGCCAAGGTTATTTGGGAAGCACACTACAGTCGATTCACTGGGCATTTCAGGGTTGAGAAAATAGGGGCAATACTGCAGAAATATTTTTATTGTCTGAACCTTCAACAAGATGTTGGGAAGTACATCAGATCCTGTACTGCTTGTGTCATTGCCAAATAGACCATTAAGAAGCAAGGCCTCTATACTCCCCTAGCTACCCCTTGTAAACCTTGGGAATCCAACTCCATGGATTACATGTCAGGCCTTCCTTCTACTAAGCATGGAAACTAATGTGTTTTCATGGTCATCGACAGATTCTCGAAGATGGCCATTATGGAAGCCTGCAAGAAGATTGTCACAGAAGAATCCACTGCTAAAATCTTCTTTCAATGAGTGTGGGTGCACTTTGGGATCCCACAGTCTATCATCTCAGATCAGGACAATAGGTTCCTCGACACATTTTGGTCCAACCTTCGACATTGCAGAACAACTCACACGAACATAGGTAAGCCTAGACTGCATGGAACAGGCCACAATATATTGTACCATGGACATGAAAATCAATAGAAATCTCTAGAAAAAGATACAACTATATCTAGTTGTAAAATATTGCCAACTCCTGCACCAAGGCAAGTCGTTCACTAGGGACGAAGTTCAACAGAAGTTTCCTCAGGTCATGGAGGAACTCAATGCAATGGGGACCATTTCTTCCTAAGGGGGGGATAAATGATCCAGGTGGATATTCGTGGCCACCCACCTATTCCACTTGGGGCCCCACCAATATTTCTTTCAGTTTTTCAGTTTCCTTAATTATAGCACATATTACTATTTTTAGCAGTTTTTATGGTCCTGAAATTCCAGAGCCGTTTTGAGGCCCTAAAAGACGTTTTTTGGGAAACCCAGGAGAAACATGGATCATAGACCAATGTTCCTCACTCAAAATTTATATTCCTCGGATAGATATTTCTAACAAGGTATGGTGCGCGTCAAACATAGATCATATGCCAAAGCTATCTCGACGGGAATTTGATGTACCAATTTACCCTAATGGGGCCCATAGTTCTGGTGCTTCATCTCCTAAGGTTAGGTATTTCGATGTTTATGGTTTTCCATTGTTTCTCAATAATAAATAGGCCATCAAGCCTCATTTTAATATAGTTCATAGGCCTGTAGCCACCACATTTCTTCTCAGAGATAAGTTACCAATGTCCTAGCTTGTTTATTTCCATTCTGTCTATAAAAAAATTTCAGTTCTTTGATATTAACGAAATGAAGTGTTATTTCCATTGAATTTTTGTATTTATGATTATATGTGTATTCTGTTTCATTTTTGCATAAATTCGGATCATATATATTGTAATATTCCCAAATGGGGAAGTAGCAATATATGAAGACAAAATTGGAAATAGCAGTGAATAAATCAACACATCATTACATGAGACAAATGTACAACCGTCTTATTAAATATATCAGCAAATAATAGGTGCAATATCTTGAGGATCAAGTCACTCAAGCAATGGGAAAGAAGCCTCCAATAGGAAAATGTGCTAATACATGAGAAATGTTGGGTGTGGAGCCTGATTATCTTGTTTATTTTGTATCATAGCGTTGGACCCCTGTACCTTAATAGGGCGGCAATTCCGCCCATAATTAAATGCTGCTTCGGGGGGTACCGGGGGGGGAGGGGTGGCTGCGACTTTATGGAGCCCCCCTTGGGGGGGTTTTCGGCGGCAACGGCCACGAAGCTAAAAAAAATGTAAAAATTCCTTGTAAAAGTATAGTAATTTCTAATCAATCTGGGTCGTTCATTCGGTGGATGATCTGACAGAAGAAGTTATGTTTAGTTTAAGGTTTTTTTTTCCCCTAGAAGGCAACTCCTCTTTTGTATGAGGGTATTATATTGCGACTTTGTATTGTATGTGTATTCTCAGAGAGAGAAATAGATAGGGAGACTATGAGAGAGAATAGAGGATATTATAACGGATCTGCTGTAGGTTGTGTCTCTTCATTTTGTTGGATAATAGAAAGGAAGCACTAGCTATTTGCGGAGGAAGTCGCCCAAACTAGTTGAACCACGTATATATGTGTGTCTCTGGTTTTATATGTTTTGTGTTCTTGTGTTTTTCGCATATATTATGTGTTTCATTTCTCTGTAATATATAATTTTCTAACAAGAATTATTGCCATACAAGTGCCATGAGCCATGACAGTGAATTTTTTGGGCATAAATTACTAAAAAAAGATATTACAAGGTGGATATACTATTCTATAGCTCAAACAATGTTGGGAGTGAAGATTTAGGCTTCCAAACACATTTCCAAGACAACCCAGAAAGGGTTTCTAGAAATACCCAAAAGTACAAAATGCTGGAATACAACCCTAGGGCTGAATAACATCTGTGACTAGATAATTGGATGCAGATGGATGAAAATAATATCTGAATGAATATATCTTCTCGAATATATCCTTCAAGTGAAAGGATGATCCCAACATTGAAGATCTCACCCTCCAAATCAAGCATTGAAACCCCCACTGCAAGTGCCCTCTAAAATAACGCAGTCAAAGAGGAAATATGTGCCGTTGATGATAGGAAAAGGTTGGCCTGGTGCCAATATATGAAATAAAGAATAAGAACCTCCCTTTTTGACCTCCCAAAAAGAAGACTGGTTCCTCCCATAAAAAGTTAGCTTAGAAAGTGGGTTTCTCAACCCTCCATTGTAACACCCAGCAACACAACACAAATATGAATAGACACTACATTGTAGCTGAAGACTGAAGCTTGGCCAGAATGTTCGATGTGTGGAAATGATAGTACAACACTCTTCCTAGAGGCTACCTGAAGGGAAGAGGTGGGATCCCCGCTTAGGAACACCCTGTGCTAAACATCATTGTAAGCTCAACTAAATAGTTGAAGAATGCAAGAAGTCATGTAGACCACAAAATCAATAATCAACAATATGCCCTCTATGGCTACCTTTCCCTCCTTATAACAATGTGAGACTTCTCACCTTGGGTCCCACTCATTAGGATTTCCACTATCATGGAGACTTCCTCCCATTCACACTGCAATGTCTCTTATTGATGACCCACTCCTTCCATATGAGTGTTGTTGACTTGGTAAAACTTTACCTTGTCCACATGCATTAGCCCCTATTCACACATTAGGGTGCTTTATCTAGCTATAAAGATGATCCATTTTAATATTAAGAGGGGTTTTAATCCTACTAAAGAGATTTATGGGCCTCTTTATCTATTTATTCATCTAACTAAATGACAAGAGAAAAATTAATATTCCAATTAGCTGCATGCTAATTTAGGAATATATATATATATATATATAGCCCTCTCTTTTTCAAAATATTTGGATGATGAGCATCTAAATCACCAAGGAAATAGTAACTCGTAAACCCAACGGACACAATTGGATTTAAATATGAGACATATGTTTCCTTGTTGACAATATTCCTTAGGTGGATGTTTTAATGACTTGAACAAAACCTCTCTCTCTCACACACACACACACACACACACACACATGTATATCACAAGTGTGCTTAGCTATTAAAAGCTTGTGTTTCCTCCTTGGAGCTCACTTGTGTGAGGAGGGGGGTAAGGTACACACACTTTCATTAATTAAGTAGTAAGAGTGTGTTCGTTGTTCAAAAAGGACATTTAATATGTCAACTTGATGTCGGGATAGATAGAACATGTGTTCACTCCTTGGAATTCACATGTGTGAATCTAGATGGGGATAGGACTCCTTCGTAAAATAATAAATCAAGTAGTTTTATGGAGGGAGTCTTTTGTCCCACAAACAAGGGGATTTCAAATGTTAAGTCAAAATTTTGTTTTATATATATATATATATATATATATATATATATATATATATATATATATATAGAGAGAGAGAGAGAGAGAGAGAGAGAGAGAGAGAGAGAACATCACTAGGAAACCTTGAGCACTTCCTCACATTTCGTCGATGATACCTAATGTAAATCCATTAGTGTAGATTGGGAACTCAATATAACACAATAGCTCAAGGAATTGACCAAATTACCTCGTGCATGTAGCTCAAATAACTAAACCACTTTAGCTAGCCCTCGAGGATTCCACACACACATACAAACTTTAGAGTAATGATTTATGCTTTTTTTTTGTGCATCCCAAAAACATTTCTAATTTTAATTTAGAGAAATCACATGGGACATGTCTTACTCACCCTAACTTGTATATTACTCCTCTCCACTCTTATGGAAACAATGGTTCATTTATGGCAAGCTATATATATATATATATATATATATATATATATATATATATATATATATATATATATATATATATATATATATATCTGTGTGTGTGTGTGTGTGTTTGGTTGAGATCTACCTCCTCTATGAGTGTGGCTCTAAATAATATTACAATGAATAATAATACATGATAATAGAGAGTCTTAGGTGCATTCAAGAGCTTAGTTGGAACCCTTTCCTCCTCCTATAATTTGCATAGACTTGAATCCCTTTAGGATGTCTAGGGTTAAAAAAAAAACAGTATTGCACCAAATTTTACATTGAAGGTTATGGAGTTTTACCAAGTAGAAACAAAGTTTTGGTGAGCATGGTGAATAGTCATTAGGGTATGTTGGTAAACTAATTAAATCTCGAGAGATGTAGCCTGGATATTTATCGTCAAATTGATAATAAAGAGATAAAATAAAATATAGTCAAATACATTGTGTTTAACATCTCAAAATGATTTTAATAATTTAAAATTTTGATATAAGATAACAAGTTGACAAACTCATTCTTATTTTTAGAAATTATTTCTCAAATTTCATATGAATTTTGTTAAAGGTCCAGTAGGTAGTATTACTATGAAGTTTTATTCTTCAAAGTTTTGACTTATTTGAAAATGAACTAATTTGTCAAAAATTTAAAAACAAACCAATAAATCAAAATCTAATTTTAGCTTTCCAATATATATATATATATATATATATATATATATATATATATATATATTATTTCAATTTAAACTTTTTAAACTTTTATTGAAGATATTTCGAGATTATCCACACTATTAAGGAACATTTGTCGACGTTTCGAATCCCAACAGGAATCCATCTTAAGGACATTTGAATGAAGGATTGAAAGAAGGGATTTAGGGCGTTAATAGAGAAGAAAAATATTAAAAAATCCGTCTAGAATTATTATATTTTATATATTTTATTTTATAAATTATTTTTAATTTATATTTTATTCGTAAAATAAAATATATAAAAATTAATAATTATGGTCATCTCTTTTTATATTTTTATTCACTATTAATGGCCTAAATCCCTTCTTTCAATCTTTCTTTCAAATGTTGTGAAGATGGATCTCCATTGGCATTCGAAACGTCAACAAATGTTCCTTAATACTGTTGATAATCTCAAAATCTCTTCAATAACTCATAACCACAAGAGCCTAAAAACCTAAAATTTTAAACTTTTCTAAATTACATCATTTTATTCCAATAACATATAATATGAGTTCCAACATATCAATGTACTTTGGTTATGAAATAACGAAGTTTAGAAAAAAAAAATCATTTATTAATACAATTTAATTGTTAAGTGGTAGAAAGTTAAAATTTTATGTATATTTTCTTGACCTTTATCTTTTCTTTAATGAAACTTAGTGCACAATTATTACGAGAGAGTATAAATATCACACCTCAAGCTTTATGGGAACATTAAGTTTAACTCTTGGTCTTCCTTGACAGAACCACGATCATGCACCCCAATAATTAATTGAGCCCACCAAGTAAACACAGTGGAATTATTAACTGTGATGGTCTCCACAGTGGATACCCCTATGCATTCTGCAAGTCATTGTAGATTCCCTCCTACCTGCCACATTTTCACATAAATCAAATAAGGTAGTCATGTTCTCCATCATCCAGCGATGGGATCAAGTATTTTTCTTAGGGCCCTGTACAATTTTCACAGTTATTCTCCTTCAATAAACCTGAGCCTTCTATTAATTGAAATCTTTAATCTTACATAATTACATTACATAACATAATTACATATAAGATCTCGAATTGTGGCCTAAATCGTATTTCGATTGCAATTGTGGCATTTTAAAATCATTCGTAGGAATATTTCGTTGTTTAATTGTGGGTTATTACCATTCTTTGGATGGGGAATTCTTCGCACCGCATATTGATTTGTTCTTAAACGTCGAGAGGATGTAAATTAGTAGTTAATTTGGCATAAAATTGGAAAATTTAGCGCAGCTATATAATTTCCCAAGTGGAGCACGCATTTTGAAATGTCAACCTGAATATATAGTTTAATCCCTCGAAGCGATGGTAAGGTTCTCAAATTTTGATACGTTTCTTTGGTAAATTGTTTAATTTTATGTGTATCAATTAAATGTAATTATGGAATTATGCAATGACTAGATTATTTATACAGTTCTATTAAAGGCCTTTTTTAAAACATGTTTCACCTGCACTTTTCTGATTAAGAATTTTGTTTTAGTAATCATGAATTTTCGTCAAGCAATTTGTTTCTTATCAACGGTTTTCATATGAGTGCTTTAATGTCTCACATTTCCAAGCATGCCATAAAATTGAATTTTGCAACGAAAATAACAACTAGAAAAGAAAAAAAACAATGCGGCCACAAAATGAGAGGTGCAAATCATGCTCAGATCGATGTTGTAGTATACTAATTTAAATTTCAAAAAGAAAATTGAAATTTTTAGGAAAATCTAAACTTCATACCAATTTCCTATGAGTGCTTTGAGATGTGACATATATTTGACGATGGTTGTCTAGTCAAATGGTTTCAGCAATTAACTGCCTTAGATATATTTTATTTGATATAGCTTATTACACCATGCTAGAGAGGAACCATGGGATTTAAATTGTAAAGGCTTGAATTTTCTGTTAATATAAATGATTGTATATATTTTATGCATTAAATTTCCCACCTAGTATTCAACTCCTTCGTCACTGACAATACTTATTTCTTTTCTCCATTGTGTCATTTTCTCTGTATTGAATTGATGTAGGTGTGATGGAGACACATAGCATGGAATTAATTGTGATATTGGCCTGAAATGGTGATATTGTGACTTTTTATGAGGCTCTCAATAACAATATAGGGGTTACACTAGTATTATAGTGACCTACCATGCCACTCTCTCAAAAAAGTGTTGGCATCAATGCTTGAGTAGCTCGGGATGCTTCTATATAAAATACTCATCCTCCCATGTGGAAACTTCATCAGGTAAGTTATTGCACTTAATGAGATTCTTTGAAATTGGTTGATTTTGTAGATGTCATATTATTGTTTCCATGATTTTTGCAGGATCCAATATGTTTTTTCCTTCCTCGTCACGATATGGAAATATAGTTGAACTCAAAGCTTGGCACCTATCACCTTTGTAACTATCGTTTCAAACTTACTCAAATTTGTAATAAAATCATTATGTATGTTCTTTAATATATTGTAATAGCCTTGGATTCCTGATAATGGATATTTGAAGTAGAGAGACATTGTAGACGTTTTTGATTTTTTTATTTTAGAAATCTGTTTTTTTGCAAGGGTTTATAGGTTATCATTTCAACATTGTGTTTTCCTTTCCTTCCAAGATAGCATAGAGGTGAGCAACTGTGGTTTAATTTCATTGTAGATAGTGTAGAACTGTATCTTCCTTTATTGCAAGCACTAGAGGTTTTTGTTTCATTTTCATTTGATGCCGTTATTTTCTCCAATTGCAAATTTCCTGTAATACAAATTACTCATATATCTTTCAATTCAGTATTTTCACATACATAAATCAATAAGAGAAAGAGAAGGTGTATACCACATATACAGTCACATCCCCTCTTGAATTTGTATGAACACCACGTTCACAATTAAAACTAAAACCCTTTGGGAGTTGAAACATTATTATTACAATACCAAAAGACGTAATGTAAGATTGATAGAGAACAAACAATAATAATAAGACATGAAGTATTGATTAAGAAAAAATTAACACAATTATGTTCAAAATATAACGCGTATACTTTATTTCCTCTCAAACTCTATAAACATATAATTATCTTTTAACTGAAGAGTAGAATTTTTTTTTTGTTTGGAAAAATCATTTAAATTGAAATCATATAAACAAAATTAACTTAAATTGATATATTCAATTTTGTATTGATATTTTTCACAAATGTTATGCGAAATACATTCAATTTAAAATATGTATTTCCAAGTATAGTAACTGAACCATGTGTTAATGTTTGCAATTAGGGTCAAATTTCACTATGGAAAACTTAGATGATTAATATAATAATTTAGTTAGACTCCTCTTTTCAAGAGGATCAAAATCGATTTATAGATCGCCCTAATCGATTAAGAAGAAATTGGTGATGAATTATTTATTATTTATTATGTTATGGGTTGAACTAAAAGCATGTTGATCTAGTCAAAGCCCCAAGTACGCCCTCACAAAGTTATAAATAAAGGCAACCTCAAGATCATTTGAACACTTGCTCAAGCGAGCTATGATCTGCATCCATTAGTTTTTTTTGTCCATTTTATGTCTTGGCTCACACAAGTATGTCAGGAGGAGCTTGCGCAAAGGGTCAAGATCACGAATATGATAACGCATTAAATCTAGGTGATCTGATGTAGAGTCGTCGGCAGGAAGACCCATTGTAGCGGCCTAGGTAAGCAAAGTCGCAGGTTTGGTGTGTTGTGCTTGTGGCCAATAACCCCGTATCCATTGGCCTAGCTTGTTAAGCATGCGACCTAAATTCTGAGATCAGATCGAGGTTATCAGATGCAGAGCCACGGGCACAAAGTGTTGTGGTAGTGACTCAGAGAATTACGCGGAAGATTTGATTTTATTCACAGTCAGTTGCTTGTGCAGTGCTTCCATACATTATTAGTTCAGTCACAGTTGCATCATAAAATTTATTGACAGACTCTGGGATTCAGATCTAGGACTTCAGAGTTGAGATCGGTTGGTGATATATGAGATCCATGTTTTAGTATTATAGATATGATGATGTGTTTATCAAATTGGTTTTTTTCCGCTACAAAATGTATCTACAATCCTCATTCAGTATCAGTCGTATTCAATAATTTTCTATAACCAATGTTAGTGCATTTCAATTCTTAGATTCAGCATCCTTCATGAAGAAGTATGGGTATGTTTTATTGCATGTATGTTATTTTTTTCTACATCGTAAATATATGTTCCTATGGATCATTATACTCTTGTTTTTCAATCATTTGATGACGATCTAAGAAGAGTAATTTCTAAGGGTTTTCCCCATAGTGCGCTTCTCCCTTGCCTTAGAATAATAGTGGGTTTCTTCATGCTTCTCTTCCTTTGATATTTATCTTTCCATTACTTAGATGATGATGACGATGATGGTATTGTCCTTTCTACGTAGTTTCATATTATGATGATTAATAATGTAGATATTTACAATGGTATAATTATTTGGGTTGAAATTAACATGTTAGTGAAGAAATGTAACTATCAAAGTAAAGAACAATGTTTCTTTATGAAAAATTAACATAGTATTAGAGTTGGTTGAAGAAAATCCATAGATATCACCCCAATAAGTCACTTTTATTGAAGCAAGTAGAGGATGGTAGAGACCTAAAAGAATTCTAGGGAATGAAGAAAACCCTGAGAAGGTAGTGGATAATGGTTTGAGAAAAACCCTGATTTATGGTAAAATATTAATATTTGGTATATGAAACCCTTGCATGGCCTTTTTAAAGATGCTCAAGCACTTGTGATTGATTTAACAAATGACTTGATTATTGACAAAGTTGTTGATTGAAGGCAACATTGTTTTATGGCATATGGATGGCTCTTGAAGGTTGGTTTGAGAGGGAGAGGATAATCTCCCATTAAAGACAAGTATTGCTTAACTTATAACCCTTTCTCTTGTTTATGCTTATGAATTTGATCTCTCTTTCTAATAGTTACTTCTTGCATGTATATTTGAGCACGTGGATGTCTCTAACCTTTGTGATGAAATTCAATGAGTGGATCCCTCTTGAGTATCTTTGGAAATGCAGGAAATATGGCTAGATCTAGAAAAGAAAGGATAAATAGGTTTGGAAAAGGAAAGATGACTATATCCGTAAAAGGTAAAGAGGCACTTGCACACTAAAAGATGCCTATGTGAAGGTGCATAGGTAATACCTCCAGGCATGCATGGTATATTATTTTAATGTTATGATTCATCTACAACACTAGATGGCAAGGTAAGCCCCACGATATATTGATAATGTCTACTTGTTAGATGGATTATGCATGAATATAGATGATTGGGATTTAAGTGTCCTACAATGATATGGTGCACCTGGTATTGAATCTTTTGAGCATGATGATCTGCTTGAATCTGCAAGAGTACTTATTGCAGATCTTGGAAATAATGGCATATCTTGATGTGTGGCTAACATATATTGTTTTGGAGATCCTGATTCTGACTCTAGTTGATGGTGCTCTCGACTCTTGATACGCATAAGATCTGTTTGATCTTTTATAGAAGGTTACATCATTTATATGGCGTTGATAATGTGTGTAATAAGCATGATGAAGTGTTTGAGAAAAAGAGTGATTGCACCTTATTGTTTTATCGATTAACCTAACTTGATCCTATTGATTATGTTATGCATGGTATTGGAAACAGTGATGATAAAGGCATATATATGAGATTGATGTTTCATAACTTTGACTATCTGTCATTATAACATGCGGTGAAATTAAATGCTCTAAATTGATGTGTTGTTATTGGGATATTAAGGCTTTGTTGTCACATGAACCTGCCACCATGATCTTTCAAGTCCAACCCTTGACGAAAGATTGATGACATGATATTGATGATCATGCTAGATATGTGTTTATGATATAATAAATATGCTATTATATGATCCCTGTAGATACATGCTGATGACATTAATGAAGTGGAATCTTAGTCACACGGAGAACCTTTCTCCTAAAAGATTATTTTTCATGTGCCAGTATATGTTTTATTGAAATAGGATTTACGAGTGTTTGACATTATTGATCTACAACAGAAGTCTGAGATTCATTCTCTCAAATAAATACTCATAGACTAACTATTTCTAATAGACACATAATTGAAGTTGTGTACAATGAATTTGGTATATACTCCGGATCCATGGATCTATGATTTGTTTTGCCATTGTAAACTAGTTTTTTGAATTACTGGAATTGAGCATGAAATGAGATGGTCACTTAGAATATGTCAGTTCTTCAGATGCCAGTAAGATATGTATGCAGAGAAAGTTCATATGTTTGAACCGAACTTGTGTGTGCATGTGACTGAGACATTCATATGGATATGTCATTATGTTTTAGGATTGTGAACCATGTTTTTCACTCATTGATATTGATAAAATCGGTTTGGAATTTTTTACATGATTCCTAATGATTGAGATATGTCTAGAATTATAGATCTTAGCATAACCGCATATTTGGATTTGACATGTTTTCCCCATAGTGGGCTTTGCCGTGGTCTTGGACCAATCGTGGCATCTCTATGTGTTGATGTTTCTCTTCGTTTGATCTTTTGCTTTCCCCTACATAGATGATGATGATATTGTTATGTCATATTTTAATGATTAATAATGTAGATTTGTAAAATGATATAATTATTTACGGTGAACTTAACATAGCAACCAAAAAAAATTTGTAACTGTCAAAGTAAAACACAAAGCTACTTTATGAAAATTAAAAATTAAGTTCATTAACAATTCGGTGGTCATGCCTCAACTTCTATCTTGTTTCACTAAATTTTTCCTTTAACGCAAAGCCGCTCTTCTTTATAGTGATGACTTTCACGTACAAGGACTGCAAATGCGTTTGCCATTTTGGGGAGATGGTTGATATGTATGCTTATGTGTCAATTCTGCTATTGGAGAGATCACAATTATTTTAAATTGTAAATCTGTGCATGTGTTTTGAATATTTATTTGATTCGAGTCTACAATTTATCATCATTCTAAGCAGAATCTGGTGATTCTCCACTACGAAAAGGAGAAATCCACTATGATTTCCCACTATGTAAAGTAAAAATCCACGGTTGTTTTCCACTATGATATAAATATTGTGTGCTTTACCTTTCAATTCCAATTTCTTGTATGGAAGATAGTAATCAGTTATAATATTTTACATTCTTTATTCAATCTTCACTGGTTAAAAAGACCTAACATCATCTTAATTTTTTAATTAATGTCATAACACTTGAGTACAGAAAATGAGATTCGGTCCATCAATTTTTTCTACGAAGGTAATAGACCTTCTAAATTGATATCGGCTGCTCTCTCTATTCTACATACACTAGCATACGAAGATTTAATCAAAGAAAGAGAGATATTATGATTAAAATGATCTCCACATCATTCCCGATAAACTAATGACTTATTTCCCCTCCCTCTCGCTCGTTTTTCCCTTGCTCTCATATTAGGTTGTCAGCAACCGATGTTGGAGTTCAGACCCCTCTTTGACACCGACCCTTACGAGTCCATAGCTGATTGGAATACTGCCTTGTCCCTCTAAATGGAGTGGCGTTACCCGCAGCAACCGTCATCCAATGGACAGAATTATTGCTATGCATCTGCACGACCCCATCTGATTTCCTCCTCCCAACACTTTGCCATTTCTCTTCTCGACAATTAAGGAAACAAATTCCTCTTCGGCTATAGACTACCTCTACTCTGTCCCATAGCTACAGCTAATTGTATATCCCATAGTTTTTCAATTATAAGATACCAATTATAAACCAAAACTGCAAAGGGAGAAGTCTCTAACGTAAGATAGAAAGAGAGGTGTTACTGGCGAATGGTTAGTAATAGCCTGCAATCTTGTGAAGGAATTCCAGTTTTTCCATTAAATTTTGGCAATCCACATTTTTTTTTGGTATATTCTAGCTTCTCTAAAGATGCATTAGTGTTCTTTTCAATGGTTATGACATACCTGCTTGGTAACACTTCTAAAGAGCAATGACACACAAATAAAAATAAACAAAAGTGCATCTAACATATAATATTGAAATAATGGGAAAAAATAAATATCAAGCATCACATGAAGGGAATTTTTAAAAAGAAATCTGTTATGAAAAACTTACTTGACAAGCCAGTGTTCCTGCCAAATTTATACCTTTTTCCCACACACAAACACACACGTATATAAAATATTTAGAATGTTTTGTAGTTTTTTAAAAATAAAAACGAGCATACCCCAGTGGAAGAGAATACAAGGTTGATATGTTATTTTTTTTATAAACTAATATAAAACATTTCTATTAATAAATAAAAAATTACATATACATACTCTATACTTTTAGGATAGACACGTAACATAGGCACCATAACCCCCTCAGGGCTTTCAAAACCATTGACCGAGAAATACATTGTCCACACTCTTGTGTAGATATAAACATAGGAACCATAAGCCACCACAAAGGTTTCAAAACCATTGACCCAATAATACATTGACAACATGGACCAAAATTATACCAACATATAAGGCATAGACAAATATAGGATCATCATAAGCTAACCACCAAGAAACGATATAGAATTTATGAAACTATTGCCTTCCATACATAAGCATAAGTAAAACCGCTTTGAAGCGTGAATGCGAGTTTGCATGCGATAACAGATTTAAGGGATAACCTTGCAACCATTTCTGAAAGAGTATGTCATTTTATAGAACCATGGACCCATGACCAAAAACACAAAGACTAGTAACAGTATGAACTGTTGGAGCAAGAAAAAACTTTACATTGACATGTTACAAACTTAGTCAAAAGATATAACTGTAAGTTTATGAGGATTGTCAATTGAAGGAACCACGGTACCACGAAGAGGGTCAGTCATAGACCACATAACATTCCACCCTAACCATTCGGGAATTTTTCTCATCCAAACAATACCAAAGATTACAGAGAATTCATTTGATATCCTCCTGGCCAATGAAAAGTTTATATTTATCGACATGTTTATATATTAATATAATTCAGAATAGGGTTCCTAATGGATGGTGGACCAGGAGGGAAGAAAATATAACCTATGTTTCCTATACCTTACTAAAACTGGGAGTCATTGAAGGCCTTGATCTCCAATGTCATAATCCGAAAAATAAGGTCGCTCCCAAATCCTCAGATTCCATATGAAAAATTTCCTTATACAATTCTAGAGGCACAAAGTCAAAGTATGAAGCCACTAAATCCCAAGTGAAAATTTTTCGAGGTTGTAAACGAGTCATGCCAGACCTACCCCTACGAGTGGCCCGTATTTGGCGTGGGGGCATGGTACCATTGAATAAATGACCACTGAGAAAAGGAGTCACGCCAAACAAAAATACACCAGGATTAGACACAGTAATGGGACTAACAACACGAAAGACGACCAAGTCATCCCCAACCACCCAAAAATATGTTAAATCATGAAAACTGGTGGCTACAAGGAACAACGAAATAGATAAAACCCTTATAACCCAAATAAGGAAACAATACCAATAATAGACACTTACAAACCCTAGGTTAAAACCGTCCCAAAAACATGACCCACAAAATATATCAAATGGAGGAGGTAACCGTGTAACGTGATATGAAAGGAAACAAACAAATAAAATTGAAATTAGCAAACACTCAATATCCCAGCCTAGTAGATAACATGAATTTGCAAAAGGGAAGTAAAATAAATACGCAAAATTGATGGGTCAGCCAGTAACGATATTAAAAAATATCAACACTAATACCATTCAAAAAATATTCCATTGTATGTAGTGGATCAACTATACAATTTCCCAAGTGGAGCACATATTTTGAAACGTCAACTTGAACATATAGTTTAATCCCGCCAATCGATGGTAAGGTTCTCAAATTTTGATACGTTTCTTTGGTAAATTGTTTAATTTTGTACTTATTATGTGTATCAATTAAATGTAATTATCGAATTATGTAATGACTAGATTATCTATACAGTTCTATGAAAGGCCTTTTTAAAGCATGTTTCACGTGCAATTTTCTGATTAAGCATTTTGTTTCAGTAATCGTGAATTTTCCTAGGCAATTATTTGGCTAGACAATTAAAATAATTTGTGGCAATGTTGTAGTTGGTTATTGCTTAAAATATTTTTATGAGCACTTTTTCTGATTAAGCATTTTTTCTGATTAAGCATTTTGTTTTAGTAATCATGAATTTTTGCAGGCAATTATTTGGCTAGACCATTCAAAATATTTGTGACAATGTTGTAGTTTGTTATTGCTTAGAATATCGTGTAGTTTTATGAGCACTTTGTTTCTTATTAATTGTTTTCATATTTATGCTTGAATGTCTCAAATTTCCAAACATGTCATAAAATCGATTTTTGCAAAAAAAAAAACAACTAAAAAAGAAAAAAATAACAATGCAACCACAAAATGAGAGGTCCAAAGCATGTTAAGATCGATGTTTGTAACGTACACGTTAACCTCACATGGAAATGAAAGAGTTAAATTTTTTTATACAAGTTACCCACGAGTAACTATCCAAATCACTATTAAATATTCTACTCATCGTTACATAGAATGTTCACTAGTTCATAGCGAAACCTTAGTATAAGAATAGTAAGTTGTTTAACCATTAACAACCTCTATTGGCATCGTACAATGCACCATCCCATAGCTTACACTTATATTCATGAACCATTAATCATTTACCTGCCACCATGTTAGGCATAGCATTTCCTTATCATAAGTCTCCATCATTTCCTGTCATTGATGTCGTCAAAAAGATTTTATAGCATGATTAGATAAAGCCTTAATCAATAAATAATCAATCTTTAAGTGATCCTTTAATACTTATTCATGTGCATACGTGACATGTGAATACAATATCACACCATGCATTCTTCTAACATCTCTACCTTGGTGTAAATAAGTAATTATCAATTCATGTCAAAATAATCCCCACATTATTATGACACTTCTCGCACACATTCACATTCATATGGGACAATTCACTACAGGTGTCCAGGAATTCCTTTAATGGAAAATGGCACAATGCGCATCCGAGTTACTTAAACTTTAACAAAACAACTAGCCCTTCAACTATTTCTTTTGGAGCATGCAAATATAATAAAGCTAACAAGTTAAATGTTGTTCCTATGCATGCAATGCATATAGTTTCCAAAAGGGTCTTTCTAGAGAAATTATTAACACAAGAGAGCACGTAAACAAATGTTTTCTTTTCTGTAAAACTAATGCAATTAAGCATACAAATGCATGTCTTCTTTTTCAAATATTATACTAACAACATTTTGAAATGTAGTCTAACATGACATGCTATATTTTTCCACATACATATACGTATATTCTTTCCAATGAAAGGTAATTACAAATATTATGTGCATATGCGGAAACTGACATAATAGTTCAGATAACATAAAGTACTCACATATAAATTTTACCTAAGAAACATTATAACTCGCTATTTCTTCTATCCATACAAAGAACACATCTCTATAACAAAATGGATATTATTTGCACAAGCAAGAGCTTGTCACAATAGCTCTTCTTATTGTATGTAACAGAGATTCCCTTCTTGGAATTACACATCATTAAATATTCTTTTCATGTAAAGATATACCTAATTATTTCTCAAAAGGAAGATAATATAACTTAGTTTTGTTGCCTTTATACTTGTAGTTTCACATGCTTCCCTTTCAATAAATGACCATAGATGACCATATTTTATGCATAAAACCAAAGAAACATTCTCAAGGTTAACTTAAAATTTTATGCAAATTGTTCTTGTATGAACAAGATTCATATGCATATTTTATAAAGATAATCTTTATTTTTCATTAATTAATGCACAAAATTCCTATCCAATCTTTGTACACTCATGCAGAATTTAAATGAAAACATAGGTAACATTTGCACCCAAATTCATGGAAACCCTTCCAAGAAAATTCATCTAACTAACTTTTATCTTTTCTTTTTCACCAACCATCAAAATATATGACTAATTACCCTCTTTATCCTACATTCATTTTCAGGAAAATAACTTGGATTTCTTATCATTTCATTTTAAAGAAAATAATCTTGGATTTCTTATCATTTCATTTTCAAGAACTCTAACTTATTAACTATTGTTTTCATTCGTGCAAATACATGTTCTTGTTTCTGAAAAGAAAAAATAAGCATAATAATCATTAAAATATATATAATTTTGAAGAAATCTGACCAATATATAGCCTTTTCATAATTTCTTTGTCTTCTTATGTGCAAGGCTTCCATGTATTCTTTTTCAAGAACTCTTTCAAAAGACTAGAAAAATAAACAAAGATACTTATCTCGCTATGCCACTTCAATTTGCATTGTTGTATTCACTTGATGTAATGCTGATATCTTCTTTCATGAGAATTTGGAAGACCTTTTAGAAGCCTATACACACAAACCATTTCTTTTACAACTCTCATGCATAAATATAGAGCCATGAACCTCGCATCCCTTGTCTTGTATGTTGTCAAATGCATTGGTGTATTCGCCTTGGCTACCATCCATGTTGATTTGCTAGCAAAACTCTCGCAGAGCTTTTCTCGCCTTCATCACCATCTCATTCATCTACACATTCTCATTTGTCTGGAAATGTGATCACCGCAAGGCCAGTAATATGCTTCATAGCATCATCATTGTCAACAATTATTTGAAAGAATGCAACAAAATTTCCATATTCATTATTATGTCCATGGGATTTAGGCCATACACATCCATTTGTAAAGACGATGTAGTTATTCATTGGATAAGATGGGAAAATGTCCATAAAAAAAAACAACAGAGATGAAAAACACCCTAAAAAATATTGCTCAATAATATAAATAGACGCAAAACGTCTGCATCAAATTCCGAACACCCAACTCCTCTCTCCATCTCCATCCAAGTTCCTCTTTCCTACCAACTGTGCCTCTTTAACCAGCATTTTCCAAGAATCGAATTTGTTCTCCTCTCCATCGAGAGAGTACCCAAAACAATCGTATGCATGTGTAATGAAATACGTGTACTAGAAAGATATTATGAGGTGGTTTCTAACTAAACTAAAACCCTAACGAAATATTGATTATAACTAATTCCAACGGTTTACAGGGATGTTACATACTCCCCCTTTAAGAGAACACCATCCTTGGTGTGCTTCTCTCACTGAAACTTAAAATTATAGTCATGATATAATAATATAAACAACCCAAAGGGGGTTCTTCCCCTTCACAATGAAACACTTGCGTTTCCTTAAATTCCATTAATAGAGACAATAATGTTTTATCCATAGTCATAAGCATGTATAGCTCAAAAAAATATTCCATTTCCATTTTTAACCACTTATCCATTATTCAAATTCATAAAAATATATAAAAATACATACCAACTTACCATTACTTACTAATTACTACTAAAATTAATGATGGATTTTACACAAGCTCTCTGAGAATGGTTGAACACCCATCAACACTCCTTGGAAAGAGCCTATAATGTATGACTAACAAATTGTAACGACCCAACTCGAATTATATGGAACATAGAAATATTAGCATGCATATGAGACCTGCATATGATAGCTACAGATGCATGTATCACGTGCACTGCACTAGTACATGCACTAATCAATTATAAAAAATCTCAGTATAGAGTAATGAGTGAATTATTGGAAGTATTGAGTAAATATCTAACTCACCAAAATATAATGAATGTATCGTAAAGTAAAAGTTATACCTACCACTATCATAATATAAAATAATATTTTGTTCAAAGGAAAGTAAAAGCATTTACTTATGCAAATAAATGATGATATTTTAGAAATCCAAGATATTTGACTTAGAAATTTTAAAAGAAGATATTTTAATAAATATCTTGAAAAGATATTCGACTAAGATACTTTAAAAGAAGATATTTTAATAAATATCTTGAAAAGATATTTGACTAAGATATTTCTTAAAGGAGGATATTTTAATAAATATCTTAGGGGATTTGTGAATAAAAGGAGAAGGGGTGGGAGTTGATGAGCATGGGTAGTGAGTGGGTAAACTGACCTCGATGCTACCATATGAGTTCTAATTGCATGAGACATGAGAAGTGATTTCTAACAGAGTCATGGAGTGATCTCGATTGTTATTGGATTTTTGGGAATGGGGGTTAGAAGACTTTTCTTCTAGATCTCGGGACCGGAGATGTTGACCTTAGATAGGCTGGGACAAAAACGACTATTTGGTGACGGGTGATGGAGCCATGGCAGATTAGGAACATCTTCAAACACGATTCTAGGTAAGTATTAGTTAGTTAATTGATATATATCCTACTTTAAAAATCCCACTCTAAATTGTGTAGAATCAACTCTGTTAATGATTGTTAATTCAGAAATTTAAGGTCCTTACACATGGTGTCAGAGCACAGTTATAGACTTTGTAGATCTTAGGGTATTTTAAATCAGTTTTATGGATTCCAAGCTTTTATTTCCTCAATCTCTTGAGTTTTGAGCTATTGCATTGAAAACTCTTTCTTACAGTCAATAGAAGGCAAGTGACTGAGTGCTGCAAATTTATATTTTCTTTATCAATTCAGACAAATGTATTTATAGATCTGTTGTTCCTTCATCTACTGTTTTGATAAGTTAATCAGTGTACATTTTAGATTTACTTTAGGAGTGTAGGTCTTCCTACCATGATCTAAAATTTTACAAATAGTGGCTGCTATCTATAACCTTCTCAATAATATAAGTGACAAAAACAGGCCATTCTAAGTTCTCCTCCTTTGCAGTGAGCATATATCAACACATTATAAGTGACAAAGTCAGGACTAATGCCATTTTCTACCATTTCATCAAGAAGCATGAAAGAACCCAATATTTGTCTTTCCTTGCAACACCCATGAATAAATACAGTGTAATAAAAATTGTCGAGTGTAATTCCTTTTTGTAGCATGTCATCATACAACTTGAAAGCATCATGGAGCCTTCCTCCCTTACAGTAGCCATTAATCAAAGTCATGTAAGTGGCATTATTAGGTGCCAGTTCCTTGCATAACAAATATGTTCATTCGCTTTACCAAAATCTTCACTTTTCTGCAAAGCCAATGAGATTTCTGCAAACTATCTGATGAACCAGCATCTAACCTTTTATCAATCCCATAGTAGGACTAATGCACATAAATTGCATATCTCTCACATCGATTCACAACATTTTTCTTGCAATACTGCCAGTGACAATGAGGATCAGTTGACCCCGGAGCCAAATTATTATGAACCTGCCAAGTATCATATGTCACATTCAAGACAAATATGGGTATCTATATATATGGAAATAGATACTGTGGAAAGAAGCAGTGTGTTTGATCTGGGATGTACAAGCATTTGGCAAGCTCTTCTCTACTCCGTGCAAAGTGACCATGCTTTTATAGATGGATCTTGTAAAATACATTGCAGCACTATCTTTCTCATAAAAAAAAAAAAGAGACGAGAAGAGCAATGTAACTTATATAATTTAAATGTTAAATGTTCTTGATTGATTGATTTATTTATAATATTAAATTCCAAAAAAATAATATATATATATATATATATATATATATATAAATTTTAGTAAAAATGATAACTCTGAATTCAACCTTAGCAAATATTGGGATGGGATGAATGGAACATTGGAATAGAGCGATAAAGATGGCCACAAAAAAGGAAGTAAAATTAATCTATTTGGGAAAATATTTAAATATGTACAAAAATAATAAATAAGAATATATATATATATATATATATATATATATATATATATATATATATATATATTGAATATTTCAAAATTTACATAAATTTTATTTTTTAAAAGAAAAGTGAATAAGGTATCTTTATAAATGTGTGTTCATATTTTGAATATTTTACAATTCTAAATTACAAAAGAGATTTATGAATATGTATTTTATTTTAAGCTTGGTGGGACTACAACTTCATCATGTCCAATATATTATCTAGATCGGGGTGGAAAATTGAACCGATGACTTCACATCAAGGAGTGCCTTAACAGAGCACCCCATCATGGTGTATTCAAGACCCCTTGGACTATGAATATATGTTTTGAATAGATTGAAAATTTAAATTATAATAAATATTAAATTGAATTTTGATTTGTCTTGTCTTGAGTTGATGATCTAGGAAAATTTGACATTATTACTTAAATATCTATGAAGACAAGTTTCCACTCACTATGATTTCTCATTCTAGATTTTCCTTGGTAAGTTGGCTACCAGACTCTAGAATCAAGAAAATTTGTGGTAGCCGTTTAGATTCAAATATTGGGGCCTATATTTTTTGTGACATTATGAACTATAACGAAGAAAGAATAGCCCTGTCAAACTAGGGAAACATCACATATTACCAAGATGCCAAGTCTTGAACCCTACAATTATAATCAATCTGAAGAATTCTCTTCCTCATTTGATGCTTTGTTATCCACAAATTTGAGTTTTCTGTAACTTAATATTTCAGAACCTTATGTAGTAGAGGAAGTGATCAATTCATTGCAATTAGGAAATTTCTTTGGGGGAGTTTCTAAACTAATAGAAAAGGGGAAGATCAAGTTATTTGGGACTTTAATTTATTTATTAATAGATTTATTAATAATTAAGGTGAAGGGAATCTTATTGTTTATTCCAGTTAGTAAATATATGCTCAATGGATCTCCATTATATAAAATAAACTTTATTTCGGTAAAAGAGATGTGTAAATAGATGATGGTTGAGTGGATAAAAAAAATAATGTTTGAGAATTTAAATATTAATGTTATCATGTATATCAGAAATTTTTATTCACAATATTTATTAATTATATTTATAAAACTCAATATGAATATATTAACATTAAATGTTAATTTGATAAAAAATTTGAGTATAAAATATATATTTAGACCAGCCTATGTTAATAAGTAGGAATTGGTAGTTTATTATTTTAGGATTAGAAAATGTTAGACAAATATTACAAAGTAATATTATGGTCTATGAAGATTCATGAATTTTAAGAATATTGCGGATAGAACATACTGCTTTAGGACAATAAGGTTGCGTTGCCACCCTCCTTGACCTCAGTACCAGTAAGACCTGCCTGCAGGTATTAATAGCAGAAAGCTATACCCGTATATGAGGATAAATGTATGAAATTATATTTATTATTTTAAATTGTACCTCAGATACTTATAGCTGTATTTAAATAGCCATCATCAAATATCAAAGGCAATCATAGAATCCATGCAGTAGTTAACAAGAACTAGATAGAACATCAGTCCATTGTAGTTTATTCCGCAGGTATTATTAGTAGCATAAAACTCAAAATATTATGTAATACTTGTGCTACTGATAGTTTCATTTCATCATATGCATTAAATAAACATGGGTTGGAAATATGCAAACAAAATGATTTTGACCGATAGAAATGGCTTCAGGAGAACTTTAGTTGATAGATTTAAGTATTGAGGAATGCAAAGTTGATCTAGGGGTCTGTTCGATTAAATGTACTAGGATGAATGATAAAAATGGGAAATAACTTAGTTTCTAAATATTTCCCGAGATCTTGTGTTGATTCTTAGATATCACCACCTTATTTTTGTAATTATAGCAACAATCCTAACATAACTCGATCTGTATACTCTGATTCATCCTTGATAATTTACCGAAAGTATTTAGTGTTATGTTGTATTCAATGACAAGAAAAGTGGTTTCAACTTTTGGAAGAAATTGAAGCTTTTAAAGCTTAAAATGAAATTTTATATAATTCGATATTTGAAAGTTATGAACCCTAGGATGATAAATTTTATTAGAAATGATGGGAAATTTGATGCAAATGTATGTATCGAGCACATATATCAAACTCAATCCCACTTGATTCCTAATCCATTACTTTTAATTTACATTCCATCTAAAAAAGGAGTTGAGATAACTTATGGATATCAACTACAATTTTTTCCTCAATGAAGTTTAAGATTTTGTATATCATGCAAGTAGAGTTTGAAGTACATTCAAATTATTATATTAAAATGGGCACATTAACATCACTTTAGACATCAAACTTTTCCTGTAAATTTTTGAACGTTAGAATGGAAACTATCCTGATTGTTTTTTTTATGCAATTGAAACATTTAATTCTTCAAATGACGTTGATATTTCCATATATATATCTTACTAGATGATAACTATAAGCATTGATGATATGAATTTATAAAAATATCCTTTATACTGCTTTCCTATGTTAATACTTTAATTACTATCCAAGTATATGTATAAGTGGTTTACAACCACATAAAATGCTAAGCTAGGATGAGGTAAAATGATGGATGAAACATATGTCAAGATGGTAAGAACCCACTCTGTAAGGTAGTAAACACACTATTAGAACAAGACGATATAGTTACCAAGAGAGTGCAGAAAAAAATTTCAAAGATTGATCTCCATTGTTGCCATAATATAATCAATATAGTACCTAGGGAGGACGAGAAAAGAACGAGATTGAAAATGTCTAATGATGATAATGGATATTAGTTATCAAGATCAACTTAGAATAATGTGATAAAAAAATAAAAAAAAATAAAAAATAAAAAATAAAAAATAAAAATAAAAAAATAAAAAAATAAACGCACTAGAAGTGAGTGAGTGGAAGTTTCACAAAACATTATAAGAAGTCAATGACATTATGTTAAAGAGTAAATCTATAATAAAATTGATCGATTGGAGAATAGATTTACGTGCATAGCGAAATCTATAACAGTTTCTCCGTCTAAAGGGAGAGTCACATTATAAATTTTTCATTAGGTGACTAACTATATCCATGGATTATGAGCGATTATGGACATCATGGAGTATGATTGGGAAAATTATATCCTGTGATGCCTTAAAAAACCTGAATTGATGAATAGATTACATTCGATATCCATGTTATTAAATTTATTTATAGTGTCTTACCCAAGTTGGGAAA
This sequence comes from Pinus albicaulis, assembly GCA_034641835.2. NCBI lineage: Eukaryota > Viridiplantae > Streptophyta > Pinopsida > Pinales > Pinaceae > Pinus > Pinus albicaulis. The sequence continues at coordinate 964,689,242 of CM076584.1, forward strand.
TAATAATGACATTTCCAAGTGTAATAATTGTATGCATTAATAGAAGAATAGAAAACCATGATGACTAGAGGTGAGAAAACAAAGTCAATTTGATAAATAGGTTCTTTTTCAAATTGAAGTAGACATGGAATATTAGGAATATCTGGTATAAGGAAGTGAAGGGATGTTTTCTATCAAGAATAATTTTCTTAAGGATATAAGAAACATGATTGGTAAGGGTAAAAGCAATGACCTATAAAGAGTTGTGAACACTTCTAATTTGTTAAGAATAACAAGTGATAAACGAGGAAAATGTTGAAAGGTAAATATTAAGGATAATAATTATACACCATTAGAAAGGAAGATACATTGGGTGATAAGATGAGGCCTAAGGTCTAATAATAAAATGAGTAATGTGAAGAATACGAAGAGGGTATACCAGTGATGTGTTATATGTTTAGATGAAATGAGTGAATAAAATAGAAATGAAATAATGGTTTAAGAAATGATGGTAAAGCTAGTAATATCCTAGCTAGACTTAAGATTCTAAATGGTGAAACTTGCAAGTAAAGAGACTATATAAAAAATGTAACATAATAATACTGTGACTATACAAATCTTTTAAATTGTGAGTTTATTATTGAAAGAGGAAATTATTATTTTCTCAACAATTGACATCTTGTTCAGAAAAAACACTCTTAGTAAACCAAGTATAATGCAAAGTGAATAATGCATTTTCAAACCATAACAAATCCCTTCAATGAAAAATAACCTCTCACTAAGGGATATTTAGAGTATTCAATTAACTCTTCCTCCATATCTAGCATAACCCTAATGATTAGCCTTGCAAAACCCTACTCCTTGGCTTCTAGATTTTGGGCTGAAGATGAGCTGAAATAACATGATAAAGAAGTAAATGTTATTATTATCTCTTAGAATCCAGATTACAGATCAAATATAATTAGACTTAAAGGACAAATAAATAAAAGGAATTAAAATATTGGCTGAATCCATATGCAGTTTTGTGTTTTAGAGTTCTTAGTCAACCTGTATCAAGAAATTAGATCACGTTTCGACTAAAAAATAAGTGTTTTGTGCTCTTGTTTCAATTCATTTCGTTTCTATATATGCGAAGGTTGGATCATCTCTCAATTTAGATTTAGAGTCCCAACCTGTGACTTTTATAAGGTTAATTTCTTAAAATAGTACAAAAATAGTGGCTACATCCTTATTTGTATATCCATGTTCAATTATTCTATATGACATTTATAACTGTGGGTTATATTTATAATAATTTGAAAACTTATTTTTGTATAATCTTACCTTGTTTTGGATGGACACTTAAGACTTTCATTTTGTACTATGACATGTGAGAAAATGTTAAATTGCTTAAACATTGTTGGTACATGGATACCAATATGAAGAATGTTTTTCTTAAACATTGTTGGTACAAGGATACTAATATAAATTATGAATTATTTTTTGGATATGGTATCTATGATTTTACATATCAATATAAATGATGAGATAGAAATAAAAGAGTGATTGCACTTGACTATTCAAGGCGAAAATGAATTTACAAACATATTGGATAAACATAACCAAGTATGTTATATGACCTCAAGGATCAATATTGTAGCTAGCAACATATTTGGAATGTGTAGAAATTAATATATGGGTAAAAATTTTCTTTGAACATATTGATACATATGTTAAAATTTGTGGAAAAGTGTTTTACATCATAGATTGTATCATTACCAAACCGATAGGGTGCTAACCCTGGTCCTACTAGGAGAGGTGGAGATGTTGCCCACCATTTATCCTCCAAAACATGGAGTCATGGGATGGTTGTGTGAGTAATGCTCCCCTAGATGTGTGATGATGATTGCCATATGCCTATTGATCAATCAGGTCGATGTAATCGACGCTGACACCCCTATGGTTTATGGATGGTTGGATCAGTAAAACTGATGCCATGGCACATTCCTGTAAAGGTCGGATAGGATGGGAGCAGGAGGATTAGGGAGGATAGGGTGATTCTAGAATAGCTTGGGAACTCTATTGGGGTAAGACGTGACTACTAAATTTGTAAACCAATAAATTATCAAAACATAAGTGTTAAAATGTTCTCACACATTAAACAAAAATAAATTATGGTACACCACCCTTATATGATTATAATAATCACTTCTATAATTAGTGATATACGACATAAAACTTAACTTTGGGATGGAGTTTTCTGAAGGAGGGGTGTATGTAACAACCCAAATTGAATTATATAGAACATAAAAATATAGCATGCATATGATACCTGCATATGATAGCTACATATGGTTGTATCATGTGTACTACACTAGTACATGCACTAATCAATTATAGAAAAATCTCAGTATAGAGTAATGAGTGAATTATTGAAAGTATTGAGTAAATACCTAATTCACGAGAATATAATGAATGTATTGTAAAGTAAAAGTTATACCTATCACTATCATAATATAAAATAATATTTTGTTCAAAGGAAAGTAAAATCATTGACTTATGCAAATAAATGATGATATTTTATAAATCCAAGATATTTATTAAATAATAATATTTTAATAAATCTAAGAGATTTTAGAAATCCAAGATATTTGACTAACATATTTTTAAAGAAGATATTCTAATAAATATATTGAAAAGATATTTGACTAAGATATTTTAAAAGAAGATATTTTAATAAATATCTTGAAAATATATTTGACTAAGATATTTATTAAAGGAGGATATTTTAATAAATATCTTAGGGGATTTGTGTATAAATGGAGAAGGATGGGGGGGGGGGGGACTTGATGGGCATTGGTAGTGAGTGGTTAAACTGAACCGGATGATGTCAGAGGAGTTCTAACTATGTGAGACATGAGAAATGAGTTCTAGCAGAGTTATGGAGTGATCTCAATTGTTATTGTAGTTTTGGGCACATGGGATAGAAGATTTGGCTTCTGGATCTGGGGACATGCGAGGTTGACTTCAGATAGGCTGGGAGGAAAAATGTGGTTTGGCAACGGGAGCTGGAACCATGGCAGATCAAGAAAATATTCAAACACGGTTCCAGGTAAGTATTAATTAGTCAATTGATATATATTCTGCTCCAAAAATCCCACTTTGAATTGTGTAGAATCAATTCTGTTAATGATTGTTAATTTAGAAAGTTAAGGTACTTACACAAATTCAATCACATTAGTCACATAGTTTCAATAAAATGAAATACTTGCAACTATCTAACATTCATGCAATATCAAGAGATGTTTTAATCAGAGTATTTCCACAAGTATTCAGAGAGCACCAAACTTCTAATCAATGCATCACGTGCACATTGTCTTAGCTACTGCTAAAAACATTCACACAGTACTTCTAAACGTACTCAGAGAGAAACTAGCTCTCTAATCATACCAATGGTCAATTAGTGAACCATGGGCATATCCTAGCCTCTGCTAAGACATTCAAAAAAGTTAGTAATAAAATAAATGAACTTATACATTCAGTAATCCATTTTTCGAGTGCTAATCTCCTTTCCTCTTACTATATACATAATATATTTACATAATCGTATAAAAATTCATTTTAATATAACACATAAATGTTTACTTAACTTTTTCTACTATGAGAAGCACACTGGTAAATTAAATTCTCCTCCCAACTCATGGGATTTGGTTTCCACAACCAGATCGAGTCATTTTCACATCCAAACAGTTATTTGACAAAAATCGTTACAGGTTCAATATGGAATTCCACTGGAAAACCAGCTCGAGAATTCCAATAACCACTGAAGGTCCAGTATAGGATTCCTCTTGATAACATCATGCCTATTCCTCTAACAACATCTCGTATATGAGGAATTTTTGACCTCTTCCAATAAGCTCCAAAATCAATATAGTTGCCTCAGATTTTCCCCTTTTCACCATCTTGGCCAACTCTTTTCTCTTAATGAGATCATATATCTCTAGGGAGAGGAAATCTGGGTAGGCAAGCACCATCAACCCCTCCGGGAAAGTAACCTCCATCAACCCAAGGCCTTCTAGCTTTTCACAATTGTTCACAATTTTTTGGCATGTTAAATTTCTCTTTCAACATTCTTTCCCATAGTAAATTACATAATGAACGATGTACACATTATACATAAAGAAAAGAGGAAATTCATGTACATCATAGATCATACCTGGCCCTCCACATGGGTCTAATGATATCTAGATCAGCAGGAAACTTGACTAACATATATGTGTTGCACATTACTATTTCCCAAATAACAAAATCATGCACATTAAAACATGATACCATGTGTTTATACATTATTATTTCCCAAATAACACAATCGTGCACATTATAAAATGATCTTTAACATTTACTGTTGCAATTTTCAGTGCAATGTTTGTGATGTTTTACTTTCACAAGCTTTCTGTTGCCATTAAGCTACCCATGCTTACTATAAGCAACAATGCTAATTTTAAATATGAATTTCTTAAGCACGTATTATCTTACACAATCATTTTAATTTCTTGCATACAATGTTGTAATGCATACAATTATATACAAATATTCATTAATGTCTATATACCAATAATGGGTAGGGTAACATTCCAAACATTTCCATTTCCCACAATGTTCTGTTACCAACAAACAGATACGTGAGGTAACTACTTGTTCACAACTTGCAATAATCTTTAATCAAAACCAATTTATGCATATAGGTTTTATTAGTTAGTCATACAAAACTAACTAATCACTGCCAATAATAATCTTAATGCATCCATGACACAACTCATTCAAAAACTAGTCATTCGACAACTAGTCATTATAGTCAAGTCTCACTACTTGACCCGTTGTGTATTTTTAACATATGAAAGGGTTCATTAAATTTCATTTTAGAAAACTCTCATCCTCTTCAAGGACTTTCCCTATCTTTTGCATGCATGCATTAGTTTCACATACCATCACTATACAGATTCATATTTTTCAAGTAGTGCATGGTAACTTTAGTTATGTTCATTAAATGTATGAGTAATATGTCATATACCCAAATGTTAAAAGTCAACTCTCACTTTCACTAGTGAGTACTCACGTTGTTCGTAATTACAACAAATGTTTTATTTCCTTTTATCCTCAATAGGATTCCAATGTTATGAAAACCGTTTTGCAGTAACATTTATTACTTTTTACCCTTCAATGTAGTTATAAACATGAATCACACATCTCATCTCAAGAGTAGACTACTGCATATATCATTCAATATGTAGATTGCTAGAATCATATATCAATCAATATGTAGATTTCTAGAATCATACCTTAACCGATGTCGATTAGTAACATACCTCCATTTATTTTCACTTAACAAACCCAAAAGGCACCAGTGCTGCAACCTTTAGCTCTGATACCACTTGTAACATACACCATTAACCTCACATGGAAATGCAAGAGTTAAATTTTTTTATACAAGTTACCCACGGGTAACTATCCAAATCACTATTAAATATTCCTTACTCATTATTACAGAGAATTTTCACTAGTTCATATTGAAACCTTAGTATAAGAATAATAAGTTGCTTAACCATTAACAACCTCTATTATGGTACATTAACAAAAAATTGTATGAGATACCTTGCATTCATTTCATTATTCATGTAGTCATCACATACTTGACATTATGAACATCACGATAAGAAAGGAATTTACATCATGAATATGACACAATAATCAATCACATCATTGAAAACCAATATACCCTGGAAACCCCGTAGGGTGAAAACCAGCAAACATTTTAATTTTATTATTAAACGCTTATGAGGGTGTTCAACCCTCACTCAATGGCTTATAAGAGAGACCATCCCTTAACCATCATTTTCAATCTTACAAGGAAATGTACAAAGATATAGTTGAAATCCATTACAATAATTACAATGGCATTTACCCACTAATATTCATATCTTCATATCTCCGTGGCATGGATGTACCTACAATGTACCATCATAAAATGGACCATCCTACAGCTCGCACTTATCTACATGAACCATCAATAATTTACCTGCCACCATGTTAAGCATAGTATTTTCTTCTCATAAGTCTCCATAATTTCCTATCATTGATGTCATCAACAAGACTCTATAGCATGATTAGATAAAGCCTTAATCAATAAATAATCAATATTGATGTGATCCTTCAACACTTATTGATGTGCATACATGAGATGTGAATACAATATCACACCATGCGTTTTTCTAACATCTCTACCTTAGTGTAAGTAAGTAATTATCAATTCATGTCAAAATAATCGCCACATTATAATGACACTTCTCGCACACACTCACATTCATACAAGTCAATTCACTACAATTGTGTAGGAATTCCTTTAATGGAAAATTCCACAATGTGCATCCGAGTTACTTAAACTTTAACAAGAAAACCAGACCTTCGGTTATTGATTTTGGAGCATGAAATAAAGCTAACATGTTAAATTTTTTTCCTATGCATGTAATGTATATAGTTTCCAAAAGGGTCTTTCTAAAGAAATTTTTAACACAAGAGAGCATGTAAACACATGTTTTCTTTTCTGTAAAACTAATGCAATTAAGCATACAAATGCATGTCTTCTTTTTCAAATATTATACTAACAACCTTTTAAAATGTAGTCTAACACAACATGCTATATTTTTCCACATACGCATATGTATATTCTTTCCAAAGAAAGGTAATACAAATATTGCATGCATACGTAGGAACTAACATAATACTTAAGAAAACATAAAGTAATCACATATAATTTTTTACTAAGAAACATTATAACTCGCTATTTCTTCTATCCATACAAAGAACATATCTCTATAACAAAATGGTTATTATTTGCACAAGGAAGAGCTTATCACAATAGCTCTTATTAATGAACATAACACAAATTCCCTTCTTGTAATTACACATCATTAACTATTCTTTTCATGTAAGGATATACATAATTATTTCTCAAAATAAAGTTAATATAACTTAGTTTTGTTGCCTTTATAATTGTAGATTTGCATCCTTCCCTTCCAGGAAATGACCATAGATGACTATATTTTATGCATAAAACCTAAGAAACATTCTCAAGGTTAATGTAAACTTTTTTGCATTCCTGTTCTTGTATGAACAATATTCATATGCATATTTTATAAATATAGTCTTTATTTTTCATTAATTAATGCACAAAACTCCTATCCAATCTTTGTCCACTCATGTAGACTTTAAATGAAAACATACGGGACATTTGCACCCAAATTCATGGAAACCCTTCCAATAAAATTCATCTAATTAACTTTTATCTTTTATTTCTCACCACCCATGAAAATATATGACTAATTACCCTCTTTATTGTACATTCATTTTCAAGAAAATAACTTGGATTTCTTATCCTTTCATTTTCAAGAAAATAATCTTGGATTTCTTATCATTTATTTTTCAAGAACTATGACATATTAACTATTGTTTTCATTCATGCAAATACATTTTCTTTTTTCTCAAAAGAAAAAATAAGCATAATAACCATTAAAATGCATGTACTTTTGAAGAAATCTGACCAATATCTAGTCTTTTCATAGTTTCTTTGTCTTCTTATGTGCAAGGTTTCCATGTATTTTTTTCAAGAACTCTTTCAAAAGAGTAGAAAAATAAACAAAGACACTTATATTGCTACGCCACTTCAATTTTCATTGCTCTCTTCGCCTAATGTAATGTTGCTATCTTCTTTCATGAGAATTTAGAAGACCTTTTAGAAGCCTATATACACAAACCATTTATTTTAAAACTCTCACATAGAAATATAGAGCCATGAACCTCGCATCCCTTGTCTTGTATGTTTTTGAATGCATTGGTGTATTCTTGTTGGCTACCATCCAAGTTGATTCGCCAGCAAAACTCTCGCGGAGCTTTGCTTACCTTCATCACCATCTCATTCATCTATACATTCTCATTTGTTTGGCAATATGATCACTACAAGGCTAGTAATATGCTTCATAGCATAATCCTTGTCAACAATTATTTGAAAGAATGAAACAAAATTTCCATATTCATTATTATTTCCATGGGAATTAGGCTAGACACATCCATTGGCAAAGACGATGTAGTGATTCATTGGATAAGATGAGAAAACGTCCATAAAAAAAAACAACAGAGATGAAAAACGCCCTCGAGAATATTGCTCCACAAAATAAATAGATGCAAAAAGTCTGCATCAAATTGTGAACACCCAACTCCTCTCTCCATCTCTAGCCAACTTCCTCTTTCCTCCCAACTACACCTCTTTAACTAGCATTTTCCAAGAATTTCTCCTCTCCACTGAGAGAGTACCCAAAACAATCGTATACATGTCTAATGAAATACATGTACTATAAAGATATCATGAGGTGGTTTCTAACTAAACTAAAACCCTAAAAAATTCTTGATTACAACTAATTCCAATGGTTTACAGATGTTATAGTATTCTAATTTAAAGTTTCAAAATAATTTTTGAGATTTTTAGGAAAATTTAAAATTCTCTCATAACAATTTCATCTGAGTGCTTTGAGATGTGACATATATTTGATGATGGTTGTCTAGTCAGATTTTTTCAACAATTAACTACCTTTGATATAGTTTATTAGGCCATGCTAGAGGGAAGCCATGGGATTTAAATTTCAAAGGCTTGCATTTTCTGTTAATACAAATGATTGTGTCTATTTCATCCACATAATTTCCCACATAGTATTCAACTCCTTCGTCGCTCACATTTCAAATTTTCTCCCACTTGTGTGATTTTATTTATTCAATTCATGTTAGTGTGATGGAGGCACATAGCATGGAACTAATAGTGATATTGGTGTGCAATCTTCAAAACAAAATCCTACGGAATCACATGGACCTTTGACGATATCAAATTCAGAGAACAGATGTCTGTCGACAAGTGCAACGATACATGCATGATAAATACACATGACACTTGTTAATACAAGGGAAAACATGGACACATGCCATTATTTTTTATACACTATCGACAGATGAAAAATGGCACAAGAGCAGTCCACTCTTAATAGAATTCCTTCACTGCAATAATAATTATCATTAATTTTTACGGAGATTTATTGAAGATAAAATGGTTAGGGAGTTATTTAGAATTGTTATATTAAAGGGTTAAGAATGGTGGTTTTGCAAGTAGAATTTATTCCTAGGACATGTTGAGGAGGATTTTAAGATAATTTTTTTTTCATTTTCAATTCTTTTAGTGTTATAAAGGTGCCACACATTCATTTCAACTAGTTTTGGGGATTGATTGATAGCTAGTTTTACGATGGAGTTCATGACAATTAGTTATTATTTTAACAACATTTAATTTTTCTTTACTCTTATGACATCATAGAAATAATTTTTATTTTTTATTTTAATAACATTTATTTTTTCTTTACTTTTATGAGATCATAGAAAGAATTTTGATGTTCTTTGTTAAGGTTGATCACCTCCATATAATATATTAATATATTAATTTAAAGCAATTTTATGAAGTACATTGTCTTCCATTTATTTATTTATTTTATTTTATTTTACCATGGTTAATCGATAACTTAGTGGAGTCATACGGGTAAGGCCCAACATCAAACCTACCAAGTACAGCTATAACAACAAGACACCAATAGTCCAATATGCGAACTTGTAAGTGACACTATAATACCAGGAAACATATATTAAATATTGCAAGGCCAAAGAATTTATGACTTAGCAAGAATAAGAGTCAGGACTCCACAACAGTGGGGGATCCTACTCCTTGAGCTTTATCACAATGGGTGAAAGATATCCCCCTGTGGGATTTGAAACTAGATGGACGGGATAACATCTCATTGTTCCAATGACTCATCATCCTACAAGGAGACATCCATGTTATTTAACTTGTTCTTATATATTAAATATGAGATCATAACTATTTTTTTAATTGGGAAGAAATACTTCTATAAGGATTATAAGATAAGGAACATTTCCTTTAATTTGGATTATTGAATATAAATTTGAAGATTGCAAGTCCAAATTAAAATGTTGAGAATAATATAAGTAACCCTTTTTGTTTATAAAATACTAATATATATAAAATTAACAAACATTAGATAAATAGATACATCAATGTTGAGGTGAAATTGTGAATTGAAAAGTTGAACACTTCCTCGCTACATTAAAAAATAAAAATGGATTAATATATCTCACTTGAGGGAAATGGTTGTGAATGAACACACATGGATAATTGAAGTGGATCCATGATTAATTATGTGAAGATTCATAATGTAAATTATGATAATACACTTTTTTGGTGTAAGACATCATTATGAATTGTTTTCCCAAGAAAAACCTATCCCAAAATGAAAATATTTTACAATTCCAAACAATAAAATTTGTAATTATTTGAGCAAACATTTTTTTACTCATGGAGATGATTAGAGTAGAGAAACTCAATGAAAATTAGATATAGAAAATAATTATTTTAATGTTGGTCCAAAAATAGGAATTTAATAATTAAGAATTTCCTTGGGAGATAGTGTTATGTATCTAGATCAAATAACAAAAAAAAAATTGATCAACGACTTGATTATGAATCACTTTGTGGTAGGTACCTCCTTTTACATCACGTAAATAAAAAATTCTTGGATGATTCACATCAAGAGACCTCGTTGGTATATATAGGAGTGTAAAGGGTGAAAATATAATTAAGCCTTACATAAAAATAATAGTGTAAGGGCACAATATTAAAAATTGTGAGATTTTATGACGCTCACAATAATAATATAGGGTCTACACTAGTATTATAGCAACCTAACATGCCTCTCCCTCGAAAAAGTGTTGGCATCAATGCTTGAGTAGCTCTGGATGCTTCTATATAAAATACTCATCCTCCCAAGTGGAATCTTCAACAAGTAAGTTATTCCACTTGATGAGATACTCTAAAATTGATTAATTCTATAGCTATCATATTATTGTTTCCATTAATTCCTTAGGATCCAATATGTTTTTTCCTTCCTCGTCACGATATGGAAATATATTTTGAACTCGGAGATTGCTACCTATCACCTTTGTAACTATCATTCCAAACTCACTCAAATTTGTAATAAAATAATTATTTGTGTTCTTTAATATACTCTAACAGTCTTGGAGCCCTCATAATGGATTTTTGAGGTAGAGAGACATTTCATATGTTTTTTATTGGTTTGTTGTATAAATATGTTTTTTTGCAAGGGTTTATATGTTCTGATTTCAACATTGTCTTTTCCTTTCCTTGCAAGATAGCATAGAGGTGTGCTAGTGTGCTTTAATTTCATTGAAAATAGTGTAGAATTATATCTTCCTTTATTGCAAGTAGTCTAGTTTTGTGTGAAATTTTAATTTCACGATTTTATTTACTCCAATTGCAAATTTCCTGTAATATTACTCAACTTGGTCTTTGTACATATATCTTTCATTTCAGTATTTTCATGTCAATAAATAAATAAGAGAAAGAGATGGTGTATACCACATATATAGTCACAACCCCTCCTGAATTTATATGAACCCCAGGTTGAAAATTCAAACTAACACCCTTGGGAGTTGCAACATTATCATTTCAATACTGAAAGCCATAATGTTAAAATGATATAGCACAAACAATAATAATAAAACATGAGGTAATGGTAAAGCAAAAATTCACACATTTATGTTCAAAATATGAAGTATATACTTTATTTCTTCTCAACATCTATAAACATATAATTCTACACCCATTTAACTGAAGAGTAGAACCATCTTTTTTGGAAAAACCATTTAAATTGAAATAACACAACTTTGTGTTAATTTTAGCAACTAGGGTCAACTTCAAGTATAGAGAACTGAGATGATTAATATAATAATTTGATTAGACTCCTCTTTTCGAGAGGATCAAAATAGATTTATAGATCATCCAAATCAATTAAGGAGAAATTAAGTTATGAATTATTTATTAATTTATGGGTCGACCTAACTGCATGTTGATCCAGTCACAGCCCCAGGAAATCCCTAACAAAGTTATAAATAGACGCAACCTCAAGCTCATTTTAAAATTTTCTCAAGCGATCTATGATTTTCGTCCATTAGTTTTTTTTCCATTATATGTCTTGGCTCACATGGGTACATCAGGAGGAGCTTGTGCAAAGCATCGAGATCACAGATGTGATCAAGCATCAAATATAGGTGTTCTAAAGTAGGTTCGTGTGCAGGGAGAAATTAGATAGTAACCTAGGTAATAAGAGTCATGGGTTGGGTGTGTTGTGCCCACGACCAAGGACCCCATAGCCATTGGATCAGCTTGTTAAGGGTGTGACCTAGCTTATGATATCATATCAGGCTGATCTGATGTAGAGCCGCCAGCACAAAGTGTTCTAGTAATTGCTCGGAGAATTTCTCAGAAGATCATAATTGATTCACAGTCAGTTTCTTGTGAAGTGCTTCCAGACATCAGTCATTTAGTATTAGTTGTGTCATAATAGTCATTGATATTCTGTTGAATTCAAATATAGGACTTCAGAGTTGAGATCACTTGGTGATCTATTAGATCCATGTTTTGGTACTATAGATATGTTGATCTGTTGATTAGATTTGTTTTTTTCGCTACAAGATGTATCTAATGTCCTCATTCAGTATCAAATGTATTCATCTGTTTTTTATAGTTAGTGTCAGTGCATTTCAGTTCTTAGATTTATTTTTCTTCATGCGGAAGTATGGGTATGATTTTATTGCATGTATGCTTTTTTCTGCATCGTAAAGATATGTATGTATGGATCATTGTACTCTTGTTTCTGAATCATTTGATGATGATCTAAGAAGAATAATTTCCAAGAGTTTTCCCCATAGTGGGTTTTTTCTTGGTCTTACACTAATCTTGGTTTCTTTATATGTTCATGCTTCTCTTCCTTTGATACTTTACTTTTCGTTGCTTAGATGATGGTGGTGATGATGATGATGATGTTATTGTTCTTTTTACATAATCTCATATTATGGTGATTAATAGTGTAGATATGTACAATGGTATAATTCTTTGGGGTGAACTTAACATGTCAATGAAGAAATGTAACTATCAAAGTAAAGAAAAATGCTGCTTTATGAAAAATTAACATGGCATCAGAGCTGGTTGAAGAAAATCCACGAAGATAATCCCAAGAAGACACTTTTATGGAAGCAAATAGAGGATGGTAGAGACCTAAAAGAATTATAGTGTATGAAGAATACCCTAGGAAGTTAGTTGATAAGGGTTTGAGAGAAACGGTGGTTTATGGTAAAGTGTTGAGATTTGTTATATCAAACCCTTGCATGGCCTTTGTGAAGATGCTCAATCACATGGGATCAATTTAACAGATGACATGGTTATTGATAGAGTTTTTGATTGAAGGCAACACTATTTTATGGCATATGGATGCCTCTTTAAGGATGGTTTGAGAGGGAGAGGATCATCTCTCCTTGACTTATAAACCTTACTCTTGTTTATGCTTATGGATATGATTTCTCTTTCTATCCATTAATTCTTGCATGTATATTTCAACACTTGGATATTTCTAACCTCTATGATGAAATGTGATGAGTGGATCCCTCTTGAGTATATTTGGAAATGCATAAAATATGGCTAAATGTGGAAAAGGAAATATAGGTAGAACTGGAAAAGGAAATATGACTAGATCTGTAAAAGGTAAAGAGATACTTGCGCACTGCATGTTGCCTATGTGAAGGTGCACAGGTAACACCTCAAGGCGTGCATGGTATATTATTGCAATGTCATGATTCATCTAAAACATTGGATGGCTAGGTAAGCCCTATGATATATTGATAATTTCTACTTCTCAGATGGCTTATGCATGCATATGGATGATTGGGATATATGTTTTCTATAATGAAATGGTTCACCTGGTATTCATTTTTTTGATCATGATTATTTTCTTGACTCTGAAAGAGTAATTAGGCTCTTGGAAATAATGGCATATCTTGATGTGTGGATAACATCTATTGTTTTTCAGATCCTAATTCTAACTCTGGTGGATGGCACTAGTGACTCTTGATACACATAATATCTGTTGTATCTCTTACAGAAGGTTACCTTATTTATATGGTGTTGATAATGTGTGTGATAAGCATGATGAAAGGTGATAGAAAAAGAGTGATTTCACCTTAATGGTTTATCAATTAATGTAACTTGATCCTATTTATTATGATATGCATGGTATTGGAAACCATGATGATAAAGGCATATCTATGATATTCATCTATCATAACATTGACTATAAGTGGTTATAGCATGCTCTAAAATCAAATGCTTTAACTTGATGTATTATTATTGGGATTTTACGGTTGTGTTGTCACATCATCTTGACACCATGACATTTCAAGTCTATCCCTTCATGAAAGATTGATGACATGATATTGATGATCACGCTAGATGTGTGTTTATGATCTAATAAATATGTTATTGCATGATTCCTCTAAATATAGGTTGATGACATGAATGAAGTGGATTCTCATTCAGAGGGAGAACCTATCTACTAAAAGATTATTTTTCATGTGCCAGTATATGTTTATTGAAATATGATTTATGAGTGTTTGACACTGTTGATCTACAATGGAGTTCTGACCCTAATTCTCCCAAATAAATACTCATAGATGTGACTATGTCTCATAGACACAAAATTGAAGTTATGTACAATGAATTTAGTTTATACTCTGAATCCATGGAACTATGAAATGTATTGCCATTGTAAATTGATTTCTAGAATTGTTCGAATTGAGCATGAAATCATATGGTCACCTGGAAGATGTCAGTTCTACATATGTATTGCAGATTTCAGTAAGATATGTAAGCAAGGAAAGTTCATATGTTTCAACCGAACTTGTTTGTGCAGGAGGCCGAGAGATTCATATGGCTATGTCATTATCTTTGAGGATTGTGCATCATATTTTGGCTTATCGATATTGATAAAATGTGTTTAGTACTTTTGACATGATCCCTAATGATTGAGATATGTCTAGAATTATAGATCTTAGCATGACTACACATTTGGATTTGACATGATTTAATCTGGCGATAGTTGATTTTCCCAGATGATAATGTTATGTTGGTATAGTGACCTTCAATGTCGTATGTGAGTATATAGACATACAGTTTTGTACTGGCCTCCTTGTTCCTAGCACAATGGTTGTTGTGACTTAGTATGAAAATACATGACTTAACCTTGACTTGTATACACTTGCATCTAATTATGGAAATGGAATATAATGGCATGTTAAACTATTTGAGAGCTTGACATGAAATGAATTCAAGACTTGATATGTGATCCACTTGTCTCTAGTTGAAAAAATTTATTATATGAAATCAATGTCTTCGATAATAATTTTGATTGGCTTCTAAACTTTGATTGAAACAACCTTTATTTGTGTAAGGTTGGTTATGTTGGCATGGTAAGTCATTATGCTCATAGAGCGTGTTGTGTGATCCAAGCTCCTTGATTCAGATTTTCTTTTCTTTGACTATTATCTCGTGAAGTCGGGATAATGAGTTCCAAGGTATGGCCTTGATATTTATTATGGTTTTGATTATACATACTGACAGTCTATAATTAACAAGTTATAATCCTATGAAAAATATAAGTAAGAGGGTTATGAATTCTAAATATCAAATTGATGTATCATGGCATGATGAATTGATTTATGGAATTTGGGGGAAAAATCCATATTGAAAAACTATTGAAATTTCTTTGTGTACTGTAAATCCTTGGATAGTGTTATTTAAAATGTTGATTAAATGTGACATGAAATCTATTAGATAGTTGAAGCATTGATGTTTCATTTCGAACATACATCTATATATGATGTGTATGGAACCTGATTGAATTCATGATTGATCCACTTCACTCAGAATTTCCGCCAAGATTCTTTTATTTTCTCCTACTTTTAAAGGTTGAGATATTTCTCCCATGATATGTAGCTACATGAATGAACTGATGAGGTTTGGGATTAGAATTGATGAGCACATTTTGATGGTGCCTTAGTATGATATCTTCCATGATATATTGGACGAGAGGTCCATAGCGCGACCAAGGTCAAGTAAAATGGTGCTAACAAGGATAGTTGTGAGGCATGATGCAAAAGCTCCTTAGATATTTGACTGAGCATGATCTGAATAACACAGGATAAACTATGATGACAGAGAATCGGAACTTCGTATAGTTGGGACCATGATTTCTCCATTTATTTGAGATAGTACAGTTGTTTGAGATAAAAAATTTCTTGTGATTCACACCTCCGTGAGAGGAAGGATGATTATAGTATCCATGTGTGATTGAAACCTCTGTGAAAGGGAGGATGGTTATGGTATCTTGTTATGATTGGAACATTTTTGTGATTTACATGATTATGTATGTTGTAACATAACACTTTATTTAATGTCCTGTGGGAACAGGAAAAAATAGATACCAAATGAGAGAAGCATTGACCGAGGACACTGAGCCAACTCCTCCTCTCTGTTTGAGCTTTTAGGAATTAGTAATTGAGATAGAGGGCTCCACGGGTCGAGGGATATCTAGAAAACATCACACTTTCCTATCTGTTAACTAGGGTTGATAATGATTCTCTCGTATCTTCATGGGTTCGTAGAATGATGCTCCCCTGTCTGGTTTATGAAGATTATACCAAGTTGGAATCATACCTGAAAGCAGGGCTTTTCCAGAATACCACTCGTCGTTTGGCCGACGAGTTGAGAGTGTACTTTGGGTGTACAACCCAAGTGGATTATGATGTTGGTGTTCTACCACATGACTATTCAGGGTCATCGATGCGAAGATAAGTAGGAAATAGGATCGGTTGAGATAACCCTATGTGGTTTCGGGGTATCCCTGATATGATACGAGGGTCGATATGATCTCACCTGCATGGATGTGTATCATATTTATAGATATGTTATTCTAGTGGTATATGTCCCCCATGATATTTCGAGTTGAGATGCGCTCCACGATGTTGTTACAGGTTGAGATGTACTCCCTGTTGATATGCTCTTTCTTGATGATATTTTGAGCAGTATCCTGATGGAAAATATTACATAATGATAGCCTGATGGATGAAGGGTGGTAGCCTAAGCTCCCCTCTCATAACAAATTCTTCTTATATATCAAAATTTTTTTAACATACAAGTAGAAACAATCAAGAGATAAGCAGAAATAAGCATGAAGAGTACTTTGATGATTTATAATGGGAAAGGTTCACAACATGAAAACTAAATGACATAGATGTTTAGTGAAGACATGTGATGATGCATAGATATCATAATGGCATATTGATCAATGAACACATATCGACAGATTGAGTTGATCCATGATGACACCATGATGGAGAGAAATACAAGCAGAGATTGTAAAGTGGTTGAGAGGGAATGTTAATTTTTGTAACTAGGGTCAAATTCCATTCTGGACAACTCATATAATTAATATAATAATTTAGTTGGATTCATATTTTCAAGATAATTGAAATCAACAGGAAAGTCAACATGGATTTTGGTCATTCAACGCCCATTTAGGTCACTAGGTTTCATTTTCCAAGGTTTAATAATACTCCATTTCATCTAAATAAAGTTAGCAAAACTATGAGACTGATTGAATAATACTTCTTTATCATTTGAAGAAGATTTTTAGCATGTAAATATTATTTTTAAAGGTTTTAGTTATGGTTTCAAAGTGTTATTTTCATAACAAAGTGTAATTTTATTCAAAAAAGAGATGTAATTTATTTGTATTTTTTATATTTTCTGTAATTTTATGCTCATTATATGTAATAAGTACTGTCCCAAGCTGCCAAATCAAACTCATATGAAAAACTGAAGATCGGCAAATTCAAAATGTAAGGAGCACAAAACTCCATCACATCAACCTACAAAGAAGAAAATCAAAGTGAAAAACGTATTCAACAAAGTTTCCAAAGGTGAAATAAAACATTAGAAAAGTGGGCTTTAAATTAAAAGATCAATTTCATTCAAGTGTTAAAGCCTTCATGACATCAAATTCAAACTCATTTTTCTCCTACCATTGTTGAGCACACTCCAAGAGGGAAAAAGTTTGAGTTTCTGGGCAAAAATTTGCAAAAACCAGAGCAGAGGGTGCACTTTCTTCTGTGAGGGCACACTTCCTTCAGTGAGGGAAAACTTCCTTATGCGAGGACACACTTGAATAGAAAATCCACAAACTCATTCAAATTGAAAAAAATTGCTTTCTAAGCTTCAGAAAGATTCTCATCAACCTCCAGCAAATAAGTGAAAGCTAATTCCATCAATTATCCTCTCCACGAAGTTCATTTGTTGGGTGTTGTGAAATTTGTTTTATAATTTGGTGTTTAAATGATTTTAAAACCCTAGTATCTCCCATTGCACTCTTAATCTAAAAATTTCATCTCCCTACACCTTCATACCCTTCCTAAATTTCAAAATACACATTCCTGAACCCCTATATTGCCAATCCCCTTTCCTTAACCCTTTTTCCCAATAACCTAATCCCTAGGTGCTACAACTACCTAGGCTCCTAAGCCCAAACCTGTAAATAAATTCCCCATCCTAAATTCCACCATATCACTAATCCCTATCCCATTTCTCATTTCATAAATCCCTAGCACCATCTCCCTCAATTTCCATTTCCCATTCCTCATTCCTAAGACCACTTTCCACCATCATCACACTTCCATAGGGTTTTGAATTTAAAAAATCAAGAGAGAAGAAGAGAAAAGACCATACAGTGAGGGAGAATATATAGAGTCTAGAAGGCCACATAAAGGGGGAAGAATACCTAGACTTGAGCCAACAAGTACTAGAGAACTTTTAGCATCTCCTATGGCACTGACATGTTTCAAACATGTTGGGTGTTTTGAGTTCTGTGAGCAAATTCAGAGGGTCCAACACCATGCCATGTTCACCAAGATTTTCATATCCAACCTCCATGACAACCAAGTTTCTCTAGCTCGTGTCACATTTAATGTGTCGACTATGATGATTTCATCTACCACCAGGATCCCAAATTTTGGGGATAAATGGTTCAAGCACAGTGAATTGGAGGAACACTACTATGAGCCTTTCATGAAAACAAGATATAAGAATGAGAAAAAGAAGTTCTTTCCTTTCTCCTACCTCCTGGACAGATATGCACCAATGATGAAGATAATCATGAAACACTTTTCACTTGAAGGTAGATTTCCAAGACTTGATACCTATCACATCTGGCTCTTAATGCATTTCCCTAGGGTAAAGATGCTGAAAATACCCTACTAAGGTTTCCAGAGAATTGATAAGATGGAATTTATTGTGCAGAAAAGGGAGTACAAACATCAAATGAGAATTATTTTCCATCATTCCATTATCAAAATCATAATCCTTTATCATCTCAATGAATTAAACATTGCATGGAGTACCTTCATAGCCAATGATATATGTAGAGAGCCATCTACTCAGCATGCAACAAATGTGCCTTCATCATATCAATCATCCAATTGCATCCCTCCATTTCAACCAATAGCACATTCATCACCATCAAATCAATCCCCTTCATCTATTTCACCTCCTTCATCTCCATTTCATCATGACATTTGACCGCCTAGAAAGATTGATGTTAGTGAGCCTAAGAGGGCTAATGTGGTTAAGCTTGAGCCATTTCCAAAAACCTACCAGAGAGGTCACATGCATGTGTTTTCTCCACACATAGTGGAAGGGGCCATGCCTTCTATATCAGTAAAACAAGTGGACAAAGGCAAAGGAAATTTTATTGAGGCAGAAATTCAGCCAGAGGTTAGACATAAAGAGAACCTCCATGAGTCTGAGCTTGATTTTGAGCTTCTTGACCTAGTTGAGGATGATTATGATGAAAATATCAACATAGCCATGAAATGAAAGGATGCAGAGATTATAGAGCTCCAGAATAATATTGAAAGGGCTAAGTTTGTCATAAATCTCCTTGAGCAGGAGAGTAAGTAGTTGAAAACAAAGCATACCATTGATGAGGTGAAATTCATCACTGCTCAAAGGGAGGAAAAAAAGTCCAAAGTTATGCCAGATGAGACACTTGAGAAGTATGGGTTGCTTCATCAACAAGATTAAAAAGATCCAAGAGAAAAACGTATAACTAGAGGGCTAAAAAATATCTCTAGCTATAGAAAGACAAAAAGACGATTAGATTACTGATCAACTTATAGTAAATGAGAAACTTGCAATGGTGATCAATGAGAATAGGGAGCCATGTCTTGATAGAGCCAATTAGCATTTGGAGAATATTTTGGAGAAGGCTAATAGATACAATGATGTGTTGAGGAGGAAGGTCAAGCATCATTCTCAAAAGGAGAAAATTGCAATGGCCAAGTTCAAAAGAGCTAATGCAAATATTGAGGCTTTGACCATGTTGGAGGAGAAAAGAAAGTTGGATATACTTGTAGAGGCTTCATTCCAAGCCTATCCACCTCAATAGCAATCTCTCCACTAATTTTGAATCTATTTGAACCATTTTTGAAAAATCTGTGTTTTTCTATGTTTTCTTGAATAAGTTCATATCAAAAAATTGGTCACATGCGCAGTGCCTTAGGTGTTGCCCACTTTTTTGAGGCAGCAAATGGCCAAAAAGAGACCACCATTGGATTTAGAATGATGAATACATGCACCCTATCAATTTTCTATGTTTTTTGGGACAAATTGGTTAGTGAAAAGGAAAAAAACACCCTAAAAATCATGTTTTTCACCCTATTTTGGCCTAGGCATTGTGCACAAAGCAGTCTTGGGAGAATGAAGTTTTGAGGGGTCAAATGAACTTCATTTTTCAAACTAGAGACATATTCGGAAAGTAGACTTGAATATCTTTCAAACAATCCATTGTGGGCCTGATTTTGACACATACATGCCAGTCAAAATCAGACTTGAACAAGGAGGGTGCACTTGATATAGTGAGGCTGCACTTGACAGAAAAATGGCGCACTTGACCATTTGCTGATTTTTTTGAAATTTCACTGTAATTTTGACTTTATCTTAGAAATTGATGTTTCCACCTATGTAATTGAGGATGTTAAATGTAATTATGCTATGGATAAGTTACCGAGAGGTAGATTCATCAGGTAAAATTTGTCATTAAGTCAAATGAATGAGTTTGAATATATTAAGGGAGGAGTCACTTAGAGCTCCATATACTCCAGATTTTAGTTCATAATTTTGTGGATCTCTTCCTCACCTCATAGATTTGACCCCTGAGGATGAGTGAATGTTATTTTTATGTTTATTTAGTATTTTTCTTCACTCTTAGCAAGGGTTGGAATAATTTTGGATGCTAATGTATTGATCAAGGACTATTGTACTCAGTTTGGATAGTTAATAAAGAAGAGTTGCGGCTATTTTTCGAGATACATGTCTTATGATTTTTACCATTGTTTTTCATTTAGTCTCATATGTTAGAATTTATTTCATTCATTTTCATTACATCTATGCGGTATGATCTCTTTCAAGTTGTTAGGCAGAATACATGCTTACTCATGCTCTACTTAGGGAAATTTATCATAATTTTCCCACTTTCCTTTGTTTAGGAAAAATAAATCTCCCATGCTCTTCCTAGCTCCTCATCAATATTAAAACCATCTCATCACAATCATCTAAAAGTGTTAAGCGTTATGCCTACCTTGCCCCATTCAATCTCTGCAACCCTATCTAATTTTCCCTGACCTAGCTCCCTTGACCATACTTTCATCAAGGAGCCCGACCAAAATCGATTATCAAAACCCCTAAAACTCACACCTAGCCAAAAATCATAATCCATTCAGCCTTCTAGGCCATATTTTGTGCAGAGATCCTTCTCCAAATTAGTAGACCTAACTACCAAGTTAAAAGGTTCACCCGCGGTTACCTTTGTAGGGATTTCTTCCTCAACCTTCGAAATCTGGCAGAGTGATAACACCGACCTTATCACATGTTGATCCAGTCAAAGCCCCAAGTGATCCCTCAAAAAATTATAAATAAATGTGACCTCAAGATCAATTGAACACTTGCTCAAGTGATCTATGATTTGCATCCATTATTTTGTTTCGTCTATTTTATGTCTTGGTTCACACAGGTACATCAGGAGGAGCTCACACAAATGGTTAGGATCATAGATGTGATGAGGCATCAGATTTTGGTGATATGAAGTAGAGTCGTGGGCAGGAAGAGCTAAGCTAGCAGCCTAGGTAAGCAAAGCTACGAGCTGAGTGTGTTGTGCATGCCACCAAGGACCCCAGAGCCGTTGGCTCATCTTGTTAAGGGCACGAGCTAGCCTCTGAGATCACATCGAGCTGATTTGAAGCATATTCCTGGGCACATTGTTGTGGTAGAGGCTCATAGCCCCAAAGCTAAGGGATGAGTGTGTTAACGCTGAGGCTTACATAATTATTGGGTAGATCATATTTGATTCATAGTCAGTTGTTTGTGCAGTGCTTCCAGACATTATTTGTTCAGTCAGAGTTGCGTCAGAATGGTCATTGATAGCCTCCTAGATTCAGATGTAGGAATTCAGAGTTGAAATCACTTGGTGATCTATCAAATCCATGTTTTGATATTATAGATCTGTTGATATTTTGATCACATCTATTTGTTTCCACTGCAAAATGTATCTACAATTCTCATTCAGTATCAGTTTTATTCATCAGTTTTTTATAGGCATTGTCAGTGCATTTCAATTCTTAGATTTATTTTACTTCATGCAAGAGTATGGGTATGGTTTTATTGCGTGTATGTTATTTTTTTCTGCATCGTAAAGATATGTATCTTTGGATCATTGTAATCTTGTTGCTAAATCATTTGATGATGATCTAAGAAGAAGAATTTCGAAGGCTTTCCCCCATAGTGGGCTTTGCCCTAATCTCAGACCAATCCTTGTGTCTCTATGTATTCATGCTTCTCTTCCTTTGATCATTAATAATGTAAATATGTATGATAATATAATTATTTGGAATGAAATTAAAATGAAACTATCAAAATAAAAAACAATGCTACTTTATGAAAAATTAACAATTATGTGGCCGTAGGTGAACATCTATATTATTACACTAAGAATTTTGTGGCCATGGGTGAACTTCTATCTTGTTACACTAAATTTCTCCTTTAATGCAAATTCACTCTTCTTTATAGTGATTAATTTAGTGTACAAGGACTGCAAATGTGTTTTCCGTTTTGGATAAATGGTTGATAAGTATGCTTATGTGTCAATATTTTTTCTATTCTACTATTGGAGAGATGATGATTATTTTAAATTGGAAATTTTTGCATGTGTTTTGAATATCTATTTTATTCGAGTCTACAATTTATCATCATTCTAAGTAGAATCTGGTGATTCTCCATTAGGTAAAGGAGAAATCCACTACGATTTCCCACTATGTAAAGTAAAAATCCACTATTATTTTCCACTATGATGTAAATATTGTGTGCTTTACTTGTGAATTCCACGTTCTTGTAAGTATGGAAGATAGAAATAAGTTATTATTTTTTACATCATTTTTATGTTATGAATCACATTCTTGTTTTAATCTCTACTGGTTAAAAAGACTTAACATCCTCATAATTTTTTATAATGTCATAAGACTTGAGTACAGAAAATGAGATTCGGTCCATGAATTTTTTCTACGAAGATAATAGGCCTTCTAAAATGATATCGGTCGCTTTCTCTACTATACATACACTAGCATGTGAGGATATAATAAATAGATAGAGATATTACTATTGAAGTGATCTCCATTTAGTTTCCGATAAACTAATGATTTATTTCCCCTCCCTCTCGTTGCGTTTTCCCTTTCTCTCATACTAGGATGTCAGCAACCGATGTTGGAGTTTAGGCCGCTCTTTACCACCGACCCTTACAAGTCCATAGCAGAATGGAATACGGTCATGTCCTTCTCTAAATGGAGTGGCATTACCCACAATAACTATCATCCAATTGATAGAATTATTTCCCTAAAACATACAGTTATGGATCTGCACGACCCCATTTGATCAACTCCTCCCAACACTTTGTCATTTCTCCTCTCACTTGATAATTAAGGAAACAATTTCCTCTTCAGCTATAGAGTACCTCTCCTTTGTCCCATATCAACAAAAGGTGGAGAATTCGAAGCTCTAATGCCCACGGTCCTACAAGTGGACAAGATCCACATAAAAATCAATAAAAAACAAAAAACAATAACTACCACTGTAGGTCATGCCACTCCAGTTGCCAAGCAGAGGAACGAGAAATTTCCAAGAGGAGGAGAAAGCGGGACCATGTGTTGAAATATGACAACAAATGTAAATAATGTAATTTTTGGAAAATTTAATTATTACCTGTTATTTGGTTATATAACAAAATGAATTTATAATAAGGAAATAGCATAGGTTAAATTTGATGGCTCGATAAGCTTGTAAGATGAGGAGAATTATTCTTGATTAATAGAGTTTCAAATCCCTTACCCCGTGGAAGTTTTCTTGACACCCTGTGAAGATTTTACCATGTAAATTATTGTGTTTACCCATGTGTGATTGATTCAATTTCATTCAGTTTATGTTTCTTCCTGTTCAATGTTTTCTAGTACAACAAGTGGTTTAACTGCTAGTAAGGAACGTGACCTATGCAGAAGTTGCTAAAGAGATGTGAGACCCTGTAGAACCACCGAGAGACTACTTGCTACCATAACCCACTGCTAGAGAAAATATTTGTCCGTTGTTAAACCCACTGTTGGAGAGAAGTTTTATCCACTATAAAAGAATGTCATTAAAGAACCCCTATTCGTATGGAAGAGCCTGTCACCACCAGAGGAAAAATCATTTTTTTTCCTTGGCTGATTGTCAAAGCAGGTAAAAAAAACAAGAACTTAGGTTTGTTCAGAACTATTAGTAGAAGACAGAGTTGTCTGATTTTCATTGTGCTAGGAGGCTGTTTTTTTTTTGTCAACGATCTGAGGAGTCTGGGTAATTTAGTTCTCAATTTCAGAAATGTGGAATTCTATAAATTAATCTATTGAGGATTTATTTATTTTTAAATCAACAACCTCAGAGTTATTTTTTGAATAAGGTTTTGAAATTCTAAAACCTTTGGGTGATTTCAGAGTCAATATTTTTTTTGATGAAATATAATTTTAAGAATGAAATAAAAGAAAAGCTTAAAAATCTGGAAATTTAAAAGCTTAAAAATCCTGGAAATTGGAATAGAGAAGTTTTCTGGCGGAGGAAATTGGAATAGGTTTTGAATTTTTTTTTGGGAAATTTAAAACAAGAAGGGAAGTCAGATTATGAAAGGATTTCTGAGATTGGAAATAAATTCTGAAGATTGGAAACCATAAATAAACCCTATCTAAAAAAGGGGAAACAATTTTTTTTTAACCCTAGTTGGAAATTTAAGAAAGAAAGGAAAACCAAGAAGATTTGTAGTAAGAAATGGCCAAAATTACAAATGAAAAATTTGAGGTGGATAAGTACACCAGGAAGAAAAATTCCACACTATGGAAACTGAATGTTAAGGACTCACTGGTGCAACAAGGGTTTCACAAAGCATTAGATGTGGTAAAGGAAAAACCTGCAATCATGATAGATTCAGACTAGGAGGGTTTGGATTCCCGAGCCCTCATTAACATTAGGTTATGCTTGGAAGATGAAGTTCTCTTTAATATTTTTGAAGAGAGTACAGCTAAAGGCTTGTGGGAAAAACTGGAAGCTTTGTATATGACTAAATCTTTGACCAATAGAATCTATTTGAAAAGACAATTGTATAGTCTTCAGATGAAGGAGGGTACAAATGTTGCAGAACATTTACATGTTTTTAATAGACTTATTTTCCAGTCGTCATATATGGAAGTTAAAATGTAGGAATAATACAAGGCTATAACTTTTTTGTGTTCTCTTACGGAGACATAAGATCACTTCATAACTTCAATCAGTTTGAGCACTGCTGATTCTTTGCAATTTGAATCAATTGTGGGTTCTTTGTTATCTAAAGAAGTTCGAAGGAAATCTGGTATTGAAACATCTACACCAGAAGCCATGGTAGCCAGATGTTGGTCAAAGGAAAGAGGGGAGAAAGAAATGGGTTCTTCCAGATCAAAGTCAAAGGGTGACAAGAAGTGTAAAGCCAAGTGTTGGTACCGTAACAAAATTGGACACCTCAAGAAAGACTGTTGGAAATAGATGGAGTTTGAAAAGTAGAATAACAAAGAAAATTAGGTTGATTCAGGTATTATTGATGAAGTTTTAACTACTGAATCCCTACCTATTTGTAATGTCTATCAAGATGTTGAAAATTTGCTATTAGACTCTGGTGCTTCTCATCACATGAGTCCGCACAGAATTCGGTTTACTTCATATGAAGCTGTAAATGGTTGTTCTGTGTTTATGGGAAATAATGCATCTTGTCAGACTGTTGGGATGTGAAATATAAAAATTAAAATATATGATGATACAATTAAAACATTATCTGATGTTCAAAATGTACTTGAACTAAAGAAAAAACTTGATTTCCTTGGGATTTTTGGATTCAAATGGGTATAAATTTACAGGTCAAAATGGAGTAATGAAAGTCTCGAAAGGACCCTTGGTTCCTATGAAGGCTGAAAAGGTCGTAAATATTTATAGACTCAAAGGAAGAACTCAAGTTAGTGAAGCAATGGTTGTATCAGAAAAAATAGAAGAATATTCTCATCTATGGCATCAATGGTTGGGTCACATGAGCGAGAAAGGTCTTTAGGTACTCATGAACCGCAATTTTCTTCCTGATTTGAAATCCTTGAAGTTGGATTTTTGTAAGCATTGCGTGTATGGAAAACAATGTAAACAAAGGTTCAAGAATGGTAATCATAATATTAAACAAATTTTAGTCTACATTCATTCTTATTTGTGCGGACTGTCTCCTACTGTGTCTTATGGAGGTGCATTATATTTCTTAACATTTATTGAGGATTTATCCCAGAAAGTTTGGGTCTATATGTTGAAAAATAAAGCTAATGTATTTAATTTTTTTAAACAATTTAAAGAAATGGTGGAAAATAAAACAGGAAAATCAATTAAATGTTTAAGAACTGACAATGGTGGTGCATTTACTTCTTTAGAATTTCAACAATTCTATAAGGATGAAGTGATTGCTAGATATAAAACTTCTTTTTATACTCCTCAGCAAAATGGCGTTGCTGAACGGATGAATTGGACTCTTATGGAAAGATCTAGAAGCATGATCAACAATGATAACATGCCAAAGGAGTTATGGGCAGAAGCAGTATCTACTACTTGTTATTTAGTTAGCAGATCACCTTCGGTTGTAATAAACTGTAAAATTCTTGAAGAAGTTTGGTTGGTTCAGTCCTGTGATTATTCTCAGTTGAAATTTTTTGGTTGTGATGCCTGTGCTCTTATTCCTATAAATAAGCGTTCAAAGTTAGAACCAAAATCCAAATGTTGTGTCTTGGTTGGGTATGATTATGTAGTGAAAGGATATAGGTTGTGGGATACTTCTTCATGGAAGATAGTCATTAGTAGAGATGTAACATTTGATTAATCTTCTCTTCTAAAATTAGATTTTGGAAAAGTTGTACAGGAGCAGGTATCGCCAAATCAACAGATTCAATTGGAGACTAAACCTTTTCCAGAAAGTCGAAAGGAAGGAGAGACTTCTGATGAAAAAGGTGGAGAAGCAAAGGAAAATGGATAAATTCCAGAACAAATTTGGGAACCACTCACTCTAAGAAGGTCTACAAGGAAAATAAAAAATACCCAAAAGGTTTGAAGATTATGCTTCATATATTGCGTTGATTACTAAATATGGGGAACCTTCTTGTTATCAGGAAGTAGTAGATGATGTAGATAGCGAGATATGGAAAAAGGCTATGCAAGAAGAAATGAATTCCTTAGCCAAGAATAATACCTAGGATCGTGTAGAACTTCTTGAATGGAGACACGTTGTTGGGTGCAAATGGGTCTTCAAGTTGAAGAGAAAATTTGATGGAAGTATTGAGAGGTATAAGGCGAAGCTAGTTGCAAAAGGATATTCTCAGGTTGAAGGTATTGATTTTCATGATATTTTTTCACTGGTCATTAAACTTGTTTCTATTTGTACTATGTTAGCACTAACTACATTACTTGATCTTCAGTTAGAAAAGTTAGATGTTAAAAAAACCTTTCTTGACGGTGATTTGGATGAAGAGATATATATGGATCAGCCATAAGCTTTTGTGCAAGGTCGCAGCAGTAGATTAGTTTGCAATCTTAGGAAATAATTGTATGGCCTTAGGCATTCGCCTAGGAAATGGTACAAGAAGTTTGATTCCTTCACGGTGAGCCAAAATTTTATCATAAGTGAGTATGATCACTGTGTATACTTCAAAATTTTCAATGGCATATTCATTATCTTGGTGTTGTATGTTGATAATATTCTTATTGAAAGAAAAAGCATGGATGAAATCAATAGGTTAAAGACTCAGCTTTCTAGGACGTTTGATATGAAGGATCTTTCAGTGGAAAAATATATCTTGGGCATAGAGACACAGAAAGACAGGAATAATGGTAAGCTTTGGTTATCACAACAGAAGTATGTGGTGAGAGTACTTGAAAATTTCAGTATGAATAATGTGAAACCTATTATTGTTCCATTACCTTCCCATTTTAAGCTTTCTTTAGATTTAATTCCTAGAACTAATGAAGAAAATAAGTACATGTTCCATGTACCATATGAAAATGTGGTAGGCAACTTAATTTATGTGATGATATCTATAAAACCTAACATTTCACATGCAGTTGGAGTTGTTAGCAGGTTCATGGAAAATCTAGGAGAAGAACAATGGCAAGTAGTGAAATGGGTGCTTCATTATTTGAGAGGCACAAGTGACCATTTCATCAGATTTGATGGTCACGACGGTTCAGTCGGTAGATATGTGGATGCTGATTATGCAGGTGATTTGGACAAAAGGAGGACTACTAGAGGTTATTTTTTTACTCTTGCAGGTGGAGCAATCAACTAGATGTCAAAGCTTCAAGAGACGGTTGCTTTTTCCACTACTGAATCAGAGTATATAGCTGCTTCAGATTCCTGTAAAGAGGAAATCTAGTTAAAAGGTCTACTTGATGAGATTGGAAGGACGCACGAGAAAGTGAATGTATTCTATGACATTTATAGTGCTATTCATATTTGGCTACAAATCGATGTAAGGTATCACTTTGTGAGAGATGTAATCAAAGGTGACAAAGTAGTTCTCCAGAAGTTTTGTACATAGGAAAATCATGTAGATATATTCACGAAGCCAATTATAGTAGAGAAGTTGATATGGTGTCTCACTTCTCTTGGCTTGCAAAAGAGATGATGAATGGGCATGGGAAACGGATTAGGAAAATTGTTGTCAAGGGGGAGTTTGTTGAAATATGACAACAAATGTAAATAATGTAATTTTGGGCAAATTTACTTATTACCTAATAGTTGGTTTTATAACGAAATGTAGTTAGAAAAATGAAATAGCCCTGGTTAAATTGGATGGCCCGAGAGGCTTGTAAGATGAGGAAAATCATTCTTGATTAATAGAGTTTCCAATCCCTTGCCCCATAGAAATTTTCTTGACACACTGTCAAGGTTTTACAACGTAAATTACTGTTTTTACCCATGTGTGATTGATTCAGTTTCATTCAATTTCTGTTTCTTCTTGTTTAATTCTTTCCAATAAAACACCATGACTATCCATAGATGTGATTTTGATGACAACTATTCTCTCCCTTGGATAACCTCTTCTATAGGTTACGCCACTCTAGTTGCACAAGGACATGGCATGGATCTAATCTGCATGGAATCTCAAGGATCACTAGTGATGAGGGAACCAGAATACAAGAGTGGCCACTGAAGATCTTGATATGGGTAACCAAGAGAAGAAGAATAGAGAAATAAGGGGGAAGAAGAGAAACATTTAGAGTGATTTACATGAAGTAATACAAACTTATATAAATAGGATAGCCTAAGAGTTAGAAAAATAGAGAACAAAAATGGATGATTGCATGTTGTGGGGTCAGTCCAGCTGAACGTGGAAAAAATAAAGGCATGGAAATGTTGCCAGCTAGGGATACAGATAAAAAGTGTGGCATACTTTCAGAAAAATAATAGAAAATATATGTTTCCTTTTCATGGGGATACAGTAGCAGACATGTCCCTTTTGAAGTCCCAGGTAGTCAGAATAGGGTACAAGCACCAACTCTGAAGGTAGTGAGAATGGGAAGTAGGTACGATAATTTGATCGGAGTGAATTGAGTAAAAAATGTTTAGCAAGTGGGAGGCCTTCAATTTAATGGCATTGAATCAATAAATAATTTTTGGCTACTGGAAATGCAAGTCCATATATGACTATGACTAAAATCAAAGATTAGTGATAATTTGATGGGGGAGTTAATGAATAAATAATGTTTAGCAAGTGGGAGCAATTTACTATGTTGCCATTTAATCGATAAATAATGCTTGGAATGTCAAAAGTTGAGTGATAATTTGAGGGGGAGTGAATGAATAAATAATTTTCGGCCACTCGGAGGCATTTAATTCCTTGGCATTGCTGAACGCATATCAAAAGTTGATTTTATATCTTGCCACGGTATATTGCATCTATGGAAAGTTATGTATTGGCAAAATTTGATGATTATATATTCACATTTTTTTATGAGTATTTACAGATATTTTAAACTTTTATTTGGTATAATTTTAAAATATTCATGTTATGAATGTCTACTCAATTCCCCATTGTCTATCCTTATACTGAACGAGCGAGTTGAGCCGTCCATCAGCTATTGGTTCCTCTTCCGGATGGTAGTAAAGTAGAATGTGTTCCTCTCCTAGATGGTAGTAAAGTAGAATGTCCCTTCAACACATCCGATCATATGCTCTCGTTAGCCACCCATTTTCTCATTCCCCACCTTACCTTACAGAGTATTCAAGTAAGGAGGTAAAAGAAAGATCTAGTTTTTATTCCTATTGAAATACACCAAACTTGATATCCTACCCCCACCTACTTATATGGCGAGAGAGAAGGATATGCATCTACCCTCTTTCCATCCCTTGCTCTCTCTTTGTTTGAACAATCAGCTCCACATCTTTCTCTCTCTTTTGTCAAGCTAATATTTTAAAACGATAGGTTTATATAGATAGATTTTATTTTCTAAGTTAAACTACTTCTATTATATGATATGGAATAGAAATTATAGGTCTCTTCCTCTGGATTTGACAGGTCCAATGCAAAGGGAAGTTTTAGCAGCTTTCCACCAAAATTTGGACTTCCCTAGTAGGGGAAACCAATCCTTAAAAATGAGAGAGTAACTTCTGCCTGAAGCGGGAAACCAACTGTTTTAATTACCAAAATACAACACGAGTCACAAAGTTTATAATTCCAAAACATGAGCATGCTAATGAGATTTAAAAATCTGAACCTAAGGGGAACATGCATTCTTATTGCTGGAGGTGGGAATTTCTTCCTCGATTCTACACACGTAGCACCCATCATCCATCTCTTTGCTCAGCGTGTGGCTAGAAGGTTGAGGCCGTGGCAACGCTGGGGTGTCAAGATTAGCCGAGGAGGCAACATGTAGTCCAGACTGTTCCATATTCTTCTCATCCCCCTGGTCCGAGCTACAATCTTCACTATTGTCAGAGTTTTCACTGGATTCTTTGCTATGACTAGAGGTGGTTTGTACTGGGAGGGCCTCCATCTTATGGGGGATGAAAGCAGGCTCAGTAGGAATGGTGGATTTACGCAACCTCTTCTTGCCACAGGAAATGGAGGGAGTCGAAGAAGAGGCGAGGAGTTGTAGAGGGAGTTGGGTGTTCAATTTGACAGGGGGGTTCCTCTCAAGCTCATTCTAGCCAATGGAGAGGTTTAAGTGATGGCCCTGGGAGAGAGAAATAAGATGACATGAAGGATGGCCATGCCCCCTAGATATTTTTTACCTCATTTTGTGGTGCCGAGGCATAATTGTCCATGTATACAAGTCACGAGAATAGGAGGGGGCAGAAGAAATCACAGGAGAGGAGAATCTTCAAGAGGGAAGGTAGAGGCTAGTCGAATGAGGACCTTGCACTAGAGGCAGAGGAAAATTAATAGACAAATGCACCAAGATCAAGTGTGAGGACTGAAGTGAGGATGAAGGGGCTAAGGTGACGGGCTTAATGGCCATGGAAAGTGGCGTTAATGAGTTGAAGAGCTAGTATGTCGAGGAGAAGGTGGCGGAGGTCGAGTTAATGGCTCCCTCATGCCAACATTTATCGCAGTCCTTGTTTCCATAAGCGGTCACGTGGAGCAGCCAAGTGTCTCTCCACATGGCTTCCCGGTGGCACATTGATTCACTGGCATGCACCGACATCCGAGGGGTGTATATATATATATTAAATGATTCTTTTCAGAGCATATTCTTTGGTAAAAAAATTTCAACAACATATACAGATTTGATGATTTTAAGTTTTTTAATATGCAAAATCCATTTACGCATTCCAAAGTGTATTTTAAGAAACAAAAAATAGCAGTCAACAATATAGTCTAAAGTTATACAACAAGAAATCATGCTCAATAGTATAGCCCAACAAATATTTAAGATAATAATGAATTTTAAAATAAAAAGTAATTTTTTTTCCATAATTAGCAAGTGATGCACGTACACCATTCACACCATTCAGGATATGTATGCATATATAAATTAGATGAATAAACACATGAACACATGTAAAAGTTTTGGAAAGTAACTAAATGCTTTAATTATTTCCCTTAAACATATTACTAACCATTTAGAAATAAACTTGTTGCTTTTGTATGAAAATTCTTCAAGAATGGTGACAGAAAACCCTTAGATATGAAACTTGTAGCTAACTTGTATGTACCAATAATACTCATAAAGTTTGATTCTTTCTGAGCTAAAAAATACTGAAAAGAAAATTAATAAGTAGAGGAGATCTCATAAATAAAAATTTATAAATAAAGGCTATCGAGTAAGTAACCAGGTTGTTATGTATGTAACAATTTAAGAATTATATTTTCAATTTATGCATGAAAGAAGAACATGTTACTAGGTATAAGATGTCAAACAAGTTACATATTTGGGATATGGTGTGGTAGAGTGTGTGTGTTTGGGGGGTTTGTGGTAAAGAGACAAACAAGGAGAGATGGAGAGGTGAAATAGGGAAGAATATTTTTGCACTAGATACATTAGTATAGATGGTGATTTATAATCTTATTTGATTTCTTGCACTAGATGCATTGATTTCAATGTAAAGGGTGATTTCTAATCCTATTTGATTTCTTGCACTAGATGCATTTATTTTAGTGTAGATGGTGATTCCTAATCTTAGTTGATGGTTTGCACTAGATGCATTCATTTTACTGTAGATATTGATTTCTAATGATATTTGATCACTTGCACAAGATGCATTAATTTCAATGTAGATTATTTCTAATCCTATTTTATTTCTTGCGCTAAATGAATTTATTTCAATGTAGATGGTAATTTCTAATCCTATTTGATTACTTGCAGTGCATGCATTGATTTCAATGTATATGTTCATTTTGAATTATAATTCGGATTGCTTGCACTAGATGCATTGATTTCAGTGTAGATGATTTCTAATCCTATTTGATTACTGCACTAAATGCATTGAGTTCAGTGTGGATGGTGATTTATAATCCCATTTGATTTCTTGCACTAGATGCATTGATTCCAGTGTAGATGGTGATTTCTAATCCTATTTGATCATTTGCACTAGATGCATTGATATTAGTGTAGATATTGATTTCTAGTGATAGTTGATTGCTTGCACGAGATGCATTGATTTCAATGTAGATAATTTCTAATCCTATTTTATTTCTTATGCTAAATGCATCGATTTTAGTGTAGATGGTAATTTCTAATGCTATTTGATTTCTTGCAATATATGCATTGATTTCAATGTAGATGTTCATTTCTAATTATAATTCTGGTTGCTTGCATTAGATGCATTGATTTCAGTGTAGCTTATTTCTAGTTATATTTGATTGGTTACACTAAATGCATTGATTTAAGTGTAGATGGAGATTTCTAATCCTATTTTATTTCTTGCACTAAATGCATTGTTTTCAATATGGATCTTGGTTTCTAATTATATTTTCTTACTTGAACTAGAAGCATTTATTTGAGTGTAAATGTTGATTTCTAATCGTGTTTGATTGATGCATTGATTTTAGTGTAGAATTTGTTTTATAATCTTACGTGGTTTCTTTCGTTAGATGCATTGATTTCAGTCTAGAAGTTGATTTTTGATTTCATGTAATTGGATGTATGATCATACATTAATTTTAAAGTAATTGGACTAAGAATGTGCATTGATTTTAGTGTAAGCACAAAACATTATTGGCAATGGAAATTGATTTTTGTGTTATAGTAATTCAACCTATCAATATTGGAGAGCAAAAGAGACAAGGTATGATGTTTACTACAACAAATCAAGGTAAATATTTAAATGATTTACAATATGAAAATACGAAATATCTAACAAGGGTGACAATAAGAATAGTAGAAGAAAATAGCTTTAGATTGATCATAATGAAGACTATTTGTAATTGACAACATTATTATTATTCACAATTTCTATGATTTAACACTATTATTGTTAATTTTCATTTAAAATTTATATTTCATCCTTTCCATCATTAAATTTATTAACAATATTTATCATCCCAACAAACTGAGGTAAATAAGAAAATTTAAAATTAAATGATGAGGTTAATCTTACACATAGTTAGAATATTTAAATTTATTATATTAATATTAGATATATTTACATATTATTGACAAAAAAATTCATATCTTCGATACGTTTTGCTTTGCCACACATGACTGAAACCAACCTAGATCCATCTTAACTCCGGATCTATCAAGCACTGAGAGGGATCAAATCTCTCAAGGTGTAAACCTTTCCTCATGTTTTGGACTCAAAAAACAGGTTTCACCTTGAGAGATTTGATCCCTCTCGGTGCTTAATAGATCTGAATTTAAGATGGATCTAGGCTAGTTATAGAATCAAATTAATCCTAAACCATATATGAAGAAATATAAAATTTGAAAATTTGTTGTGATATAGAAAAAAGACAATTTAAAATGACACAAGAAACTCTATACAACACAATACATATATTTTAAAATGAATTAAAGAGACCAAAATGTTTATAATACTTTTTAAGAAGAAATTTGAAAACCCCATAATGGGATACTCAAATCAACACTTGCTATCAATAAAAAAATCCAATGTTTTGTAGTGATCATATCATTAACTACAATTTAACATTTGGAAAGAGAGGGACAAAACCAAAAGAAAAATAAGCATTCAAATAGTTAGCGAAACCATTTAGATTCTAAAATTGTAAGGTGATGGTTGTTGGATGTAACTTCCTCAACTAGCTATATAGTATACATATTAAATTTATTTGTTTGGGGAGGCTTCTTTTGTTTGCAACGTTGTTTTAGATATATGAACACAATATTATTATATTTTATATCCTTAAAAAAATTATATAAAATAAGTAGAATTTTTTATGTTCAAACTTCAAAAGTCTTCATCCTTTAATTGTCTATTATGACTTGCATAAATTTTTGGTGCGTAGTAGCGACTAGTAAGTTTTCACTTTTACGCTTTTACTCCTAAACAAATAATGGTAGGTATATTTATTTTCATCTTGTTGCTTTTCATTTTTATCCAAATAATTTCTTAAATTATTTTCGACAATAATTGATTGTAAATAGGTTATTTACTCGAGTATCATCTATTTTCAAGGATCTCATTTTAGGTTGTTTTCCTATGAAGCTTAAAAATGAAAAATCATTGGAAAAATACTTAAAAATAATGGTATAAATATTACAAAACAATATGAGGGAGTTATCCACATAGCACAAATGCTACAATACGGCCTTCAAAGTTATGGTCCAATCAAATGTTTAAAAAATAATTTTTCCAATAATGTTCAAATATAAATATTTGTTTTTCATAGTTAAATATTAGTGGTCAACCAAAAATTTGATTTGTAGAGTTCTACCTTGGTAGAGACTAATAATAGAGAATTTAATATTTTCCATAGCTAATTATGTATTAAAACTTTGTTGGAAAAGTATAAATCCCATATGAAAATTAAATTCAAGTGTAATATGTTTCTATATATCAATCTAGTCAAACACAACACACCAAATTGATGTAAAATTTGTAAGTTTTAATCCTTTTAGTGGGTTTAGATTTACTTTAATTTAGCTTTTTTTCCATAGATTAATCTATTTTTATTCAAATATATAGCAATGAATTATATTTATTGTTTGTAGGTTGTTCATGACTATGGAGTTACTAATTTCTTCAATTATAAAGTTATAGCCAGAGGATAGGAGAGGAGCATATTTGGTTTAAAAATTCTTCATATACACATTTAAGAGCTTCGTAGCTTGTAAATAAGTCGAGAAAATTTATTCCTTGTATTTCATTTAAAAAAATTCTTGATTTCATAACACCTAGGAATAATGGACACGTGGCCACATAACGTGTGTGTGTGACATTGAGTCTTCCTTTATACTCACATGCCTGTTAGTTGTTAGCTTACTCTTTTCAACACTTTTATTTTTGCCACTCTAATATTTAACACACCAAATATTGAATTAAATTAAAATAGTAAATATTATCTAAATTCAAAGTACAATTCATAATAATAGTTCTCATTACTTTAATTAATTATATATATCTTAAATTTTCCAAAGTGGAAGTCCATTTATAAAATTCCGAAATGCTCAAAGTCTATTTCTTAGAGTTCTTCAATTATAAGATGCCAATTATAAACCAAAAATACAATCGAAGAAGTCCCTAATATGGCATAATTTTCAGGATAGCAAGAGAGGTGTTATGGGAGAATGCTTAGTAATAGATTGCAATCTTGTGAAGGAATCCTAGTTTTTCTGTTAAATTTTGGCAAACCACATTTTTTGCATATTCTAACTTCACTAAGTATGCATTGATGTTAGTTTCAATGATTATGATAGACCTATTTGGTAACACTTCAAAAAAACAATGACACACATAAATATTAAAAAAAAAATGCATCTAACATATACTATTTAAATGATGGGAAAAAATAAATATCAAACATAAAATGAAGGGAAATTTTAAAAAGAAACCTGTTATAAAAATTTACTTGATGGGAAAGATTTGCTGTCAAATTTATACCTTGTTCCCACAAACACACATATATAATATTTAGAATTTTTTTTAGTTTGTTTTAAATAATAACTAGCGTACCCCCAAAATTGGCGAAGGGGACGTGGAATAGAATACAAGGTTGATATGTTATTTTTTTTAGACCAATACGAAGGATTTCTATTAATATAAAAAAATATTACATACACATCTTGTATACTTTTAGGTTAGACACATAACATAGGTATCATAACTGCCTCATGGATTTCAAAACCATTAACTAGGTAATACATTGATAATATCCTTGTCTCAATGTAGACATAAGAACCATAAGCTACCTCAAATATTTCAAAACTATTGACCTAGTAATACATTAACAACATGGACCAAAATGATACCAACATATAAAACATAGATAAAGATAGGATTATCATAAGCAAACCACCAAGAAACAATATAGAATTTATGAAGTTATTTCCTTCCACACATAAGTATAAGGAAAAACTGATTTGAAGCCTAAATGTGAGTTCACATGGCAGAATAGATGAAGATAAAACCTTTCAACCATTGTCGGAAGATTATGTCGCTTTATAGCGACATGTATCCATGACCAGAAACACAAAGACCAATAACAATGTCAATTTTCGGAGCAAGACAAAATTTATAGTGACATATTACAATTTTAGTAAGAAGATATGAATGTAAGGTTATGAGGGTTGTAAAATGAAGGAAGAATGGTACCACCAAGGGGGTCAAACGAGCCTTCTGATGCAGAATTAGAGACCACATAACCTTCCACCCTAACCAACCAATAATTTATATCATCCAAGCAGTACCAAAGATTACATAGAATTCATTTGATATCCTCATGGCCAATGAAATGATTATAGTTATCCACATGTTTGTCTCTTAATACAATTTGGAACATGGTGCCCAATTGATGGTGGACCGATGAGGAGTGAATAAAATATAACTTTTTTTTCTTATACCTTCCTCGAACTTGGATCCATTGAAGGCCTTGATCTCCAATTTTAGAATCAGAAAAAGGGTTGTTCACCAAATTCCTGAGATTCCATATGGAAAAATTCCTTCTTCAATTCTAGAGGCATAGAGTCAAAGTATGAAGCCATTAACTCCCAAGTGAGAAGTTATCGTGGTCGTAAATGAGCCATGGTAGACCCACCCCTATGACTGACATATCTTTGGCGAGTGGGTATGGTAACATTGAATAAACAACCACCAGGAAAAGGAGTCACACCAAACACAAAGAAACCATTATTAGACATAGTAATGGGACTAGAAACACCTAAAAGTACCAAATCATCCCCCCAGCACCCAAAACTAAGTTAAAGCATGAAAATGTGTGAAGGTAACTAGTAACTACAATGAATAATCAAACATATGCAACCCATAAAACCCAAATAGGAAAACAATACCAATAATAGACGCTTACAACCATGGACTAAAAAAATCCTGGAAAAATGACCCAAAGAAGATATAAAATGAAGGAGGCAACCTTGTAATGTAATATGAAAGTAGACATAAACAAATAAAATTGAAACTAGAAAACACTCAATGGCCCAGACTAGTAGATAACATGAATTTGTAAAAGGGAAGTAATTAAATATGCACAATTTATGGGTCAACCAAAAATGAGATTAAAAAATATCAACACTAATACCATCAAAAATATTTTAGTGTACCAACACCCACAAACCAGTATGTTAAACCTTACTAGGGATATACTATTATTTTCTTTTTAAAATTGTATTTCTTCATTTTCATATTAGATTCACCCCAAAAAATCATATCATTATTCAGTTTTACAATTTTTTTTAGAAAATATGAGATTATATAGAAAGAAAAACATAATCATAAATATAGTGGAACATAAAGGAACAATAGAAAAAATAATTCACACATAGAGACACCAAGATTGGTCAAACAACAGGGAAAACCCCACTATGGGGAGAACCCTTTCATATTCTTCTTCTTATTATATTACCATTGAATGACTCAAGAAAATAGAGTACATTGATCCATATCTACAGCCGTAATCCTATCCAGGAAAATAGACTAAACAACATCCATGAGATGAACCCAAAAATTATAATAATCAAAACAATACTTCAGAATCATGTGATCAACTCTCATTGTTTGCGTCAACTACCGAAATTTTTGCTCAATTAATGAAATTTGTGGTCAATTGTAAAAATTAAAACCTAGATCCCAACTGCATGCAAGCATTGATGTGTGTGCGGCTAAAACCCTCCAATTGTGCCTACGTGCTTGCGGTTGTGACCAAAATTTTCGTGAAGCATGCATGCAGATGGAAACAAAAACCCTAAACACACGTACGAGCTTTCGACCATGCAATCTCAGACTTGTGTGATAAAATTTCATCAATCATCTTATATATGTGCGAGTGAAACGAAAGAAGGAAGAATTATCATGATAATGATATCCAAATGAGGGTCACTTGATTTGTATTTATAGCCATCCATGGGTGTCAAAATTTTCTTTTGGGTCAACCTGTCCTTTTGATCGCATGCGGGCTTTCATTCAGAAACACACTGTCCCTTGTCCAAATTGAGTTCCTCAATAGTCAAAATTTTTCCTCTCGAAAAGAGGAATCTAGTCCCTTGATTGCAATTTGTCATTGAGATACAAAATTAACATTCCCTCTTAGCTAGGGAAAAATTCCAACTTCATCATGTAATCATTGCAAGAATATTGTCCTTAAATCATGTCATATCTCAAGTATCTCATCATCAAATTTATTAATTCTCCATCTTGGTTCCTCTCAAGTCATTTCTTCTTATCCATGCTTATCTCTTGACTATCTGTGCTCATACGCTGAACATTATCAAATATAAAAGAAGAATAATTTGACATTGGAGGGGAGTCGAAGCTACCAACCTCTATTCATCGGGGGAGTCACTACTACCACTTAGAATCATCACCAATGGGGAGCACAATGCTACAACTAGAGAAACATCGAAGACCTTATCATGTGGGAGCCCTGCTCAATCTACACCCACACCGGAGAGCACATTTCAAGCCTGAATCCAATGACAATGAGGAAGGTCCTATGATAATATCTTACCTCATGTATATAAAAATGGGGAAGGTCATATGGGACACTTTCACCCCAAATCATCTTATCGAGCAATAAGTGAGATACAACTTACCACGCAAGTATCACAACCATCCCATTATACAATCAATTAGAGAGATACCACTTTCTATACAAGAATAGGATCAAACCATTCTCTTTATTATTGATATTCCTAGCAATGACCTTGAGGAATCATGTGGTAGAACACCTGAATCATAATCAATTTGGTTAACACAACTCCAAGCACTCTCTCAACCCATTTTCCAAATGGGGAGTGGTAATTCCAACAAGCCTAACTTGTGGTTATGATGCAAATTGGCATATCCTATGGATAGAAAAATATAGTGGAGAAAAATATTTGAGCCTATGGGTAATTTATAGAGGTGATAACCTACTATCGAGAGATTACTTAACCCTAGGAGAGCTCAATCTCAATTCCTCACACTAGGAGCTCAAATAGGGGAGAAGAGTTTGCTCAATATCCTCAATCAGTCTTACTCTGTATAGATAAAATACATATCATCATGCTCATATATGGTACCATCTTAGACAACTCACAAACATATACCCTATTTATCCTCCCTCTCATGGAGGTAGCAACCACAAGCCTAAGCTTGAATCGTACGATGACACTGTCTCAATATATTAACATATATCAATCCAAAGTGTATATGGGATTCTCCATCAATCGGATCCCACTCTTTATTATTTCAATGTATCACTATCATATCGATAACCTATTCAAAATAGCTTTCCAAATATTTTCTTCAACCTACCTCACAATTAGTCATGCTAGGAACACCATACTCTACCTCAATCATGCTTAAAGCTATGGACTTCTCATCATCGAAGATATCATATTAAATTAACATCTAGATGTTCCCATATCATCAATAATGGTACCAAAAAAAAAAATCAATACAGCCATGCATTCATATCTCATAGGAAGAATATTTCAGACCAAAAATTAATCGTCCCATGAAAATATCTCGAAGGGTGCTTAGCGACAACCAAATGTTTATGAATA
The DNA here is from genome assembly GCA_034641835.2 of Pinus albicaulis. Classification (NCBI taxonomy): domain Eukaryota; kingdom Viridiplantae; phylum Streptophyta; class Pinopsida; order Pinales; family Pinaceae; genus Pinus; species Pinus albicaulis. The sequence continues at coordinate 964,730,562 of CM076584.1, forward strand.
AAATCAATCATCAATTGACCTAAGTTTCTTTCTAAAAAATATGTGCATATGGATGGGTGTTCACATGAGATGTCAATTATTCAATCATTTTTTAATTGCCAAGGTATGCTCAACAATATCTTTTCATAACTTTTTGAAATTCAATCGGAGTGGCCAAGTATTTGGATTTCCACTTTCCAAAAACACTTCAATAGCTTCATCTTGATGGTGTTGGAAATCCATCAACGAAGGGGTTATCATTGATGTGAAGTCCAAATTAGACCTCACACTATTTGGAGTACGAGCCCCATCTCGAGTATCAACTTGATTTCCATGTATCCATGTAAATTTTCCTTGGCTACAAAGTTTAGCACAAGGTACTAATACAGAGGTATTTTCGGATGAACAAGTGAGTATATCTTCTGAAATTTTCAGTTGCAGAAAGTATCAATGACCTTCTATCGAAAGAGAAGAGAAAGGTGGGACCTTTAATGAAAAGTAATAGTAGTAATCTAGAAAAGGAAGAATATCATATAAATACCAATGAATTTTTGATCAACCAAAGAAATAGTTCACAAGGAGGCAATGATTGTTAAAGAAAATACAACACACCTTGAAAAGTAGAAGTACAAAATCCACTAAAATAGTTCAATTTCTTCAGTACAGATGAAATAACATACATCGAAAACATTCAAACAATAGTCTTAAAATATTCACAACACATGCATGAAAGTTTCTTGGCTCAAAGAAGTTTTGAATTAAGTAAAAGTTCCAAGACACATCAAGACAATGAACACCACTAACCCCAATAGTGGAGAATTAGAGTAGTCACTCGCTCCTCCAAAACAACTATCTTCCTCTCCAATGCTTGGTAGGAGGAGCCAAGGTTAAAATTCCTTTACTTGAGCAATGAGGGTGTATATATAACAAATGGGTTGACCATTCACCTCCCCTATGACTCTTGTACTACCCTCATGACTGTTTGATTTCTCAATGACCTTTCAACTTCCTACATGATTCTATGACTCTTGGACTTCCACTTTACATTACATTTATCTAATATTGAATTTACATAAGCCACAAATGATGTGGAAAATGATGACTCGTGACCAGAAATGACATGAAACTGATGACATGGATTGCATGATAATGTGGTAGTGCCAAGTTGTCATTTCTTTTGTTTTTTCTTCATTAAAATATGTATCTAATACTTTTTCTTCGTCAGAGGTATGTTTTATTCTTCATATCTCCCTCCAAAGGGTTGTGAACCATATGGAATCTTCATGCGATCTTGATCTTTGTTCTTCTCTTGTAGTCTAGTGTTCCTTAATCTTATTTCTTTATGGTCATCTTATCTCCTCAACACGTTATGTGTCTTATAATATGGTCTCCTTCTCCATCTCCTTCATCGTCATCTTATCATGACGTGATAGAATACATGTGACTGTAATATGGGTCCATTAGCTACCAGATTTACCCATGATATTTTACTTATGTGATGTGGTTAGAATTACACTGAAAATAACATTAAAAGAACACATATGCATGCTTTAATAAATAGGAAAGAAGACACCAATCAATAGCATAAGAACATGATACATTGATAAAGGAGTTCACCGAGTTTGGGCTACGTCTCCGAGCCCAGTGTCAAAATTGGGTAGGCTGCTTCATATAGTGCTAGAAATGGCAATGATGTACATGGAGTAGGTTTTCTGTCATACAAGGATATATTCCCTCCATAAGAGTGTCTTGTCTCTCCACGAGACGTTCTGCTATAGGAACTATCACTCACAATAGGCCTCCTATCAACATGACATAATCTCACACAAGGTGACGATGAGGATCCATTCAACAAGCTTACATAGGGATCATAAAAATCCATGGCTAATACATCTCACATTAAGTAGAAACATAGATCCCACAACATACGTCAAGCAAGGATCTAAACAAAATATTACATCTCACTGCAAATGATAAAAGAGGCACAGACCATCAATACTGCATATACCTCAACCCTTGAAGTTGGTTGAAGAGGTGGATTCCCAGCTGCTGAATCTAGCTGCATAATCGAATTTGTGTCATCGAGCAGCATAAAATTGACTATCCACACTTGGGAATCTAACACCATCACTCCAATCTGGTAAATGACCAAAAAAATGTGAATCTTTTCTGCTGCAATGGACATCACCATTGGATTCCTGTCATCGAGAGGTGTAAAATCGACATAACATTTGTCAAATTATGACTCCGAAAATTTCGGTACCTAAAGGAATGTTTTTTATGCCCCTTAAGGTTCCCTGGGAAAGGTTCCGCCCCTCTGGCCGCTCATGGTTCTGTACCTGCAAATAAAAAAATATTAAATGTTAAAAATCATGCCGATCCTCCACGTTCTGCCATTGATTTTCCCACGGCTCCACTAGCCTCCATGTTCCTGCATCTCTCATGTATTCTCCATCATTATCCATCATTTCCTTGAACCATTTAAATGGAATTTTATAACAAAGTGTGAGTTTCAATAAGACAAAGTCTGAATATGGCACATTGTTTGGCATAATCATATGAAGATACTTGTTGTTGGGATGTTTTGGGAATATAACACTGTCACTCTAATCTAGAAAATGGCCAAACAATGGGAAGCTTTGCTGCTGCAACGAACATTGCCATTGGATTCTTGTCGCCTTTTTTTAGTAAATTTTGTTCAAAATCATTTATAGATCTCATGATTTTAAGTTGATTAATATGAAAAAATCAGGTGCCTGTTTTTCAAGATGATAAATCCATTTATGCATTCTAAAGTGTATTTTAAGCGACAAGAAATCACAGTAAAAAATATAGTCTAAAGTTATACAACAAGGAAGAACACTCAAAACTCAATAGTATAGTCTGATAAATCTTTAAGATAATAAAGAATTTTAAAATTAAAAAGTATTTTTTTCCATAATTAGCAAGTGATGCAGGGCATCGTACATCATTTAGGATATGTATGTATGTATAAATCGGATGAATAAACAAATGAGAAGAAAAACCTTGGATCTGAAACCTGTAGCTAACCTATCTATACCAATAATACTCATAAAGTAGAATCTTTTGGAGTTATAAGTAGAGGTGATCTAATAAATAAAAGTTTATAAGTAAAGGCAATCAAGTAAGTAACCAAGTTGTTATGTATGTAACAACTTAAGAATTATATTTTCAATTTATGTATGAAAGAAGAACATGCTTTTAGGTGTAGGATGTCAAACACGTTACATATTTGTGATTATAATTAGAGAACATTTAAATCACAAAAAGGAAATTTAAAATGTAAAAGTTTTGGGAAATATTATTATTGTTTAATGTATGAATTATTTTTCTAAAAATATACAAAATTTTAATAAATTTACATAATTTAAATCTAGAGAGATTTGATGACAATATCAAAATATTATTATCATCATTATTATTATTATTATTATTATTATCATTATTATTATTATAATAAAATAAATCTTTGAATTTTTTAAATAAAAAATAAAACCATCTGTCAAATTTAATTTTAAATTTTAAAAATAAAAAGTTAAATAATTTATATAAACTTATAGATATATATATGTAATTTTTTATTTGAAAATTAAAATTTACTCTATGCCACAAATATAGTTGAAAAACTATATTTTATTTAAAAATAAAATTTATTTAATACCCTCTGCATAATTGAGAAACGATTTTTCATTTAAAAACTAAGATTTATTTAGTACCCTTTACTTAAAAATAGACCTTCAAATTTGATATGTCTGTGCTAAGTCTAAATTAATAAAAAAAACTCATTATAACAATGCACACTAAGTTGCATTACTACACCATGAACACAACACCGTGATTTGACACTTTATTTATTTGAATAATTTATTCTAAGCCACTAGTTTGAGTAGGATCTCTTTGACATGATCTATAATTTTTGTATTATGTGCAAGTGTGAAATTGTCTCCCTACTTGTAAAATATCAACATCAACTTTGCATTTCCAAAAATCATTCTCTTGCATTAGTGTGACATGTCTTTTGCACCCTTGAAATATGCAATGGTGTTGTTTGTGAGACTATAAGCATGTTTGAGTGACTCTTCCTCTCACAATTTGGGATGGTCCTTCCTGTAATGATATATGAAAAAAGCCACCTCTCTCCATCTACATTAATAATATTTAGCAACAATTCAAGAAAATTAGAAGCATCTAAGGATATGATTTATATGTTGGATTATAAGAGATTGAGTACTCTCCCTGGTAAGTTTTGATTTTTTTCACCAAATGTGAGACAATAATTGCATAAATAAAAATTTAATGCAGCCTCATACACATTTGTGTAGGCTGAGTTGTTGGTTTGGTTGGCTAGATTTGTGTCCGCTGACTTGTATGGTATATATGAACATTCAAAAAAGAGTTATGGTAAATAATTAGAACCTCATTTTCTACTTACTCCAGAGGTATGGTAAATACATAAAAATATAAATACACTAGAGTTATTGTAAATAAATAAAATCTCTTTTTATATTTAGTCCATAAACCTAAATAAAAACTCTTTTTATATTTACTCCATAAACCTCTTTTTATCTGAAAACTCAAAAAGGATTTTTTTTAGGTGAAGCCTATGCGACAAATACCATGGGAAAAATTATTACTAATACCATGGGCCAAATACTGTATTTATAAAAGAAGTATGGTAAATAAATAAATATAAAATATGTATAAATAGTTATGGTAAACACATAAAAATATTTCAAATATGATTAGAAATCAACATCTAATTTTATACCAAGCCTATGGACCAAATACCATGTAAATAAAAGAGATATGGTAAATAAATATAAATATAAATCAACCAAAGTTATGGTAAAAAAAAAAACTCTTTTTATATTTAATCAATACTCATCTTTATATTTACAGACACTCAAAAATGAGGTTTTATTTAGCTAAAGCCTATGAGCCAAATAACATGGGCCAAATTATTATTAATATCATCGAAAAAAAAATTATTAACATTAATATTAATATAAAAAGATTATTATTATTATTATTAAATCTAATATTCATATTAATATATTATAATATTAATATTATAAAATTTAGTAACTTTCGATTAATACAATATTAAATTTGTTGTATTATAATATTAATTTAATATATCATGATAGTTATTGACTGTAGATATATATGGGAGGGAAGAACAAATACATAGAGTCATAAATGTGGAGAGATGGGGAGTCAAATGGGAGAGATGAAGCTAAAATGAAGGAGAGGGAGAGAGGGGTAAGAGAGCTAGAGAAGGGTAAAAGAGGGAGAGGGAGACACAAAGATGGAGAGACGGAGAGCGAAGGAGAGAGGGAGCAAGATAATGAGAGGATTGGAGGGAATAGAGAGAGAGGGATAGAGAGAGAGACAGGGAAGGACAAGAGAGTGGACTTGAGAGAGAGAGGAGGAGAGAGAGAGGGATAGAGAGATGGAGTTCAAGGGGGAGATAGAGAGGGAAGAATACATATATAGAGAGTGAGAAGTGGAGAGAGATAGAGGGAGTGACATGGGAGATATGGAGAGAGAGTGTGTATGTTCAGGGGTGAGATAAAGAGACAAAGGAGAGATGGAGTGAAGAGGAGAGATGAGGAGAGAGGGAGGGATATAGTACGAGAGAGAGAGAGAGAGAGAGAGAGAGAGAGAGAGAGAGAGAGATGGGGAAAGGGATAGGATTGGAGGGAATAAAGAGAGAGGGAGAAAGAGTGTGTGATGGGAGAACAGAGATGGAGGTAGGAGAGAAAAGGAGAGAGAGATAGAATGAGAGAGTGGAGGAGAGTGATGGGGGGGGAGGGGGGTAGGAGAGAATTGGAGAGAGAGGAATTGAGAGATAGAAGGAGAGAGGCAGGGAGAGAGGATAGAGGGAGGGATAGAGAGATGGATTTGGAGGGGGACAAAGGGAAGGAAGAAGAAAGACATAGAGACCGAAAAGTGAAGAGAGAGAGGGAGTGACAAGGGATAGATGGAGAAAGAGTGTATATGTTTCGGGTGAGATAAAGAGACGAAGAAGGAAATATGGAGAGAAGTTGGGAAAGAAGGCGAGAGGGAGGGATATAGAGAGCGAGGAAGGATGAGAGAGAGGAATTGAGAGATAGGAGGAGAGAGGTAGGGACAAAGGAGAGAGGGATGGATAAAGAGATGGATTTGGAGAGGGACAAAGGGAGGAAAGAATAAAGACATAGAGACTGAAAAGTGAAGAGAAAGAAGGAGTTACATGGGATAGATGGAGAAAGAGTGTATATGTTTCGGGTGAGATAAAGAGATGGAGAAGGAAATATGGAGAGAAGTTAGGAAAGAAGGCGAGAGGGTGGGATATAGTAACATATTTGGAGGGTTAAGAGAGAGAGAGAGAGAGAGAGAGAGAGAGAGAGAGAGAGAGAGAGAGAGAGAGAGAGAGAGAGACTGGTGGGAGATAAAGGGAGAGAAAGGAAGGAAGAGAGAGGATGTGAGAGAGTGAAGAGAGGGAGGGAAAGGGATATGGAGTTGGAGGTGGAGAGCGAAATGTGGAGAGAGAGAGGGAGTGATAAGCAAGATGTATAGAAAGGGAGAGAGGATAGCATGACGAAATAGTTATAGAAGTGGGGGAGAGGGAGAGAAGGGAAATATAGAAATATAGATGGAAGGTGAAGGGAGGGAAGAAGAGAGAGATGGAGAGAGGGAGGGAGGGACATAGAGATTGATATATATGGTGTAGTAGGGTGTATGTGTTTGGGGGGCATTTGAGATAAAGGGACAAATTAAGAGAGATGAAGGGACATATATATATAGATGGAGGGGAAAGATAGGGTAGAATATTTCTTGCACTTGATGCATTGACTTTAGTGTAGATGGTGATTTCTAATCTTATTTTATTTCTTGCACTAGATGCATTGATTTCAGTGTAGATGGTGATTTATAATCCTATTTTATTCCTTGCACTAGATGCATTGATTTAAGTGTAGATGGTAATTTATAATCCTATTTGTTTTCTTGCACTAGATGCATAGATTTCAATGTAGATGTTGATTTCTAACTATAATTAATATTGCTTTCAGTAGATGCATTGATTTCAATGTAGATGATTTCTAATATTAATTGATTTCTTGCACTAAATTCATTCATTTCAGCGTATATGGTAATTTATAATCCTATTTGTTTTCTTACACTATATGCATTGATTTCAATGTAGATGTTCATTTCTAATTATAATCTAGATTGCTTGCACTAGGTGCATTGATTTCAGTGTAGATGATTTATAATCCTATTTTCTTTCTTGCATTAAATGCATTGATTTTAGTGTGGATGGTGAATTCTAATTCTATTTGATTTCTTGCAGTAGATGCATTGGTTTCAGTGTAGATGGTGATTTCTAATACTATTTGAGTGTCTGCACTAGATGCATTGATTTTAGTGTAGATAATGATTTCTAATGATATTTGTTGCTTGCATGAGATGCATTGATTTCAATATAGATGATTTATAATCCTATTTTATTCTTGCACTAAATGCATTAATTTCAATGTACATGGTAATTTTTAATCCTATTTGATTGCTTGCACTAAATTCATTGATTTTAACGTAGATGTTAATTTCTAATTATAATTTAGATTGCTTGCACTTGATGCATTGATTTTAGTGTAGCTGATTTCTAATTTTATATGATTGCTTGCAGTAAATGCATTGATTCAAGTGTAGATGGTGATTTCTAATCCTATTTGATTTGTTGCATTAAATGTATTGATTTAAATGTAGATGTTGGTTTCTAATAATATTTTCTTACTCGAACTATATGCATTGATTTGAGTGTAAATGTTGATTTCTAATCCTATTTTATTTCTTTTATTAGATGCATTGATTTCATTGTAGATGTTTTTTGTAGTCTTATTTGATTGATTTCATCAGATGCATTGATTTCAGTGTAGATTTTGATTTATGATTTGATGTAATTGGATGTATGATGTTACATTAATTTTAAATTAATTGGATTAAGAATGTGCATTGATTTTAGTGTAAGCACAAAACATTATTGTCAATGTACATTGATTTTTTTGTTAGATTAATTCAACCTATTAATATTAGAGAGAAAGATAGATAAGGTATGATGTTTACTACAACAACTCGAACTAAATATCTAAATGTTTTACAATAAGAAAATATGAAAAATATAACAAGGGTGGTAATAAGAATAGTAAAAGAAAATAATTTTAGATTGATCACAATGAAGTCTATTTTTAATTGCAAACATTATTATTATTCACATTTTCTACGATTCAACACTATTATTGTCAATTTGCATTTAAAATTTGTATTTCATTTTTTTCATCATTAAATTTATTAACAATATTTATAATCTCAACAAATTGAGTTAACTAAGAAAAATTAAAAGTAAAATGATGAGGTTAATCTTACACCTATATGGAATATTTTAAATCATTATATTAATATTAGATATATTTACATATTATTGATAAAAAATTTCATATTTTCGATATATTTTCCTTGGCTACGCACCACTAAAACCAACCTAGATCCATCTTAAATCCAAATCTATCAAACGTCGAGGTCGATCAAATCTCTCAAGGTGCAAACCTTTCCTCAGCTTTTTCACTCAAAAGATAGGTTTGCACCTCAAGAGATTTGATCCTTCTCAGCACTTGATAGATCCGAAGTTAAGATGGATCTAGGTTGGTTATAGAATCAAATAAATCCTAAACCATATATGAAGGAGTAGAAAATATGAAAAATTGTTGTGATATAGGAAAAAGAGAAGTTAAAACAACACAATACATATATTTTAAAATGAATTAAAGAAGCCGTGATGTTTATAAGACTTTCTAAGAAGAAAGTTGAAAACCCCATAATGTCATACTCAAATCAATACTTACTATCAATAAAAAAATCCAATGTTTTGTAGTGATCATGTCATTAACTACAATTTAATAGTTGGAAAGAGAAGGACAAAACCAAAAGAAAAAATTAACATTCAAACATTTAATGAAACCATTTGGATTTTAAAATTTCAATGTGATGGTGGTTGAATGTAACTTCCTCAACTAGCTATGTAGTATACATATTGAATTTATTTGTTAGGGGGTGGATTATTTTGTTTTCCATGTTGTTTTAAATATAAGAACACAATATTATTATATATTATATCCTTCAATACATTATATAAAATATGAGGAATTGTTTATGTTCAAAATTCAAAACCCTTCACCCTTTAATTGTCTATTATGACTTGCATAAATTTTTGGTGCATAGTAACCACTACTAAGTTTGCACATTTACACTTTTACTAATAAATAAATAATGGTAGAAATATCTTTTTTCATCTTATTCCTATTCATTTTTATCCAAATAAATGCTTAAAGTATAGTGGACAGTAACTCATGGTAAATAGGTTATTTACTTTAGTATGAGCTATTTTCAAGGATTTGAATTTTAGGTTGTTATCCTATGAACCTTAACAATGAAAAATAATTGGGAAAATATTTAAAAATCATGGTATAAATATTGCAAAAAAATATGAGGTAGTTATCCACATGGAATATTTCTTTTTTATAGTTAAACATTATAAATTGCATTGTTTAATGCTAATCTAATAGTGGTCAATGGGGAATTCGATTGCTAGAGTTGTGCCTTGGCAGAGACTAACAATAGAGAATTTGATTTTTTCCATAGATAATTATGTATTCAAAATTTATGGAAAAGCATAAATCCCATGTGAATATTCAATTGAAGTGTAATATGTTTCTATATAGAAATCTAGTCAAACACAACACACCAAATCGATGTTGAATATGTAAGTTTTAATCTATTCAGTTGGTTTAGATTTACTTTATTGTAGTTTTTTTTTTCAAAGTTTCATATATTTTTATTCAAATATATATTAATGAATTATATTTATTGCTTGTAGTTTGTTCATGACTATGGAGTTACCAAGTTATTCAATTATAAAGGTGTAGCCATATGATAGGAGAGGAGCATCTTTGGTTTAAAAGTTCTTCATAAACACATTTAAGAGCTTCCTAGTTTGTAAATAAGTTTAGAAAATATATTCCTTCTAGTTGATTTAAAAAAATTATTGATGTCATAACACGTAGGAATAATGGATACGTGGCCACAGAACATGTGTGTGTGTGTGTGTGTGTGTGTGTGACATTGAGTCTTCCATTTTACTCAGATATATGTTAGTTGTTAGCTTACTCTTTTCCACACATTTATTTTTTCCAATGTAATATTTAACATAGAAAATATTGAATTAAATTAAATTAGTAAATATTATCTAAACTCAATGTACAATTCATAATAATAATTCTCATTACTTTAATTAATTATATCTATTTTAAATTTTCCAAAGTGGAAGTCCATTTATAAAATTCTGAAATTCTCAAAGTGTATTTTTTAGAGTTCTTCAATAATGAGATGTCCATTATGAACCAAAAATTCAATGGGATAAGTCTCTAATATGGCGGAATTTTCACGATAGCAAGAGATGTGTTATGGGAGAATGGTTAGTAATAGCTTGCAATCTTGTGAAGGAATTCCGGTTTTTCCATTAGATTTTGGAAATCTGCATTTTTTTTTAATATTCTAGCTTCACTAAATATGTAATGATGTTCTTTTCAATGGTTTTGATAAACTTATTTGGTAACACTTCCAAACAAAAATCACACACATAAATAAAATAAACAAAAAATTAAAAATTAAAAATAAACTCATCTAACATATACTATTTAGATGATGGAAAAATAAATATCAAACATTAGATGAAGGGAAATTTTAAAAAGAAACCCGTTATGAAAAATTTAATTGATGGAAAAGAGTTCGTGTCAAATTTATACCTTGTTTCCACAAGCACACATATATATAATATTTAGAATTTTTTGTAGTTTGTTTTAAATAATAACTAGCATACCCCAAAAGTTGGGGAAGGGGACATGGAAGAGAATACAAGGTTGACATGTTATTTTTTGCAAACCAATACGAAGTATTTCTATTAATATAAAAAAATATTCCATACACATCTTGTATACTTTTAGGTTAGATACATAACATATGCATGATAACCCCCTTAGGGCTTTCAAAACCATTAACCAGGTAATACATTGACAACACCTTTATAGACATAGGAACCATAAGATACCTCAAAGCTTTCATAACAATTGATGCAATAATACATTGACAACATGGACCAAAATGATACCGACATATAAATATAGAGAAAGACAAGAATATCATAAGCAAACCACCAAGAAACAATATATAATTTATGAATTTATTTCCTTCCACACATAAGCATAAAGAAAAACTGATTTAAATCCTAAATGTGATTTCATATGCCAGAATGAATGAATATATAACCTTGCAACCATTTCTGGAAGGTTGTGCCACTTTATAGTTACATGGATCCATGACCAAAAACACAAAGACTAGTAACAATGTCAATTTTCAGAGCAAGAAAAATTTTCTACGGACATGTTACAAAGCTAGGAAGAAGATATAACATTAATATTATGAGGATTTTCAACTGAGGGAACAATGATACCACCAAGGGTGTCAGAAGAGTCTTATGATGTAGAATCAGAGACCACGTAACCGTCCACCCTAACCAACTGAGAATTTATATCATCTAATAAGTACCAAAGATTACAGAGAATACATTTGATATCCTCGTGGCCAATGAAATGTTTAAAATTATCCACATGTTTATCTCTAATACAATTTGGAACATGGTGCCCAATTGATGGTGGGTCAACAAGGAGTGAATAAAATATAACTTTTCTTTCCTATACCTTCCTCAAACTGGGATCCATTGAAGGGCTTTATCTCCAATTTCAGAATCAGAAAATAGGGTTGTTCAACAAATTCCTGAATTTCCATATCAAAAATTTTCTTCTTCAATTATGGAGGCATAGTTTGAAAGTATCAAGGCACTCACTCCCAAGTAAGAATTTATTGTGGTTGTAAATGATTCATGCTAGACCCACCCCTATGATTGACCTGTCTTTGGTGAGGGGGCATAGTAGCATTGAATAAATGACCACCAGGAAAAGGAGTCATACCAAACACAAAGACACCATGATTAGACATATTAATGTGACGAGAAACACCTAAAAGGACCAAATCATCCCCGCAAAACCCATAACTTAGTTAAGGCATGAAAAAATGTGAAGGTATCTAGTGGCTACAACGAATAACGAAATATATGCAACACTTATAACTCAAATATGAAAACAATACCAATAATAGATGCTTACAACCCCTGGACTGAAACCATCCCAGAAAAATTACCTAGAGAAGATATCAAATGGAGGAGGTAACCATGTAACCGAATATGAAAGCATACATAAACAGATAAAATTGAAACTAGAAAACACTTAATACCGCAGACTAGTAGATAACATGAATTTGTAAACCGAAAGTAAACTAAATATGCACAATTTATGGGTCAACTAGAAACAAGATTAAAAAATATCAACACTAATACCATACAAAAAATATTTCATTCTTCCAACACCCACAAACCAATATGTTTAATTTTATTAGGGATATATTATTCTTTTCTTTATAAAATTTCATTTCTCATTTTCATATTAAATTCACCCCACAACATCATATCATTATTCAGTTTCACAACATTATTTAGAAACATATCAAATTATATAGAATGAAAAACATCATCATCAATGTAGTGGAGCATAAAGGAACAATAGAAGAAAATAATTCACACATAGAGACACCAGGATTGGTCAGAGACTAGGGAAAAACCCACTATAGCGAAAACCTTTCCAAATTCTTATTCTTATTATATTTCCATTGAATGATTCAAGAAAAGAGAGTATAATGATCCATATTTGTAGCCATAATCCTATCTAACAAAATCGACTAAACAAAACCCATGAGATGAACCCAGAAATGCTAATAATGAAAACCATACTTTAGAATCCCGTGATCAATTGTCACTGTTTGCATCAAGTACCAAACTTTGCAATCAACTAATGAAATTTGCTGTCAATTTTAAAAATTAAAACCTATATCCCAACAGCACACAAAGAGTGATGTTTTTTTGGCTAAAAAACTCCAACTATGCCTACGTGCTAGTGGTTGTGACCAAAATTTTCCTGAAGCATGCATGTGGATGGAAATAAAAACCCTAACACATGTGCGAGCTTTGGACCCTACAATCTCATAACTGTGTGAGAAAATTTCATGAATCATCTTAGACTTGTGTGAGCGAAACCAAAGAATGGAGAATGATCATGATAATGATATCCAAATGAGCGTCACTTGATTTTTATTTTTATTTTGGATTGACCTATCCTTTTGAGCACATGTAGGATTTAATTCAGAAATACACCTTCCCTCGTCCAAATCGAGCACCTCAATAGTTAAAATTGGTCCTCTCGAAATAGGAATCTACTACCTTGATTGTAATTTGTCACTTACATTCCAAATTAAAACTCCCTCTTAGCTAGGGAAAAATTGCAACTGCATCATCTAATCATTGTAGCAATCTTGTCATTAAATCATGTCCTATCTCAAGTATCTTTTCATCAAATTTCTCCATTATTCATCTTGGTTCATCTCAGGTTGTCTTTGCCTATACCTACTTAACTCCTGACTATCTCTTCTCATATGCTGAATATTATCAAATCTAAAAGAAGACTAATTTGACATTGGAGGGGAGTTGAAGCTACCATCCTCTATTTATCGAGGGAGTCATTGCTACCACTTAGAATCATCACTAACAGGGAACTCATTACTACAACCTAAGAAACATCAAAGAACTTGTCATCAGGGAGCCCTGCCCAATCTCGAACCACACCGGGGAGCACATATCAACACTAAATGCAATGAAAATGAGGAAGGTCCTATGGGACACTATTACCTAATGTCTATGAAAGTGGGGAAGGTCACATGGGACACTTTCAACCAAAGTCATATTATCGAGCAATAAGTGAGATACAACTGACAAAGCAAGGATCACAACCTTCACATTGTACAATCACTGGGAAAGATACCACTTGATATACGAGATAAGGATCACACCATCCTCTTGTTTGCTGATATTCCTAGCAATGAACTTGATGAATCATGTGGTATAACACCTAAATCATAATCAATTTGGGTAACACACCTCCAAGCACTCAACCGATTTTTGAGATGGGGAGTAGTAATTCAAACAAGCCTAACTTTTGGGCATGATTCCAATTTGAGTATCCTATGCATAGACCAATATAGGGGAGAAAAATGTCCAACCATATGGGTAATAGATAGGGGTAATACATTATTTTTGAGAGATCCCTCAACCCCATGAGCCCTCCATCTCAATTCCTCACACTGGGAGCTTAGATCGAGGGGAAGAGTTGGCTCAATTTCCTCAATTAGTCTTGATCTGTATAGATCAGAAAAATATCATCGTGAACATATATGGTACTGGCTTAAACAACTCACAAACATATACCTTATTCATCCTCCCTCTCACAGAGGTAGAGACACAATCCTAAGCTTGACTGGTACAATAACACTGTCTCAATATATGGAGATATATCAAACCTAGGTGTATATGGGATTCTCTACCAAATGGATACCACTCTTTATTATTGCAATCTATCACTATCATATCCAGAACCTATTGAAAATACCTTCCCAAAGTGTTTCTTCAACCTAACTCACAACTAGCCATGTTAGCAACACCATACTCATCCTCAATCATGATTAAAGCTATGGACTTCTCATCATTGAAGATATCATACTAAAGTAGCATATAGATGTGATCATCTCATCAATAATGGTCCCAAACAACATCAATACATCCATGCATTCATATATCATAGGAAGAATATATCAGACCAAAAATTAATCGTCCCATGCAAATATCTCAAAAGGTGCTTAGCTACAACTAAATGTGTATGAATAATATCAATCATAAATTTACTTAACTTGTTTTCTAAAAAATATATGTATACGGATGGGTGTTCACACGGGACGTCAATGCTTCAATCAAATGTCTATTGTGAAGGTAGGTTCAACAATATGTCTTCATAATTTTTTGAGAGTCAATCGGAGTGGCAAAGTATTTTCATTTCCATTTTCCAAAAATTATTCAATAGACTCATGTTGACGGTGCTCGAAATCCATTGACTAAGGGGTTATCCCTTATGTGAATTCCTAATTATACCTCACACTATTTGGAGTAGGATCCCCATTTAGAGTATCTGCCTAGTTGCCATGTATCCTTGCAAATTTTCCTTGGCTACAAATTTTAGTAGAAGAGAGTAATATTGAGGTATTTTCATATCAAAAAGTGAGTATTTCTTGTGAAATGTTCAGTTGTAGAAAGTATCAATGTCCCTCTACCGAAAGAAAAGAGAAAGGTGGGCCCTTTAAAGACAAGTAATAGTGCTAATCTAGAAAAGGAAGACGATCATATACATATGAATGAATTGTTGATCAACCAATGAAATAGTTCACAAGGAGGCAACGATTGTTAAAGAAAATACAACACAACTTCAACAATATAAATACAAAATCCACCAGAATAGTTCAATTTATTTAGTACATATGAAATAACATACATCAAAAACATTCAAAGAATAGTCTTACAATATTCACAATGTATGCATGAAAGCATGCTAGCTCAAATATCTTTTGAATTAAGTAAAAGTTCCAAGATAAATCAAGAGAATGAACACTACTAGCCAAAATAGTGGAGTAGTAGAGAAGTGACTCGATCCTCCAAAACAAAAATCTTCATCTCCAATGCTTGGTAGAAGGAGCCAAGGTAAAAATTCCTTTACTTGAGCAATGAGGGTGTATATAGAATAAATGGGGTGACCATTCACCTCCCTTATGACTCTTGTAATACCCTCATGACTATTTGATTTCTCAATGACCTTTCAACTTCCTACTTGATTGGATGACTCTTGGAATTCCCCTTTACATTACATTTATCCAATATTGAATTTACATAATCCATAAATGATGTGGAAAATGATGAATCATGACCAGACATGACATGAAACTGATGACATGGATTGCATGAGAATATGGTAGTCCCAAGTTGTCCCTCCTTTTTATTTGTCTTCATTGAAATATGTATCCAATACTTTGTCTTCATGAGAGATATGTTTTGTTATAAATATCTTCCCTCCAAAGGGTTTTGAATCAAATGGAGTCTCCATGCGGTCTTGATCTTTGTTCTTCTGATGTAATCTAGTGTTGCTTAGCCTTACTGCTTGATGATCATCTTATCTCCTCAACACCTTAGGTGTCTTATAATATGGTCTCTTTATCCATCTCCTTCATCATAATCCTATCAATAAATTTAGAATATCTACGAGTGTATTCCATCCATGACAAGATGAAATTAGTTTGATAAACCCCTAGCCTAAAATGCTTCATGAAATCACTTTCTAGGACTAGAACTAGTGATTGGTTTAGTGGATAAATCAATGATTAAACAATTCTAGAGAGCAAGGTCTAGAACCAAGGCTTGATACTATGCAACTTGTAGTTCAATATGGCAAAGGTCAAAGGATTGTGTAGATAACAGACTCAAGGAATCAAGCTAGAGCCTTGAATCTTGAGACTACACAATGCACAGTTCTGGAGGCCTTGGTAGAGGGAATGCACAATTTAGCTACTCAAGGGATTAACCTAAAGTCTTGAGGCTTCATATTTAATAGTGTTTAGTTATGAATGCTTGGGTTGAGTGGCTGCACGATTGAGGAACTAATGAGGTCAAGATCGAGGCTTCAAGTTTCCCAATGTGAAGTTCAAATAGGAGAATAAGTTGGGATATTGCACAGTTTATGGGTTCAAGGCCTCAAGCTTCAGGAACTAAGCTTGAAGTTTCCAAATGCATAGGTTTTGAGGGAGAGAGGCCAAGTGATTGTGTAGTTAAAGAGCTCAAGGCTAAGGCTCGATGCATGAGACTGCACAATGCACATACAAGGTTGGATGGAGGTAAGGATTACATAGTTGTAGAGCTCAAGGAATGGGACTAAGCACTGATACCATATAGGGAAAAATTAATAGAGTTAAGGTGAGTGGTTGAGGGTTGAGTTTGTGCAATGTGCGGCTTAGGAAGGTTGAGTGAAGTGAAGTTTCCTGGGAACAAAATTTTCGGGATAAGGCTAAGTGTTAAATCAGTGAGTCTCCATTGAGAAGAGATAAAAATAGATCATGATCACACACTTGGAAAAATTGATGACACAAAAATGATCACTCAAAAAAACAACAACATCATTCCCTCAATGTGAAAAAAATGCAACATATCTCTGCAAGTGCGAAACAAAGGATACACTTTGTGACGAAAATGAAGACACTTCTGCGACAGTGCATGAAACTTTGGGAAATATTGTAAAACATGTCAACGTTACTAGTAGGGCTCATCAACATCAAAGTTACCCCTTTTAACAAGTGAAAACTAGACTTTACATGATAAGCGACACTTCCCATGCCAAAAGATGATATTTTCTATATAAAGAGAAACATGGGAATAGAAGTTGTGATATTTAGACGAGAGTGAAAAAAACACATGCTATAGAAAATCTAGCATGAAAATGACACTAATTAAGATGGAAGAAAGAAAAATTTATAGTCGAAAATGTTAGCCATCCATAATTTTGACATATTCAAAGATAGCTAAAACAGGTCTATTAGTCTTCAAGAAACAAATTTGGAGAAAATCTATGACTTCTTGAAGCCTTGCTGTGTCTATTTGACTTAAGAGTGATCTTCACTACTATTTCCATCAAAAATCCTTCAGAAAACCCTACTTTCATTATGAAGAAAGATGCTTTGAACCCCTTCATTTCACCCAATTTTCCCATTTTTACCCTTTATTTTCCCTCAAAATCCCCTTTGAACTTGATAAAATCCCTTCATTCTAGTTTAAAACCCTTTTCCCCCCTATCAAAAACTCTGAAAATCCTCAAAAACCTTAATTTTCAGCTACAAAACCTTCATTTTAACATAAGGCCTTAAGCCACTTTCGCTTAAAGTCTGAGCCCCTTTTTCATCGTAAGACCATGCTCCGTGACCAAGTGCTAAGTCCATCGGCCATTGCACATCGATGATCCCAGTTCCTTTGTTCCCAGACCCTTTACTTCGCTAATATGCCGATCCCTCGATCTAATCCTAACCGTTCATTCTCCCGAGATCGACGATCTACGCATAATTCCATCACATTGCGCTTCACCTATTCCCTTGTCCCCTGACCCTTTTCTCCACCGATGCAAAGTCCAGATTCCATCTCCGTCATTAATTCTCCCCCATATAGGATGGTTTTTGCTCTTCACCATTGCATCTCTCAATTGCAATCGTTCCTTCTACAATTCCTCATCCCGCCTGCCTGGACCGCTGATATGCGAAGCTCCGATCACATCTCCACTATCGATATCGATCCCGATCTGACGGTCATCTAACCATCGCTCTTGTTTCTCCCATCAGCCATCAGCCATCGCATCGCACCTTCCTAGATCCTCCTCTCCGTTGATCGTCGTTCTGCTGATGAAATCTCCACCATCCAATCATTATCCTTATCCAACGGCGCAGATTTACTACAGAGGCACCTGACCCAGAAACCAGTTCGTACCTCAAGTGCCCCCACTATGAATATTTTCTTGCAATTTTCCATATAATCCCGCTGGTCCCACCCAACCATGATGGAGCCTTTCATCGTGCCTCCGTTTGATCTCCACCATTGATCTCTCAGATCTGACAGCTCCCATTGATCCTCACATTGTAACTCCACCCAACCAAATCTCACCCTGTGCATATAACAGTTCACTACCCGACAAAAGAAATGGCATCATCACTAGTCCCACCCGACCGCACAGCTCTGTCTGTCGCTTTCACTCTATGCCATAGATCTGGAACCCCTAGATCAGACTGCTCATAACCCGTTGCGCTTCCAAAACGCCAAAAGACCCAAATGAGCTATTTTTACGCAAAATAAGTGGTTTCTTGGGGGACGTGTGTCGACACCTAAGCCATATCATGTTCATTTAGCCCATTACCACTTATTTCCCACGCCCCGTGTGAATACCACCTCTAGTATTCCCCAAAACTGATTCGCAAGTTTTTCGCACCCAACTTAGTTTGAACCTTGATTTTCGTGGTTTTGTGCCATGAAACCCTTCCCCGCTACATTCACCTTGCCTCCTCACTGCTCCATAACTGCTCGCTAAGCCTTCTAAAGTAATCAAGCCCCAAAACGTATGATTTCTTAATGTTTGTCGTTGTGTGCAGGTTTTAAATGGTGGTTTAATATCTAAGGCCCTCCTCTAGCCAAATATCAGCAACAGGAGTCAAGCATCACGATCTTTGGGTTTCAGACATGAAAAAAGGGATATTTAGGGTTTATTATTGCTATTTAGCAGTGTCTCATGAACGCTAGTGAAAATAAAAACCCTCTAGTGTAGAAAGCCACCTGTACACCTGCAAACATGAAGACAGAGAAGAAAAGGATTAAAGTGAAGACTAGAAAGGACAATGGTTAAAGCATAAGCCATGCAAATTAAAAGCTTAACCCACAGATTGAAGACAAAAGATTATCTGAGAAGGTCTAATAAAGCCATGAAAACATGATTAAGAGCTAAATATCAGTGTTTAACAGCAAATATAGATTAGGATTTACTTCTAAAGTAGCCTATTTCTAACTGATAAGCTTTATCTCTATGTTTTCTTCTAAATGTGTGTTTGGGAATGATTTCAATAGAGTATAACCAGTCAAGGAATGTTGGTGAGCCCATGTCTTGTTTGGTAGAACTTGAGATGTTGTTCTTGAATGATATTTTAACGGAATGCTAAGTAGAGTCTTAATCAAGGAATTTTATAGTTAGCCCTGTCCCTTGCTTAGTCTTAAATAGTTGTTTTGAAGATTTCCATTAAGAGTATGTCAAAGTAAGGATAGGTTAAAAGTCCTTACCTCATCTTAGACTGCCCTTTGTTTTTTGTATGTTTTCTATTCCTAAGAGTATGCAAAAAGAAAGCTAGGTTAAAAGTGCTTACCTGATCTTAGGTTTCCCTTTGTTTCTTACATGTTTGCTTCTTTCACCACACTCCTTAATGTTTCATACCACCAAATCAATTTAAAATATCTTCTCATATAGATGATTTACCCTATGAAAACCCTTGAATAGTTGTTGTGCAAGTAAACCCTTTTATGACTCCATAGCGCAATGGTTTAGCACTGTTTTTGACCTATCTTCCCATGTTGAAACATCCTTCCACTTATTTCCTCCTTCACCTCACATGACCTTCTCATTTAATGATTCCCAGCCAAAAACAAACAAAGCCCGTATACTTCATAACTAGCCTAACATCATATCATAAGCCCTGAAGATATATCTTTTGAAAACACATATAGAGAGATCCCTCTATGAATACAGGAGGGCTAGATCCTGGGATTCCAAACTGGTTCTGATGTTTCCTTGTCATTTGGTATGCCAATCTACCAAATCACGAGACCCCAACATAATGGCGACTCCACTAGGGAAATTCTGAGTAAATTGCAATCTTATACATCCTGTAGAGCTCAGAAAACCTGCAACATCATTAAATTGGTAGTAAATTTATAATGATGGACAACAACTCATCTTAAAACATTTTAAATCATCCACCTAGTGACTCCACAACTCCTAAAAGACCAAAATACTCCACTGGTGATCAGTAGGCCTACTGATAACCCCTAGTTTCATAGATGACTCCACTGGTTGAGGACCTTGAACTGGTTAAATAGACATAGTGACCTCTTTTCTGATTTACAAACATGATTCCAAGGATACAATGAAGATATGCCCCAATGAGTAGAGATCATATCCATGGGTTCCCACATAAGATGCCCCAAGTGTTTTGGGATGATAACCTTCCTGTTTTTCAAGGTGAAAATTTTGATGACCCATTGTTACATCTAATCAGATTTCATATACATGTATGGAAAATAAAGACTGAATGGCAGGAATAATGCCTTATGAAAATGTTCATGTTAACATTAGAAGGAGAGCCAAGGGATTCGTATGAGTGTTTATAACCTAAGAGCTTATTTTCTTTAAGAGACATGCACCAAGTATTTTATGAAAAATATAAATAAAACTCTCCATCCTTATGATGGGTTGAAAACCGTTGTGATCAATCTCAGAATATCATTCAATACCTTATAGACAATGATGAAGATTTGGTAAACATGCTTCCTAAAGATTTGTTGGAAGCCATTCAATACTTTCATACCCAATATGAAGGCCACTCTACATCCAAACATAGCAATGACCAAATCACTCCACTAATAGAAAACTCTAAACACTTTATAAACATGCAGCCAAAGGTAAGAGCAACACTTCACTATGAGATGTCAAAAATGTTATCAAAGTGGCAGGATGATGACCTTCCAAAGGCTGTTCTCCTCATTTCAAGGACACAAAATAGGAACCCTGAGGTCATAATTTTTTTTCTAGAATTGGTAGTGGAAAGATATGAAACTGAAATTGAAATGTTGAATTCACAAGATTATTCATACTAATTCAGGGACCCTAGTGCATTTTTGGAAAGTCTCCTTCCCCCAAAGAAAGAAGAAATTTCACTGCCTTTTGATGTGTAGGAAAAGGATGATTGTGCTTTCAAGAGCCACACTGAAGATGCAGTGAACAAAGATGTCAAGGATGTAGATAGCCTACCAGTCATGGAAAGCCTAAAATAAGAAAGTTTACATCATGTTTTCATTGATCCTATGACAGAGTATATGGAAACCCTAATTGGCTCAATTTCACAAGCATTGATCCTTTGCAAGAGCTAGATACATCAGGAGTGGTCGCCACTAGTGGTGGCCTTGGTTTTGAAGACCCACATTCAAAATACCCTATGGTTATCTCTGACAAGCAATAATATTTTCTACCCTTTTGTGTTACTGCTTAACTAGCTACACTGGCACTATTGTATCATATAAAACAACAGTGATTTCCAAGTTAGAATAGGGTAGGCAGTAATTTCAATAAAGCTTAGCCTATGAGCATTTAGTTAGTTATTTTTGTTTTCTTCTTTGATTTTGTGAAAAGAAAAAATACAAAAACAATAGAAAAGATAAAAATATGGCAGGTTAAAAGAAGAAAGGTACAACCCCATACCAAAAAAGAAACAAAAGCTGAAAATGTACAAGCCTAAATGACACTACTTGAAAGAGCACTACTATTTAGTCATATAGCCTAATCATGACTAGAAAGATTTCAATTTACTGCTGATAGGTTACTGAAGAGGATTTTCCAAACTGTTTAATATTGGCTTATCAGTAGATTAGATTAGGATAGAAGAAGAATTGGTTCTAATATGCTCAAAATTTGAACCACTGAATCAAAAGAAATATTGCTCAAAGAAGCTCAAAACCTGAGCCAAAGGATAGAAAAAGAGTTGGTTCTAACATGCTGAAACCCTGAACCAGGTAAAGAAGAAGAAGATAGCTCTAAAAAGATCAAAATCAGAACTAAAAAGGAAAGGAAGGTCTCTCATTGTTTTTAGATCTTAAGCCTTCCAAGTTTGTTTTTAATTTTCTGCAAATAAAGGTCTATGTGCAGCTTGTTTTATGCCGTAGTCTTACAGCAAATCAAATAGTTTAATCCTGGTTTGGATGTGTTTTCAATTTATGTTTTAGAATATAGAGAATGAACTCTGTCAGATAGTTTAATCTTGGCATATAATAGATTAGGTAGAGAAGCTATGAGTTCAACTATTTAATTTGAACTCATGGAGAAATAAGGGTAGATCTACATTAGCTTTTCCTATTTTCAAAAGAATAAAATGTTGATTTCAAAAGTTTGCAAGTCCAAGTGCACCTTATGAAGAAAAAATGTTAGGAAAGTAGGTGGTGTAGGTATTTGTTTGGGGAAAATTGATTTTTTATGATGAAATCTTGATAATATTTTCAAGCAGCATGATCAAAGAAGAAATAGGACTGTTAAAGTGCAGGACATTGATCTACATTTGAGAGATAAAATTTCTGACATTCTTGACACCTCAAAGGAGATGCCATCTCCAATTGGAGCCGATGTTAGCCATCCATAATTTTGACATATTCAAAGATGGCTAAAACATGTCTATTAGTCTTCAATAAACAAATTTGGGGCAAATATATAACTTCTTGAAGCCTTGTTGTGTCTATTTGACTTAAGAGTGATCTTCACTGCTGTTTCCATAAAAAATCCTTCAAAAAACCCTATTGTCATCATGAAGAAAGCTACTTTGAACCCCCTCATTTCACCCATTTTTCCCATTTTTACCCTTTTATTTTCACTCAAAATCCCCTTTGAACCTGATCAAATCCCTTCATTCTAGTTTAAAACCCATTTTCACCCAATCAAAAACTCCGAAAATTCTCAAAAACCTTTATTTTCAGCTAAAAAACCTTCATTTTAATATAAGGCCTTAAGCCCCTTTCGCTTATAGTCCAAGCCCCTTTTTCGATATAACATCGTGCTCCGTGACTGAGCGCTAAGTCCATCGGCCATCACACATTAGCGATCCCAGTTCCTTTGTTCCCAAACCATTTACTCCGCTGATATGACGATCCTCTGATTTAATCCTAACCATTCATTATCCCGAGATCAACAGTCTACGCATAAATCCATCGCATCACGCTTCACTTGTACCCTTGTTCCCTAATGCTTTTTTCCGCCAATGCGAAGTCCCAATTCCATCTCCACCATTCATTCTCCCTCGGATTGGATAGTCTGCACTCTACGCCATCGCGTCGTTCCATCACAATCGCTCCTTCCACAATTCCTCATATCGCCTGCCTGGACCGCCGATATGCAATGCTCCGATCACATCTCCACCATCGATCCCGATCCTGATCCCGATCCCGATCCAACGATCCTCTGCCCATCGCTCTTGCTTCTCCCATCGGGAATCGGGCATCGCATCATACCTTACCGTATCCTCCTCTCCAGCGATTACCAATTCACCGATGAAATCTTCACCGTCCAATCATTATCCCGATCGAACGACCTAGATTTACTACGGAGGCACCCAGCCCACAAAACCATCTATACCTCAAGTGCCCCTACCATGCGTATTTTCTTGCAATTTTCCATATAATCTCGTTTGTTCCACCTGACCATGCTGGGGCCTTTCGTCGTGCCTCCATTCGATCTCCACCATTGATCTCTCAGATCTGACGGTACCCATTGAACCTCACATTTTAACTCCACCCAAACATTTCTCACCTCGTGCATATAACATTTCGCTACCTGACAGAAGAAATGACGTCGCTGCTGGCCCCACCCGACCATGCAGCTCTGTCTATCACCTTCACTCTGTGTCGTAGATCTAGAACGCCCAGATCGGACAGCCCATAACCTGTTTCACGCCCAAAATGCGAAAAGACACAAACGAGCTATTTGTACGCGAAATAGGTGATTTCGTGGGGGATGTGTGTCAACACCTAAGCCATATCGTGTTCATTTAGCCCATTACCACTTACTGCCCATGCCCTGCATGAATACCACCTCCAATATTCCCCAAAACTTCTTTTCCACTTCTTCGTGCCCAACTCAGTTTGAACCCTGGTTTTCGTGAGTTTGCGCCATGAGACCCTTCCTCGCTACATTCACCTTGTCTCCTCACTGCTCCATAACCCCTCACTGAACCTTCTGAATCAGTCAAGCTATAAAACATAGGATTTCTTAATGTTTTTCGTTGTGTGCAGGTTTTAAATGATGGTTTAATATCGTAGGCCCTCCTCCAGCCAAATATTAGTAGAAGGAATCAAGGATGACGATCTTTGGGTTCTGGACATGAAAAAAGGGATATTCAGGGTTTATTATTACTATTTATTAGTGTCTCATGAGCACTCATGAAAAGGAAAACCCTCCAGTGTAGAAAGCCACATGTACACCTGCAAACACGAAGACAGAGAAGAAAAGGATTAAAGTGAAGACCAGAAAGGAAAATGGTTAAATCATAAGCCACGCGAATTAAAAGCTTAACCCACAGATTGAAGAGAGAAGATGATCTCAGAAGGTCTAATAAAGCCTTAGAAACATGATTTAGAGCTAAATATCAATGTTTAAAGTGCTAAAACAAGACAAATCAGTAGAAGGAAAGCCTCCAAATGCCAGATCAGTGAGGCGATTAATTCTCAGCAACCCAAAAGGACACCTGTAGTCTACTTCTCCTTTAAAAGACATTTTGACAGCCACCCTAATGCCAGAAACTCTTTAAAACTATCAAAAAAATTATTGCACAGTCGTGGAGGTCTCAGAACTGAAATATGACAGTTACTTGTGACAAAGGTCAAACAGGGTACTTCAGACCGAGATAGCTTCGAAGTTATTACCAGCCTGCTAGTTGGCTTCAAAGTCACCTAAAGCATCTAAAATGTTACAATCAGTTAATGCTATGATCATTAAGTATAATGGTCATTTGGATACCTCTCCCTCTTTGTCTTAACTAATATTTATGATTTTTCCTTCAAAACTCTTCCTCTCTCACCTATATGTATTCACAGAAAACTTATTGTAAATGGTTGGAAATT
Organism: Pinus albicaulis; assembly: GCA_034641835.2. NCBI lineage: Eukaryota > Viridiplantae > Streptophyta > Pinopsida > Pinales > Pinaceae > Pinus > Pinus albicaulis. The sequence continues at coordinate 964,756,093 of CM076584.1, forward strand.
TTTTAATTGTTGAACTGTTATTGTTGAGCATTGGAAAAGGTATGGATTCACCATGTATTTTCTCATATTTTTTCCTTTAAACATAACTCCTTTTATTCTAGAAAGATGATTTATTGGAGGATTATGATAGAATTGGAAAGACTAATGTTTATTGTGAAAATTGACTAAAGATTACCTTTTATTCTAAAAACAGGAAACAAATGAAATAAACCATCATTTGAAAGACAAAGCTAAAACAACAGTAACTGATGTTCCTCCAGCAAAGGACCATATCCAGACAAGAAGAAGGAAATCAGAACGTATAGCTAAAGGAAGACAGGGAAAAACAAGGCTATAGCCTAAGAAGACCAAGCACCAGCTAAAAAGAGAAAAGGAGTGAATCCCTAAGGATCTTATGATCCTGAGGGTTCGTTGTTCGGTCTTATCATTGTTTCTTGTCCTGTCTATCGAATTTTTATAAAAGGTAGTGCGTGTAGAAATCGGGAGGGAAAATGATTTATGATTAAACACTCTTTTTTTAACTCTGTAATTTCTTAACTCTCGTGATCAGAGAGCGACTGTTGTAAATGCTATTTATGTCTGATTAATACAAGATATTGTTGTCGTTCCATTTCTTAACTCTGGAGTAAACCCCAACGGTGTTTCACTAGTGGCAAAGGGCCTGGCCCTAGTGGATCAATCTGATGTTTGTATCATTATCTTTCAGTTATCATTGTGTGACAGTTTTTATTTTCTTTTATTACAGTTTGCAAGTTAATTAGTTTACTGGTGAATTATCTATTGATATTGTGTCTTACAATGGCGAATTTCATTTCTGTTCCATTCTAACAAGAATATTAATTCCTGTATCATTTATCTTGTTATGCTTTAACAGAGCTTTGATGTTCAATATTTCATGTTATATTTCAGTTGCTGTTCCATTTGTTGTTTCATTTGATTCCTGTTCATTTCAGATTGTTGATCAAGAGTTTGTTGTCGATAGGATTAGTTGCTTAATAGGATTTTTTTTTTTAATAGAATTGGCTCAAACAAGCTCAAAACCTAAGCCAAAGGATAGAAAAAGAGCTGGTTCTAACATGTTGAAAACCCGAACCAGGTAAAGAAGAAGAAGATAGTTCTAAAAAGATCAAAATCAGAACTGAAAAGGAAAGGAAGGTCTCTCATTGTTTTCAGATCTTAAACCTTCCAATTTTTTTTTACTTTTCTGCAAATAAAGGTCTATGTGCAGCTTGTTTTATGGCATAGTCTTACAACAAATCAAACAGTTTAATCCTGGTTTGGATGTGTTTTCAATTTATGTTTTAGAATATAGAGAATGAACTCTGTCGGACAGTTTAATCTTGGCATATAATAGATTAGGTAGAGAAGCTATGAGTTCAACAGTTTAATTTAAACTCATGGAGAAATAAGGGTAGATCTAGATTAGTTTTTCCTGTTTTCAAAAGAATAAAATGTTGATGTCAAAATTTTGCAAGTCCAAGTGCACCGTATGAAGAAAAAATGTTAGGAAAGTAGGTGGTGTAGCTAGATTTTTGTGAAAATTTGATTTTTTATGATGCAATGCTGATAATATTTTCAAGCAGCATGATCAAAGAAGAAAGAGAACTGTTAAAGTGTGGGACATTGATCTACATTCAAGAGATAAAGTTTCTGACATTCTTGACACCTCCAAGGAGATGCCATCCCCAACTGGAGCCGCTGTTAGCCATCCATAATTTTGACATATTCAAAGATCGCTAAAACATGTCTATTAGTCTTCAATAAACAAATTTGGAGAAAATCTATGAATTCTTGAAGCCTTTTTGTGTCTATTTGACTTAAGAGTGATCTTCACTACTGTTTCCATAAAAAATCCTTCAAAAAACCCTGTTGTCATCATGAAGAAAGCTGCTTTGAACCCCTTTATTTCACCCATTTTTCCCATTTTTACCATTTTATTTTCCCTCAAAATCCCCTTTGAACCTGATAAAATCCCTTCATTCTAGTTTAAAACCCTTTTTCCCCTTATCGAAAACTCCGAAAATCCTCAAAAACCTTTATTTTCAGCTACAGAACCTTCATTTTAATATAAGGCCTTAAGCCCCTTCTGCTTATAGTCCAAGCCCCTTTTTCGCTATAACATCGCGCTCTGTGACTGAGCGCTATATCCATCAGCCATCGCACATCGGCAATCCCAGTTCCTTTGTTCCCAGACCCTTTACTCCGCTGATATGACGATCCCCTGATTTAATCCTGACCGTTCATTCTCTCGAGATGGACGGTCTACGCATAAATCCATCGCATCACGCTTTGCTTGTTCCCTTGTTCCCTAACCCTTTTCTCCGTCGATGCGAATTCCTGATTCCATATCCACCATTCATTCTCCCCCAGAGCGGATAGTCTGCACTCTTCGCCATCGCATCGTTCCATCACAATCGCTCCTTCCACAATTCCTCATCCCGCTTACCTGGATCACCGATATGCGAAGCTCTGATAACATCTCCACCATCGATCGTGATACCGATCTCGATTTGACGGTCCTCCGGCCATCGCTCTTGCTTCTCCCATTGGCCATCGGTCATCGCATTGCACCTTCCCGGATCCTCCTCTCCAGTGATTACCAATTCGTCAATGAAATCTCCACCATCCAATCATTATCCCGATCCAACGGCCCAGATTTACTACGGAGGCACCCGACCCACAAACCCGTTTATACCTCAAATGCCCCTGCCATGCATATTTTCTTGCAATTTTCCATATAATCCTGCTGGTCCCACCCGACCACACTGGGGCCTTTCATCGTGCCTCCATTCGATCTTCACCATTGATCTCTCAGATCTGACGGTACCAATTGAACCTCACATTTTAACTCCACCCAACCAATTATCACCCCGTGCATATAACATTTCACTACCTGACGGAAGAAATGACGCCGCCGCCAGCCCCACCCGACCGCACAGCTCTGTCTATCACCTTCACTCTGCGCCATAGATCTAGAACCCCCAGATCAGACAGCTCATAACCTGTTTCACGCCCAAAATGCCAAAAGACCCAAACGAGCTATTTGTATGTGAAATAGGTGGTTTTGTGGGGGACGTGTGTCAACACCTAAGCCATATCGTGTTCGTTTAGCCCATTACCACTTACCGCCCATGCCCCGCGCGAATACCACCTCCAGTATTCCCCAAAACCGCTTTTCCAGTTCTTCACGTCCAATTCAGTTTGAACCCTGGTTTTCATGGGTTTGCGTCATGAGACCCTTCCCCACTGCATTCACCTTGCCTCCTCACTGCTCCATAACCCCTCACTGAGCCTTCTGAATCAGTCAAGCCACAAAAAATAGGCTTTCTTAATGTTTTTCGTTGTGTGAAAGTTTTAAATGGTGGTTTAATATCGCAGGCCCTCCTCCGGCCAAATATCAGCAGAAGGAATTAGGGATGATGATCTTTGGCTTCCGGACATGCAAAAAGGAATATTCAGGGTTTATTATTATTTTTTATCAATGTCTCATGAACACTGGTGAAAATGAAAACCCTCTAGTGTAGAAAGCCACCTGCACACCTACAAACATGAAGACAAAGAAGAAAAGGATTAAAGTGAAGACCGGAAAGGAAAATGGTTAAAGCATAAGACACGTGAATTAAAATATTAACCCAAAAATTGAAGAGAGAAGATGATCTGAGAAGGTCTAATAAAGCCTTAAAAACATGATTCAGAGCTAAATATTAGTGTTTAAATTGCTAAAACAAGACAAATCAGTAGAAGGAAAGCCTCCAAATGCCATATCAATGAGGCGATTAATTCTCAGCAACCCAAAAGGACACCTGTAGTCTACTTCTCCTTTCAAAGACATCGTGATAGCCACCCTAATGGCAGAAACTCTTTAAAACTGTCAAAAAAATTATTGCACAGTCATGGAGGTCTCAGAACCAAAATATGATAGTTACTTGTCACAGAGGTCAAACAGGGTACTTCAGACCAAGATAGCTTCAAAGTTATTATCAGCCTGCTAGTTGGCTTCAAAGTCACCTAAAGCAGCTAAAATGTTACACTCAGTTAATTCTATGGTCATTAAGCAGAATGGGCATTCAGATACCTCTGCCTCTCTATCTTAACTGATATTTATGATTTTTCCTTCAACACTCTTCCTCTCTCACCTATATGTATTCACAGAAAACTCATTGTAAATGGTTGGAAATTTTTTAATTGTTGAACTATCATTGTTGAGCATTGGAAAAGGTATGGATTCACCATGTATTTTCTCATATTTTTCCTTTAAACATAACTCCTTTTATTCTAGAAAGATGATTTATTGGAGGATTATGATAGAATTGCAAAGACTAATGTTTATTATGAAAATTGACTAAATATTACCTTTTATTCTAAAAATAGGAAACAAATGAAATAAACCATCATTCGAAAGACAAAGCTAAAGCAATAGTAACTGTTGTTCCTCCAGCAAAGGACTGTATCCAGACAAGAAGAAGGAAATCATAACGTACAGTTAAAGGAAGACAGGGAACAGCACGGTTATAGCCTAAGAATACCAAGCACTAGTTTAAAAGAGAAAAGGATCAAATCCCTAAGGATCTTTCGATCCTGAGGGATCCCTGTTCGGTCTTATCGTTGTTTCTTGTCCTGTCCGCCGAATTGTTATAAAAGGCAGTGCCTATAGAAATAGGGAGGGAAAATGATTTATGATTAAACACTCATTTTTTAACTTTGTAATTTATTAACTCTCATGATCAGAGAGCGAATGTTGTAAATGCTATTTATGTTTGATTAATACAATATCTTGTTGCCGTTCCATTTCTTAACTCTGGAGTAAACCCCAGCGGTGTTTCACTAGTGGCTAAGGGCCCGACCTTGGTGGATCGATCTGATTTTTGTATCATTACCTTTCAGTTATCATTGTGTGATAGTTTGCATTTTCTTTTATTACAGTTTGCAAGTTAATTAGTTTACTATTGAATTTTCTATTGATATTGGTGTGTTACAATTGAAGCTGCTGTTAGCCATCCATAATTTTGACATATTCAAAGATGGCTAAAACATGTCTATTTGTCTTCAATAAACAAATTTTGAGCAAATCTATGACTTCTTGAAGCCTTGTTGTGTCTATTTGACTTAAGAGTGATCTTCACTTCTATTTCCATAAAAAATCCTTCAAAAAACCCTGTTGTCATCATGAAGAAAGGTGCTTTGAAACCCTTCATTTGACCCATTTTTCCCATTTTTACCCTTTTATTTTCCCTCAAAATCCACTTTGAACCTGATAAAATCCCTTCATTCTAGCGTAAAACCCTTTTTCCCCCTATCGAAAACGCCTAAAATCCTCAAAAACCTTCATTTTCAGCTAAAAAACCTTCCTTTTAATATAAGGCCTTAAGCCCCTTTCGCTTATAGTCCAAGCCCATTTTTCGCTATAACATCGTGCTCCGTGACTGAGTGCTAAGTCCATCGGCCATCACACATCGGCGATCCCAGTTCATTTTTTCCCAGACCCTTTACTCCGCTGATATGACGATCCCCTGATTTAATCATGACCGTTCATTCTCCCGAGATCGACGGTCTGCGCATAAATCCATCGCATCACACTTTGCTTGTTCCCTTGTTGCCTAACCCTTTTATTTGTCAATGCGAAGTCCCGATTCCGTCTCTGCCATTCATTCTCCCCCATATCGGATAGTCTTCGCTCTTCGCCATCACGTTGCTCCATCACAATTGTTCCTTCCACAATTCCTCATCCCGCTTGCCTGGACCACCGATATGTGAAGCTCCGATCACATCTCTGCCATCAATCCCGATCCTGATCCCGATCCTACGGTCCTCCGGCCATAGCTCTTGCTTCTCCCATCAGCCATCAGCCATCACATCGCACCTTCTTGGATCCTCCTCTCCAGCGATTACCGATTCGCCGATGAAATCTTCACCGTCCAATCATTATCCCGATCCAACGACCCAGATTTACTACGGAGGCACCCGGCCCACAAACCCGTCTATACCTCAAGTGCCCCTACCATGCATATTTTCTTACAATTTTCCATATAATCCCGTTGGTTCCACCCGACCACACTGGGGCCTTTCATCGTGCCTCCATTTGATCTCCACCATTGATCTCTCAGATCTAACGGTACCCATTGAACCTCACATTTTAACTCCACCCAACCAATTCTCACCCCGTGCATTTAACATTTCGCTACCTGATGGAAGAAATGACGTCGCCACCTGCCCCACCAGACCGCGCAGCTCTGTCTATCACCTTCAATCTGTGCCGTAGATCTAGAACCCCCAGATCAGATGGCTCATAACCTGTTTCACGTCCAAAATTCCAAAAGACCCAAACGAGCTATTTTTACGTGAAATAGGTGGTTTCGTGGGGGACGTGTGTCAACACCTAAGCCATATCGTGTTCATTTGGCCCATTACCACTTACTGCCCATGCCCCGTGTGAATACCACCTCCAGTATTCCCCAAAACCGCTTTTCCAGTTCTTCGTGCCCAACTTAGTTTGAACCCTGGTTTTTGTGGGTTTGTGCCATGAGACCTAGCCCCGCTGCATTCACCTTGCCTCCTCACTGCTCCATAACCCATCAATGAGCCTTCTGAATCAGTTAAGCCACAAAACATAGCATTTCTTAATGTTTCTCATTGTGTGCATGTTTTAAATGGTGGTTTAATATCGCAGGCCCTCCTCTAGCCAAATATCAACAGAAGGAATCAAGGATGATGATCCTTGGGTTTTGGACATGAAAAAAGGGATATTCAGGGTTCATTATTACTTTTTATTAGTGTCTCATGAACACTGGTGAAAAGGAAAACCCTTCAGTGTAGAAAGCCACCTGTACACCTGCAAACACGAAGACAGAGAAGAAAAGGATTAAAGTGAAGACCGGAAAGGAAAATGGTTAAAGCATAAGCCACGCGAATTAAAAGCTTAACCCACAGATTGAAGAGAGAAGATGATCTGAGAAGGTCTAATAAAGCCTTAAAAACACGATTCAGAGCTAAATATCAGTGTTTAAAGTGCTAAAACAAGAAAATCAGTAGAAGGAAAGCCTCCAAATGCCAGATTAGTGAGGCGATTAATTCTCAGCAACCCAAAAGGACACCTGTATTCTATTTCTCCTTTCAAAGACATCGTGACAACCACCCTAATGGTAGAAACTCTTTAAAACTGTCAAAACAATTATTGCACAGTCGCGGAGGTCTCAGAACCGAAATATGACAGTTACGTGTCGCAGAGGTCAAACAGGGTACGTCAGACCGAGATAGCTTCAAAGTTATTACCAGCCTGCTAGTTGGCTTCAAAGTCACCTAAAGCAGCTAAAATGTTTCAATCAGTTAATGGTATGGTCATTAAGCAGAATGGGCATTCAGATACCTCTCCATCTCCGTCTTAACTGATATTTATGATTTTTCCTTCAACACTCTTCCTCTCTCACCTATATGTATTCACAGAAAACTTATTGTAAATGGTTGGAAATTTTTTAATTGTTGAATTGTTATTTTTGAGCATTGGAAAAAGTATGGATTCACCATGTATTTTCTCATATTTTTCCTTTAAACATAACTCCTTTTGTTCTAGAAAGATGATTTATTGGAGGATTATGATATAATTGCAAAGACTAATGTTTATTGTGAAAATTGACTAAAGATTACCTTTTATTCTAAAAACAAGAAACAAATGAAATAAACCATAATTGAAAAGACAAAGCTAAAACAACAGTAAGTGTTGTTCCTCCAGCAAAGGACCATATCCAGACAAGAAGAAGGAAATCATAACGTATAGCTAAAGGAAGAGAGGGAACAATGCGGCTATAGCCTAAGAAGACCAAGCACTAGCTAAAAAGAGAAAAGGAGCGAATCCCTAAGGATCTTTCGATCCTGAGGGATCGTTGTTCGGTCTTATCGTTGTTTCTTGTCCTGTCCGTCGAATTCTTATAAAGGGTAGTGCCTGTAGAAATTGGGAGGGAAAATGATTTATGATTAAACAATCCTTTTTTAACTCTGTAATTTCTTAACTCTCGTGATCAGAGAGTGACTGTTGTAAATGCTATTTATGTCTGATTAATACAAGATCTTGTTGATGTTCCATTTCTTAACTCTGGAGTAAACCCTAGCGGTGGTTCACTAGTTGCTAAGGGCCCGGCCCTGGTGGATCGATCTGATGTTTGTATCATTACCTTTCAGTTATCATTGTGTGACAGTTTGTGTTTTCTTTTATTAAAGTTTGCAAGTTAATTAGTTTACTGTTGAATTGACTATTGATATCGGTGTGTTATAATGGCGAATTGCATTTATGTTCCGTTCTAACAAGAATATTAATTCCAGTATCATTTATCTTGTTATGATTTAACAGAGCTTTGATGTTCAATATTTCATGTTCTATTTCAGTTGTTGTTCCAATTTCTGTTTCGTTTGATTGCTGTTCATTTTAGATTGTTGATCAAGAGAGTTTGCTGTCGATAGGATTTTCTGCTTAATAGGATCTGTTTTTAATAGAATTGGCTCAAACAAGCTCAAAAACTGAGCCAAAGAATAGAAAAAGAGCTGGTTCTAACATGTTGAAACCTGAACCAGGTAAATAAGAAGAAGATAGTTCTAAAAAGATCAAAATCAGAACTGAAAAGGAAAGGAAGGTCTCTCATTGTTTTCAGATCTTAAGCCTTCCAAGTTTTTTCTTACTTTTCTGCAAATAAAGGTCTATGTGCAACTTTTTTTATGCCATAGTCTTACAACAAATCAAACAGTTTAATCCTGGTTTGGATGTGTTTTCAATTTATGTTTTAGAATATAGAGAATGAATTCTGTCAGACAGTTTAATCTTGGCATATAATAGATTAGTTTGAGAATCTATGAGTTCAACTATTTAATTTGAACTCATGGAGAAATAAGGTTAGATCTAGATTAGTTTTTCCTGTTTTCAAAAGAATAAAATGTTGATGTCAAAATTTTGCAAGTCCAAGTGCACCTTATGAAGAAAAAATGTTAGGAAAGTAGGTGGTGTAGGTAGTTGTTTGGCAAAAAATGAATTTTTATGATGCAATGCTGATAATATTTTGAAGCAGCATGATCAAAGAAGAAAGAGGATTGTTAAAGTGCAAGAGATTGATCTACATTCGAGAGATAAAATTTCTGACATTCTTGACACCTCCAAGGAGATGCCATCCCCAATTGGAGCCGCTGTTAGCCATCAATAATTTTGACATATTCAAAGATGGCTAAAACATGTCTATTAGTCTTCAATAAAAACATTTGGAGCAAATCTATGACTTCTTGAAGCCTTTTTGTGTCTATTTGACTTAAGAGTGATCTTCACTGCTGTTTCCATAAAAAATCCTTCAAAAAACCATGTTGTCATCATGAAGAAAGCTGCTTTGAACCCCTTCATTTCACCCATTTATCCCATTTTTACCCTTTTATTTTCCCTCAAAATCCCCTTTGAACCTGATAAAATCCCTTCATTCTAGTTTAAAACTATTTTTTCCCCCTATCAAAAACTCTGAAAATCCTCAAAAAGCTTCATTTTCAGCTAAAAAAACTTCATTTTAATATAAGGCCTTAAGCACCTTTCGCTTATAGTCCAAGCCCTTTTTTCGCTATAACATCGCACTCCATGACTGAGCACTAAGTCCATCGGCCATCGCACATCGGCGATCCCAGTTCCTTTGTTCCCAAACCCTTTACTCCGATGATATGATGATCCCCTGATTTAATCTTGACTGTTCATTCTCCCGAGATCCACGGTCTGCGCATAAATCCATCGCATCACGCTTCGCTTGTTCCCTTGTTCCCTAACCCTTTTCTCCGCCGATGCAAAGTCTCGATTCCATCTCCGCCATTCATTCTCCCCCTGATCGGATAGTCTGCGCTCTTTGCCATCGCGTCATTCCATCACAATCGCTCCTTCCACAATTTCTCATCCCGCCTGCCTGGACCACCGATATGCAAAGCTCCAATCACATCTCCACCATCGATCCCGATCCCGATCCCGATCCGACAGTCCTATGGCCGTCACTCTTGCTTCTCCCATTGACCATCGGCCATCGCATCGCACCTTCCTGGATCCTCATGCCCAGCGATTACTAATTCGCTGTTGAAATCATCACCGTCCAATCATTATCCCGATCCAACGGCTGAGATTTACTACGGAGGCACCCGACCCACAAACCTGTCTATACCTCAAGTGCCCCCGCCATGCATATTTTCTTACAATTTTCCATATAATCCAGCTGGTTTCACTCGACCACGCTGGGGCCTTTCATCGTGCCTCCATTCGATCTCCACCGTTGATCTCTCAGAACTAACAGTACCCATTGAACCTCACATTTTAACTCCACCCAACCAATTCTCACCTAGTGAATATAAAATTTTGCTACTTGACAGAAGAAATGACGTTGCCGCTGGGCCCACCCGACCGCGTAGCTCTGTCTATCACCTTCACTCCGCGTCATAGATCTAGAACCCCCAGATCAGACGGCTCATAACTTGTTTCATGCCCAAAATACCAAAACACCCAAACACGCTATTTGTACGCAAAATAGGTGGTTTTTTGGGGGACGTGTGTCAACACCTAAGCCATATCATGTTCATTTAGCCCATTACCACATACTGCCCATGCCCTGCACGAATACCACCTCCAGTATTCCCCAAAACTGCTTTTCCAATTCTTCGCGCCCAACTCAGTTTAAACCCTGGTTTTCGTGGGTTTGCGCCATGAGACCCTTCCCCGCTGTATTCACCTTGTCTCCTCACTGCTCCATAACCCCTCACCGAGCCTTCTGAATCAGTCAAGCCACAAAAAATAGGATTTATTAATGTTTCTCGTTATCTGCAGGTTTTAAATGGTGGTATAATATCGCAGGCCCTCCTCTAGCCAAATATCAGCAGAAGGAATCAAGAATGACGATCTTTGGGTTTCGGACATGAAAAAGGGATATTCAGGGTTTATTATTACTTTTTATCAGTGTCTCATCAACACTAGTGAAAAGGAAAACCGCCCAGTGTAGAAAGCCACCTGTACACCTGCAAACACAAAGACAGAGAAGAAGAGGATTAAAGTGAAGACCGGAAAGGAAAATGGTTAAAGCATAAGCCACACGAATTAAAAGCTTAACCAACAAATTGAAGAGAGAAGATGATCAGAGCTAAATATTAGTGTTTAAAGTGCTAAAACAAGACAAATCAGTATAAGGAAAGCCTCCAATTGCCAGATCAGTGAGGCGATTAATTCTCAGCAACCCAAAAGGACACCTGTAGTATACTTCTCCTTTCAAATACATCGTGATAGCCACTCTAATGGCAGAAACTCTTTAAAACTGTCAAAACAATTATTGCATAGTCGTGGAGGTCTTAGAACTGAAATATGACAGTTACTTGTCACAGAGGTCAAACATGGTACTTCAGACCGAGATAGCTTCAAATTTATTACCAGCCTGCTAGTTGGCTTCAAAGTCACCTGAAGCAGCTAAAATGTTACAATTAGTTAATGCTATGGTCATTAAGCAGAATGGGCATTCGGATACCTCTCCCTCTCTGTCTTAACTGATATTTATGATTTTTCCTTCAACACTCTTCCTCTCTAACCTATATTTATTCACAGAAAACTCATTGTAAATGGTTGGAAATTTTTTAATTGTTGAACTGTTATTGTTGAGCATTGGAAAAGGTATGAATTCACCATGTATTTTCTCATGTTTTTCCTTTAAACAGAACTCCTTTTATTCTAGAAAGATGATTTATTAGAGGATTATGATAGAATTTCAAAGACTAATGTTTATTGTGAAAATTGACTAAAGATTACCTTTTATTCTAAAAACAGGAAACAAATGAAATAAACCATTGTTCGAAAGACAAAGCTAAAACAATAGTAACTGTTTTTCCTCCAGCAAAGGACCATATCCAGACAAGAAGAAGGAGATCAGAACATATAGCTAAAGGAAGACAGGGAACAGCACGGCTATAGCCTAAGAAGACCAAGCACTAGCTAAAAAGAGAAAAGGAGTGAATCCCTAAGGATCTTTCGATCCTGAGGGATCGCTGTTTGGTCTTATCATTGTTTCTTGTCTTGTCTGCCGAATTGTTATAAAAGGCAGTGCCTGTAGGAATCGGGAGGGAAAATTAATTATGATTAAACACTCCTTTTTTAACTCTGTAATTTCTTAACTCTCGTGATCAGAGAGCGACTGTTGTAAACACTATTTATGTCTGATTAATACAAGATCTTGTTGCCGTTTCATTTCTTAAATCTGGAGTAAACCCCAGTGGTGTTTTACTAGTGGCTAAGGGCCTGGCCCTAGTGGATCGATTTTATGTTTGTATCATTACCTTTCTGTTATCATTGTGTGACAGTTTGTATTTTCTTTTATTATAGTTTGCAAGTTAATTAGTTTACTATTGAATTGTCTATTGATATCGGTGTGTTACAATGGCGGATTGCATTTCTATTCTGTTCTAACAAGAATATTAATTCTGGTATCATTTATCTTGTTATGCTTTAACAGAGCTTTGATGTTCAATATTTGATGTTCTATTTCAGTTTTTGTTCCATTTTCTGTTTCGTTTGATTGTTGTTCATTTCAGATTGTTGATCAAGAGAGTTTGTTGTCAATAGGATTTGTTGCTTAATAGGATTTGTTGTTTAATAGAATTGGCTATTTGATTCCATTAGTTAGAGTTTGCTGTTCAGATTCATTAAATAGAATTTGTTGTTGAATTATTCTAGTTACAGTTTGTTGTTCATTTACATTGTTGTTCAATTTCAGGTTTGCTGGTCATTTCAGATTAAGTAGTTTACAGATTACAAAGATTTTTTTTTTTAGAGTTTGCATAGTTTACTTTCATTAGCAGCCTTTAATTCAATTTCTATTTCCTTTTAATTGCTTTAAGACAAGATTATCAACTGTAAAGAATATTGGTTATTTCTACCTACGTTCTCAGATTGATTATCTTGTTCGCATTTGATTTCAATTCCATCAGTTTCTAAAGGAAAGAGTTATCATTACTGCATCCTTGACTGATGTTTGCTGAATGAATGGTTGAATTTTCAAGAATTTAAGTTCATGTAATTGTTGTTATATTTATTTTCCATGCATCAGTTTACTCTTGTATTTAGAACACTATTGCAAGGCATTACTCTTAGATTAAATTGCAGCCTCATACTAAGTGCACTCTTGAAACAAGAAGTAGTTCCTGCATTGATAATTAATGTAGGATAAATAGGCATTAAAATGACACCTTTTATACCTCAAAATTTTGGCGCCACTGCCGAGGAGAGTGTATGCCATTTAGAAAGAGTGATGCATATTTGATTTTTTCTGCTAGGGAAGAATTGGGTATTAAAAACAGAATGTAAGAACCTGCGTACCGAGAAAGAAACATACTTGTTCATTGGCCCACTTCACAGAAGAATTGGGTAAAATTTTTAGGTAGGAATGAATCCTTGCACTTTTTTTGAATGAATAGAAAATATAATCAGAACAAAATTCCTCCTAAACCTGAAAAACCTAAGGGAACTGTGACCCTTGGGCGAACAACTTTCATTGACAAGATCCTTAAAAAAACTGAATCTCAGCCATCAGTAGGAACTAGGAAAGTTATTTCTAGACATCATACTAGTTCCCTTCAGGCCACAGAATCACCATCTATAGCCTTTACATAGGTACATAGCCAAAAAGAAGGAATTCAACAAGATTCCCAAGAAATTGAGAATTCTCGCCTAATTTCTCTACAAGAAGGGAACTCTAGTAATCTTCGTGAAGGAGGAGGAGAAACAGGGGAAACAAAATAACTAAAACATCCTCTTGAAGTAATCCAAATAGTGAGAAGCCTAGATAAGGGAAGTGTTGTTAACATCATTCAAAACAAAGCTAAAGGACCTGAATCTCCTCAGATAGTAGGTCAGCAAGGAACACTCATTATTCCAGACCAAGGGAGTGCTGTCAAGGTCATTCCTATTCCTTCTAGTCAGCCTAAGAATAATTCCCCAGAAATCCCATAAGGATATTGGCACATATTCGATTAAATGGCCCAGAACCAGAACCAGCAAACACCTCAACAAACTTCCACACTGCAATATCCCATTATGGACATTGCAGTTAATGCACCTATGAAGGCCATTCCTCTTTAGCATATTCCTACATTCCATGGCTTAACATCGGAAGATATAGATGCATTTCTATTTGAATTCGATGTATTATACAGGGGGTATGACTATACCACCGATCCCAAAAAAATAAAATGATTTCCTTCCACATTAAAAGGAGTAGCTTTACGATGGTTTATGGAGTTAGGTGGAGGTGTTATAAATGATTAGGATCAAATGAAAGTTGTGTTTCTAAAGAAATATCAGGATTATTGTAGGTCTAGGGAATTAAAAGACGAAATATTTAAAATGAAAACAAAACCTAATGAAACACTTGAGGATGTGTTAAAAACTACATTACTTACAGGGATGAAGGAACAATGTGTTGAAACATTAAAAATCATGGGCAAAGGTGATATATATCAGGAAAATTTTGCTGACATTATTGATTTATGTATCAGAAGCCTGAGAGGCAGCACAAGGCTAAAGTCAGCAGAACAGGATATGATCACAAGGGATAGTAAGATCTCTGGTGAAAGTATAACCTGCGTAGAAATTGGAAATCTACTAGAAGATTTTAAAATGGATATTCTAGGGACTATGACAATGCAATTTGACATTATGCAAGCCAAACAAAAGGAAGCAGAAGCAGAAAAAAAGCTTGCAATATTATGCCCTAAATGCAAAAAGAAACACAGCCATAAAGAGTGCCCATTGGATATGGTCATAGTCTATGCTATCTGCACAAAATATCATTCCACAGAAGGTTGCCCCTCACTCCCTGGATTGAAATTAGTTTACAAGGAGGTAGAAGAACAATCAGAAATGGTATGCCTGCTCAATCAGCGTCGATAATGGCAGCCACGACAAACATGTATGCCAATTGACCCATCCTCTTCCTTTTAGTCTCCTTAGTATAATGCTCAATAATATAATGGAATGTGGCAAAATCAGCCACCTTTCCCCAATTGGTCACAACAACCATTTCCTACATCACCATGGCCAAATCAAACAAATAAAACCAATTGGCCAAACTTTCCTTACTGTCCACCATTTTAGAAAAATAATACTTATCCAACACAATGGTTCCCCTTCACTTCGCAGAGTCGGACCTAGCAGTCGAACTGGAAAATACCTACAAATCAACCAGATGGAACAACCCCTCTCCCTCAACCTACATTGCCAGCACCTTATACATTGGCACAAAATCCCCAGACCAACATAAGACTGCAACTCCCAGCTCAACCCAACCCGAACCCTAATAATAGGCCAGTTCAATCTGTTCAAATAATGGAATCATCAGAACTAGAAACTTAATTGAGAGAGTGCAATTACCTTGAATTAAGATCTGGGCGCATAATAGAAACGGAGGGAGACAAAAATGTTCAAATTGAAGATCTGTTACTCGCAGAAGAAATAGTGCACATGGAGAATGTGGTTAAACAACAAACTCAGGAACAAGCAACCACCTCTTTTCCATCGTTCCCAGAACGATTAATCATACCTCGCCTAATAGAATATCCTGATTTTGATCTTCTGGGTGAATTAAAAATTTTGTGTATAAAAATCCCTCTCCTCCAAGCTATCCAAGACATCCCTATTTATGCAAAAACCATCAAAGAACTATGTATAAGGAAGCCCAAGAGGAGAACAACAACTAACCCAACTGCCCAAGTAGTCGGCACTCTATCTGATTTATTATCAGGAATGGAAACACCTATAAAGTATGAGGACCTAGGAAATCCTATAGTGACGGTGAAAATCAATGGGCAATAATTTCCAAATGCCTTAGTTGATTTGGGAGTTGCAATTAATATTCTAGAAACTACCACTTGTCAAAAACTTGGCATTACATCATTAGATCCAACAACAACCTTATTAGAATTGGCTGACTGAACGATAGTCAAGCCAGAAGGTACACTACATGATGTAATGGTATCAGTATATTGCTGGAAGTACGCTACCAACTTCCTGATTATCAACCCAAAAAACTAGCTAGATGGACACCCTTTCATCCTAGGTAGACCTTGGATGGAAACTGCCGATGCTTATATTGGTTGCCGACAAGGTAGCATGACTATAACGAGGGGAAACTATGTCAAGAATTTAGCTTTATATCCCGCAGCCCAACCAAGCCTATCGATAAAGAAAACAAGGAAACAACCTATGTCATAACTCATCGAAAACATTAGATTACCACTAACCATAGAAGATGCCCTCGATTTTAAAGACCAAACAGAGGATGATATCATTAATAGTTTCATTAATAAACCAAAATTCAGATCCCATCTGCAACGTCACATGATCAAGTCAACATTTGATAATAAAGAAGAAGAAGATCCTCTGAAATACATTCATGATCAATTAATACCTACTACTTCTATGTACAATAAAAAAATTGTAGAAATTGAACCAGGAAAAACTCTAAACATTAATAAAAATCTGACTGCTGAACAAAAAAATAAGATGGTCCAATTACTACAAAAATATAAGGGAGCTTTTCCATGGGATTACCCAAACATGAAGGGAATTGACCACCAGTTATGTACACATAATATCTATAAAGAAAAAGATGCTAGACCCATTCGCCAACCCCAACGAATATTAAACCCTCATCTTAAAGATATTGTGAAAGCTGGATTATAAAAGCTGCTGGATGTCAATTTTATTTACCCAATATCTGATAGCAAGTGGGTATCTCCATTAGCAGTGGTGCCAAATAAGAACGGAAAGTGGAGAATATGCATAGACTACAGAGAACTGAACAAAGAAACCCTGAAATACCACTTTCCCCTTCCATTCTTTGACTAGGTATTAGATACATTGGCAGGAAAGAAATTATTTTCTTTCGTAGATGGCTTCAGTTGATACAATCAAATTCAGATTTCCCCTGAAGACCAAGACAAAACCACTTTTACCTGCCTTTGGGGGACATTTTCCTATCGAGTTTTACCCTTTGTCCTATGCAATGACCCTGCTACATTTTAGAGGGCCATTCTTAGCATCTTTTAAGATTTAATAAATGAAGGGCTCGAAGTATACATGGATGACTTCACACCTTATGGAGATGATTTTGAGCCAGCATTAGAAAATTTGGAAAAGGTGTTGCAAATATGAATTGACACTAACCTTTGATTAAGCCATGAAAAGTATCACATGATGATGACCGAGGGACATATCTTAGGTCATTATATCTCAACAGCTGGAATACAAGTAGATCCAGCTAAAATTCAGATAATTTTGTTAATACCAACTCCTACCACACAAACCGAGATACGTAGCTTTCTTGGATTTTCTGGTTATTATAAAAGATTTATAGAACATTATTCTTGAGTAGCTGCACCTCTATATGCATTAATAGGGAACGTTGAGTTTAATTGGATAGATAATTGTGACCATGCTTTTGAGGGTCTCAAAAATCTTCTATCAACAACCCCAATGCTAAGGGGCCCAAATTGGGATTTTCCATTCCAAATTTCATCTGATGCCTTAGACCAAGCTATTTGAATAGTTCTTAGGAAGGAAGAGGATAAGAAACCATATGCAATCTATTATACTAGAAAAAATATATCTCCTACTGAATTAAACAATACTGTGACTGAGAAAGAATTTTTAGCTGTAATACATGCTATAAATAAATTTAGACATTATATAACTAGGTATCCTATAGTTTTATATACAGATCACTCTGCCATAGATTTTTTAGCAAATAAACCTGTTACAAATGGTAGAGTAACAATATGGTTGATTTTATTGTAGGAATTTGATATCACAATAAAAGATCGACCTGGAAAAGAGAACCATGTAGTTGATTTCCTGTAAAGAATGCCAAAACCAACAGATGCAGCAACAGTCGAAGATCACTTCCCAGATGAGAATTTGTTCTCTATTACTGCTAGAACCCCATGGCATGCTAATGTTTCAAATGATTTAGCAGTAGGTAAATTACCCAAGCATCTAACGCCTAATGAACGAAAAGAGATAGTACAATGTAGTACCCAATTCTCTTGGATTGGGGGCTACCTGTTTCATACAGGATTAGATATGCACATTAGGAGATGTGTCTCAGAGGACGAAGCTTTTGATATCTTGAAAGCATGCCATGATGGGTCATGTGGTATACATTTAGCATATAATAGGACTAGCCACAAGGTTTTACAGATAGGCTATTACTGGCCTACAATTTTTAAAGATGCTAAAAAATTTGCATAGGCTTGTGATAGCTGCCAAAGGGCAGGTGGCCCTAGACAGTCCGACGAAATGCCTTTGAATCCACAGTTAGTAATTGAGCCATTTGAACACTGGGTGCTAGAATTTGTTGGTCCTATTAACCCACCATCAAATCAGAAAACATACATCCTAGTCGCAACAGTGTATGTTACTAAATGGGTTGAAGTAGAGGCACTTTCGATAGCTACAGAGGACTCTGTAATACAATTCCTTTTCCAAATAGTTGTGCAATACGGCCTCCCAAGGGATGTAATTACAGATGGAGGACCGTAGTTTGTAGGTAAAAAAATTGTTGAAACATTAGAAAATTACCACATTCAGCACAAAATCAGAACTCCTTACCACACACAGGAAAATGGCAAGGTAGAGAGCACGGATAAAGTGATTGAATCTATACTGACAAAAACAGTTGCATCACAAAAACATGACTAGGCTTATAGATTTCCAGAAGCCTTGTGGGTGTATCGAACAACATGGAGAAGTACCATGGGTATTCGCCATATCAACTGGTATTTGGAAAAGAACCCATATTTCCAATAGAGTTTGAAATTTAGACATTAAGAATGGCCCAGGAGGTGGGTTTAGATTTAAATGAAGCCCAAGTCAAAATATTACAAAAAATAAATGAGTTAGATGAAATTAAGCTCTCCGCTCTTCAGCACATTGCATTAAGTCAATACCAGAGAGAAAAATGGTACGACGCCCTCATCAAAGAGAAAATATTCCACGAAGGGGATTGGGCACTCCTCTATGACTCCAGGTTTTAGGATCTCCTAGTAAAACTCTAGACACGACGGCTTGGAACCTACGAGATACAAAAAGTGCATGATAATGGCACCATCACATTAACCGCCATTGATGGATCTGGACATTCTTTCAAAGTAAATGATCATCGAGTGTGACTCTATCGTAGACCGCTTAATCGAGAATCCCTTTACCAACAATTACGGGAAGATTCTATCATGCAGATTCTTGTTGAGGGAAACAACTCCTCGTCATCACCCATTCACTGAATAATTTCTTTTATTTTGAAACTTGTACATAAAGCTTTTCTCTTTATCTTGCTTGTTTTTTGCACAGATTTTATTTCTTTAGATGTTCCTTTTTAAGGAACAACAGCAGTTTCTCTCATGAAACAACACGTTTGAGTGTTTCTTTTTTCTTTTCCTTTCCAAAGGAACAACAGTTTTTGTTGTTCCTTTCAAAAGGAACAACAGTTTTTTTGCTGCATTTTTTTTTGTTGATTTTTATTTATTGAATAAGAATAAGGGCATATTCTCTCTATTGATATGTTCAAACTTCTTCCACCATCCCTGGTCTTAAGGAGTGTTGAGACATCCTCTATATATAATTAGGGAAGTGCTATATAATTACTCATAATTCTATAATATGGCAGAGGGAGGATAGGGGGTCTCATCAAGAGCCAACCTACCATGATCATAAGGAAGTAGTGAAGTGGCATTTCCATTATGGCCACCACACCAGGGATATGATCCAATGGATAACTCAAAAAAATAACAAAAAGTCCTTGGAATAGGAGGTCACATCACAAGCCGGCCTGTACACCTTTCACTCCTTCCTGGTGAATGGCATTATGAAACATCTGGTTCCCAAGCCAGCACAGTTGCCTCCATCATGACATCACAACAGCACTTCCCTAGTCATAAATAAAGGATAATGGTTCCAAGGGTGAAAAATCAACTTTGACAAGGTTATAGACACATGTGGGTAACAAAGCTTTGCTGATGGTATTGGAGTCACACTTTTCAAATCAATAGTAATGTTGAACCCTTTTCTTATATCTTTATCTAATATCAAATGAGAGTATGCCCATAAACACTTTGTTTTGAACCTATTATGCATTAAATTTATTTATAAATAGACCATAATAGTTTATGTGGGTAGTGACCGCATAAATACTTGCTTTCAAATTAGCTGTCCCTTTCCCTTATTCTCGAATCATTACATAACGATTCCATATCTATTCACAATTTAATAGTATGCATCGATTTCAGTAATGAAATAATTTTTTTATCATATCATAAGTATGTATGCTTTTCAATGCTGTACAACTGCTATGCAATAGCTTTCTCTTCTATTCGACAGTCGAGGACAACCTATCATCCTTCAAGGGGGGCGTGGATGCCTTTTAATGCCTGCATGCGAGTCGAATTCCTATATTCTGGGTAATAGTAAAAGCTTAACGGTATTGTTCCAATATACACAAGGTGTTGTGTTGTGTTGTTCGAATACATTGTTGTGCATTTGTGAAGAATTAACAGTGTGTAGAGAGAATGGGAGGATGACCAAGTCATAGTGAGCCATAGGTGCTAGCTATTTCTAACGCTGCACAGAAAATTATAGAAAAAGTAGGATGGATTACCTACCTCACAAGACTGCAGCAACCCCATGAAATAGTAGCCATTGAATTTTTACAAAATTTGCAAGAAGGATACTCCTTGATTAGAGGTAGGCAGATAGCAGTAACAGACACAATAATCCCCGAGGTGTCTGGTCTACCAGCAAAAGGAACCATATGGACCCATAAGAAAGTGAAGCTTCAATAAGCCATGAACATTTTCTGGGATGAAGGGCAGACCCTGGTCGTCAAAGGGAAATGAGTTCAGTCAGCGATGTTGGGAGAACCATGGACAGAACTGGCGAAAGTAGTACAGAGCTACATAACATGCGATGGAAGAAAATATGTGGTAAGACCTTGCCACCTTAAGTCATTAGCAGTATTAAAGCAAAAATGTACTGTAAACCTACCTGCATATTTAAATTTCTTATTGCATGATGTTGGTCGAAGCATAAGAAATTATCGTCATATAGACATGGTGGTAAGCCACCATTGCTTAATCTGATTGATAGTGAGTTACAGTCTTTCCCAATAGCAGACTAGTTGGGAAGAACTGATATTTTCAATTGATGCAGGACTAGCCCTACCTACCCCAAAATGAAAAATAATTACTAGCACAACAGCAGAGCCATCAAAATGCAGAAAATCCTCCAGGTTAAGGAGAATTAGGGGAATGATAGAAGGTCGTCATGGTAACAGTAGCCAGCCCTTAGAATTTCCTAGTTCGGAAGATGAACAACCTCCACAACTAGAAGAAGGAAGTCACCACACTAGTAAAGAAGAAGGAAATGGTGTAGAAGAAGAGAGTCACCACACTGGTGAGGAAGAAGAGAGTCACCACACCAGTGGAGAAGAAGAAAGTCCCCATACCAGTGCAGAAGAAGGAAGTTACCACACCTGTGAAGGGGAAGAAGGTAATCACAGCAGTGAATATGAAAAAGAGGGAGAAGAACCTCCTGGAACCACCATTGCAAGTCCACAGAGCCTATTCAAAGAGGACCAATTGGCCCAAATTTTGGCCAACATGAGCGAATACATACAACCCCACAGCCCACTGAACTTCAACATTGAGATAAACCAATTGTAGGAACAAGTTGTTACCGGTAAAGATACGGCCGAGGGAATGCCTGATGAAGTAGAAAAATAAAACCCTCAAGGAACAATAGAACCAACTGGGGTTACTTCCCCTAAGAAATGCAGTCAGGAAGGTGTGACCACGGAAGAAGTGTTCCAAACAGAAAACCCTCAGGGAACAACAGAACTAGTTAAGGTTACCACCACTGAAGAACGTAGCCAGGAGCATATGAACACTAAAGAAGTGTCCCGTGTAGAAAATAGAGAAGCAAGCCTGAGAGAAGGAATAGCTACTGAAAATAAAACCCTACCTGAGAAATTTAGTATAGAAAAAAGGAACAGTCGTTCCTCCCAGGAGGAAAAAGAAAATAACCGAACTTGAGAAGCTACGGAGGGAATGGCAGAAGCTCCAAAATCTAGTGGAACAACCTAGACAGAGTATTAGGGTTCTCAAAATGAAGAAAACCCCGAAACAAGCCCCAAAAAATAGGAACATAGCCATCAAACGAACCCCAAAAAAGAGGAGAGTAGCCACCAAAACGAAGTCCCAGATTGCAGAGACTATGGAAACCCAAGTTGAGCCCAATCAAGAAGACATGGAACTGTGGGCAGTTGTTCCAAATGTAGCTGCCCCAACTGAAACCACACAGACCTAAAGTCAAAACATTTTTATTGACCCTACTATATCAAAACTCCAAAAGGAACTGGCACAGGCTCAATAGGCAAGAGAAAAGCTTGAAGAAGAGACTGTCCCCAAAAATAAATATCAACAATTACAGTAGCAACTAAAGGACATCAGTGCATCAGAGGTTGAAGCCTATGATAAGTGTTGGAAGGTAGAAGAGAAAGCTAAAGAGGTAAGGAATAAATTAAAAATGGCCCGGAATCAAATGGATACTCTCTGCTCCTTATAAACAGATGTTCTAACATGTAGATGCCCTGCCAAGAATTATGCTTTGTTTTTATTAGAAAGATATTTACAGTTGAAAATTAAAGCAGTTAGGGCAGGAAAGTATATAGAATTAAACAATGTAGATGATTTTGTAAAATGCTGCAAATTCTATGGTGTTAAAGTACAGCGTCTTCTATGTGAGTTCTATTTTCACAATCTTATATTGGAGAATGAAATTGAGATAAATCCCAGCCCTTTTATGGGCAATATCCAATTTCGAGCATTTATTTCATTTGTTGTCAACCAGCTAAAATGGATCAAGGCCTATAATATTTTTTAGAGGCAAGAAAATGGGTTATACCTTTGGGTTAGGGGTCAAACAAAACACCCATTACAACTATGGGCTAGGCAGAAGAGTCTAATGACAAAGGAGGGTGTGATCCAAACATTGGGACCCGCCCACAAAGAAATTGTCTTGGATGGGGTAGAATATTTTCTATCTATCAGAGATGAGGCCTATATAGTAGCTAAAGTCCGATGGAATATTTTCAATCAGAATGTTCAAGACAGAGAGCCATTTAATTATAGAAATTTTGGATTAGCTGTTGACCGCTTGATTCTCTATAGTAACCTCATCTTGAGGGAAGGCCCATTCTGGCTAGGTTGTAGGTTTGGAAGTCCCATTATATGGTATCCTGCAACAGGGTATAAAGCCATTTATGAGTTACTTGAAGGACAGATAGGGCACATCTTTGAAACTTTAGCTTCAAACCATGGTTTTACACCTCTTAACAAAAAACCCTCTCCAGCCTATTCTCTAATTGCTTCACATGTAAACTATGGTTTTCATGAGGACATGAAAAAGGGTAAGCAGGGGAGTGTGTTGAGCACTGGAAAAGGTATTGATTCACCATGTATTTTTTCATCTTTTTCCTTTAAACATAAATCTTTTATTCTAGAAAGATGATTTATTGGAGGATTATGATAGAATTTCAAAGACTAATGTTTATTGTGAAAATTGACTAAAGATTTATTTTTATTCTAAAAATAGGAAACAAATGAAACAAACCATCATTCGAAAGGCAAATCTAAAACATGAGTAAGTGTTGTTCCTCCAACAAAGGACTGTATCTAGACAAGAAGAAGGAAATTAGAATGTATAGCTAAAGGAAGATAGGGAATAGCATGGCTACAGCCTAAGAAGACCAAGCGCTAGCTAAAAAGGGAAAATGAGTGAGTCTTATCGTTGTTTCTTGTCCTGTCTATCGAATTGTTATAAAAGGCAGTGCCTGTAGAAATTGGGAGGGAGAATGATTTATGATTAAACACTCCTTTTGTAACTCTGTAATTTATTAAGTCTCGTGATCAGAGAGCGACTATTGTAAATTCTATTTATGTCTAATTAATACAAGATCTTGTTCTTGTTCCATTTCTTAACTCTGGAGTAAAGCCCAATGGTGTTTCACTGGTGGCTAAGGGCTCTGCCCTGGTGGATCGATCTGTTGTTTGTATCATTACATTTTATTTATCATTGTGTGACAACTTGTATTCGCTTTTATTATAGTTTGCAAGTTAATTAATTTACTGTTGAATTGTCTATTGATATCGGTGTGTTACATTGACGAATTGCATTACTGTTTTGTTCTAACAAGAATCTTAATTCCGGTATCATTTATCTTGTTATGCTTTAACAGAGCTTTGTTGTTCAATATTTGATGCTATATTTCAGTTGTTGTTCCATTTGTTGTTTCGTTTGATTGTTTTTCATTTCAGAGTGCTGATCAAGAGAGTTTGCTATTGACAGGATTTGATGCTTAATAGGATGTGTTGTTTAATAGAATTTTCTATTTGATTCCATTAGTTAGAGTTTGTTGTTCAGATTCATTACATATAATTTTTTGTTCAATTCTTCTAGTTACAGTTTGTTTTTCATTTACATTTCTGTTCAATTTTAGGTTTGTTGTTCATTTCAGATTAAGTAGTTTACAGATTGCAACGAGTTTGGTTTTGAGAGTTTGCCTAGTTTACTTTGATTAGTATCCTTTAGTTCAATTTCTATTTCCTTTTAATTTCTTTAAGATAGGATTATCAACTGTAAAGAATATTGGTTATTACTACCTACGTTCTCAGATTGATTATCTTTTTCCCGTTTGATTTCAATTCCATCAGTTTCTAAAGGAAAGAGTTATCATTACTGTATCCTTGACTGATGTTTGCTGAATGAATGGTTGAATTTTCAGGCATTTAAGTTCATGTCATTGTAGTTAGATTTATGTTCCAGGCATTCATTTACTCCTGTAGTTAGAACACTATACTACATATTGCAAGGCATTACTCTTAGATTGAATTGCAGCCTCAGACTGAGTACACTCTTAAAACAAAAAGTCATTCCTAGATTGATAATTAATGTAGGATAAATAGGCGTTAAAAAGAAAAATTTTATACCTCAATAGTTATTAAGTAATATTTTTTGAGTAGTTGTAATATAGTAGGCTGGAAAGAGAAGTATCAGACTATAAAAGCTATTGGGCTCAAATTATGTAACTGGTTTTGCACATCAAAATAGACAAGAAGATTCACTGGATCCTGATCTAAATCATTGGTGATGCTATTCTTACTATAGTTTTTATTCTCTTTATGTTTCCATTTTGTTCATATTCTCTGATAAAGAACAACAAATATAGATTAGGATTTACTTCTGAAGTACCCTATTTCTAACTGATAAGTTTTATATCTATCTTTTCTTCTAAATGTGTGTTTGGGAATTATTTCAATAGAGTATAACCAGTCAAGGTATGTTGGTGAGCCCATGTCTTGCTGAGTAAAACTTGAGATTTTGTTCTTGAATGATATTTTAACGGAATGCTAAGTAGAGTCTTAATCAAGAAAGTTTATGGTTAGCCTTGTCCCTTGTTTAATCTTAAACAACTATTTTGAAGATTTCCCTTAAGAGTATGTCAAAAGAACGATAGGTTAAAAGTCCTTACCTGATCTTAGACTGCCCTTTGTTTTCTATATTTTTTCTATTCTTAAGAGTATGCAGAAAGCAAGCTAGGTTAAGAGTCCTTACCTGATCTTAGGTTGCCCTTTGTTTCTTACATGTTTGCTTCTTTCACCACACTTCTTAATGTTTCATACCACCAACTCAATTTAAAAGATCTTCTGATATAGATGACTTGCCTTTTGAAAACCGTTGAATAGTTTTTGAGCAATTAAACCCTTTTATGACTCCATAGCCCAATGGTTTAGCACTATTTTTGACCTATCTTCCCATGATGAAACATCCTTCCACTTATTTCCTCTTTCACCTCACATAACCTTCTCATTTAATGATTCCTAACCAAAAACAAGAAAATCCCTTGTACTTCATAACTAGCCTAACATCATATCATAACCCTCAAAGATATACCCTTTGAAAACACATATAGAGAGATCCCTCTCTGAATCCAGGAGGGCTAGATCCTAGGATTCAAAAGTGGTTCCGATGTTGCCTTGTCATTTGGTATGCCAATCTACCAAATCATAGGACCCCAATAGATAACATGAAAGTGACACTCGTGAAAGTGAAGGCGCAAAAAAGTGATATTTTGGAAAACTCACTAAAACAAAAATACAATCATAACCAAAAGTGAAAGACTGTCAATAAAAGCGTGAACTGACTCTCAACATGGGTTGATCATTGCAAAGGCACATTCTTGATGGAATATGTTATTTATGTAGAATATTGCATAAAAGAGTGTGGTCATGGAATTATTTCATACTGAGCATGTGCTAGTAGGTGAATTCAACACTTATAATACAAGAGGGAGTTCAAGGCATCAACCGAGCAAGAAGTTTCTACAAAACAACTGATTGCAAGATCCTTAGTAGGTTCCAAAATTCATGTGAAGGAAAATTTTTGGAGGGTGTTTGTCACAACAACAATACTTGGCAACACATCGGTTGAACTCTTGTTTCTCTCCCTTGGTAAACTCTTTGTGTAGGGTCTAGTTATTTAGGAAGTATTGATTCATCATGCATATTACCCTAACTTTCCCACTTACCTTGTGCATAAACATAGTTCCCTTTAATACTTCTCAGTCGAACACAAATATAAAACCAAAAATATTAGAATGTTTCAAGATAAGACAAGGGTAATGTACCATGCGATTTTTAGATATTCAGAGTATATATTTTCATCTCTAGTTGCTCCACTATGATCAGGCCTAAACGACACCCTGACAGAGTGACTTCAAGAACACAAACATTTCTCCACTACCAGCGAGGCTATCCCTTGAGAGTAGAAGAGGTTCTCCCTTCATAAAAGTATGTATAGTACCTGTGATATTAATTTTCTCATTTAGAGTTTCCTCTTGTCCTTTTCTACTAAATCAGATTAGCATGTAGAATACCAGAACATAAACAACCAAGTGTATGCATGAGGTTTCCAGAATAAATATGAATATCATTGTTCGTCACAGATGGTCCATGTGGATATTAGTGGCCACCTACCTATTCCACTTGGGGCCCCACCATTTTTTTAGTTTCCTTAATTATAGCACATTTTACTATTTTTAGCATTTTTTCGGGTCCTGAACTTCCGGAGCCGTTTTGAGGCCCTAAATGACGTTTTTTGGGAATCGATTCTCCGAAAAATATGACTCTGTTTCAGACTTAGAAATTGTAATCCTCAGATATATCTCTCTAATGATATATCATGTGCGTCGAACAAATATAATATGCCAAAGTTACGACCTCGGGAAATTTATGTACCAATTTACTTTGACAGGGCCCATATTCTGGCATTTCATCTCCTAGGGTTAGATTTTTGGATGTTTAGGATTTTCAATTATTTCTCAATAATATATAGGCCTTAGAGCCTCATTGTAACACAAATTTTAGAGGCCTGTAGCCACCACATCTCTTCTCAGAGATAAGCTACCATTACCCTAGCTAGTTTATTTCCATTTTGTTTGTAAGAAAATTTTAGTTCTTTGATATTAATGAAATGAAGTGTTGTTTCTACTGAATATTTGTATTTATGGTTATATGTGTATTCCATTTTTTTCCTTAATAAATCTGTATCAGTGGTATCAGAGCAGTTTTCTTTTTCTCGATCCTTCTTTTCATGTCCCCAATGAGGTCGGGGTATAAGCAGTTAGGGCTCGATTTGGTTGCACCTTTACAAGATTAGCCTCCTAAACCTGGATGGCTTCCCATGGGGGATGAAAAGAAATATGAGGGAGTAAGAGATCCTATCAAAATATTTCTCGAGGAGGCTCTCAAAAAACCAAGGAATGTGATAATGGATAACTTTTCCTAGATCCTTCAACGACTATGCACTGGTGGCGCATCTACATCCAGCAGTCACTCCTGAGGCATGACTCCCTTTAAGGTACAAGTAAACTTTGAAATTCCTATATTTGAGTGCCAAATAGATGCAAATGCCATAGATATATGGTTGAATATATTAGAAGGATATTTCCAAGTTCATGACTTTTCTGACTGGGAGAAGATTATTTTTGCACTCCTGAAAGCTACATCCCATGTCAATGACTAGTGGGAAACCTACTGTGAGAAAAAAGAAGAGACATAACCCTCTGTGTTCTCAGACGTACCCACCTCGAATTAATTTTTAGATTCCATCAAGGAGCAATACTATCCCTTTTGTAGTTCCGAGGCAGCAAAGGGATCAAGATGTGCATAAGCTGACAAATCTGTTCCATACCCTGCACACAAAGTTGGTTATCAAATATTTTGAGAAACATGTGGTGCTAGAGTATCACACTCATATACACAAATACATTCAAGTGGAAATGGAGTTTCGTGACAGATCCTCGCTTGGTATGACATACCAGTATGCTGCTAAGATTGAGCAGAAATTCAAACAGAATAAGTGAGACTTTGGATCTGTGAATCAGAAGAAAGGGAAAGTTTCCCCCAAACTACAGAGAAAATGACAAAGCCAAGGCATGGTGGCCCAAGACAACCTGCCAAAGCCGCAAGCAAAGAAGAACACCGTGAAGCCCAAGAAGGACACATGAATGTGGTGTGAGTTCCATAAGACTTCCACTCACAGCACAGGTGACTGTTGGGCCAAGAAGTAGATGTTGGTTGAGATGAGGGCTTCTGAATCAGATGCATGCTCTGAATTCTGGTCAGGACTCGACTAGAGGAATGAAAAAAGGAAGAAAATTATTGATGCAAAGCCCAATATCACTGTTGCCACTGCAAATATCTAGAAGGACGAACCGGAGGATACAGAGGAGGAGGAGCATCTCGTCCACTCCCAAATATTGGTAAAGGGTTCACCGATACAGTTCATTGTCGATAGTCGGAGCCAAAAGAACCTCATTTCAGTAGAGTTCATGAAGCAGTTGGGCTTGCTGACCATATTACACCCACAACTATACACCATCAGGTTGTTTCACCAAGGACATGATCTCTACATCAGCCAGCTATGTCGCCTTCCCTACAGCATCAAGCCCTTCATGGCGGAGGTATTATGTGACATTGCTCCTTTTGATGTCTGTGATGTATTATTAGGCCAGCCATACTTTTGGAAGTCACATGATGTGTATGAGACATGACCTTGTGTTGTTATTTTTATTTTGGGCAATAAGTTGTATAGGATACCAAAGGTACCACCGCCTGCCACTATATCTTTGATTACTGCAAAAAAAAAAATGCAGTAAACTCATTTCCAAAACAAGAAAATTTGTTTTCCTAGTGATCATCCGCTAGGAAAAGAAAAAGACTGTGACCATGACCTCCAGATAGGGCTCCTTTGCACAACAACAACACATGGACAAGGTCGTGGAGGAGTACGGGGATGTCTTCACCTCACCCATAGGGGTACCTCTATCCTGTCAGGTCAATCACCCCAATGATCTGACCCCAGATGTACTGCTACCCAATGGACCGATCTATATGCGCTCTATTTTAGAGAACGATGAAATCAAGAGGTTGATTCTAGAGCTGTTGTAGAAAGGTCACATCCGACCGATTTCATCACCCTATGGGAGCCTGATCGTGTTGGTGCAAAAGAAGGATGGGACTTGGAGACTCTGTATTGACTATCGTGCACTGAACAATATCACTGTCTGGAATAGGTACCCAATCCCATGGATTAATGACTTTTGAACCAACTCAAAGGGGTGAAATATTTTAGAAAGATCGACTTGAAATCTGGGTATCACTAGGTACCAATAGAACCCTCTGATGTGTGGAAGACTACCTTCAAAGCCAAGAAGGGCCTTGTTGAATGGTTGGTCATGCCTTTCGGGTTGACAAATGCTCCCACATCCTTCATGAGGTTGATGGAAGACATCTTTCGTCCATTCACCAACTCATTTGTAGTGGTGTACTTGGATGAAATTATGATCTTTAGCTAGACTTGGGAAGAGCACCTCCACCACATTAGACAGGTCCTCTAAACACCATGGAAACACAAGTTGTGTGCCAATTTGGAGAAGTGAACTTTAGGCATGACCAAGGTTGAGTATCTGGGGTACATTATTGATGAAAGGGGGGTGCATGTGGATCCAACCAAGATCCAAGTCATTCAGGATTGGCTAGCCCCAACCACTCTAACAGAGCTTCACAGCTTTCTGGGTCTTGCTAATTTTACTACAAGTTCATGTTGGGATTATCTCATATCACTTGGCCCTTGATTCAAGTCGCCAAGCAAGGAGTGAAAGAAAAATTCTTTTGGTCATAATATCAACAAAAGGCATTCGTAGAATTGAAATATCACCTTGGTTCTGCCCTAGCACTCACATTACCAAACTTGCAACAACCATTTGAGATTGATACATATGCCTCTGACTATGCTATTGGGGTATTTCTTACTCAAGAGGGACGTCCAGTAGCATATCACAATGAGACATTGTCCGACATAGTCCACAAGTATCCCACTTATAAGAAAGAAATGTATTCCATTGTGCAGGCTTTTTGACAATGTAAGCGTTAAATTTTGGGGAAGGAAACAATAATCCACATGGACCACCGACCCTTGTATTTCATACAGACACAAGGGATGTTGCAGAATGATCGCCATCAAAAGTGGTCCACATATCTGCAACAATTTCATTTGAACATCAAGTACAAGAATGGTAGCACCAATAATGTTTCAGACTGCCTCATCCAACCACCAACCGAGGCTCTAACCACCGTTCTCAACTCTTGTGGGCAAAGACTTCTGATTGGCCACTTCTCTACAAGAGAAATCCATAATTTGGCCACACATACAATACACACTTGGAGGGTATGGAAGTTCCAAATTTTCACCTCCAAGATGCACTGTTATTTCACATGGGACACCTTTGTCTTCGTTCAAGTGACTGTGCGAAGATGATTTTGGAAGCACACTATAGTCAAGTCACTGGGAATTTTTGGGTCAAGAAAATAGTGGCAATACTGCAAAAGTATTTCTATTGGCCAAACCTTTGACAAGATGTCGTGAAGTACACAAGATACTACACTACTTGTGCCATTGCCAAACTGAAGATCAAGAATTAATGCCTCTATACTCTACTACCTACCCCTATTCAACCTTGGTAATCCATCCCCATGGATACATGTCAGGACTTCCTTATACTAATCATCGAAACGACTGCATTTTCGTGGTCTTCGACAGGTTCTTGGAGATGGCCATTATGGCATCTTGTAAGAAAAATATCATATAGAAGCCACTACTAAACTCTTCTTTCAACGAGTGTGGGTGGAATTTGGGATCCCAAATTATATCATATCAGAATGGGACAGAAAGTTCCTCAACACATTTTGGTCTAGCCTCTAGTCAATGCTAGACACCAAGCTCACCAAGTCCACAGCTTTCCATCCCCAATCTGATGGCCAAACAGAGGTCGTCAACATAATTATTGTACACATTCTATGCATGTACAATTCAAATAATCCACGCACATGTGATGAGAGCCTCCCCTATGTACAACACAGTTATAACTGGGCTCTCCAGAACTCAACTGGCTACAGCCCCTTTCAGGTGGCTTTGGGATTCCAGCGACTATATCCCATTGACGCAGCCATGCCATTTGCGACTACTCAGGTTGATTCGGCTCATGTCCAGTATGAAGCTGACTAAGAAAAATTCTTCATGGAGTGCATTCAGCACATCCTCCAACAAGTTCATGACATATTGGACAGAGCCAATGCTAAGTACAAGAAACGACATGATCAAAATAGGGTGTCACACCACTTCTAGGTGGGTGACAAAGTGTGGCTACATTTGCAAAAGGAGCACCTCACTAGACCCCACCATAAGCTTCGACCACTCCAATATGGGTCTTACACCATCACCAATGCTATAGGTAACAATGCCTTCGAGCTCAATATTCCACCATCCCTTGGTTTGCACCCATTATTCAATGCGGACCACCTTCGGTCCTATTTCCCATATCTACTG
This sequence comes from Pinus albicaulis, assembly GCA_034641835.2. Classification (NCBI taxonomy): domain Eukaryota; kingdom Viridiplantae; phylum Streptophyta; class Pinopsida; order Pinales; family Pinaceae; genus Pinus; species Pinus albicaulis. The sequence continues at coordinate 964,788,116 of CM076584.1, forward strand.
GACACCTCTGAAATTGTAGAACAACTCATAGCAAAAGAGTTAAACCTAGACTATATTGAATAGGCCACGACAGATTGTATCATGGACATGAAAATCAGGAACATTCGCTAGCCGAATATCCAACTGTATTAGGTTTTCAAAGCTAGCCAACTCCTGCATCAAGGCAAGTGGTTCACCAGGGACCAACTTCAGCAAAATTTTCCTCGTCTCATGGAGGAACTCAACGAAATGGGGACCATTGCTTCCTTGGGAATAGGAATGATCCATGTGGAAATTGGTGGCCACCCACCTATTCCACTTGCGGCCCCATCATTTTTTCTTTCAGTTTTTTAGTTTCCTTAATTATAGCATAGTTTACTATTTTTAGCAATTTTTCAGGCGTCGCTTATCTGAAAAATCTGAGTCTGTTCTAGACTCTAAATTCGTGGTTAGAAATTGTATTCCTCAAATATATATTTCTAACGATGTATCATGTACGTCAAAGAGATATAGTATGCCAGAGTTATGACCCCTGGAAATTGATGTACCAATTTACCCCAACGGGGCCCATATTCTTGCATTTCATCTCCTAGGGTTAGGTTTTTGGATGTTTTGTATTTTAAATTGTTTCTCAACAATATATATGCCTTCAAGCCTCATTTTAACACAGAGTTCAGAGTCCTGTAGCCACCACATATCTTCTCAGAGATAAGCTACCAACATCCTATCTAGTTGATTTCCATTCTGACTATAAGCAAATTTTAGTTCTTTGATATAATTGAAATGAAGTTTTATTTCCGATACATATTTGTATTTATGGTTATATGTGTATTATGTTTTGTTCCTACATAAATTCTAATCAACAGAGATTTCCATATGAAAGGACTGTATTTTCCGTCAGAACATCATTGACCAAAGGGATAACCAAGACAAAGACTCCAAGGTCTGAGAGTTAGCTAAATATTATAATGTCACAAATCACTTTTCTATTTGCCACATTGTATTTTGAGCCAAAAGAAAAATATTCCATGTGAAGTCTTATTAAAAAAAAAGCGAAAGAAAAAACAAGAAATAACAAGAAAAAAAATCCAAAAGGGAAAATAGAAAGGAGGAACATAGTGCAAGACAAACATAAAAAGAAAAAAACTGACTACAGGAAAAGAGTGCAAGACGAACATGTAGGTAAAATAATATGTAGATAGATATGTGACTCCTAAAATAACCAGTTAGAAGGTCATGGTTACGTGCAAATAAATTTTGAATATAACCACCATATCTGCCCCTGACCCGCATCCACAAAGATACGAGAAATTAAAACAAAAAAAATGCAGAAAGGAAAATATAAGAGCTTTAATAACTTTCATAGAAAATTGAAGATCTTGTTTTTTAATAGAAAAAATTGTCATAGTCACAACTTCTAACTAGTTTGTGATCATACCTCTTTGATGAAAAAAAAAAAAAAAAACTCTAAAGTTTCTTGTGAATGTGCCTTCATCTATTCCATCCTTCTTAGCAAGGATGGGAAAAGATTGAAACTTCTTATTCACATTGGAGCTTTCCAAGTAGTATTTCTCCAACCATTTAGTGATTTGATCATATAATTCAAAAAGAAATCTTGAGAACCCTAAAATATTTGGAAAGAAAAACCTTCAATTAGAATCACAGGGCCAGGATGAGAATACTTGAAGGGAAAATGGATCTGATCAGATTGAGTAGACATGTGAAGTCAATGAGGACCTGACATAACCATTAGCGCAGATTGAAGTGCCTCAACTGTGTGGATACTATCTAGATTTGGAGATGATAAACCATAAATATCAAAGGATGTAAAACAATTTTCAACGGATGTGTTGGTGGGAAAATGGTAAGTTGAATGAAATTCATCCTAGCGAGAACCATGATCAGGGGCTGAATAAAGCATCAGATTCCATGTTTTCAATTAACAAGGATAAATAAACTTGAACAATTACCTGAATTTTATGAACAATATAACCAACTTGCTCGCATGAGGAATGTGACAAGTCATCTTCTTGTAACCGGTGACAAATTGTACAATCATCAAAGTTATCGAAAGAATTGAAGAGGAATGTTAGTATAGAAAATATACGAAATGGGTTAGGATGTAATGTATGAGAAAGAGGAACTTGATTCAACAAATAACTCAAGCACTTTATAACACTCAAAATGATTTTAGGCATCATCAAAACATTCACAGGAGAGAATAGGACCCGATTATCGACAATAACACTTAATAGATATGAATTCTTTGGCCAAAGGGAATCTTCAAATCAATCATCTTTGAAATTATACACATTCACAAAAGTTATACAATCCAAACTCAGATTCGATACAAGATATTTGCATGGGGATGAATTCATAAAAGTATTATGATCAGAAATGTGATATTGAGAGATACAAAAATTGTAACGAGAAATCCCAAAGTCCATGAAGAATGATTTTTCATCCTGTGAAACAATAACAATAAAATAATTCTGTGAGACAATTGAGATATGACATGGTTCAATAATTTTACCAGGATCACGAGAACCTGACATAACCATAAATGAGAGTTGAAGTTTCTCAACTGGCTGAAAAGTTCTAGAAATTCGAAATGATAGATAAGAGCCATTTATAAATTGGGTCAGATAAAAAATTCCATGCGGACAGCTGCTAACGACTAAGTTAACAGGATCACCATTATCTAAATGGAAACTATCTACCTCATTGGTTTGATTATATTTTTCAACTTCAATAGAAAGATTACTTAAGTCATAATATTAATTTAATCGCAAGTCTGAGGATGTATGAATAAAAAAAATATCGTGATCACATTGATTCAAAGAGCTTCGCCTGTACAAAACAAGGGATGATACAAGATAGAATAGATGCTTTATAATTTAATTTCTTTATTCTTCATCATGGATATTCTCACTATCTTGTGTCAATTAAAGATTCAAATCCTGAGATAACAAACTTGAAAATAATTGAGAGTCCCCATGGTAGCTTGATGCATTTTAAATAGTACAACACAAAGGATAGGGAGGTGAAGAGGAAGACGTGTTCATAAATGAATATTTTTTGACCAAAATAGATTTAAGATCTAAATCCTTTGAAATAGAATATTCTTCACAAAATGAAAAATCATTTGATGCACTTGGGAATTCATCATCTTATGTATCAATGAATTCATCCTCATTGGAAAGATTGTTTCCCAGGACTTGAGATTAATTAGAACAACTGATCAAATTTTATTTACTACCAATATTACAAGATTCAATACCAACCAAGAATGAGAAAATACCACCTTCACACGAATTATTTTGAAAAAGAGCATAAATATTGAAAGAATCTTCAACTTTCTACTCATATACTTGAGCAATGTGACTATCCTGCACCTGATCACTGCTTATATTTGAAAAATATCAATTGGGAAAATCAAGGGGAAAGGGGTAGTGAAAAAGAGATGGTAAAGGATGACAGGTATCAAAATCATATTCAAGACTTAATTTATGAATAACAATATCATCTTGACAAAATGTAGAAATTAGTCTTCACCATAGGCTTCATGAACCATTCTAGGATTTCATCCATGGGATCTAAAGCATGAAAAATGGAAGGGGGATGATAAAATGGATTAGGAAATTGATTTTCATGTTTCCAAAATTTATTATCATTTCAATGGAGAACCCGAATTAGGACTGAAAAAGGAGGAGAAAAAGAACAAAAGGAGTAGTAGAATCCTCCTTTGAAATTAGAGTTTTCTCATGATTTACAAGAGTTGGGGAAGTAGAAACATCAGGGGATTTAGGATCACCAGATAAAGAGATATGAACCAAACGCTCGAACTTTTATTTCAATAAATTCCAATCTGTATCTTCTTCAGGAAATTCACAACAAAGGTGAAGGAATCAAATAGAGAAATCCTCAAGTGACTGATTAGGCTTCATTCTCAACTGATTAATTATTTTAAGAACATCCTAGTAATCATACCTATTTAGGTTTGATAAATCTCCTTGAGGAAATGATAAAAATAATGGAAGGGATAAGATGGTAAGGTATGGAACCATTGATTAGCATTACCTTCAAGGGTGAGCTAGAAAATCACAGAAGAAAAATCTTAGTAATGAATTTTGTAAGATTCACAAAATTTAATAAAATAAAAAATCTTTGGTTATGGATGTTCCATCCTCACCATCAAACTTCAATTGAGACAAGTTATAAAGAGGCTCATTGGGGATGGAAAATTAACAAATGGATATACTATATTAGAACCCAAGGAATATGATTTGAGAATGAGCTATTAAAGATAAGGTATTCAAAAAATACTCACCAAGCACAACTTCTCATTTGGCCCTCCTTCTACTACCATTTTGATTACGGTGTTGGAAATTTTTCAAACAAGGGGGTCTCCCCATTGTGAAGCCCCAATTAGACCTTACATCATTTGGAGTAGGACCACCTTCAAAAGTATCAACCCAAATTCCATGTATCCTTGTAGATTTTCCTTCGCTACAAATTTTAGCACAAGAGAGTAATACAAAGGTATTTTTGGATCAACAAGTGAGTATGCCTTGTAAAATGTTCAACTGCGAAAAGTATCAAGGTCCTTCTACCGAAATGGAAAAGAAATGTGGACCATTTAAAGACACGTAATAGTACTAATCTAGAAAATTCACATGAGCATATACATAAGAATTAATTGTTGATCAACGAACAAAATAGTTCACAAGGAGGCAGTGATAGTTAAATAAAATACAGCACACCTTCAACAATATAAGTACCAAAGCCATAAAAACTATTCAATTCCATTAGTATAAATGAAACAACATACATCACAAACATTCAAATAATAGTAGTACAATATTCACAACATATTCATGAAAGTGTTTTGGCTCAAAAATCTTATGAATTAAGTAAAAGCTCCAAGATACACCAAGGAAATGAGCACCAGTAGCCCGAATAGTGGAGCATTAGAGAAGTCATTCACTCCTCCAAAATAGGTATCTTCCTCTCCAATGCCTCCTAGGAGGAGCCAAGGTGAAAAGTAATTTACTTGATAAATGAGGGTATATATATATATATATATATATATATATAATGGGGTGACCATTCACCTCCCTTGTGACAGTTCACCTACCTTCATGACTATTTTACTTCTCAATGACCTTTCAACTTCCTAAGTGACTAGATGACTTGAAATTTCACTTTACTTTACATTTCTCCAATATTGAATCTAAATAATCCACAAATGATGTGGCAAATGATGACCCATGGCTAGACATGACATGACATTGATGACATGTATTGCATGATGTGTGGCAGTGCCAAGTTGTCCATCTCACTGCTTTATCTTCAGTAAAATATGTATCCAATATTTTCTCTTCATGGGAGATATGCTTTGTTCTTCATATCTTCCCTCCAAAGGGTTTTGAATCATATGGAGTATTCATGCATTGCTGGTCTATGGTCTTCTATCGTAATCCAATGTTCCTTCGTCTTTGCTTGATGGTCTTCTTATTTCCTCAACTAATTATTTGCCTTCTTGCATGATCTCCTTCTTCATATCCTTCATCATAATATTTTCATGACATAATAGAATGCTTGAGACTGCAACCCACCCATTACGAGATAAAATCAGTCTGATAAAGCTCTAGCCTAAGATGCTTCATGAAATCACTTGTTAGGGTTAGAACTAGTGACTAGTTGAGCAACTAACTCAAGGATTGCATAGTTCTAGAGGCCAAGGTCCTAGAATGAGACTTGATACTACAAAATACATAATTCAAGATGTTCAGGGTCAAAGGATTTCATAGTTGAGGGAATCAAGGGCTCACACTAGAGGATTGAGCCTTGAGGCTACGCAATGTGTAGTTCTAGAGGCCTTAGTAGAGGGAATGCATAGTTGAGGAACTACAGGGATAAAGTTGGAGGCTTTAGGCTTGATATTTCATAGTGCACATTTCCAAAGGTCTGGTATAAGTTTCTGGGTATTTGAGGAACTCAAGGGGTCAAGCTTGAGGTTTGAAGTTTCCAAATGCGTAGTTAAGACAAGATAATAGGTTGGGAGATCACGTAGTTGAGGGGTTCAAGGACTCAATATTGATGCTTGAAGCTTGAAGTTTCCCAATGCACTGTTGTAGATGGAGAGAGGCCAGGTGATTACACTATTGCGTAGTTCAAGAGCTCAAGGTGGAGGCTTGATTCTTGATACTGCGCAATGTCTAGAGAAGGCTCATTGGAAATAAGGATTGTGCAATTCTAGAGCTCAGGGACTAGGACTGGGCATTGATACTGAGGATTGAACAATTTAAATAGGAAAGTTTAGGGCATTAGGTTTGATACTATACAATCCGTAGATCAGGAAGGATGAGTGAAGTCAAGTTTCCCAGGAATGAAATTTTTGGGATAAATTAAGTGTGGGATCAGTGAGGCTCAAGTGAGAAGATATTAAACTAGATCATGATAAATGACTAGGAATAGTCGATGAAATAACATTTATAAATCAATAAAAACAAGAAAAAATTATTCCCTCAAAGCAACATCGAGGAAACTTACCTCTCCAACTACGATAAAAAAAAATACACTCAGCGATGAAAGTGACAACACTAGTCCGAAAATGCATGAAACTTTGGGAAAGAGTGTAAAACATGTCTACATGATTACTAGCACTCATCAACACAAAATTTACCCCTTGAAACAAGACAAAACTTGAATTTACATGATAAGCGACACTTCCCATGCTAAAAGACGACATTTACTACATAAAGAGAAAAGTGTGAGCACCACTTATGATATGTGAATGACTGTGAAAAAAAACACATGCCAGAGCCAAGATAACATGAAAATGGAGCTAATTAATATTAAATCAATTAAATATGACATTTTAAAACTTGAAAGCGACACTGGCGAAAGTGAAGGCGCATAAAAGTGAAAATTTAAAAAACTCACCAAAACAAAAGTATAATCACAACCAAAAGTGAGAGTCTATGAATGAAAGCGCACATTGAATATCGACATGGGTTGATCATTACACAGGAAAATTTTTGAATGAGTTTTTTATGTCCATGAAAGTTTTCGTAAAATAATGTGGTCATGAAATTTTTGCATATTGAGCATGTGCGAGCATGTGACTTCAACACATATAATCTAAGAGGGAGATCAAGGCATTAGCTAACAAATCAGTGACTATGGAACAACTGATCACATGATCCTCTGTAGCATCCAAGATTAAACTGCAGACAAAATTTTAGAGGGTGTTTGTCGCGATGACAACACTTCATGATATATATTTTATTTTCCAAACTTCAGAAAGTAATTCATCATGCTGTGATTCTTGATTTCTAACTTTAGAGGTAAAATCCCTCTTACTTTTATCATGAGAGGCTCATCACCTATCAAAGTATACCATCAACATATAAAACCAAAATCAAAGTCATACCTTGGACCACTTTTGAAGCAGAGGTGTTAATCGACACATCTTCCTAGCTTCACCAGGTAACTATCTATGCATGCATACCAGGCTTAGGGAACTTTCTTTATACAATTATTTCTACAATCATAACACTCACAACGGTGTGCAATAAAATCAACTAAGTCAAATTATCAATAATTAGATTCCAAATCAAAACTAATATTAAAACCATAAAATTTATTGTCGATATACATGTGACAAAATATTTGGACCCAGTGTTAGATACAACTCACATAGGAATAACAAGTTATGAGGTCATTTATTGTCATGTCAAATTTTTTTTAGTAAGCAATATCAAACTCCATCAGTTCATTTATATAATCATAATTGAAATTTTTTTTTTCATTATACACCAAGGATAAGTCATATAAGTTTCATGAATTCATGGTGAGATTACTGCATACTGAATCACAACTATTTATACTTCAACCATTGTGCCAAAGCCTATGATGCCAATACAAAATCAATATTGAATATCAATTAGTCACTGAAAGTTACTATGCCCATATAACACTGTCATCAAGGAAAATAATTGATTATAATATCAAAAAATTAATTTTGTATCAAAAAATTAAATCAATGCATAATTCAAAACATATCTATGAACTATCAAGTATGACATCAAAATTCTAATAAAACTCATTATATTAAACCAATAAGCCAAATCTTGTCAAACCCTTGTAACTATTATCAAATTTTGACATATAATAACTTCAATGATGGAATCAAAATAACATACTAATATACATATTCTATTACATTGCAAACACAAGTTTACTTAACACATTCACAGTCTCTATAGTAAGTCAAAAATTTGAACTTCCCTGCTCATAGGACTTTCTATTGTCTGCTCCATATCTGTAGGACTCTCATACTCTATGTTTTCTCTTGTTTTAATGCATAGGGATTTAGTTTTTGTATCCTACAAGCACAACCACACCCATATGCATTCTTCCTTGTGGTTGGGATGCCTATAAATACACTCTTAACACTTCCTCTGTGCGATTGGGGCTTAGAGTAGGATAAATTTTCTTTTCTTAGACCAAAACTTGTTGTATAACAACAACATCATATATTTTTCTATTTGGTTCTATACATTAAATGAAAATGATAATAGGTGTAGGTATCTTATGGAGAGTTTCTCCCTATAAATGGGAAGCCACTTTAGTTAATATTAATAAAGACATCAACCTGTCTATCATAATACTTTCACACATTAGAAAAACTATTAAGTCATGAAATCAAACTATATCAGGTTCTAAAACATATATTCATCATGGTCATAACATGTTGGCATCAACTACTTCATCATCCCATATGAACATGACATCAACCATTCAATAGTGGTTGGAGTCATATGATTAGGGAAATTCACATGTGTATTATAATAATTCAAATATTATAATCACTAAATCACTTATTTATCATATTACTGAACCATTAATTCATGGAATTCAAATTTATCACATTTGTCCAATTTACTAACCTTATCAAAACCTAAACAATGTAAAAAATAATATCATAAATATCAATCTTATTGATACACTTTTATCATCATGGTTATCATGCTTATCACAATAATTAACAAAATTATCAAGTCACCATATATCAAAAAATAAATTTATCTAACCTACTTTATAAAGTCAAGAAATCCATCATCTCTAAAATGTAATATACTTTCCAAATATCAAATGCACCACTATATCAAATGTAAAATAAATCAAACATACTTTCATATGCTTGCAGGAGCCATTTCTGAAGGTGATTTTCTCATCATATGTAAGGGCTTACCTTTCCATCTAATATTCCACCTGAAAAAATATATATACATACCTTATTAAATTCAGGTACCTTTGCACCTTCTTATTTGACCTTGGTGATTGGAGTACTTTGTTAAAATTTCATCAGATGCCTCTTTCCTTTTCTAGTACTAGCTCTTCTCTTCTTACACTAACCATGTTTTCCCACACCTCGGATGATCCTAAAGAAGGATCCACTTATCATATCTCATCAAGAGGTTAGAGGTATCCAAATACACTAATATAAATGTAGGAAGTATAATTAACGATCTGATCAATAAATCTAAAAAAAATTAAAGACATGAAGAAATAGCATAAGTTGAAAAAGTACTTATATTCAGTGAGATATCATCATATCCCTCTTGAGCCAGCCTTCAAGAGGCATTATTTTCCATTTTCCATATAACATTGTTGCCTTCATTATGTTTCAACTAACTTCATCAAAAATCAAGCCTAAATACGACTATCACATCTATGGTTATATTTATCATGTTGCAATTGTTAGAACATATTGATTTTGATCATGCTATGGTTTCTAGATTGCATATTTAAAACTTTTTCCATAATATAGGGTTTCTTCCAAGCCCTATCCTAATTATATACTTTAAACCCTAATAGTCAAATTACCTAAGGTTTCCTTCAAAACTAGCATTATTTAGGTGTCCACCATCTTCTCTTGCTTCCAATAAAGGTGTCTTCATCTTCAATGACTTTTCTTTAGCCCAACTCCAACCCCATGTTAAATTTTTTTAGGGCTATATTGTTATTTTCTTTATATAATTGCATTTATTCATTTCCATATTAAATCTGCCCCACAACATAATATCATTATTTAGTTTTAAAACATTACTCAACATCATATGAAATTATATAAAAATAATAATATCATCATCAATCCAGAGAAACATAAAGGAGAAATAGAAGAAAAGCATCCACACAAAGAGACACCAAGGTTGGTCAGAGATCAAGGAAAAATTCACTATGGGGAAAATCCTTTCAAATATTTCTTCTTATTATATTTTCATTGAATGCTTCATTAAAAGAGAGTAGAATGATCCTTATATTCAACCATAATTATATACAATAAAATAAAATAAAAAATATCCATGACATTAACCCAACAATGCTAACAATCAAAACCATACTTTAGAACCCTATGATCAACAACCTCTGTTTGTGGTAAAATTCCAACCTCTGGGGTCAAATGAAAAAATATGTGGTAAACTATAAAACTAAAACCCTATCACCCAACCACACGCAGAGAGTGATGTGTGTGCGACTTAAACCCTCTAGTAACATGCAAGATCGTACGTATCTACGATTGTGACTGAAATTTTCCTGAAGCATGTATGTAGCTAGAAATAAACACAAATGCAAGCTTCAAACTATCAAATATCGCACCTATGTGAGAAAACTTCTGCAAACCATCTCAGACCTATGTGAGACAAACAAAATAAATAACAATGATCATGACAATGATTTTCAAATGATGGTCATTTGAATTGTATTTATATCCACCCATGGGTGTCTGATTTCTCTTTTGGGCTGACCTGTCCTTTTGAGTACATGTAGGATTTAGTTCACAAATACACTTCCCTTTTCGTAATTAAGTGCTTCAATAGTCAAAATTGGTCCTCTTGAAATTAGGAATATAGTCCCATGAGTAGAATTTATCACTTAGTTGTTTAATTAACACAATATAGGGGAGGGGAATGAGATACCTGCAGGGTACTGAACAAGAGAGAATGAACACCACTTCAAAGATGAAGCCTCATTTATAATTGTGCAAAATACATACAAAGATAATTGACTACAATAAAGGGCAATACACAACATCCACAACATAACGAAGCCCATTCAGAAATATTTTGTTGCCACCCCTGACTAGGAACAATGTGTCGTGATGCCCCTTCACAGGAAACACACCATCGCCAAAAATTGCAAACTTCCCACCATCAATTACTAGTACTGAAAACCGCCAACCATAATGAATCAATAGTTAAAAACCTCTTCCTCCATTGTGAGTCAACGTAAGGATGGCTATAGAAAAATTTGTAGTACTAGAAGGTTAGGGGCGTGAGGGGAGGTGAATGTCTCACCCTCACTACTCTACACAACAATAATGCATGATTAGAGAAATTTTGAGGCCTAAGATGGGCCTGCTAAGGAATGTTATAAAATAATAGTGGAAACAATAAAATACGATTAGATTACATCATTACATTTTAGAAGGAAATAGAAAAAAATACTTTTTCAACTCATCTCCCTTAGTTTTACTCAAATTTTGAGCAAGAGTACTCCTTGGATTCATAATTTTTTTCTTCATCCAAGGAGTAACCATGTTGCATAATTTAAATGGATCCTACTACATGAAAAATGTGAAATACATGAAAATCGTGATTAAAATCATGTTTTTCATGTATTTCTTATTTTTTGTGTATCAGGGTCCATCAAAATTATGAAACATTGTTACTCCTTGGTTGAGGAATTAAATTTTCCATCCAACTAGCGCTCTAACTGAAAATTTGAGTTAAATTGTAGGGAAATAAGTTGAAAAAGTAGTATTTTTTTTTTTTTTTTTTTTTTTAATATTTTTACATTTTTACTTCAAAAATGGTGAATCATTCCCCATGGTTGACACCATCATCTTGAATCCTATTGGTCGTTATAAATTTCATTTTGGTTTTACATTTTTTTTAGGCCCATTTTAGACATCAAATTTTCTCTAATGCACCATATATGTAAGAGCATGTACATATTTAAGAGCCGAAGAAATAGGTTGGCCAAGGCATACAAGTTGGCCTCCATGCACCACGACATGTCCTATAATGGAAAATTGGGTGGCAAAACCATGTTCCTCAATTAATGGCCTTGAATTTTACATCCCCATCAGGGAACACATATACGAAAATATAAGAAAATGTTTATAAAATATAAGTAATTTGTTATTTTTTCAAGAAATGAATATAAGTGGAAAAAAAGGTATAATTTTCTCAGGAATTCTTCCCTCAAAAACATCTTTGATCAATAGAATAGATAACTAAAATTATGGAATACATTCTATTACAATAGATTACATGTCATAATCTCTAAAATCCATAATATATTTCACATGACTTATCCATTAATCAATTTGTGTTATAAAATTGATAATAAGAAGAGCATATAAATCATTTCAAAAATGCGACATACCCATTCATATCATCACTAAATTGCTAAAATATTCGAAACATATGTTTACAATTTCACATCTACTATTCATCCAAAATTCTTTAACATAATATCTAGGATAAGATATGGATAAATTACCTCCAATACATTCTTCATGCCCATCCACTTTATGTTGTATACTCAAATAAGTTTATTGCTTCCAAATGTGAAGCTTTAGTATTATCTTTATTTATGCTTTGAACATTCAAGTTAAGATTACACCATATTTTTTCATTTTCTTTAACAAGATTAATACTCATAAACAAAAGTAATAATAATCCTTGGTAAATTCCCTTTGCGGAGTTCCAAACTAAAAATGTTCATCAAAGTTGCAAATTAATAGTGTTCATCAATCTAGGAAAATAACTTTTAATACATTCTATGAGATAAGCGATTTTTTACTAAGCAAGAATTTATGTTTTTAACATGTTTTTATAACTCTAGAATTTATATTTAATAATAATATTTGTCCTCACTATGCATCCATTTTTTACAAGTTTATTTGACTTGTATGTTTTCAAGAGACATCTTAAGAGGGATGCATTATCATATAAATATCTCCTATTTTTAATATACTTATATTCATCATTTTTTAATTTGATTCAATTTTATTTTTTTAATCACATTTTATCATATTGAAAATTAAAATTAGAGTAATTTAATTCATTTTCTAATATTTATGATCCTTTTTTCCTTTTCACAATTAGCTATGACACAAACTATATAATAACTTGCTATGTTTAACTTATATATTAATTATATTTATAATTAATAATAATACTAATACTAATAAAAATTTAAACTAAAGTTATATTTCATGTCTTTTTTTTTCAGTTCATACGTAGTATGAAGTAAGTGCTTTAATGGTTATTATGGATTGGTGGATATCAATGTTTACTATTAATATCTTGACGCATTCCATAGAGGTTAAATCTATACCATCCACATGATAATTACATATTATTCTCGAAGACATATTTTGAAATAGACACTCCTATTGACGTAATTATTGTCTTCTTATAAAATTGGATTACGTTTACATTGGTTTAAATGATTTTCCAAATTGATGTTTAATTTTTGACCTTCCCATCTCATAGTTATTGTCAAATATTCCATTATTAATCAATTGTTTAAGCTTATATTTTAAAATATGTGATGCAATACAAAGTATATATATATATATCTATATATATATATATATATATATATATATATATATATATATATAGAGAGAGAGAGAGAGAGAGAGAGAGAGAGAGAGAGAGATAACATCACTATGAAACCTTGAGTACTTCCTCACATATGGTCGATGATACCTAATGTAAATCCATTAGTGTTGGTTGCGAACTCAATAGAGCCCAATATCTCTAGGAATTGACCCACAGACCTCCTGCATGTAGCTCAAAGAACTCAACCACTTTAGCTATCCCTCTAGGATGCCACACACATACACACTTTATCATAATTATTTATGTTTTTTCTTTTTGTGCATCCCAAAAATATTTCTAATTTTGATTTATAAGCAAGCACATGGGACATGTCTTACTCACCCTAACTTGTTTATTATTTCTCTCTACTCTTATGGCAAAAATGGTTAACTGATTGCAAGAAATAAATATGTGTGTTTGGTTGAGCTCTACCTCCTCTATGGGTGTGGCTCTAAATAATAGTACAATGAATAACAATACATCATAATAGAGAGTCACAGGTGCATTGAAGAGATTAGCTAGAATATTTTCCTCTTCCTCTAAGCTGCATATACATGCATCCCTTTAGGATGTCTAGGGTTCAAAACAAAAGTATTGCACCAAATTGTGCATTGAAGGATATGGAGTTTGACCAAGTAGAAACAAAGTATCGGTGAGCATGGTGCATGGTTATTAAGATAAGTTGGTAAAATAATTAAATATCGAGAGTTGTAGCTGGCATACTTATTTTCAAATTAATAATAAAGAGTAAAAATAAAATGTAGTCAAATTCATTGTCATTAACATCTCAAAAATGAATTTTATAATTTAAAATTTTGAAATAAGGTAACAGGTTAAGAAACTCATTATTGTTTTGGAAATTCTTTCTCAAATTTCATATGAATTTTGTTAAAGGTTGAGTAGAAAATTTTACTATGTTACTATGAAGCTTTGTTATTAAAAAATTGTAATTATTTGTAAATGAACTAATTTGTTAAAATTAAAAAAATAATTCAAAAAAATTCAAAATATGACTTAACCTTGTCCAAAAAAAATTATTTATTTATCGATTATTTCAATTTAAATTTTTAAAATTTTTCTACATTATTTATATGATTTTATTTCGAATTATATATATATATAAGTTTCAACATGCCAATATACTATAATATATAATGAAATAATGAATTTTTTAGAAAAATAATAACTCTTTTTATTAACACAATTTAATAGTTCGGTGGTAGGTAGTTGAAATTTTATTGCTTGACCTTTACCTTTTCTCTAATTAAACTTAGTGCACAATTATTACGAGAGAGTATAAATATCACACCTCAAGCTTTATGGGAGCGTTAAGTTTAACTCTTGGTCTTCCTGGACAGAACCACGATGATGTGACCAGCAGTTAATTGAACTCACCAACTAAACATGGCTGACTTTATTATGTTTTTGCTTTATTTTTATTTATTTATTTTTATTTTATTTATATATATATATATATACTCTATGTTTGACTATTTGATAGATGATTTGTTATAATTAAATTATATGAATAAGAATTAATTATATTTATTAATTAATAATAATAATTGATTATTATATAATTTAATCAAAATTTACATATATACACCATAATTTGTTAAATCACTTACCATTATATTAATTAATTGATTAATTAGTTGTATAAATATATTAAAGGTTTTATAAATAAATAAAATAATAATAATAAATAAAATTAATTAAATAAATAAATAATGGAATTTTTACTTTTTCAAAGTCAAACTAGCGGTTATCCTAACAGCTAGCCATTTCTACATCTATTTATACTTAATGTATGGATCTGATCTCTCACATAGTCCTGATGAAATGCGTCGACCACGTTCTTTTGCATGTGATTATTACCCAAAGAATTTCTACTAATGGCTGACTTTTTTAATAAGGGGTCAAATTTAATTGGATTGTGATAGTCCCCAAAGTCTATGAAAGTAACCGCAATTCTTCTTGATCGTGGGAACGTCAAATAGATAACCCTATGCATTCTGCAAGTCATTGAAGATTGCCTCCTCCCTGCCACATTTTCACAAAAATAAGATAAGGCAGTCCTGTTCTCCATTTTCATAGGGCCTCGTCTAATTTTCACAGTTATTAGCTTTCAAGAAGCCCCAGCCTTCTATTAATTGAAATATTTAATCTTACATAATTACAAAACATAACATAATTACATCAACGTCGAGAGGATGTACATGAGTAGGTGATTTGGCATAAAATTGGACAATTTAGGGCAAATATATAATTTGCCAAGTGGAACACATATTTTGAAATGTCAACCAGAACATATAGTTTAATCCCTCGAATCGATGGTAAGGTTCTCAAATTTTGATACGTTTCTTTGGTAAATTGTTTAATTGTGTACTTATTATGTGTATCAGTTAAATGTAATTATGGAATTATGCAGTGATTAGATTATTTATACAGTTCTACGAAAGGCCTTTTTTTTTAGCAGCATGTTTCACCTGCACTTTATTCTGATTAAGCATTTTGTTTTAGAAATCATGAATTTTAGTTAAGCAATTATTTGGCTTAAAATCATGAATGTCTCACATGTCCAAGCATGCCATAAAATCGTTTTTGAATGTCTCACATGTCGAAGATAAAAAAAAAATGCAACCACAAAATGAAAGGTCCAAAGCATGCTAAGATCGATGTTGTAGTAATCTAATTTAAATTTTCAAAACAGCTTTTGAAATTTTTAGGAAAATCTAAACTTCTCACATAACAATTTCATATGAGTGATTTGAGATGTGACATATATTTGACAATGGTTTTCTAGTCAAATGATTTCAACGATTACCTACCTTTGATATAGTGTATTAGGCCATGCTATATAGAAACAATGAGATTTAAATTGTAAAGGCTTGCATTTTCTGTTAATACAAATGATTGTATCTATTTCATCCACTAAACTTCCCGCTTGCTATTCAACTCCTCCGTCGCTCACAATACTTATTCAAATCTTTTCGCAATTGTGTCATTTTCTCTGTATTGAATTCATGTTGGTGTGATGGAGGCACATAGCATGGAGCTAATGGTGATATCGGCGTGCAATCTAAACTACACGAGCATGTTCTGCAAAACAATGCTTACTGAATCACATGGACCTACTAACGATATCAAAGGAAGAGAACACATGCTTGTGGACAAGTACAACGATACACGGGTGATAAATACACATGACACTTGTTAATACAAGGGAAAATAGGGACACATGCCATTATATTTTATACTCTATCGACAGATGACGAATGGCCCAAGAGGAATCTAGTCTTAATAGAATTCCTTCAGCGTAATAATAATTATCATCACTCATTACTAAGATTAAATTAGTTTATCGAAGCTAAAATGGTTCGGGAGTTATTTGGAATTTTTGGATTAAGGGATTAAGAAGGGTGGTTTTGCAGGTAGAATTTATTCCTAGTAGATGTTGAGGAGGATTTTAAGAGATGTTGAGGAGGATTTTAAGAGAAGACGATGTTTTTTTTTTCATTTTCTTTTTTTTAAGTCTTATAAAAGTGTTATATTTTCATTCCAGTTTTTTTTCATGGTGATTTTTATTAGAATTAGGAATAATACATTTAAACGAGAAAGAAAAGAATGAAACTCAATGAAAACTGAATCAATCATATATAGGTAGATACACAAATGATTTATGTGGTAAAAATTTGACAAGGTGTCAAGGAAACTTCCATGGGGTAAGGGATTGGAAATTCTATTAATCAAGAATGATTCTCCTCATCATACAAGCCTCTTGGGCCATCCAATTTAACATGGGCTATTTCGTTATTATAACTTCATTTCTTTATAAAACCAACTAACAGGTAATAAGTAAATTTGCCCAAAATTACATTAGTTTCATTTTTTGTCATATTTTAACAAACTCCACCTTAACAACAATTTTCCTAATCCCTTGCCCATGCCCATTCATCATCTCTTCTGCAAGCCAAGAGAAGCGAGACACCATCTCAACTTCTCTACTGTAATTGGCTTCGTGAATATATTTGCATGATTCTTCTATGTACGAACGTTCTTGAGAACTACTTTTCCACCTTTGATTACATCACGAAGTGATACTTTACATCGATGTGCTTGGTCTTGTTGTGATAGGCTTGATTTGTAGCCAAATGAATAGCACTCTGACTGTCACAGAATACCTTCACTTTCTCCTGCGTCCTTCCAATCTCATCAAGTAGAACTTTTAACCAAATTGCTTCTTTACATGCATTTGAAGCAGCTATATACTCTGCTTTAGTAGTGGACAAAGAAATTGTCTCTTGAAGCTTTGACATCTAGCTAATTTCTCCACCTGCAAGAGTAAAAACATAACTTGTAGTAGACCTCCTTTTGTCCAAATCACTTGCATAATCATCATCCACATATCTGCGGACTGAACCTTCATGACCATCAAATCTGATTTAATGGTCACTTGTGCCTCTCAAATACCGAAGCACCCATTTCACTGCTCGCCAATGTTCCTCTCCTGGATTTTCCATGAACCTGCTCACAACTCCAACTGCATGTGAAATGTTAAGTCTTGCAAATACCATCGCATAAATTAAGTGGCCTACCGCATTTTCATATGGTACACGAGACATATACTTCTTTTATTCACTAGTTCTAGGACTTAAATCCAAATAAATCTTAAAATGGGAAACTAATGGAACATTAACACGTTTCACATTGTTCATACCGAATTTTTCAAGTACTTTCTCCACATACTTCTATTGTGATATCCAAAGCTTATCATTTTTCCTGTTTCTGTATCTCCATGCACAAGATATGTTTTTCCACTCCAAGATCCCTCATATCAAACGTCCTAGAGAGTTGAGCCTTTAACCTGTTGATTTCCTCCATGCTTTACTTGCAATCAGCATATCGTCAACATACAACACCAAGATAATGAATATGCCATTGAAACTTTTCAAGTATACACAATGATCATACTCACTTTTGATAAAATTCTGGCTCACCATGAAGGAGTCAAGCTTATTGTACCATTTCCTGGCCGACTACCTCAGGCCATACAATGATTTCCTGAGCTTCTAAACTAATCTTCTATTGCCAGCTTGTACAAAACCTTATGGCTGATCCATATATATCTCTTCATCCAAATCACCATGAAGAAAGGTCGTTTTAACATCTAATTGTTCTAACTCAAGGTCAAGTAAAGCAATTAGTGCTATCACAGTACGAATAGAAACAAGTTTAACTACTGGTGAAAATTTTTCATGAAAATTAATATCTTCAACCTAAGAATACCCTTTTACAACCAGCCTCACCTTATACCTCTCAATACTTCCATCAACTTTTCTCTTCAACTTGAAGACCCATTTGCACCCAATGACACTTCTCCCTTCCGAAATTTCTATAAGATCCTAGGTATTGTTCTTAGCTAAGGAATCCATTTCTTCTTCCATAGCCTATTTCCATATCTCACTATCTGCATCAACTACTGCTTCCTGATAACAAGAAGGTTCCTCATATTCAATAGTCAATCAAAAGATGAAGCAAAATCTTCATACCTTTTAGGTGTTTTTATTTCCCTTGTAGACCTTTTTAGTGTGACTGGTTGTTGAATTGGTTCTAGAATTTCTTCAGTTTCATGTGCTTCTTAACCTTTTTCATCAGAAGTCTCTCCTTCCTTTCAAATTTCTAGAAAAGGTTTAGTCTCCAATTTAATTTGTTGATTTGGCGATACCTGTTCTTGTTCAAATTTTTCAACATCTGACTTTAGAAGAGAAGATTCATCAAATTTTACATCTCTACTAATGACTATCTTTTGTGAAGAAGGATCCCACAACTTATATCCTTTCACTACATAATCATACCCAACAAAGCCACAACATTTCGATTTTGGATCTAACTTTGAACGTTGATTTCTAGGATTAAGAGCAAAGAAATCACAACCAAAAATATTGAAATAAGAATAATGACAAGATTGTCCCAACCAAACTTCTTAAGTAATTTTATAGTTTATGGAAATTGAAGGTGATCTGTTAACTAAATAACAAGCAGTAGATATTTCTTCTGCACACAACTCCTTTTGTAGGTTAGCATTGTTGATCATGCTTTTGGCTCTTTACATAAGAGTCTGATTCATCCGTTCAGCAACACCATTTTGCTGAGGAGCATAAAAATCAACGTTATGTCTAACAATCCCTTCACCCTTGTCGAATTTTTCAAATTCTAAAAAAGTAAATTCACCGATATTGTCAGTTCTTAAAAATTTAATTGATTTTCATGTTATGTTTTCCACCATAGCTTTAAATTGTTTAAAAACATTAAATAAATCAGTTTTCTTTTTCAGCATATAGACCCAAACATTCCGGGAGAAATCATTAATAAATACTAAGAAATATAATACACCTCCATAAGACACAGTAGGAGATGGTCCCCACAGATCAGAATGAATGTAGTGTAAAATTTGCTTACTATTATGATTTCCAGTTTGCAACCTTTGCTTACAAATTTTTCCATACACACAATGTTTACAAAAATCCAACTTCAAGGATTTCAAATCATGAAGCAACTTGCAGTTCATTAGTACCTGAAGAACTTTCTCACTCATGTGACCCAACCGTTGATGCCATAGAGATGAACCTTCTTATGATTTTTCTGATACGATCGTTGCTTCACTAACTTGAGTGCTTCCTTTAAGTCTATACGAATTGTTGACAGATCTCTTTTGGATTAATCACATCATTAGGATTTGGTCGACGTTTCAAACTATCTAATGTGGTTCATACTCAGGACAAGGTCAAGAAGGAAATCGATCTCATTGATTCAATAGTAAGGATGCGTCATTGCCCAGTGATAGTTGATCAAACTAGTTTTTATAAAAACTAGCCATTAATTAGTTAATTAGTTGGAAATTTAAAAGTTCATAAATTTATTTTAAAAATATTATTTAGAAGTGTCAACAAATAATATAATAATTAAGTAAAAAATATTCAATTATAAAATTAATAAGGAGAAGGGTTAAATACTAGTATAGGGAATAATATTAAAATATTGACATTAATAAAAAGGGTGGGTTAATGAATAATAAAATAAAAAGGGAATTATAAAATTAATAAGGTAAACAGGTAAATACTAGTAAGGGGAATAATATTAAAATATTGAAGTTATTAAGAGAAATTAATAAAAGCGGGGGCGGGGGTGTTGGTGGTTTGAAGAATATAGAATAATAAAAGGGAATTATAAAATAAATAAGGAGATGGGATAAATTTTAGTCTCGGGAATAATATTAAAATACTGAAGTTATTAAGAGAAATTAATGAAAGGGGGGGTTTTATAAATAATATAGAATTTTATAGAATAATATAAAAGGAATAATTCTAAAAAACTTCTAATGAGCAGAGAGGGAAAAAATAAATATCAACAATTATTTATATATATATATATATATATATATATATATATATATATATATATATATATATATATATATATATATATATATATATATATATATATCCGTGTGTGTGTGTGTGTGTTAATAAAAGCTAAGAATCACGAGTACAAGGGATAATAACCAACAGGATGAAGATGCATAAAAACATAAAGCAGAGAAAAAGAAGACAAGGATACAAAAGGAGGGAAAAAATAAAAAACAAACTCATGAGAAAAAAAAAGACAAAGGAAAAAACAACACACAGGGAGTGAATCACCTTGAGAGGGCCAGATCCAACTCTTACTTAATTTCCACCCATCATCCTTGTTGAGATTTTTAGGATGTCTCTCAATTTCAATAGCCTCCCTCAGCTTTCTATGATGGAAGTGATCCACCCTAGCAATGACTTTGAGGTCCTCAATGCAAACATGGTGACAATATTTCCCAGCGTGTTCCGTAAGAGCAGAAGTGCAGGATCGACTATGCCTAATGTCTGCAGCATGGTCATGGACTCTTTGTCTAATGGATCGACCAGTTTCCCTAATATAGGGAGTACCACAGAAGCAATTTACTAAATAAACACCTTTCATGTCCTTGGGGACTATAGAGTCTTTAACCGATCCGAGAGAATTCCTGATAGTACAGATAGATCTAAAAGAAGAGGCGACATTATTTACACTAAGGACATGGGAAATTCTATTTGAGGTCCCTTGGATAAATGGAAGATTCACCTTGGAGATAGGATCAAACCGAGAAGATTTGTCTCTTGAGCCTTTAAAGGCTTTTGAAAGGCCTCCAGACCTTGAGATCGGCTATACCCATAAATCTCAAACACATCTGGAAGATGGAATTTCTCAGATTCCATATGGCTATCATCAGAAACCCTAAGAGCCCTCGTAGCCAGAGTGCAGAGAACACCAAATTTCTAAGTAGGGAAATCATGAGAATCGTCATCAATATACTGCTCAATGTGAGTCTTCTTGAGGAAGACTTGGTGAGAGATAGAACCATCATCCCTTCTAGAGAAGAATATCTAAGAAGGGAATACAACCATCCACCTCTAATTCCATCCTGAATTTGATGTAATCATACTGGGAATTCAGGTGATTAAGAAACAAATCTAACTTCTCGTGGCCATGGGGCCAAATGACACATGTATAATTCATGAACCTATTCCACTTATTTGGGAAAAATTGAGCTGAGGCGAGAGCCTTAATTTCAAAATATTCCATAAATGAGTTGGCGACAGTAGGGGGAAGAGGGGAACCTATGGCCACTCTGCAAGTTTTCTCATAGAACTCACCTTGGAAATTAAAAAAAATCGAGGTGAGGCACATGCCAACCAATTTAGCAGTGTCCTCATCCGAGGTTCGTTTAATGACATGAATAGCTTCCGGGATGGGAATTTTGGTAAATAGGGAGACAACATCGAAACTAAAAAGAACAAGGGTGGGGGATCCTAGTCCTTGAGCCCTATAACAATGGGTGAAATATATCACCTCGTGGGATTTGAAACTTGATGGAGGGGATAACATCCCATTGTTCCAACCACTCATCATCCTACAAGGAGACATCGATGTAGAAATTTTAATACAATTGTGTATTTCCTGGATTCTCCTGATCTAACAATTATATCCCACTATTAAATACAAAATCCTTCTACTAAATTCTTTGTGGAAATTTAATCACCAATTGCAAACAAATGAAGAAATACCAATCACACATAACACAAATGTTTTTACCCAAAAATCATAAAGCTAAAAACCCCATTATCATATATTATGTATATATCATCGATAATGAAACAATCTAAGATAAAACCCTAATCCAAGATCTCTTAGTACAATATACAATCCTCTCACACTATCATACAAAAATTGGTAAATACATGCGCCAATTTACTGCCTCTTAGTAGCCTCCCTCCACTACGCAATACTTGCTTATCACAATCCCTGAATGAATGAGATACTGCCTTGCCTTGATTGTGCAATCCTCATTAGCATCTCCAATGTGTGTGTGGTTGCATGAGTGGACCCACTAATGTCACAACTGATAGTCAAATTGTCCCTTTCACTTATCTCTCAACTCGGTCTCCATTGGATCTAACATGCATGTAGTTAACAGTAGTAAATTTTTAGTTGCATGTGAGATCACTCCATGTGAATTAATTTAATATTTAATTCATGATCTCTCACTAGTGTATCTTTAGTTACAACTAGTTACAGCTACCAAAACTAAGTTTAACTCACTTAACTGAGTTAAACTACTTTACAACTCACATAACTACACATCCAACTCTTTTACAACTTTGAATCACTCAGTTACAACTAAGTCAACTTGCATGTCCCACCAACCAACCTTAGAACTCAAAATTCCTTCAGCTAACTGGTTTGCCATATTAGTTAACTAAAATCGAGTGCTTCAAGAGAATAGATTATTATTTATTGTCTAAGTATTATTAAGAGATAACAATAATCGGCATGCATTCTATTTTTAGACATGTGATCTATAAATAGACTTCGCCCATGCATCTAAAAATAGAGACTCATCTATAAATATAATTTTATCGCCATTCTAAAAATAGACATACACCTAAAAATAGCCTGTGGGCCCCACCTAGTGTAGGTGCTTAAATCTCACTAGGATCATCATCTTGTTGAATCTCAACACTCTGTCTCAACAAAAAAGGGATTATCCTTTACCCTGATCCTGTCTCTATGGTATTTGAATTTTCTCCTGGTGAATGCCTTCGTCATAATATCTGCATCCTGATATTCTGTAGGAATGTACTGAAGCAACATGATCTTCTACTGCACACAATCTCTGATATGATGATATTGTATATGTATATGCTTAGATCTATAATGAAACATAGGATTAATTGAGAGTTTAATGCAACTATGATTATCACAATGAATCAATGTAGGATCTAAATGAGAACCAATGAAATCGATGAGGATCTTTCTCATCTAGATAGCCTCACATGCAGCTTGACTTGTTGCCATGTATTTCTCCTTCACTGAACTGAGTACCACGGATCTTTGTTTCCTGTTGTACAAAGAAACATCTATATATATGATACTAAAGACCACTCCTAATGTGCTCTTTTTGTCCATTAGGCTCCCCGCCGAATCTTCATCCATGAAGCCATGCAACTTCACCTCATCCTTATGTTTTTACCATAAGCCATACTCAGATGTGCCCTTGATATATCTTAGGGAATGTTTTCCCACCTTCCAAAAGAGCTTGGTAGGCTTAAACATCTCTTGACTAAGCTGGTTCACCACATAGCATATGTCTGTTCTTGTATTTACTAAATACATTATCAAACCCACTAACTGTCGATAGACAGGAGCATCCACTACCTCTGTAGACGTAGTGTCCTCTTTCCTCCAACTTTCTGGAATAGGAGTATCCATGGGTTTACAGCCCTCCATGTGAAAATTACCATGTATCTCCCTTGCAAACTTGCCTTGAGACACAAAAATTTCACCTTCTTGCTGCCATATTTCCAATCCAAGGCAATAATAAAGGATGCCCATATCCTTCATCTCAAACTCCTTTGCAAGGTCATCCTTGCATGAATGTATCAGCTACTCATCATCAATTAGTATTAAATAATCAACATAAAGAAAAATTATTAAAATATTACCCTCCACCACAATCTGGTATAGGTTTGCATCCACTTCACTCTTGTTGAAGCCATGTCTGGTGAAATAGTTGTCGATCTCAGTGTACCGAGCACGGGGTGCTTGCTTCAGCCCATACAACACTCTTTTGAGTCTTCACACATGTGACTCACTGATAAAGATCTCAAATCCTTCAGGCTGCTCAATGTACACTTCTTCCTCAATGATCCCATTAAGGAACACAGTCCTCATATCCATCTGATGAATGTGCCAATCCATCTATGCTGAGAAAGTAAGGATGGTCCTTATGGAAGAATACCGTGCAGCAGGTACAAAGGTTTCTTAATAATTAATCCCTTTGATCTATGAGAAGCATCGTGCCACAAATATTGCCTTGTATTTGTCAACACTCTCATCAACAACTTGCTTTACCTTGTAGATCCATCTTTAACCTACCACTAATTTATCAACCGGCCTTGGAACAATTTCCCAAGCACTATTTCTGACAATGGAGTCATACTCCTCCACCATTGCATGTACCCATGTGGGCTCCTGCACTGCTTCCTGAAAGGAAGATGGGTCATTCACAATACATTTTCTCATGAGAGCCATGTATCTAGTGAACCAGTTAGAAGATTGTCTCTATCTGCATTGTGAAGTAGGGACTCCTACATTCTGTGCCACATCAAGCTTCAGCCTCTCATCTTCTCTGGTGTGCCTTCTACCAGTTCTGATGTTTGGCTCTGTGTGATTGGACTCCTCCACTCCATGAACCTCCTCCTATTGCTGATCCACATCTAGGGACTCATCCTTGGGAACCAAAATTTCCTCCTCTGTAAGTAATTCTAGATCCCTCTCAAGCGACAACTTCATGGCTTTCTCCTCATTTAATTTTATATCTCGTCGCACCATAGTCATTCAAATATTTGGAAAATACACATGATAATTATGGGGTGCTTCTTTGCACCCCACAAATATCCCAACTTTAGCAGTTAGCTCCAGCTTCTTCTTGGTGTTCTTGGTCACATGCAAATAAATAGATAAGCCAAAAATATTAAAGTGAGAAACATCCAGTTTCTTACCATTAAAAGCTTCTTCAGGTGTACTATGCCAAGTACTCTATGAGGACAATGGTTTTGCACATAAACCACAGTGTTGCATGTTTCCACCCACAAGTGAATTGGTAGGCCCTGATCATGCAGCATAGCACATTTAGAACCCATGATCATTTTTTTCTTCCTCCCCGCGACCCAATTTTGTTATGGGTTAGGAGGCGATATGAGTTCTCCTTGAATTCCTTCTTTGCTACAGAAATATTTGAATTCATTTGAGATGTATTCTACACCATTATTTCTCCGCAGAGCCTTCACTTGCTTCCCCAAATCTTTCTTAACCAATACCTTAAACTCACAGAACTTTGAGAATGTTTGATCCTTCTTCTTCATGAAGAAGATCTAGTATTTATGAGAAAATTCATCAACAAAAATAACATAATACCTGTTTTTTTCTGTTGAAGCAACCAAGAATGGTCCACACATGTCTGTGTGAACTCTCTCTAGGATCACCGAAGCACGGTTCTCCTTTTCATGAAAGGTGGACTTTACATAATTCCCCATGGTGCAACCCTTGCACTGATCTAACAGAGAAAGTGTTCCCATTGGAAGTCCAATAGATATTTGTTGCATGACTTTCATAGCTCCATGATGAAGATGGCCCAATCGCCTGTGCCATAATTTGCCTTCATCCCGGCTCACCACTTTTTCTGCCTTGCCCATCATTGCAGCACAACCTTCTACCTCCAGCTTGTATATATTCTTGACGTGAATCCCTCTCCTCTTGGTTTGACCCGGTTTTTTCTGTCGCAAGAAAGGTTTTCCATCGCTGAAACAATGTCATAGCCTCTATCCTACAACATCGTGACTGAGACCAAGTTTTTCTTCAGACCTGGAACATGCATAACATCTTTCAATAGAAATGGTTTACCTGAATCCCTCTCAAAGTTAATGGTACCAATTTTGGTCACACTGTATCATCTATCGTCGCCCATCTCTATATGCGCTTGGAGATCTTTCTCCTCCAAGTCACTGAAAATATCCTTATCTCTCGTCATGTGGAAGGAAGCACCACTATCAATATACCACACTGATCCCATTGCACTTGAAACCAAGAATGTGATCAAAGAGAAATCAAGTTCAAATTTTGAGGTAAGGGCCTCGCCTGCTGCAGCTCCAAAAACCTTATTGTTCTTCTTTTTCTGTGCAGAGTTAGTGGCGATATGCCCATGTTTGTGACAGTGAACACACTTCACCTTGGAAAAATATATCTTCTTGCCTTTAGACTCAGATTTTGAGTGGAATTTCTTCCCCTTCCATTTCCTTACCTTGGCAGCCAAAGCACAATCCTCTTCATCATCATGCTTTGATGAAGAGCCATCTCTAGTGTTCCGCCTGGACTCCTCCTGCACTAGATCTGACCATAGTCGTTCCCAATCTTGTAGTTTTTCCCATCTGCTGACAGAGCCTTGATAATTGTGCCAACTCTTAGGAAGTCCCAAGAGAGCCAACCTCACCAAATCATCATCAGAAACAGTGATTCCCACACTCCCCAGTTCATCCCGACATTGGACAAACTTCGTGAGATACTTTGGAATATTGTCGTCGTTCTCCATCTTGATCTTTATGATTTTATCCTTCAGCACCAATTTCCTATGGTCGCTATTGCTTTGGAAAAGATCTCTCAATTCCTTCCACATAGAAAATGGAGTGGATTTCCAATGAATGCTTGAGACAATATCGTCTTGCACACCTTCCAATATAATCCTTCTCATTTTCGCTACTTTCTTTTTCTAGGTGTCAAGTAATGCAACATCCATCGAAGTGGGCTTAAGAACATCACTGTTGATGAATTCCTTCAAGCCATTATCTTCAAGCATCAAATCCATCCTGTCCTTCCATGCAATGTAGTTCAAGCTGCCCTCGAGTGCATACTCTAGCCGCAAATTATTGAAATCCATTTCGATGTTTACTGAACTGTCGCACCAAGAAATTCTTGTAGCAAATTTGAATTGTTTCCACTAACAAACTCAGCTACTGCTTCAATATTGCAATATTCTTTGCTTCGATACCATGTAGATATTTTAATAAAATTATGTATTTCCTGGATTCTCTTGATCTAACAATTATATGCCACTGTTAAATACATAATCCTTCTACTAAATTCTTTGCAAAAATTTAATCACGAATTCCAAACACATGAAGAAAGATCAATCACACATAACACAGATGTTTTTACCAAGAAAGCATAAAGCTAAAAACCCCACTATCATATATTATGTATATATCATGGATTATGAAATGATATCATACAAAACTATAATCGGAGAGCTCTCAGTACAATACAAAATCATCTCACACTGTCATACACGAATTGGAAAATACATGCTCCAATTTACTGCCTCTTGACAGCCTGCCTCCACTACGCAATCCATGTTGATCACAATCCCTAAATGAATGAGATACTACCTTTCCTTGTCTGCACAATCCGCATTCGCATCTCCAATGTGTGTGTGGTTTCATGAGTGGACCCACTAATGTCACAACCGATAGTCGAACTGTCCCTTTCACCTATCTCTCAACTCGGTCTCCACTGGCTCTGACATGCATGTAGTTAACAATAGTAAATCTTCAGTTGCATATGAGATCACTCCATGTGAATTAATATAATATTTAATTCACTGATCTCTCACTAGTGTATCTTTATTTACAACTAGCACAACTGAGCTTAACTCATTTAACTGAGTTAAACTACTTTACAACTCACATAACTACACATCCAACTCTGTTACAACTTTGAGTCACTCAGTTACAACTACGTCAACCTGCATGTCCCACCAACCACCTTTAGAATTTGAAATTCCTTCAGCTAACTCGTTTTCCACATCAACTCACTGAAATCAAGTGCTTCAAGGTAATACATTATTATTTATCGTCTAATTATTATTAAGAGATACTAATAATTGACATGCATTCTATTTTTAGACATGCAATCTATAAATACACTTTGCCCATGCATCTAAAAATAGAAACTCTTCTATAAATAGAATTTTCTCAACCATCTATAAATATACTCCTGGTATAACTTGAATTTTCTCGGCATTCTGAAAATAGACATACACCTAAAAATAGCTTGTGGGCCCCACCTAGTGTAGGTGCTTAAATTTCACTAGGGTCATCATCTTGTTGAATCTCAACATTCCATGTTATTTAACTTGTTCTTATATATTAAATACGTGGTCATAAGATAACATAATTTTCCTTTAATTTGGATTATTGAATATAAATTTGAAGATTTCAAGTCCAAATTAAAAAAGTTGACAATAAAATAAGTAACATTTTTTTTATAAAATACTAAAATATATGAAATCAATAAACATTAGATAAATAGATACATCAATGTTGAGGTGAAATTGTGAATTGAAAATTTTAACACTTCCTCACTACATTAAAAAATAAATGGATTAATATTTCTCCCTTGAGGAAAATGGTTGTCAATGAACACACATGGATAATTGAAGCCAATCCATGATTAATTATGTGAAAATTCATAATGTAAATTATGATAATATATATTTTTTGGTGTAATACATCATTCTGATTATTTTTTACAAGAAAAACATAACCCAAAATGAAACTATGTTACATTTCCCAAAAAAAATAAAATGTAATTATGTGAGAAAACATTTTTTAAGTCATGGAGATGATTAGAGTAGATAAAATCAATAAAAAATAGATATGGGAAATAATTAATTTAATGTTGGTCCAAAAGTGGAAATTTAAGAATTAAGCATTACCTTGGGAGATGGTGTTATGTGTCTAGATCAAAATAACAAAAAAAAAAAAATAGGTCAACGACATTATTATAAGCTACTTTGTGGTAGGTACCTCCTTTTACATCACATAAATAAATAACCATACAGCTTGAGTGGGCCTAAGGGTTAAGAGCATGTGTTACATCCTAAGAGGTCAGAGGTTCAAAACCAGAGGGGGGTAGAGTATGTATTCCTTCGTAGACTTAGCAGTCAAATTGCTACGTGGAGGTTGGTCCCTTGTCCCACAAACAGGGGGGTCTCAAAAACCAATTTGGTGTCTAGCTTGGCCGTGACCTTAAAATTGGATTATTATTATTATTATTATAAACAATTCTTGGATGATTAAAATGAAGACACCTCCTTGGTATATTTAGGAGTCTGAAGGGTCAAAATATAATTAGGTCTTACATAAAAATAATATTGTAAGGGCACAATAATAACAATTGTAAGCTTTGATAAGGCTCATAATAACAATATAGGGGCTACACTAGTATTATAGCGACCTAACATGCCCCTTCAGTGAAAAATTGTTGGCATCAATGCTTGAGTAGCTCTAGATGCTTCTATATAAAATACTCATCCTCGCATGTGGAATCTTTGACAAGTAAGTTATTCCACTTAATGAGATTCTTTGAGATTGTTTGATTATTTAGCTATTATATTATTGTTTCCATGATTACTTCTGGATCCAATATTTTTTGTCCTTCCTCATCACGATATGGAAATATAGTTTGAACTTAGAGCTTGTCCCATATCAACTTTGTAAGTATCAGTTCAAACTTTCACAAATTTTTAATAAACTCATTATTTGTGTTGTTTAATATATTGTTACAGTCTTGGAACCCTCATAATGGATTTTTGAAGTAGGAAGACATTGTATCTGTTTTTGATTGGTTTGTTTTAGAAATCCGTTTTTTTGCAAGGGTTTATAGGTTCTCATTTCAACATTGTGTGTTCCTTTCCTTGCAGGATAGCATAGAGCTTTGCAAGTGCCATTTAATTATTATTGCAGATATAGTAGAATTGTATCATCCTTTATTGCAAGTAGTCTAGGTTTGTGTGTCATTTTCATAGTTATTTCCTCCAATTGGAAATTTCTTGTAATACAAATTGGAAGGTGTATACCACATATACAGTCACAACCCCTATTGAATTTGTATGAACACCAAGTTGACAATTAAAACTAAAACCCTTGGGAGTTGCAACATTATTGTTGCAATACAAAAATCCATAATGTAAGAATGATAGATCACAAACAATAACAATAACACATGAAGTAATGATTAAGAAAACTTAACACATTTGTGTTCAGAATATAACATGTATACTTTATTTCCTCTCAAACTCTATAAACATAATATTCTACACTCTTTTAACCGAAGAGTAGAACTTTTTTTTTGGGAAAAATCATTTAAATTGAAATCACATAAACACAATTAATTCAAATTGATATGTGCAATTTTGTATTGATATTTTTCACAAATAGTACAACAATCACATTCAATTTAGAATATGTACTTCTAAGTAGAGTAAGCCAAATATGTGTTATTTTTTACAAATAGAGTCAAATTTCACTATGGACAACTCAGATGATTAATATAATAATCTAATTAGACTTCTCCTTTGAAGAGGATAAAAATCAATTTATAGATCACCCCAATCAGTTAAGCAGAAATTAAGTTATGCATTATTTATTATTTTATGGGTCAGCCTAACCGAATGTTGATGCGGTCAAAGCCCCAAGCGGTCCCTCACAAAGTTATAAATAGAGGCGACCTCAAGCTCATTTTATCACTTGATCAAGCGATCTATGATTTTCCTCTATTA
This sequence comes from Pinus albicaulis, assembly GCA_034641835.2. NCBI lineage: Eukaryota > Viridiplantae > Streptophyta > Pinopsida > Pinales > Pinaceae > Pinus > Pinus albicaulis. The sequence goes on from CM076584.1 coordinate 964,819,529, forward strand.
GCTTTTTTGGTCCATTTTATGTCTTGGCTCGCATAGGTATGTCGGGAGGAGCTTGCACAAGGGGCGAGATCACATATGTGATCACGCATCAAATCTAGGTGATCTGGAGTAGAGTCATGGGCAAGAAGATCTGAGGTAGTGGCCTATGTATTTTTCCTGTGGCCAAGGAACCCATAGCTACTGGTTAAGCTTGTTAAGGGCTCGACCTAGCTTCTAAGAATAGATCGGGATGATCTGATTCAGAGCTGCGGACATAGAGTGTTTTGGTAGTGGCTCAGAGAATCACTCAGAAGACTAAACTTGATTCATAGTCATTTTCTTGCGTAGTGCTTCCATACATCAATAACTTAGTCATAGTTGTGTCGGAACAGTCATTGGTAGTCTCGTCGATTCAGATCTAGGACTTTCACAGTTGAGATCACTTGGTAATCTATCAAATCCCTATTTTGGTATTATAGATATGTTAATAATATTTTTTTTTTCCACTACAAGGTGTATCTACAACCGTCATTCAGTATCATCTGTATTCAGCAGTTTTCTACAGCCAGTGTCAGTGCATTTCAGTTCTGAGATTCAATTTCCTTCATGCAGAAGTATGGCTATGGTTTTATTGTGTGTATGCTATTTTTTTCTACATCATAAATACATGTACCTATGGATCATCTTACTCTTTTTTCTTAATCATTTGATGAGGATCTAAGAAAAATAATCTCCAAGGGTTTTCCCCATAGTGGGTTTTTCCCTAGTCTTAGACCAATCCAGGTTTTTCTATGTGTTCATGCTTCTCTTCCTTTGATATTTTACTTTCTGTTGCCTAGATGATGATGATGATGTTATTGTTCTTTCTTCATAGTTTCATATTCTTACAATTAATAATATATATTTCTACAATGGTATAATTTTTTGGGGTTAACTTAACATGTTAGAGAAGAAATGTAACTATCAAAGTAAGGAACAATGTTTCTTTGTGAAAAATTAACATGGTACCAGAGCTTTGTTTATTTTCCTCACTGTTTTAATATACCTATTGGTCCTTCTCATTTTCCTCATCACTATCTTGCCATCAAGAGAGTCCGCTGGCCTCTATATTTTTTCTTATTCCTTAAATGTCAAAGGGTCATCCATGAGCTATGTTGGCCTCTTTTATTTCCTTCCTTGCCCTTAGGAAATTGATGAATCACTTTATTTATCATTTCCATTCTTGGGCTTTTCCTAAAATTATTTTTGTTTCAAGCATGCCAATGCATACTCTGACTCTTCAGTGTGTTACTTTTTTTGTTCATGTCTTGTGACACCTTTTATCCTCACACTAGGTTTTGTAAATATATGTTCATATAGTCAAGCATTTGCCTAAAACATATCCTAGAAATTCAAGGGTTACTTTTTTTTTTTGAGACACATTTGAAGATTTAGTTCCTGACGAATTTCTAGCTTAAGATATCAAGTCTTTGTCACTTGGCCTATCCCTGAACACAAAGACATTTTCAATGTAATTTTTAATACTTTCCAGAGTATCATATGTTATCACTTCACTGAATATCTAAGGTTGAAGAATAAATCCCAACAGAGGTAACCACAAAACAATATTTTAGCTTGGTATCTAGCCCTACCAACTCGGAGAGGGCTCTCTCCACAAATCACAGCCAAGAGAGCCGGATGAATTAGGGTTTTAGGGTAGGTATAAGTACAGGGATTATTTTTATTGAATTAGGCTGTTGGATGGGTTAATTACGTTAAGGAGGCTACATCAGGGAAAATAGGATTAGGGTTTCAAAGATTCAATGGCGCAAGGTAGGTAGAAAAACTAACACTTTAGGGTTTCTTGAGTGGGATGGATCAGACAGGTGAGGAGGTAGAAAGAGAAAGGATAAGCATGAATTCTTTGAAACTGAAGAAAATGAACAAACTATGAAGGTTTTCCCAAAGACAAACCATGAGAGATAAATTCTGCTTATCAACTTGAAAACCAACATATCATTGAAATGAAATGAATCATGAAACAAAAAATTCATACATAATGATACATTAGAAGAGAAATGCTAAATTTACATATGATGCAGGGGCATTAGACACTAGCCAGCAATGTAGGGGGTTTTGTCCACATGTTGTGGCTAGGAGGGTTTTAACCGTCGAGTTGTCACAGCTAGGTGTCACTACCTTAGATGATTTTCTTATTAGATTAGTTAGAGTCATAAGAAGTCGAATAGCTTAGTTTACTAGCTGTCATATTTCAGTTAATTGAATTATTATGGTTAGACTGTTGGTTTCTAGAACGGTCCTCTCAGAGGAACCGAAGAGTCATCAATCTATGTGTATAATTGTAAAACCTCGAATGTATGAAGGGGATAGACGAGAAGAGAAAGAATAGAGGAATTCTGCAGTAAATCTGTGTATTTCAAATCGCTTCCAATTAAATAGTTCTGTGCATTATCTTAGTATCATGCCAATTTCTTAAGTGTGAAAAGATTGTCTAATCGAGAAGTGATGAACTCCTGTATGACTTCCCCTATCTCTGTTGATTGATTTCCAATTCCATTTGAATAATCCCTGCGCATTTAAAAAAAGAAAACCCTCGTGGCGTGCTCTGTATAGAAAATCATGGTTAATATTGGTGACTTTCCCATATAAAAGAATAACCCTATTTTATTGCATAGTTGCATCAAATTCTATCGAATAGACCGTATTGAAACCTGGAGTTAATCGATACAATGGAGACTCGAACCCCGATGGAACCGTGGTTTATTACTGTAGCAGGAAAACCGGAACGGATTTGCGAAGGCGGGTTTCCCCGTTCCGCACCACCTTCGGCACGGAGGCGGTATTACCGGAGTGTGGAGCGATTCCATACAGGAATCGACACGTAGCAGATTTGACGTCCGACGAAACCACCCTTTTCGTATATTTCGCGCGTTAACGACAGGATCGATGTCGTCGAGCGGAATGAGTTCGAGTCATTGATTCGAGAGGAGGTCATCAGACGGTCCTAGTTCGACGGAGATGCACGATATTTAGTTAGGTACAACGCCCATGTTGATTGGTCCCCAGGATATAGGTGGGGCTGGATCTACGTATTATTCCAAAGCCAGTTGTTTATAATTGTTGAACTATTTATTCGAGTTATAAATCAAATATCAAAGGTTTATTATAAAGTAGAAAAGGTTAAAATAGTCATAAAAAGTCTCGGAACAGTTATATAAGGCCGAAGGCAGAACCATTGATTATAGGGTTCAGATATATATATATATATACATGTATAATCCAGAAGATACAATTGGAAATTTTTTGTGAAATTATTTATTCGTCAATTTCTGTGAATTTGACAAATAAATAAACAAATGAAAAATAACAGAACCATGTGGGATAAAGAAAGGGGAATGCGACAGAGCCACGTCTCAGTGAATAAAATGTCCTTGGCAACTTCCAGTTTTGTGTGATTGCGTCATTTGTGGTATCAGAGCAGGAAGTTTGAGCTGTTTGCTGACATGGCAATCCGACTTGATAGAGGTGCTGGCAGGAGGAGACCTTTGGCCAATGCTGAGGTGTTGGAGGTGTTGCAGAGGGTTGAGGCCAGAATGGATGCCATGGAGCGAAGACAAACCAGAGATCCTGAAGACATCAGCGAACCTGAAACAGAAGCAGCAGAAGAAATTGAAATTCCTCCTGACCTGAGGCTCCTCAGAACTGTTCTGGGGTTTGCAGTGAAGCCCAGGATCGAGGTATCAAGCTATGCAGGAGGACTGAATCTAGAGGAGCTGGTGGAATAGATAAATGAACTAACCAAGTGTTTTTATTATGAAGAAATAAGTGAAGATAAAAGGGTCAAGTTTGCAGTGACAAAGCTGAAAGGACATGCTGCACTTTTGTGGGATGGAGTGCAGGCAGAAAGGATGAGAGTTGGCAAGCAACCTATGAAGAGCTAGACCAGAATGATGGCTAAACTAAAAGGTAAATTCTTACCCAGTGATTATCAGCTGACATTATATAGAAAAATGCAGAACCTGAGACAGAGGTTGCTGACAGTAAAGGAATACATAGAAGAATTCTACAGAGTGAGCATAAGAGCTGGGCAATTCCAAGATACACCAGAGAAGACTGCCAGATATGTGAATGGTCTTAGACTGGAGATCCAAGATGATATTGGTCTCTTGTCTCCTAAGATAGTGGAAGAGGCATACCAGATGGCCTTGAAAGCAGAGGAGAAACTCCTGAGGAAACAGTCTACCAATAAGAGAGGTACTTTTTGTGGGAAGGGAAGTCAGGGTGGTAGAGGAAAGTCTACACCCAGGGATGGAGCTAATAGTAGCTCACCTCAGAATGCATCTACAGAGGAGGATGCAAATGGCAGAAGGGGTTCTTACAGAGGAAGAGGAAGAGGAGGCAGATACAGAGGCAGAGGCAGAGAGCTGAGGTGTTATAGGTGTCAAGGAGTGGGACACAAGCATTATGAATGCCCAGAGAATGTGGGTGCTGGTCCAAGGAATGCTGTTGTTGCCCAGGTTAAAGAAGACGTAGAAATTGAAGAAAAAGTTCTTCCAGAGAGGGGAGAGTCCTTGGTGGTTAATAAGGTCCTGTTGAAACAAACCAAAGAAGTCACTGAACCTGCACAAAGGAAGAATTTGTTTAGGAGCATATGCAAAGTTCAAGGGAAACGCTGCCAGCTAATCATTGACAGTGGCAGCACAGACAATTTGGTTTCCGCGGAGGTGATAGGAAAACTGAAGCTAAAGACTAGGGAGCACCCCACTCCCTACAGGGTGTCCTGGCTGCATAAGGGGCACCAGCTGGTTGTAAAAGAACAGTGTGAAATAGAGCTGCAAATGGGCAATTACAAAGACAAGGTTTTGTGTGATGTAATTCCCATGGATGTGTGTCATATACTGCTTGGTAGACCTTGGCATTTTTATAGAGCAGCAGTACATGATGGCAAGAAGAACACTTACAAGTTCTTCAAAGATGGGGTACATCATATATTGATTCCCATGGAAGAAGGAGAGCCATCCGGCAGAGTAATTGATCCAAAGACCTTGTTGCTGAGCGAGAAGGAATATCTGCAGCAGATAGAGGAAGAAGAGGTGAGCTTTGCTTTAGTTTGCAAACCAAAAGTAGTTCTTACTTCTACAAAGATTTATGATTTACCAGTAGAGATAGAAGAGATGTTAGACAATTACTGTGACATTGTTGTGGATGATCTACCTGATGAGCTGCCACCTGTGAGAAAGATCAGCCATCAGATAGATTTTATCCCTAGTTCAAATCTGCCAAATAAGGCAGCCTGCAGAATGACTCCCAAGGAAAATGAAGAAATCAGGAGACAAGTACAGGAACTGGTGGACAAAGGACTGATCAGAGAAATTCTGAGTCCATGTGCAGTACCAGCAGTTTTGAGCCCAAAAAAGGATGGAGGCTGGAGGATGTGTACTGATGCCAGAGCAATTAACAAGATCACAATCAGGTACAGATTCCCTTTACCCAGAATTAAGGATTTGATGGACTATTTGAGTGGTGCTAAATATTTTTCAAAGATAGATTTGAAAAGTGGATACCATTAGGTTAGAATAAGAGAGGGTGATGGGTGGAAAACTTCCTTTAAAACAAATGAAGGACTGTATGAATGGATGGTAATGCCTTTTGGGTTGTCTAATGCACCTAGCACTTTTATGAGACTTATGAATGAAGTATTGAAAGAGTTCATTGGTAAATTTGTGATAGTGTATTTGGATGATATATTAGTTTTCAACAAAACTAAAGAGGAACATTTGAGGCATCTTAATCATGTCTTGAAGAAACTGCACCAAGAGAAACTGCTGATAAATTTAAAGAAGTGCTCATTCATGAAGGAAGAGCTGGTGTTTTTGGGTTTCATTGTTTCTGCAGAAGGATTGAATAGGGACCCAGAAAAGGTTAAGGCAATTTTGGAGTGGCCTTCACCCAGGAATGTTTTTGAGGTAAGGAGTTTCCATGGACTTCCTAGCTTTTACAGGAAGTTTATAAGGAACTTCAGTAAGATTAATGCACCCATAATTGAGATGATAAAAAAGAGCAAACAGCCATTTAAGTGGACTACTGAAGCAGAGAGAAATTTTAAAATTTTGAAGCAAAAGATAACAGAGAAGCCTGTTTTAATTCTGCCTGATTTCACAAAACCATTTCAAGTAAAATGTGATGCTAGTGGGGAGGCCATTGGAGCTGTTTTGAGTCAATATGATACGCCTGTAGCCTATTTAAGTGAGAATTTTAATGATACCAGGAGAAAGTATTCCTCTTATGAGAAGGAATTCCAGTAAGGTCTATTAATCAAGAAGTGGAGACATTATTTGATGTCCAGTGAATTTGTATTATATTCTGACAATCATGCTTTGCAGTATATTGTACAGCAGCCCAAGTTGAAACATAAGCATGCTAAATGGGTTGAGTATCTCCAAAGTTTTAATTTTGTTTTGAAACATATAAGTGGCCAAGCCAACAAAGTAGCTGATGCTTTGAGTAGGAGACATTTGCTTGTTCAAGAGACTAATTTTGAAGTTGCAGGATTCGATTTTCTCAAAGAATTATATAAAACAGATCCAGATTTTAGAGGCTATCGATGGCTGCAGAACTCTGTTTATCTTATAGAAGTCGTTATTTGATTTGTCTCACAGAAGACTTACTATTCAGAAGAAATCAACTATGTGTACCAAAATGTTCCATGAGAGAAAAATTGATCAAAGAAAAGCATGGTGGTGGACTTGTTGGACACTTTGGTACTGATAAAACTTAGGAGTAGTTGAGTCACTTCTATTATTGGCCCAAGATGAGAGCAGAAGTGGATAAGTTTGTGAAGAATTTCAAAATCTGTCAATATGCCAAAGGAAGTAGCTAGAATGTAGGATTGTACATTCCCTTGCCTATTCCAGACAGGCCTTGGGACATGGTAAGTATGGATTTTGTTCTAGGGTTGCCCAAGAATCAGAGAGGGAATGATGCAGTCTTTGTTGTAGTGGACAGATTCTCCAAAATGGCACATTTTATTCCATGCTATAAAACTAGTGATGCCACCCATGTTGCTAACTTGTTTTTCAAGGAAGTGGTTAGGTTGCATGGGTTGCCCAAGAGTATTGTTTCAGACAGAGACACCAGATTTGTGGGATATTTTTGGAGGACACTATGGAAGAAACTTCATAATTAAACCCAGTTTCGAAATTATCTTATCATCCCTGCATCGATGGGAAGACCGAGGTTGTGAATATAAGTTCTGGGAAATTTGTTGAGGAGTCTTGCAGGAGAGCATCCCAAGCAGTGGGATCATATTTTTCCTCAGGCAGAATATGCATATAATGACTCACCAAACAGGAGCATAGGGCAGAGTCCATTTAATATTGTTTATGGAATGCATCCCAGAGGAATATCAGAGTTGAGAAATCTGGGAAAAGCAGAGCTGAGGAGTGCAGATGGTGAGGAATTTGCTTCAGAGATCCAGGCCATACATGAACAAGTGAAACATCAAATACAAGGCAACAACATCAAATATAAAAGCAGAACATACTTGAGTAGAAAGGAAGTTCATTTTGAAGTAGGAGATTTGGTTTTGGCACACTTGAGAAAGGAGAGATTCCCAATGAAGCAATATAACAAATTGAAGTTCAAAAATATTGGGCCATGCAAGATACTTAGGAAGTTTTTAGCAAATGCTTATGAGATTGAATTACCTCCTGATGTTGGAATATCTCCCATTTTTAATGTTGCAGATTTGTACAAGTATGAAAATGATGGTGTAGAAGAAAGATCAACAGACAAGGAGCAGATTGAGTGGAAAGAACAGCTACCTCCAGTGCAACCACTATAACCAGAGAAGATATTGGATAAAAGACCATTCCGTAAAGACTCCGCAGGACGAGAATACTATCATATTTGATAAAACGAAGGATAACCAGAGTAAGATGCCACGTGGATGATCAATAAATGTCGCAGCGATAGGCGTACTGCTGAGGAGCCTGCGATTTAAGCCCATGAAGAAAATTTCTGGAGTCTCGATGTAGGGCATTAGGACACTAGCCAGCAATGTAGGCGGCTTTGTCCACATGTTGTGGCTAGGAGGGTTTTAACCCACTAGATTTGTCGCGCCTAGTGTCACTACCTTAGTTGATTTTGTTATTAGATCAGTTAGAGTCATAAGAAGTCGAATAGCTTAGTTTTCTAGCTGTCATATTTCAGTTAATTGAATTATTATGGTTAGACTGTTGGTTTCTAGAACAGTCCTCTCAGAGGAACCAAAGAGTCATCAATCTATGTATATAATTGTAAAACCTCGAATGTATGAGGGGGATAGACGAGAAGAGAAAGAATAGAGGAATTCTGCAGTAACTTTGTGTATTTCAAATCGCTTTCAATTAAATAGTTCTGTGCATTATCTCAGTATCGTGCCAATTTCTTAAGTGTGAAAATATTGTCTAATTAAGAAGTAATGAACTCCTGCATGATTTCCCCTATCTCTGTTGATTGATTCCCAAAACCATTTGAATAATCCCTGCGCATTTTAAAAAAAAAACCCTGGTGGCATGCTCTGTATAGAAAATCATGGTTAATATTGGTGACTTTTCCCGTATAAAATAATAACCCTGTTTTATTGCATAGTTGCATCAAATTTTATCGAATAGACCGTATTGAAACCCAGAGTTAATCGATACAATGGATTTCGAACCCCAGCAGAACCGTGGTTTATTACTGTAACAGGAAAACCGGAACAGATTTGCAAAGGCGGGTTTCCCCGTTCTGCACCACCTTTGGCACGGAGGCGGTATTACCTGAGTGTGGAGCGATTCCATAAAGGAATCGACACGTAGCAGATTTGACGTCCGACGAAACCACCCTTTTCGTATATTTTGCGCGTTAACGACAGGATCGAAGTCGCCGAGCGGAATGAGTTCGAGTCGTTGATTCGAGAGGAGGTCATCAGACGGTCCTAGTTCGACAGAGATGCACGATATTTAGTCAGGTACAACGCCCACGTTGATTGGTCCACAGGATACAGGTGGGGTCGGATCTACGTGTTATTCCAAAGCCAGTTGTTTATAATTGTTGAACTATTTGTTCGGGTTATAAATCAAATATCAAAGGTTTATTATAAAGTACAAAAGGTTGAAATAGTCATAAAAAGTCCGGGAACAGTTATATAAGGCCGAAGGCATAACCATTGATTATAGGGTTCAAATATATATATATATATATACATGTATAATCTAGAAGATACAATTGGAAGTTTGTTGTGAAATTATTTATTCGTCAATTTCTGTGAAATTGACAAAGGAAAAATAACAGAGCCACGTGGGATAAAGAAAGGGGAATGCGATAGAGCCACGTCTCAGTGAATAAAATCTCCTTGGCGACTTCCAGTTTTGTGTGATTGCGTCAACATACCACACGTATCCCAAATAAATAGCTGGAACCTTCCCATTAATTTCCTACCAAATAGACTACACTAGAGTCTCTGATTAATGCATCAACATCCAACCTGTGTAATCAGTGGAAAAGTACAAGATATATAACTCAAATTACCTCTCAACCTCAGGGGTCGAATCCCTAAGTTGCAGAGCTATTCCACAAAAAACTGAGATGAATATAAAGAGTGTAGGGAGGTCAAACTAACTCATCCCTGAATTTTTGCAAATTGATTCATTACATGTCGTCAAAACTTTTCACCTAATGTATTTACCCTAGGTAAGTGTAAAAACACCACAATTACATTTACTTGCATCAATTACATACGTAAAAACATGATTTTCCAAGGTTAAAATAAAAATTACAAAGAAAACTCAGAAAAATTAGACACTTGGCGGGAGTGCAACACCAGTGTCAAGTGCACAACGCTAGTGTTAGGAGCACCCTCCATCTTGCAGCTGTGTTTTGGATGGGTTGTAGATGTCAAAACAGAGCTCAGTATAGCTCATTGGAAATATCATCTAGCCTAATCTTCGGATCTATTATTTTATTTAATATTTGACTTGATTTTACCTCCCAAAAATTGATTCTCCAAATATGGCTTAGGAGTGCAGCGCCAAGCTGAAAAAGGAGGCATAATTGTGATTTTTTGAGTTTTTTTTAACCTTTTCACCTACTAGTTTGGCCAAACAAGACTATAAAAGTGGTTGAACTGTATTTTTTCCCTACTGTAAATCCAATGGTGGTCTCGTTTTGACCCAAATATGCCCATCGCCCAGGGCGTTGCGCTCCTGACAGTCCAACTGTCACATGACTGTCAAGGAATACAAAAAAAATTCAAAAATTTGCATAAGTGTATCAAAACATACCAAAATTTGTTGAATGGTGGTTGATTATGAGGGTTAGGCATGGAGTGAGGCTTCAGCAAGGGTGCCAAGCCTTATTTTATCTTCTTTCATGGTTAGGGTTTCAATTTTTGCATTGGACTTTTTAAGTTTTGACCTTGCAATGTTGTTTCTCTTAGCATAATGCTTTTCCATCCTTCTCTGAATGTTATTGTCTTTCTTGGACCTTTGCAACAAATTCTCAAGGTGTTCATTTATTGCCTGAAGCCAACCTTCTTTATTCTCATTTATTACAACTACAAATTTCTCATTAAGAGTGACCCCATCTGCTAGTTCTCTTTCTTTCTTCCTTTCTAGTTCTAGGGCTCTTTTCAAACCTATAATCCTTGGCCTTCTTCTTGGCACTTGTTCTTCTGGGTCATCTAGCACACCATATTTTTCTAGTGTCTCATCAAGCAATACTTTATCTTTTTCACTTTGATGAATTTCACTTCATCAACGAAGTGTTTGGCTTTTAGCTGTTGGTTCTCTTGCTCAAGAAAGGTAATGAAAAATTTAGATCTTTCAAGTTTAGTTTGTGTCTCTCTAATCTTGGCTTACTTTTCCTTGATGACTATGCTAGTGATCTCAGAGTCATCTTGCTGATCCAAGTCAACAAAATCAAACTCCATTTCTGTCTCATGAAGATTTTCCTCCTTATGCCAGATCTCTTTCTAAATATATGCCTCTGTCTTTTTATTTCCTTTGTCTACCTTCTTTTCCGATGAGGAAGGCAACGACCCTTCCACAATATGTGGAGCAAACACTTCCCTATAACCTCTCTGATATTTTTTTTCCAATGTCTCTATCTTAGCCACTTTGGTATTTTGAATCTCACTGTTCTTATCCATGCTAGATGACCCAATGTGAGTTTGAAATGGTGACGATGGTGGTGAAATGGGTGAAGTAGTTTGAGCTGATGTAGAAGTAGGTACTATGGGCTGAGATGGAGGAATGGATGTGGAAGGATGAGATGGTGGAGGCACAACTTGAGCATGTTGAACTGCTGGAGCAGTAAAAATTTCATTAGCTATGAAAGTGTCCCATGAGATGTTCAATTGATTGAGGTGATGGAGGACAATGATATTGATGAGAGAGTGGTGAAAAACACTTTTCAACTGTTGGTCATAATATCTCTTTTCAACAATTTATGCCATTTTTTCAATGTTCCTAAGGAGATAATAAGGTATGTTGACCATTTTGACCCTTTTGAAGTGCATTAATAACCGGATATGGTAGGTGTAGAGTCTAAAGAACCTTCCTTCATAAGAAAAGTACTTCATGATTATTTTTATCATCGGGGCATACCTATCTAGGAGGTAAGAGAAAGGAAAGTCCTTATTTCCTTCATTCTTGTACCTTGGCTTGATGTATGGCTCATAGTAATGATCCTGGAATTATTTTTCCTTGAGCTACTTTTCACCAACTTTTTGAATTCCAGTGGTAGCTTCTATGATGCCTATGGGTATTTTTAAAGTGACACTAGCCAGGGTTACCTCGTTGTCATGAATATTAGAGATGAAAAGGATGCTCAAAATAGGGTGATGTTGGACCCTATGTATTTTTTCACAAAATTCAAAGCATCCTACATGCTTGAAACATGTCATAGCCATGGGAGAGGCCATGAGTTCTTTGGTGTTTTTATGTTATGGTCTAAGGATCCTCCCTCCTTTGTGTGGCCTCTTGTCTTCCCTTTCTTCTTCCTCACTGAATTCTCGGTTTTCTTCTTCCAAAGTGTCTTGGCTAGAAACCCTAGGGAGATGAATTTGGAGTGAAATGTAGGTTTGGGGAGTGGATAATGGGATGGAAAAAATTAGGGAGATGGGGCAAGGGATTATTAAATTGAGGGAGGTGACATGGAGTAAAAAAATTTTGGGATTTGGGAATAGGAATTTTACTACAGGTATTGGGATTTGGGAGCCTAGAAAATTGAAATACCTAGGTATTAGGGTTTTGGGGATAAAGGGCTTTGGGGAAAGGGATATAGTGAATTAGGGGTGGGAAAGGTTAATTGTAATGTGGGAAGGGTAGTGGAAGTCTTAGGAAGTGTAATTGAAAATTAAGAATGAAACTAGGGTTTATAACAAATAAGACACAAATTTTGTATAAAACATTCAAATGCCACAAGAATTTGACTCGAGAAATGCTAGGAGATGGTAATTTTTTGTTACGTACTTGTTGGAGGGTGAAGGCAACCAATGATGAAGTTTTAGAGTGACAGAACTTCATTTTGGAGGTCATTCAGCAAGTCAGGCAAGTGCACAGTGCCTATGGGAGGAGTGCAGTACCTCCTCTGCTAGGAGCACAGTGCCTGAAGGCTATGCACAACTTGTGATGCAAGAGCATAGCATGACCAGTTTAGGAGCACAGAGCTATCTCTTTTCTCCCAATTTCGCTCTCTATATTTGAAAATCGTGCTACGGATATGGTTGCTCGATGCTGTAGGTGAAAAATGAGGATGGTTTGATGTCTTGATGGATTTTATCCTTGGTGAATTGTGATTTTTTATAATTTTTGAACCCACTTTTCTATGTTAAAATTGACCTTTAAACTTCAAAATTAAACCATTTCACTTTGATTTATTTCCTTTGATAATTTATCATTTTGATGCACCGGGAACTCTTTGCACTTTGATATTTTCTTTGTTGGCATGTTGAACTATGAGTTGGTAGCTTGGGATGGGGAAACGATTACATTTTTAAAGACATAAAATTACATGTTGAAACAAGAAATTTTCTTTACAAGTCATCTTCATATGGTGAAGAGATGTTTATTGGATCACCCTTTACTTGTTGGTCTTATGTAGTGGATATGAAGTTTTATTGAACCTTGGAAACCCTAATGACCTAATGATACCTTGAAGGAATGAATTTCAAGGTGACATGACTGGTGTTACTTTATGGATGGTGTACAGTCAAGAAGGTATGAAACTATGCCAGCAAGTAATCAAATTTTAGGAAGAGTTATTTTTTTTGGATTGGGGCTACCATCAGTGACTATTTTTTTGCATGACCTAGTGGAATGAATAAAAATTTATGAGTGGGACTCCTAAAATTATACGAAAAGAGGATTTTGATCACTGATGGTAGGATGAAAATATTGACACTAACATTAGCCTTATTGGGGATGATAGCTATGAAATAGGTGTCAAGAACCACATAAATCTAGATTTTGTAGATCTGTCCCTTATCCATTGGGCCAATTGGTCAAAAAATCAAACTAATAAGCCTGACTGAAAACTGATAACTCAGAAAAAATAAACTGACTCAAGACAAAATAAATTGACTAAAAATAGACTCAATACTGACTTACTTGATTGAAAAATGAGATTTTGAAAATGGAATAAAATCAGTGAAGCTCCATCACCTTCACCTTGGGCTCCGAACTCTAGTGATTCTCTACTTCACACTTGCAAAAAATTTAATTGATATTTACAATGAAATGGAAAACTGATTGAAAAATGAGCTTCAACAAAGGTAATATTTCAAGAGCCTACAATTGACAGGTCCTCCTAAACACTCTTGTCCATTCATCTCTTCAAGAAAATAAGCATTCTGTCCCCGACAAGAATAATTTGATAAATACCTTTCCATAAATTCTTAAATTTTCCATGCTTACCCTTGTCCTCATTTCTGGCATCAAAACAGAGTACCACATCTCCAACCTTGAAGTTTTCTTCCTTAGTTTTCCATTCATAGATCTTCTTTATCCTGTCATGGAGTTTTGAACTATTCTGAAATACTTCATCTCTCGTCTGTTGAAGGTGTATCATTTGATTAATCCAGTGTTGTTTTTAATTTTCCTCAGTCGCTTCTTCTTGCATCAATTTCATTACCGAGACTGCTAATGATGAAGGAAACATAGTATAGACACAATACAAAACTTTAAAAGTAGACATACCAATAGACTTCTAACTACTTACCCAGTTTTCCCACAATGCATTAATCAACTTATTATGCCAATTCTTTTTATTTTCCTCTAGCATTTTCTTAATGATACTGATCAAGGATTTATTAGAGGACTTGGCCAATGCATTACCCTATGGGTAGTAGGCTATAGAGTGTCCCAAATTAATGTTATATATATCACAAAACTCAGTCATATTCTTAGACTTAAATGTTGTTGCGTTATTTGTGATAATCTTAGTAGGACAACCAAAACGAGACAAAATATTAGTTTCTAAAAACTAAATGACGACATAATATGTTTCTTGCCTAGTCAGTATCGCTTCAATATACTTTGTAAAGTAATTTTTGGCTGTCAATATCCACTTGTCTTGTGCGGATGATGTTGGGTGAATCTCGCCAGTGAAATCTAGGCCCCACTGCTAAAAGGGTGCATGTACTGAAATAGGTTGAAGAAGTAATGGGAGAAGCTTTCTCTCACCCTGAAAAACCTTATATTCGTGGCAACTCATTACTTCTTTTTAGACATCTAGAAAATGTGTCGGAAAATAATATATTGCTCTCAATATTTTATTGGTCGTGGTCTTCCAATATAGGTGGCCCTCATAATCTCCTTTGTGTAAATCATTCATCACTTCCTTAGATTCTTCTTTAACCAAACAGTTCAACAACACACCTTTGGGATCCTTCCCGAAAAGTGCATTAAAAAATATGAAATACTTTGAAGCTTTGAGTTTCAAAGACCTGCCTTGACTCTTCGTCGTGTCTATAGGAGGTCAAAACATAAAAAATATCAGAATATCATGGAGATTTCAAAAATATATCGAATACCTGAATCTAATTCACTTATTCTTCATTTTCAGAAAACGCTGAAATCAATTTGATGTCTAAAGAATGAAGGTTTGACTCATCCATGAGCTTGGCTAAGCCCTGACCTTAGATTAGATTGGTGGGCTTGATCTCAAGGTCATATTCTAGTAATGTTGTTATCCATCTCCCTCTCCTACCTTGTGGGTATGTCTGCATGAGAACTTCTTTTACATCTGCATTAGGCACATAGGCAATAGTATGTGAATGTAATATGTAAAATCTGAAATTTTTCAGTGCTCTTACCAAAGCCAAATCCTATTTCTCTATGATGTTGTATTGAAGGGCTACATCTCTAATATTGGAACTAAAAAATGCAACTGGTAGCTCTGTTTTATCATTTTTCTGCATCAAGACTGCTTCTATGGTGTGCTCAGAAGGAAATGATAATATTATGAAATGAATAGTATAATCAAGAATTATCAAAACAGGGGTAGTAGTCAATGCAAACTTTACTGAGTTGAAATATTTCCAGGCATCTTCAGACCACTTCACATCATTATCTTTTTCAACATATTTGTCAGCTCTCTAAGATGCTCCACAAAATTATGATTGAATATCCGTAAGAAATTAATATTACCATTGAATGCTTTCATTTACTTTTTGCTATGATGGAAATCAATCTACTAGAATTATTGAACATAGGAATGGTCAGTTCAGATCCCATCCTTGGAGATGATGTGACCAAGAAGTTTTCCCTCCTCCATCGCAAAAAGGATTTTCTTTGGGTTGAGAGAGATTACGAACTTCTTGCATCTCTCAAAAAAAATTCTTAAATGATGAAAATTTTCATCATCAAAATGTGAAATCAATGTCAAGTCATCTAAATAAACAACCAATAAAACATATTTTTCATTCGTGAATGCTATGTCCATGGCCTGCTGAAATGTGGCCCCCGCATTTTTCAAACCAAATAGAATTTTTGCATATTTGAATGTGCCCTAAGGTGTAGTGAATGTTGTCTTGTCCTAATAATCCTAATGCACCAAAATACAGATATATCCTGAATAACCATCCAACAGTGACATCCGGGAAGAACCAACAGCTATTTGAAGCATATGGTCCATTTTGGAAAGTGGATAGTGTCCTTGAGCTACACTTTGTTCAAGTTCCTGAAATGTATGCAGAGCTGGATTTCTCCAATATTCTTTCTTACTGGGACCAAATTAGAAATCCAATCATAGAATCTGATAGGGACAATAATACTAGACTTGAAAAGTATGTTTCCCTCTTTTTCAATTGATGGCAGCAATCTAGGATTTATCCTTCTCAACTTTTTCCGAAAGGGATTTTTATCGGAATAGTGTGTTGAATGATGTTCTTGTCATACACCTTTAAATATTATATTCCTATGTGAAAACATCAGAAAATTCAAAAAGTAATTTAATATATTCAACCTTTACCTTGGGAGATAAGGACTTGGAAATTTTAACCATGTTTTGTTTATCTATTGTCCCAATGTTTACATCTTCAACACCCTTTTCCGTAGGCATCAATGTAGGCTTTCTTGCTACATCATCTTGGTCAAAAAATTCTTCCAAAGTTGTGATACCTTTTGGAATATTGTTATCTATCAGTTGTAGTATATCCATCTAAGTTGCTTCTATGTCCTGGTCATCTTTATCACAAATTTCATCTATGGAAAAATTCTCAAATTCTGCCTCACCTTGGAGAAAGTTATTTACCTGCTTATCATCCAGGAAACTTTCCAATACAAACAGTTATTTGGAACAGTGGGTAGGTGTTTGATATGAATCTAAAACTTCCTATTTGAAAATATGGGGATCTTAAAATTTCTTGCAGCGTTAGCCAATGAATCTGCCATGAGATTTTGATTCCATGGCACCACTATAAGTATACACTCTTGAAACAGTTTCAAAATATCTAGTACAACATTCCTATATTGTCTCATTCAAGGATGATTAACTTGATATTCACCTTTAACTTGCTTGACCACAAGTTCTAAATCACCATACATAGCATTCCTTCTTGCACCTAGTTTGTTCAAGATCTTTAGGCCAGTAATCAGTGCTTCATACTTCGCTTCATTGTTAGTGCAATCAAAAAATAACTTATAAGAGCATAATCTAACATTTGTAGGTACCTTATTCTGCTGATGAAATGGCCCGCGAACCCAAATTCCAATGCCTACCCCATCTTTCCCTAGGGCACCATTAAATTCCATGGACCATAAACCATTTTTATCCACCAAGTTTTGAAATTTTGATTTATGTTTAGCTCAATTTTCTGAACTGTTTCTTCATGCTTTTCTAGAATTTCTTCCACTTTATATAATGGTTATTCTAAATTTTTAACTGCCTCATTTGATGGTTGTTCGGATGAGCTAGATAGATTCTCTTTTTCCTTTGCTATAAATTCTTTGATGAAATTATGAATCTATGGAACATCTTCTACATCTACTAGCTGGCTATCTACATCATTTAAGCCACTATCATTAAACAAAATGAATGACTCCAAATTTTTATGTACATCATTTATTGGATGATTATTAGGCTTTTATTTTCTTGTGATCATATATTTCATCTTGGTTTCATGGTACCATTTTCTAAATTGCCCAGAAACAGGGATAGTAACATAAGAAAAGTTGAATTGCAATGTGTCTATTATTTCCCCCCCCAAGATTTTGACAGCAACATGCCAAACCATGGCGGTATGTCAACTACCACCACATCCATTAGAAAATTCTTTGTCCGAATCTACTTTAGGGAGACTACTAAATCTTTAATAAGACCAATACGACGAACTCTACCTGAATCGAAGGAGTATAAGTCATGGTAGGAATGAGTGATGTCAAGGCCCAACTTTTCCATAATGGCTTTTGGAATTAGATTGTGGGAGGCTCCGAAGTCTGACATGGAATTATGTAAAATGCATTGGTGGATTCTTAGACTCAAGTAAAAAGGAGGAACCTCACTATCTTATAATTGAACATCAATAGTAGGACCAAAAATGAGTTTGGGCTGATCATCTTCAACATTCACCATGTCGGACAAAGGATATAATTTAAGCATATTGCCAACATGGGACTTATATTGGTTATTATTAACAAGCTAAGTTAAAGGAATAGGCACTTTTAATTTTGAAATTTTAGTTTCTAGGTTAAAGGAAGTGGTTTTGTCAACCTCTTTAATGATGATGTCTCATTGTCCAACATGGTCCTTTCATGGAACTTCTTTCTTGTGACTTTCATTTTCCTTAGTTTTTGAACTTGTGGGTGGTTTATTTACCTTTTTCTGATTAATGACTATAGGATATTTTCCCTTAATCTGATTACTCAGAGGATTATGCCTTGTTTGAGTATCCTTCTGCTGAGATGTTCCTCTCTAAATGGGATTAACTAACACACCTCTGCACCTTAATGACATCTGCCTATTTTTTGAACTAAGTGCATTCAAGTACCCTGGTTGATAATCATCTAATTCAGACTCTGATTCCTGATCCTTGGCAAGGATAAAATCATTATCCTTAGGCTCATCCTTATTTTCAAAATAATCCTCATCTCCGGTCAAAAACATAGGCAGATCATCAGCCTTTAAAAGGAGATTTTCCTCAAAAATTATGTCTTCATCTTATTCTTCTCCTTGAGCATATTTCTGCTACAAGGGTGTCCAGATTTTTTGTTGCTGATGCAGTGCTTTGTCAGGAGCCCGCTGTTCTCTATGCTTAATCCTTAACTGAGGCTGTTGTTGACCTCTGTAGTTAAGATTTTTGACCTCAGGCTGTCTCTCAATGATGGACATCTTTTCAACCATCCTTTCAATCTTATTTATCAGTGTATCCATCTTAACATCAGAATATGAGGTGGATGGTTCATCTTTAATAATGACTCTTCTCTCCTTCCTAGCTCTAGCTCTCTTCATAAGCATATTTGCTTGAACGATGACAGTGTTCTTTTGCATATATTCCAATGTAGCTAGATTTCTTTCCCTTAGATGGTAGCCATGTTAGTATCAAATTCATATGGATAACATATGAGAGCTAAGCCTAGAGGAGGATTGATCTCAACGGGAATTTCATTATAAATTATATTTAAGCGAGTATTGAAATATTGGACTGATTCATTGATATTTATTTCAATGTTCTCATACTCAAAAAGAAACTGTAAGTGGTTTTTCTTTACTTCCCACTAGGCTATAAATGCATCAATCAACTGGTCTAGGGTGGCAACGGAATTAGCAGTTAAGGACCTATACAAAACTTTCACATCTCCAAAGAAGCTCTAGGTTATAATCCTCATTTTAACATTGTCATCATCAACTTCCTCCAAATCTATGAAGTCGGTGACCTTAATAATGTGTTCTCTTGAAGATATGGTAGATTTTTCATTAAAAAAGGGGAGCCTTTAGCCATAAACCTAAGGAAAATCATTTAATTGGGTAGGTAAGACAAGTGGGGAAAATATTTCCATGATTCCTACAGAGTGAAGTTCTAGATTAACAACAGGAGGGATTGGTTGAATAATTAATGTAACAATAGTTGTTGGTACTGGAGTAGTAGTTATAAATGATGAGGTCAAAGGTGCAGAAAAAAAAATACAATTGATTGAGTTTGAGATTGAGTTGAAATAGGTATTTCCTCTTGATGGTTGAATTAGATCCAGTCTTTGATATCAAGGTCTGATTCAGGTTTAATCTCTTCAAAGAACCAATATTTCATAGGACTAATGTCTAATTCAGGTAGTGACTTATCCTCTGATAGTCTTAAAGGATCAAAGACTATGTCGGATAAAGAGGTTTTAGACTTAGATTTAAACAATGACAATTCAAATTTCAGATCATACTTTATATCTTCAAGAGACAATATTTTGGAAGGCCGAGAAGAAGATCTTGCCAATGGAACTGGTCCTAACTGAATTTGTGTATTTTGATATCTATGCCTCCGGAAAATATTCTCTGGAACATCCACTAGATAAACTGGATCAAGATCGAGATTTTCTCTGGTATATCTTCTCGAAGCCAGCTCTACAATCTTGGCATTGCAATTATTCAATCAGTCTTTCTGAAACTTAACCCTAACATCCAAAGGATAAAATTTCAATGTTTCTTGTCATACACCAAGGGAAAATAAATATTTTGTTCCCTAGCAGTGGCGCCAGTATGTTATCACACCACCAGATCTCTAAGGCTCAAGAAGAAATCCCAATAGAGGTAACCACAGAACAATATTTTATCTTGGTAACTATACCTACCAATCTAGAGAGGGCTCTCTCCATAAATCATAGCTAAGAGGGTTGGATAAATTAGGGTTTTAGGCTAGGTATAAGTACAAGGATTTTTTTAAGTGAATTAGGTTGCTGGATGGGTGAATTAGGTCAAAGACGCTAGGTCGGGGAAAATAGGATTAGGGTTGGAGAGATTCAATGGGGCAAGGTAGGTAGAAATCCTAACACTTTAGGGTTTCTTGAGTGGGATGGATCAGACAGGTAAGGAGCTAGAAAGAGAAAGGCTAAACATGAATTATTTCTAAACTGAAGAAAATGAACAATCTATGAAGGTTTTCCCAAAGATAGAGCATGAGAGATGAATTATGCTTATCAAATTGAAAATAATAATATCATAGAAATGAAATGAATCACGAAACAAAACATTCATACATAATGAAACATAAGAAGAACAATGCTAAATTTCCATACCATGAGTATCCCAAAGAATTAGCTGCAACATTTTCATTAATTTCCCACCAAATATATTACACTAGACTCTCTAATCAATGACTCAACATCCAACCTCTGTAATGAGTCAAAAAGTACAAGATATGGAACTCAAACATCCTCTCCCAACCCTAGGGGTCGAATCTATAACTTGAGTTATTCCACCAAAAGCTGAGATGAATATCTAGAGTGTAGGAAAGTCAAACTGACTCATCCCTCACTTTTTGTAAACTGATTCATTACATGTGATCAAAACATTTAAGCTAATGTATTTACCCTAGGTAAGTGTAAAAACACTATAATTACATTTACTTCCATCAATTACATATGTAAAAACATGATCTCCCAAGGTGAAAATAAAAATTCCAGAGACAACTCAGAAAAATTAACCATTGGTTAGCAGTGCAGTGCCAGTGTCAGGTGCACAGCACAAGTGTCAAGAGCACCCTCCATCTGCAACTGAGTTTTGGATGAGTTTCATGTGTCCAAACTGAGCTCAGGATAGCTCATTGGAAAGCTTATCCACAATAATTTCCATATTTGTCCTTGGTTTACATATTTGAATTTATTTGACCTCCCAAAAAGTGATTCTCCCAAGATTTCTCAGGACCGCAGTGCCAAGGTGAAAAAGGAGGTCGAACTGTGATTTTTTTATAATTTTTGGACTTTTTCACCTACCATTTTGGCGAAAAATTACTAGAAAAGTGGTTAACCTATATTTTTTCCTTACTCTGAATCCAATGGTGGTCTTTTTTTGACCAATATATGCCTCAAACATAAGCCCGTTGTGTTCATGACGGTCCAACTGTCACATGACTGTCAAGGAATATAAAAACACATCAAAAATTTGAAAAAGTGTATCAAAAATTACCAAAATTTTTTGAATGGTGGTTGAGATGAGGGTTAGGCATGGAGTGAGGCTTCAACAAGGATATCGAGCTTTATTTTCTCTTCTTGCATGGTTATTGTTTCAATTTTTGCATTGGATTTTTAAACTTTTTACTTTGCAATTTTTTTTCTCTTGGCATAATGCTTTTCCATCCTTCTCTAAATATCATTGTCTTTCTTGGCCCTTTTCAACATCTTCTCAAGGTGGTCATTTATTTCTTGAAGCCAACCTTCTTATTTCTCATTGATTAACATAAATTATCTGCAAACATGTTAAGTCCCTATATTAATAGTGTAGTCCCTTATTATGTTAGTGTATCCACCCTTATTGTTATTATTGTACCCCTGTAACCCGCATATTTTTATTATTGTGCCCTTACATTATTATTGTTAGGTCAACTAGGATTACATTGTGGCCCCATGGACTCCTATATATAGAAAGGAGGTTTTGTCATTTGTATCATCCAAGAATTATTCATTCATGTAATGTGTTGGAGGTTGCCCCCTCACAGTGGCTTATTTCTAAGGTGCTGATATCTCTTTTTTTCTATTTTTGGAGTTGGTCTCACAACATTTGGTATCAGAGCTTTGGATTCTAGAGTTTTTTCTACTCCAAACCGGTCATCGTGGCATTTTATCTATAATTTTTTTTCTACGAAGGGTCAGAAGCTGAAATTTATAGAGTGTGAGGCCGAAGTCCTGAGAAACATATTCAAAAAATTTCAGATCTTGGTTCGCAATGTTTTTGGTGATATGATCTGTGGAAGTTAGGGCTTTCTGCATGCTCCTAAATTTAACTTAAACAGGTAATCGTGAAATTTGTGCTATAACATTTTTTTTATGATGATTCAGAAGCTGAAATTGTTAGAGAGTGAAGCCAAAATCCTGAGGAATAGCGGTGCAGAATTTCAGAGCTTGGTTGGAAATATTTTCAGATATATGAGCAGTGGAAGTTAGGTCTTTTTCGTAACTCTCGTGGTAAACTCTTCATAACTCTCTCTCTAAGCATCGGATTAGAATGCTGTAAAAAGTGTCCACAAGTACACGGACTGTAGTTTCTTGTCTATCAATTTCAGAGATGAAGGAGGAAACATTGACACGTGGCAAGTCATACAAGTTTTCTCTACTGAACTAGTTGATAGTTGGGTCATTGTGGGAGATTGGACATAACTTTGCCTTGAAGAATCCAAATCAGGTCAGAACTATGATATTTGAAAGAAGCTTCAGAGGGCTACTACAAGACCGAGTTTCAGATATTTAGGATCTATAATTATAGAGATAATTCAATTTCAACATCGAGCTCCTCAAAAGCAAGAAAAAGGTGTGTATTTGGTTTTTTAAAATTGAATAACATTTGTTTGAAAAACTATTTTGAAGTGATTCCAAGGGCATATTTTAGAATTTTTATCAGTATTTGGTTCTATAATACCTCCAAAAAATAATTCCATACCCATTAAGCCCTCGAAAAGCTATACTGTGATGCATGAAGAGGAATAATTGCAGTATGAGATATCAAAATTACGGTACCAAGTGCAACAAATTTTGATCTTACGAATAGCAACCGAAGATGACATCGATGGTTTGAAGAAAGGGGTGGAATATAAGTTGGATGGTTTGAAGGATCAAATAATAGCTAATATGGATGATGAATTAGTGGAAGATCACATCGAGCATCAACGACAAGTTCTCCAACTCTCAAAGGATAACCTAACTTTGGTGCAGAATCTACATGAAGATGAACATCACATCGAAAAAAGTTTTGAAGTAGTCACAGAAAGAAGAACTTGACAAGTACGATCAATTTCAGAGTATCTTAGCAAGTGGAAGAAATTTTGTATAGAAGATTCCACATGGGAGGATGATAATTTTATACAGAAGCATCAGGAAATAATCAAGCGTTGAGGACAACACTTATTTGAAGGAGAGGGGCATGTTAAGTCCCTATATTAATAGTGTAGTCCCTTATTATGATAGTGTATCCACCCTTATTTTTATTGTTGTACCCCTGTAACCCCCATATTTTTATTATTGTGCCCTTACATTATTATTGTTAGGTTGGTGAGGATTACATTGTGGCCCCACTAGGATTACATTGTAGCCCCATGGAATCGTATATATAGAAAGGAGATTTTTTCATTTGTATCATCCAAGAATTGATCATTCATGTAATGTATTGGAGGTTTCCCACTCGAAGTGGCTTATTTATGAGGCATTGATATCTCTTTTCTTCTATTTTTGGAGTTGGTTTCATAACAAAACAAATATTAAAAACATAAAATAAACAATAGTGAGAGAATAAAACATAAGATATATATACATAGAGATTTTCCTCTGGATCCCAAATCAGGACTACGAGCTTGATTTTTAATTATATTCCTTTTAGTGTTACAAAACACACACACACACACATATATATATATATATATATATATATATATACATGCCGAAGCATTCATAAACCTGAATCCATTAACCCTATATTAGAAAATAATTGTAGTCCCCTTGACTGGATCTACAAAATACCAGGGGTCGAAAGCCATCATATCCCAAAACCATACGTGCGACTAATCGTGGAAAGAATATAACACATACCCAACATATATATATATATATACATGCCGAAGCATTCATAAACCTGAATCCATTAACCCTATATTAGAAAATAATTGTAGTCCCCTTGATTGGATCTACAAAATACCAGGGGTCGAAAACCATCATATCCCAAAACCATACGTGCGACTAATCGTGGAAAGAATATAACACGTACCCAACATTCTCCCACTTGTTGTTTTCTTTCTAGAGGAGGCCACAGGAGAGCTTAGTCATTAGTCCAGCTCTGCAACACCGGTTGTTTGTCTACACCAAGGGAACTTCTGAGTGCTCACAGACTTTGTCAATGCATCTGCAACATTCTTCAAAGTGTCCACGTTTACCAACAACACCCTTTTATCCTCAACCATATCTCTCACAAAGTGATATTGAACATAAATTTTCCTTGTATTTGAATGATAAGCAGGGTTCTTAGGCAATAAAATTACACTTTGGCTATCACATTCTATCCTTATAGCTCGCTGCACCAACCCCATACTTGAACACAATATTTGCAACCAAACTGCTTCCTTTCTTGCATGAGTGGTAGCCATGTATTCTACCTCTGTAGTTGAAAGAGCCACTACAAACTGTCTTTTACTCATCCAACTAACTGCACCTCCAAATAGTCTAAAAACATACCCACTTGTAGATCTTCTTTGGTCCAGATCTCAAGCCCACTTTGCATCAACAAAACCATGGATGTCCAAAACTCTTTCCAATCTGAGTCTTCCTTGGTAGCACAAACCATAATCACTAGCGCCACACAAATATTTAAAAACCTGCTTCACTGTTTTCCAATGCTCCTTCCCCGATTTTGACATAAACATTCTCAATACTCCCACTACATGTGCAATGTTTGGTCTAGTACAAACCATTGCATACATCAGGATACGCACTGCACTTGCATATGGAACACGAGACATATCCTCCTCTTCTTCTTGTGCCTTGGGACACTGTTTAGAAGATACCTTTATGCCTACATGAATATGAACCTTCACTGGTTTACTATCCTGCATATTAAACCTCTGTAATATTGTCTCGACATAATTCCTCTTGTTTAACCAAAGCTTCCTCTTTGCCTGGTCTCTCTTAATTTTCATGCCCAAAATATATTTTGCAACACCACGATCCTTCATGTTGCATTTGGAGAACAATTGGGTCTTTAAATCCTAGATAATTTCTTTGTCATTCCCAATCAACAACATATCATCCACATACAAGACAAAATAAATAACATGATCATTAATTAATTTAAAATACACACAGTGATCCTCTTTGCTTCAGGTGAATCCAATTCCCCATATATAGGTATCAAATTTCTGATACCACATCCTTGGTGACTATTTTAGCCCATACAGAGACTTTTTGAACCTCCATACTAGTTCTTCCTTACCCTTCACCATAAAGCCTTCATGTTGCTTCATGTAGATGTCCTCTTCTAGATCCCCGTGAAGAAATTTTGTCTTCACATCCATCTGTTCTACCTCAAAATAAAATGCAACAACAACATATAAATTTAATCTAATAGAAGTAACCTTGGCAAGAGGAGAAAAAATATCACCAAAATAAATTCTCAACACCTAGGAATAACCTTTTGATACCAATTGAGCTTTGTATTTCTACACCTTTCCTTCTACATTCTTCTTCTTCTTAATCACCCATTTGCTCCCGATGGGCTTCATTCCAGATGACAACTCCACGAGATCCCATGCCTCATTTTTGTGCAAGGATGCCATTTCATGAACCATGGCCTCCTTCCAGAGTTTTCCATCCCCTAAATCCACTGCCTCCCTGTCAATTTTGGGATCATCATTAGTTATAGCTAAAGAAAAATTTGACCAGAAATTACATGGACTATACCTTTATGGTTTCCTTCTTTCCTAAACTCATCTTCTCATAGCTGGAGTTGGTGGCTCTTCGTCTTCTGAATATTCTTTTGTTGTAGAGTCTGATACATCCTCCTTTAGCTCAAACTCTATCTTCTCAAGTTCCTTTCATATGAATTCATGTTTAACAACATCTTTCACCTCTCTAAACACCACATCTCGATGTACAGAAAATTCCTTGTTTCTGGGTTCCAAAGCTTGTAACATTTTAGACAATCCTTATACCCAATAAATGTGCACCTTTTAGATTTATTATCTAACTTGGTCCTTTTCTCCTTTGGAACATGTACATATGCATCACATCCAAATACCCCCAGATGTGAGAGAGAGAGTTTCTTAGCAGTCCATACCTCATGTGGAGTCTTATCCTCCAATGTTGATGAAGGTGATCTGTTAACTAGGTAACATGCAGTCTCCACTGCTTCTGCCAAGAATTCTTGTCCTAACTCGGTACCACTGAGCATGCTTCTTGCCTTTTCCATCAACGTTCTGTTCATTCTTTCTGCAACTCCATTTTGCTGAGGTGTGTATGGATTAGTCTTCTGTCGTGCTATACAACACTTCTTACAGAATTATTCAAATTCATTCTTGCAAAACTCTCCATCATTATCTCTCCTCAGCACCTTTATCTTCTTCTTTGTCTGGTTTTCTACCAGAGCCTTAAATTCTTTAAATCTGTCAAATATTTCATATTTCTTCCTCAAGATATATATCCATGTATTCCTTGAGAAATCATCTATGAATGAAACATAGTACACAAGCGTTCCTAGTGATGGAACCAACATAGGTTTAAACACATCATTGTGCACAAGCTCTAATATCTTGTTCGCCCTCTTAGCACCAGAAGGAAAAATCACCCAATTGTGCTTCCCATATACATAATGTTCACATAAATCAAAATCCAGAGAGAAATTAGACATACCTTCTACCATACAATTTCCATGTAGTATCTGAAGGCCCTTCTCTCCAATATGTCCAAGCCTTTGATGCCATAGCATGCTATTTTTTCCAGAGACTGCTAGGCTTTCCGCTCCACTTTCAGGAACCAAAAAACTATTGCACCCATCAATAACAGTGCTACCCTGAAGCTTGTACATATTTCCAATCTGAACTCCCCGCATTAATACCAGTGCTCCCCGAACCATCTTGTAGGTATATTTCTCGAACACTATTTTTACACAGACATCATCCATCTTGCTTACAAATATCATATTTCTGGCCAATGCAGGACTATGCAGAACACTAGGAAGTGGTCTAATCATTCCACCTTGTAGCTTCAGCTTGAATTTTCCACGTTCGATGATTTTGGCCTTTTTATCATCCCCTAAGAAGACATCACCACCATAATACTTCTCATACTCATAGAACTACTCCCTATGGGGATTGAAGTGAATGGAGGCACCCGAGTTAATCAACCATGCCTCATGATCCACATGTTTATTTGAAGAAGAAGCCAAATACACATCCCCACCTTCATCTGAGGTGGTTTTTTCCTCTAAAGATGGAGGATCATCAAATCCCATTCCTTTCTCAGGAGCTTTAGATCTACAGTCCCTTTTGTAGTGCCCTCCCTTTTTGCATTTCTAGCACACCTTTAAAAACTTTCCTAGAGATTTAGATCTCCCACTCGAAACCTTTTTTTTCTGTTTTGGGACCTTCCTCGTACAAATAAGGCATCTCCATTCTGGCCCTCCATTTTTCTCCATTTCATTTCCTTCGACAGCAAGGCTGAGATAATTTCATCAAAATTCAAGGTAGTTGTATTGCTACCTATTGCAATAACCAGATTGTCCCACAAATCTACTAGAGAACAAAAAAAATTGATGCACTTATCTTCATCTATGATCTTAAAATCAACAGATGAAAACTGAATTACCATAGTATTGAAGGCATTTATATGCTCTTTCACTGAGTCTCCATCACTTCATCCTCAGGGTATACAACTTTTTACGTAGGAACAATTTATTCACCAGAGACTTAGATTGGTACAAAGTCCCTATCTTGTCCCACAAAGTCTTCACCGTACCTTCCTCAGATACATTCAAAGATATCGAATCTGAGATACACAACTACATTTTTCTCTTTGCCTTCCAATCCAACTTCTTCCAGTCTTCATCTGACATTGTCGTTGGTTTAGTAGCCAGTTTTACCGCGATCCACTGATATTTATCCACCATCAGATCCTCCATATTGATCTTCCACAACTCAAAACTATGACCATTAAATTTCTCAATCTCTATATTTCCATTGCTCGCCATCTTCTTTCACTATAAGAATCCTGCAGATCTCCCATTGAAAAGGGTCTATCACAGGCCCAAGAAAAAAACCCCTTAGTAGCAAAGGCGTCCCCTTGAAACCGAAATAGCTCTGATACCAAATGTAGGTTTTAACCTTGTACATAAATTATCTACAAACGAATATTAAAAATAGAAAATAAAAAATATCGAGAGAATAACACATAAGACAGATATACATATATATATTTTCCTCTGGATTAAACATTCGGACTACCAGCTTTATTTTTCATAATATTACTTTTATTGTTACAACGAATATATATACATGATGAAGAATTCATAAACCCCAATCCATTAACCCTGGATTAGAACATAATGGTAGTTCCCTTCAACGAATCTACAAAATACGAGAGGCTGAAAACCATCATGCCCCAAAACCATGCGCAAACCTGATGAGCTCCATCATAGACATATTTGGAGGGGTTAATAGTCACCTTTTTTCCTTCTTAGATCTCTTTTTCTTGCATTTTTATTATTATTTGGGTTTATGATGCTAGTATAGGTGGTGATTAAGGCTAACATACTCTGAGTGCCTAATATAAGGTAGAGTGCATAAAATCATGATTTATTAAGCATTTTTATAATGATTTTATCACAAATACTTGGATGAGACAACAAGGAGAAATTATAGGAGAATTTTCCACCCTCAAAGGCAGTCGAAGGATCTCAAATATTCTTTCTAGAAATTCAAATTCCACAAGTAGCCGAAGGATCCCCAAGGATTCTCTCCAGCAATTCAAATTACAGAGGTAGTCGAGCAACTCAAATAGGAGAGCACTCAATCTTGGTTTACTTGGAGTCTAGTGGACTCAATCAACAATTTCTAGGGAGATGTTGGTAGCTACCCTGTAGAATAAATAGATCAAAGCTATAGCTAGGAAGAGTTAGTCTATCATAGTCTCGATTACATTCAGAATTATTGTTATGAACTATTAAAGCTTTTTGTTTTATTCAGGCATCGAAACTCTCAGAGATGTATGCACTTATTCTTTTATGAAATGAGCAGACTTATTTCATTTGATTGATTTAAGTTCACAGGGCTAGGCTCATGTGTTAGGGCCCAATCCATGTCCCTCGGCTTCTTCGCTATTATTATATTTTACTTTATGTCATTTAGATAGTTTTGCTTCTGTCATTTAAGTTAGATCTGCTTCTAATAAGTTTCATTGCTATTTAGATTTTGTGTTGTTGTAGTTTTAATTTCTTATGCATAGTGAAATAGAGGAAAAAATTTAAAAATGTGGTCAAATCCCCCCCTCTCATCTCTATCCGTAGAGATCGAGTAGGGTCGGACCTTCCCATAGGTCAAAATTGCTTTCTCTTCGAGTCTGAGGAAAATTTGTATTACCAAGTCCAAGGCTTTCCTTTAGGATTTCACCCCGCATTTCTCTCAGTTTCCTATGCATGAATCCATAGGTGTGCTGCACTTCTAAGAACTACTCTTACGCTTCCATTTCCCTCCTCTACTTCTCACCTTAGTGCCACACTTACCTTCTTTCGAACACCCTTAAGCCCTTCAGCCTTATTTCTTTGATTTTATGAAGAACATGTGAAAAAACATACAGAACCACCGAAAACCCAACCTCCTCCTTTGCTCCTCGAGACTCCCACCATTATACGTTGGAATTTTCAATTGTAACATTTAATGGTTACCTTAACACTTATCACCCATTCCTTGTGATTGCGACATTGAGAAATTTCAAGTCGCACTTCGCAACAGTTACCTTCTACCGTTAACAATCACCGTTCATTCTTTGTGATTGCGAAACCACAAATCACAACCCTTAGCTTTTTCCACCACCATGTCATCCCCATCACACATTGCATCTCGTAGAACTTACCACATTGCAAATCGCATCCCATAGAGCTTACCACATCGCAAATCTCATCCCGCAGAACTTATCACATCGCAAATCGCGTCCTTCACCCTTTACCGCAATGCAAATCGCATTTTTCACATTTTATCTTATTCCCGTTAATCCTTACCGCTATCCTTGTAAACTTGCAATATTGCGATTCACAACCCGCCATGTCACTCTTTTCACTTCGCACCATTTAGTTAATTCCTGTTAATCCTTACCACTATCCTTGTAAACTTGAAATATTGGGATTCGCGACCTGCCACGTCACTCTTGGCATTTCGCACTGTGCACCATTTAGTTTATTCTCGCTAATCCTTACCGCTATTCTTGTAAGCTTGAAATATTCGATTCGTGACCCGCCACATCACTCTTTGCACTGTGCACTATGCACCATTTAGTTCATTTCGTTAAGTCCCTATTGGCATCCATTTAAAATTGCAAAGTTGCGATTGTGACATCGTACATTGCAACGTTTCCTGTCCATCGCATTTATAAGTTCTTCTCACTTTGAAGTCATTTCTTGCATTATAATAAGGTTTCCTAAGGGTTTAACCCCCTCTATCCACTCCGAAGCCATTTCTCATGCAATCGTAAAGTTTTCTAAGTGTTTAACCCCCTCTTTCCGCTTCATAACCTCATTTCATCTGTTAAACCCCCCATTAGCCCTATTAGCCCTTTTTCTTCCCTCTAAGCTGAAAATTAATTATTTTAATTAAAATTAAGGCATGGATAGTTTAGTTTCATGGATAGGAGTATGGTAGGTATATCATAGGATAGGTAGAGTGCATTTAGCCGTTTGGCCAAGTTAAGTGTGGTTTAGAATTAATTTCCTTTCTGCTATTTTTTTTCTGTAAATTAACTTAGTTTCATTCTTGTCATTCCTTTCCATCAATTTAGCTCAGTTTCCTTTCTTTCATTTCCTTCCAACAATTTAATTTTCAGTTGTTCTCATAATTTACGAAATAGCACCCTTTCATGAAGCAGAAGAGGATGGCATGAACAGAATGCACCTGCTGTGTATATAGCACTGTCACCTCAAAGTTTGTATGAACCCTGGGTCAATAAAGTAAAGTAGGGCAACCCTTGGGAGTTGCAGCATTCTTGGTGCAATACTAGGGCTCACGAATTTTTGGCAGTATTTCTGGGGAGGTGTCTAGTAGATATTTTAATTTTCTTTTAGCATTCTTTTCTGCTTTCCTTTATTTTCATGTCACTTCATAAATATTTAAAGAGTATGAAAAATATATAATTTTCATGCCTCGTAAGAATAAGAATACTCAAAGACAAACATTACCTAAAACCCCCACATCAAATCCTAGCCACCCTTCACTCTTATTCAATGGCAGTGAGATTGAACCCCCTATAGGAGAGCCTTCTGAATACTTGAGGATCCTATTGGGGAAGAAGAAGAAGACCTTGTTTCAACTGAGGGACCTGCTTCACCTATCTTATCCATGCCTGGGACCCAGAGATCCTTTCCCATAAGAGAGGCAGATGGGGACACTAAGATGAAAAACATTAGCCCCTCAGCTCTCCGCACTTCGATGGATTTACCTCTGAGGACCTTGACACATTCATGTTTGAATTTTTTGTTGTATATGCGACTTATGACTACACCTCTGATGATCAGAAGTTGAAGATATTCCCATCCACCCTTAAGGATGCAGCCTTGCACTGGTTCATGGGTCTACCTAGGGATAACATCACTACCTGGGCACAGATGTAAGAGATGTTCATCAACAAGTACAAAGACTATTGTAGGTCCAAGGAAACTAAGGATGAGATATTTAGGATGACTCTAGGGCTTGATGAATGCTGGAGGATTATGAAGAGAGGTTTCAATTAAACTATAAGAGATCCAACTATACTCTTGATCTTGACTCACTTAAACTTGTAATTCTTCGAGGGATCAATCAAGAGATGATAGAAACCTTGAATATATTATTGGGAGGAGATATCTGCCAACAACCCTATGAAACAATCAAAATTTTCTTCTGAAACCGTTCTAGGGCATTAAGGCCGAAGGGCAGAGCTAGCCAAAGTACATCCAATACCCGTTCCTCTTCCACCTTCATAAAACATGAGATTGGAAACATGCTAGAGGACTTCAAGAGTGACATGTTGCACACCTTTTCTTTGCAGATGGACACAATGCAGGTCAAAAGGAAGCAATAGGAAGCAGAGAGATCCCTAGCCATATTTTTCCTTATATGTACCAGGAAACACCCAAGAAATGAATTTCCACTAAATGTCATAGAGTTTTTCTTAGTCTGTGAAGAGAATCATGCCACATACAAGTGTCCCTCCTTACCAGGACTTAAATTTGTATATCAAGGTGGGGAAACAATGCCAGAGAAACTTTGTTTCCTCAACCAAAGAAGGACTCAGGTCCCTCAACCATAGTAATAAGGTATGCAAGGTGCACCTCACTCTTACCATTACAACAATCTGAGTGAACCCATGCAACCTTGGTACACCCCCACTCCTCCATCCTTGTCTACACCTCCTACTTGGCCTTCCAACCCTTCATATCATCCTTAGCTAGTAAACCAACCATTTCAGCAGTATGTTCCACAACAACCTCAGTGGAACAATCCATCCCAAGGGTGGAGGCTTGAACAAAATCAACTACCTTCTCTAATGCCTCTAGCCCAACCTCAACCTCAGCTTACTCATGCTGCTCCACCTAGGCTACCTATACCTATACAACCCAATCTGAACCTGAACAATATATAGGCACATCAGGCTCTCAATGGAGAAACATCCCATCGAGCTTATGTTGTGGAGATATAGGAGGTTAGTCTTAGGTCGGGAAGAGTACTACGAGAAAACCATCCCCCATCCCCACTTGTAGAGGTTGATGGGGAAAGAAATAAGATAACACTTAGATCTAACAACCTCCTTTTCCCGAGTGCTTGATCCACCCTAGTCAACAGACCCCAGAGGAGACAGAATTCCTGGGAGAATTGGAAAATTTGTGTGTAAAGATACCGCTTCTCCAGGCCATTAAGGATGTCCTTATCTACATTAAAGAAAACTTCTTCAAGAAACCTGGAAGGAGGAAGAGAGATACCCCCACCATTAATGTGGTACGACAACTGTCTGACCTAATGTTGGGGGAGGTGATATTTGCAAAATACTTGGACCCTAGTAGTCCAGTTGTTGATGTACATATAGATGGTCTCATAGTCCCCAACACTCTGATTGATTTAGGGGCTGTCGTTAATATGACCAAGGAAACTATGTTGAAACTTAATCTCCAAGGGACTTTTAGGAAAACCACAACAGTTTTGCAGCTTTCAAATCATTCTATAGTAACTCTGGAAGGAATTTTTGAGGATGTTATGGTTACCATTGACTCTTGGGAGTATCCTACAGATTTCCTGGTCCTGAAACCAAAAACCAAGTTTAATGGTTGTCCTCTCATCTTAGGGAGACCTTGGTTAGCCACTGCATATGCTTATACTAGTTGTCGAGCCATAAACATGACTATAAAAAAGGGGGCTTTGTCTAAACAGCTAGTGTTATATCCTCTAGACCAGCCTTGCATTGATCATGATCTCCCTATATGGTTGGAGGATGAAGAAGATGAGTTATTTAACACTACCCCTATGTGTACCATAGATGTTATCCATAGAGGGGGGCAGCTTGATGAAGATGAACTCATCAACCATGCCATTCAAAACTAGTCCTCCCCTGACACTCCTCTCGAAACCCTAGTCAAAGAGTTTGAAAGAAAACCTTAGATGGAAGTGAAATCAGTTGAGACAACCTATGAAACGACCAAGGCTATCGATTTTTTCCCCTCCAGATCTCTAAAAATCAACCCAAACCTCTCAAATGAAGAAGAGAAGCAGCTATGCCAGCTTTTTAAAGAAAATCTTGAAGCATTTGCTTGGGATTACAAGGAAATGAAAGTGGTGCATCCTTCAGTATGAAGACATCACATTTACATCAAAGAAGTATGCAATCTTGTGAGACAACCCCAAAGAAGAATGAACCCCACTCTAAAGGACATCGTCAAAGAAGATCTGCAGAAACTATTGGATGCGAGGTTCATATATCCTATATCTAAGAGTGAGTCGGTATATCCTCTTGTCCTATTTCCAAAGAAGAATGGGAAGTGGCAAATTTGTGTTGATTATTGAGAACTTAACAAAGCCACCAAAAAAAACCATTTCCCTTTTCCCTTTATAGACCAAGTCCTGGATGGCCTTGCAAGGAAGAAGTTCTTTTCCTTCTTAGATGGGTTCAGTGGGTACAATCAGATTCAAATCAACCCTGAAAACCATGATAAGACTACTTTCACCTACCATTGGGCTACCTTTGCTTATATATTACTACCCTTTGGGTTATGAATTTCCCCAACCACCTTCTACAGAGCTGTATTGAGCATCTTTTCTGAGTTAGTCCATGACTCTGTCGAAATTTAAATGGATGATTTCACAACATATGGGAATTAATTTCAGGAAGCTCTCTCCAATTTGGGTAAAGTACTAAGAAGTTGCATTGAGATGCATCTATCCTTGAGCCCAGAAAAGTGTGAATTCCTGAAGAAATCAAGGGTTGTATTAGGACACTCCATATCCCAAGCAGGAATATCAGTAGACCCGAACAAAATCACTATCATAAAAAGGGTACCTACTTCTCAAAAGCACAAATATTTCAGGAGTTTCTTAGGCTTAGTTGGTTAATATAGAAGGTTCATCAAAAATTTCAGTAAGATGGCTTCACCATTATTTGGGCTATTGGCCAAATATTCTAAGTTTATTTGGTTTGGTCCTTGTCAAGAGGCTTTTGAGCTCATTAAGAAGCATTTGACTACCGCCCCCATCCTCTGAGGTCCAAATTGGACTCTGCCTTTCCACATCCACACTGATGCATCCAACAAAGATGCAAAGGCAACATTAGGAAAATTAGAGGAGAAAATCCCTTATGTCATTTATTTCATCAGCAAGAATTTGTCCAATGTTGAGTTGAACTATACTCTTACTAAAAAGGAGATGTTGGCCATTATCCATGCATTGAACAAATTTAAGGATTATGTCACTTGATATCAGGCCTTTGTTCACACTGAACATGTAGCCATCAAGTATTTAATGAACAAACCAAATGTTAATGCTATAACAATTAGATTCCTATTACTTTTGTAGCAATTTGATTTGACTACTGTTGATAAACCTGGAAAGGAAAATGTTGTTGCAGATTTTTTGTCTAGGTTAGTTCTCCCTGCAGGTGAAGAAGGAATGGTGGATGACCAGCTGCCAGATGAACACCTCTTTTCCATATCAGCACTCTCACCATGGTTTGCTGATATAGCCAACTAATTGGTTGTTGGAAGACTCCCTCCTAATCTTCCATTCAGGGAGAGGAGCAGAATCATCATAAAAGACACCCCTCTTTCACATGGATTGGGGGGAATCTCTTCAAGCTAGGCCATGATAAATTCCAAAGAAGATGTGTGAGGGAGGGAGAAGTTTTTGATATCCTCTTTGAATGTCATGACAACCCATGTGGAGGCCACTTTGCTGAAAAGAGAACTGCTTACAAAGTTTTGCAGGCGGGTTACTATTGGCCTACCCTTCACCAGGATTCTAGAAGATACACAAGCAAGTGTGACCAGTTCCAAGGGATGGGGAAACCCACACAAAGGGATGAAATGAATTTACACCCTCAGGCGGATCTTGAGACATTTCACAAGTGGGGCATGGAATTTGTTGGACCCATCAATCCACCATCCGGAAAAAAGAACTATATCATAGTATTCATTGATTACCTGAAAAAGTGGGATGAAGAAAAATAAGAAAAGGTAGAAACCAAAGAAAAAGTAGCAGAATTTCTGAGGAAGAATGTGTTTTACAAATTTGGATATCCCAGATAAATAGTCACTAATCAGGGATCAGAGTTCACCTCTCACCTCATTGAGAATCTTTTGAGGAATTACAAGATTAAGCATAGAACTAAACTGCATATCACCTTTAGGAGAATTTCCATGTAGAAGTAACTAACAGATCTTTAGAGAGCATCCTCATCAAGGTTGTGACAGCAGCAGAAAATATTGGGCAGATAGATTGGTAGAAGCTACTTGGGCCTACAACACCACTTGGAAGACAGAAACATGATTCACTCCTTATGAACTAGTCTCTGGTAAGAAAGCTCTACTTTCAGTTGAGTTTCAATTGAATACTTTAAGAATGGCAGTTGAATTAAATCTAGATCTAAAAAATGCCCAAAAAGAGAGGTTGCTTCAACTAAATGGACTGGATGAGTTCAGAATGGAATCACTTCTTCACACAGAGGTAGTTTAGCTGCAAAGGAAGGTATGGAATGACAAGAAAATCAGAGAAAATACCTTCCAAGAAGGATATTGGGCATTTTTGTATGATTCAAGGTTTAAAGACTTAAAAGGCAAGCTGATGGCCATACGGTTGGGGCCTCACATAGTGGGGAAATGCTTTGATAATGGCACAGTTCAAATCGGTACCATAGATGAGGAAGGGATCCCCTTGCTTGTCAATGGTCACAGAATTAAGATTTACAGGAAGCCTTTGTCAAGGGCAGAATTCATCAATTCAATAAGTAGAGAGGTGTATGTGATGGGAAAATCCATAGTTTCCGACACCTCCTAAAAGAAAAAAGAAAAAAGAAAAAATAATAAGTTTTGAAAATATAGGAATGACCTGTTCTGAGAATTTTTAATAACCCAATGTTTCAGACTACTCAAGTGAGTCCATCTTCAGGGGTAAACACCCAATATTCTTTGAAAGATTTGTGAGTTTAACCCTGAAGATGGACTCACTTAAGTAGACTGAAGCATTGGGTTATTAAAAATACTCGGAACAGTTCATTCCTCTATTTTTAAAACTTATTCACCTGTATGGAATCTCTTTAAAAAAAAAAAAGAATGAGCTTGTGGGTTGAAAACCTTCATGGAGGTAGCTCAGTTGCTAAAAAAAAAAGGCCGAGGGAGGGGGAAAAAATAAAGATCCATGGGTGAAAACATCTTTGAGGTGCCCAAGGAAAGTTTGTGGGTTGAAAACCTTCATGGAGGGAGCCCACTTTCTTTTGAAAAAAAAAGAAAAAATAGTAAAAGAACAAAACCAAAAAAATCCATCTACATCACTGTGTATTTCTGTGTTTTTTGTTTTGCAGGTTGTTACTGGTATCTGGGAAACACAAGGAAGCATTCATCTTTTTCTATCTTGTCGTCCATCCCATCATTCACCCCATTCATCTTTATAAATCCCTCCATCATGTCCATACACCACACTCCTCCATTCCTGAGCACAATGTAGCAAGAGAAGAAACACACAAACAGATTGCTACAAACATCAGGAAGTTCCTTAAAAAACAAATTTGTTCACGGACTGCCAATAACAAAAACAAGGGAAGATGCATATAAGACTACTGGAGGACAAGAATGAAACCCATGGCATCTCAGGAATCACATGTGACATCCACAGTAGAAAGAAACAACAGACAAAGATGAGCAACTCATTCAGGAAGCTGCTCCTTCAGCAAGCTGCTCAGAGAACAGGAATATGGTGAAGAACGCAACATCTAAAAAGGCTTGTCTCAAACCTCTAGTTCCTACAACTGCCTTGGAAACAATGGGTAAACTCAGGTATAAGCTCTCACCCCTTTCTATGCATTCTTAATAGCCATAAATAATTATTTTGCAGACTTAGAGTTTGAGGGGCAGAAAGGTGGCCAGT
Source organism: Pinus albicaulis (assembly GCA_034641835.2). Classification (NCBI taxonomy): domain Eukaryota; kingdom Viridiplantae; phylum Streptophyta; class Pinopsida; order Pinales; family Pinaceae; genus Pinus; species Pinus albicaulis. Next base: position 964,857,510 of record CM076584.1, read on the forward strand.
TAACTCGGCCACTACCGTGAGGTATGGCTGGAATAAAATTGGGAGTACATGCCACCTAGGCATGCAAAAGAAAAATTTTAAATCATTAGAGTAGAGGAGAACGATGGGAGGAAAACTCACAGTCCATCATGAACTAACAGGGAAGAGGAACCAATTTTCTACGACAGAATTGGAGCTGAGCAGAGTTATATTGGAACTCCAAATTTAGTTGCGTTATCTAATAAAAGGGGATGTTGTCTTACTCAAACCAGTGAATTGAAAATTTTTAGAGGGAGAGGACCGATGAAAGCATGCATTTCTTGAAGAGGAAGAAGAATAACTAGAAGAAGAGGAGGAAGAATCAGAAGAAACAAGAAGAACCAGAAGAGGAATAGAGAGAGACAAAGGGCCAAAGGAAAACAAAAGAGATGGCCATAAAAGTCATAGAGATAGAAAAAAGTGGGAGAGACATAGACTCACAACCCAGCATCACCTCCCCTCACTACAAAAGGATAACTGCCACCATGGCTCCTCTGATCGCGAAAAGAAAAATGAAGACCTCTAGGTATTCTAGAGTTGAGAAGAATTAGAGAAATCCAGAAAATTCTCCCATAAGCCCGATTATCATTGAAGAATCACGAAGGGTGGAGGAAAGAATCAAAGAAATATTTCTAAAGGAGCAGCTGGAAAAGTCACAAGTAGAGAATGTAGTGCTAAAGGAGTAATTGCAACAAAAAGGAGCAAGTAACCACCATGGCAGACTTATGCACAGAATCCCTTCAGCACAAATTCCCCTCTAACTCATATGTAGTGTACCTCCAAGAACAATGGATTATATTTCAAATCAACACTATATCATCCCATGGATCACTCCCTTTCCAAGATTGTAGGCAATTCATGAATTTCTACAATCAAGTCAACATAGCTGATGAGGCAAAGATGGCAGAGTTTTATATGCGTAACTTTATGCTCACAAATCTGGTGACTTGCGGCCCCAATCGTACAATTGAGGATATGCAGTTAATGGCGCTAGCATCCTGGATGGTGAATGAGGACAATAGAGCCAAAGAGATATGGAAGGTCATGGGAAGAAGAAATAGAGAACCCTTATATCTTAGACCAGAAGTGTTGAGCCTAAGAGGAGTCATCCTTAACCATCGAGAGTGTCATCACTAAATAAAATGAAGCATCATTTCACAAAGTCATATATGTTCATGTGTCAAAGATAAGGTTGTAGGATTCACTTTTTATTACTTAGTCAAGGAAAATTTTAAATTTTTCTTATTTAAGCTTACCCTAAGGTCCAAACCCACTCACTTTCAAACCCCTTCATGTCACATCATTCATAATTTTCTGAAAATTTTCAATTCCCAAGTTTTTAGTACCAAAATCATGGTTTTAGCCAAGAAACTACAGTTTCATAGTGAAATACATTGAAAAATTATACTTTTCGCTACGAAACCGCTGCTACTTTCATAGTGAAAACATCAAGATTTACACTAAACACACTACGAAAAGTGTGGTTTCTTTCCTGTCTTGTTAGATTAGCTATTAGGTGTCAGCATATTGTTAGGAAAGGGTAAGTTATTTACCATTCGAGTCATTGAGGGATGATATCAAGGTACATGGTCAGGTCTGAAGTCATCATCACCATTTTAGGCATGTATGAGTCATCATTGTGTTATGAGTGGACATCAAACTTGAAAATATTTCCTAATTCAATAATTTCTCATTCTTCATTCCTTCTTTGTATGATATCGAGCTCTAGAGAGCTATTGCATTGAGCCAAAGCTGTGGTTGGTGTTTTCAAAGGTTCACAAATATCATTGATCAAGCGAGGCTGAAAGCTATCAAGCGAGGCTGAGAACTATCATGTGAGTCTGAGAAGGAATTAAAGAAACCATGGCAGAAAAAAGAAAGACAAATAAGGGTGGCCAATGTCTGAGATATGAACCAGTAGATATGAATCTAATCAATGAATACCCAACAGTTGTAGAATTCTTCAGAAGGGCATGATTCTTACAGGTTTTTGAAAGATTACAAGGCTACCATGTACAGGTTTCCAAATAATTTTCTCTAAAATTTAGTGGAATAGCTACCAAAGTGGGGATGGTTAATACTTCCATTACACTAGAGGTCATTGCAGTAGCAACAGGGATTCCAAGGGGACAAGAGAAAAAAGTGTTTATGCAGCTTGAAAACAATGAAATGGACCTTACTAATGTCATGCCAAGGAGCTTCATGAAGGATAGCTACTCAAAATTGTTGCTCATCATCCAAATGTATTTTACTTGTGAAAGAATATATCATAATGTCTACTCATATGATTTCAAGCTACTCCTACACATTACTGGTAAGATATCTCTTGATCTCCCTTTCTATTTACATAGAAGTTTATCAAAAATGGTAGATAAGGTCCACGAAAAATCTGAAGGGAGACACACTTGATTGTTTCATCATGGTTTAATTAAATTTCTAGTTTTAGATGAGCTCCAAAGACTAGGCTGATACTGGTCTTCATTTTTTGTTTTTAGTGGTTTTGATTTGGATGCTCTTACTCCTTCAATAATTCCTAAACTTAGGAGAACCCCATCACCCTTAGTAGAAGAACAAAGTGAACCATTGGTGGCAGAACCAAGTGAACCAGCAAGAGTATAACCAAGAGAACCAGTCATGATGGAAACATAGCAATTGTAGAGTTTTGATACACCCATTGTTCCACCTGTAAAACAAAAATGAAAAGAGGTCAAACTTGTAAAACAAAAACAAGCTGTGATTAAAAAAGGAAGCAAAAGGATGACAAGTAGTCAAAAAATGGTTTTAGAGGATAAAATAGTGGTTTTATAAGATAGATTAGTAGCTAAAGGAAATCTAGAAGACATATTACATGCCATTGACATAGAAGAGACTCCTATAGTCCAGGCTGAGGATATAGAGGAAGGTGGACAGAAACTAAAGAAAGCTAAATCTGTAAAGAAACTATAATTTGAAGGAGAGGGTGTAGGCTTTATGTTCCAAGCAAGAAATACCATGATAAGGCATGCTAGAAATCTATTAGAGAGCATTAAAGAGGTTCATTCACCTATTTACAGAATCCAGTGACCACAAGACATCATTGATCTTTCATCACCTACAGAGAAAGATACAGTAGAAAATCAAAGAAAGGGAAAGAGAAAGTAATGGAAAAGAAAGTGTTTGAACTCCTTGAAGAATAGTTGAAGTTGGAAAACCATGAAATTGTTTTTATGAAGAAAGAAGCAAGGAAACACAATTTCCAGAAGGTTCAGTTTGAAAATATGGAGGAGATTTGGGAACAACAGGTTGATAGTGTTTCCAAGACCCTATATAATACACAATAGTTTATCAAATAGACCATGGCATTGAGGAAGAAGGTGAAACATGTCAGGAAAATTAAATTACATTTGAAATATACTAACATGAAGTTGAAGGATCAGGTTAATGACCTCCAGGAACAGCTTGAACTAATCCATGAGGAGTTGGAGAAAAAAGGCCTTAAAATGATAGTAGTTGAGGAGCCAATTGCTCAACTCATCATCAATGAGGAACAAACCCCTCAAGAATTATAGTGTGAGCTGATTTATTATTTTGAAGGCTAATGTCATGTTAGAAAATAATTTTTTACACCTAGAAATTTCATTTTTGAGGTTACACAGAAATCTAGAATTTTCACTGTTTTCAGCAGTTGCATAGCGCTCCTAGGCTTGAAGAACAGAAAAATGCCATGAAACTACTCTAGCTTTCCTTTTTTCATTTTGAACCAGTTTTGAGATCTTATAAGAGGTGAAAATGCTATGGAAGATGTATTAAGGCATTATGAACATCATGTAGGAGAAAATAATCAGAAACATTGATTATAAAAGGAATTTTTGTAACGCTACGAAAGTGCACTACGAAACTGTCATACTTTCGTAGCGTACTGTTTTGAAGCTATATGAGTAGGTTTTTGTGAAGTTATGGATAGGTGGACACTTTCTAACATTCAAGGGACCTTTCCAATAGTCATCCAAGACATAAATACCACGTCATGAAGGCAACTCACCAGCCAAACCCCTTGTTGAAGATAAGGACCAGTTTTCCTAAAAAAAGGGTTTGTTTCCAGTTTTATAGGAGGTCAATTAAGATGTCATGTAGTGATGAGTCCCATCACACCCTATTCGAACATGTGAAGGAATAGTTGTCAAATATGTAACAAATATTAGGAGATAAGGAAGTTTATGTAATAAAGGACAGTTTGAGTCCTATTAGCAAAAGCACTGTCAAGTAGGATAGTTGTCATTTCCTCATTAAAATAGATGTTTTATTGTTATGAAAGGTTTCATTAGGGAAAAATTTGATGAATCTAGTGAGGAGGCAGATCATCTCATCATGTAACAAGTCTATTAAAGGGCAAATATTCGATTCTGTCAAGGGTTGGAGATTTTTTGGCAATACTACAACTTTATGTAAATTGGTTGATTTCAGTAATACAGAGACTTGTTTCTTGACCAACCTGAGATTCTGATTGAGTTTTTAGTGCCTATATTATCTATATCTTATATGTGCACCATTTGCAGTGGTTTTCGTATTTAATACTCTGAATTCATTCATATAATTCTCTAACTTCCATTATAGATGATTTGACTATGTGATTTCATGTTTCATGTGTGTGTACTTCTGCTAAAAAATCTTACTTGCCTCAACTTCCATGTCAAGTGAAATTACTACTGAATCATTGAAATTGTTGACTCCATAAGCCCAATATTTTCATACTGATACTATTTTCAACCTATACACATCACAAGAAAGTTGTTTTCCAAGTAGAGTTAGCCATCTAAATCTATCTTTATCAAATATCATTAACCCTTTGAGAGAGCCCTCTCAGACTGAAGAGGCCAAGATTCAATCACAAGATTGGTTTGAAACAGTTACATAAATTTGTCTGGCTAGCAGTATATCAAGTGCAATTTTGTGATAACATTTTGGTGCGTCTACCGGGAGCCTAAATATTATACTTTCCCAAAATTTTGAAGCTGAAATTCTGAGGGTAGTAGGAGCTTAGGAAGATGTTTGAGGCTACATCTAGCTTGGTGACTCCATTCAAAATTTATATGATCAAAGGTGGCTTCGGGAAGGAGATACATGATTAGTAATCCTGACCCAGATCCACCTACCATTGTGGAAAATCCAAACACCATATCTAGAGGTAGTCAAGGCATTTATGTAATATCAGGTACTCCATTACATACAAAATCCTTCTCCTCTGAATTTTTAAGAAGTCTTGAAGATAAAAGTTTTGATGATAAAATTTAGGAAGTCATGTTTAGGTATGAAAGTGAAAAAGAATTAACTGAAATTATCTTAGACCTACATAGGAGAGGTATTAATACCTCAAACTTAGTGACACAAAAAGATAAAGAAGAGTTTTGGGAAGCAGTCACTTCAGAATTACTGTTAGAGAAAGAGTCTCTGGATAGGTTGAAGGAGCTTAACCCTTTAGAAATTTTGTTAAGAATTAAAAATGGTTTTCCTCTTCCTAATTCGATTTCAATATTCAGTGGACAACAAAGACCAGGCAGCCCTCCTCCTAATAGTTCCTCTTCCTCTACTGCTTTTGTCCCTAAAACTACGACAGTCCCATTAATCATGGTAGGAAATGTGCCTCCTCCACCTATTGCACCTGCTAGGTATGCTCCTCTTGCCCCTCCAGCTGTCTTAAATGCCCTTCCCAGAAAATATTCTGCTAGAAACAAAACTTGGGGAAGTGAGGAAGAGATTACAACTGAAGAGCATGTAGACCAGTTCAATGACTTTATAGACAGGGAGGAGGTTGACCATGAGGATGTCAAGATGATATTGTTTGCTCAAAGCTTTACTGGTGAAGTTAGGAAGTGGTTCAAAGTGCTTACTCCCATAAGCCTGCATAATTGGAATGAATTTGAAAATAACTTCTTCAGGAAGAGGGGAAATAGAAACAATCCTGTAGAAGCCCTCACTGAGTATAAAAATTTGAAGAGAGTTGTTGATGAAACTGTTCAAAACTTTTCAAATAGATTTAACAAAGTGTATGAGTCAATCCCTGCCCATCTCAAGCCTCCTCCAGGAGAAACTTAGCTGACATATGTCAAAACTTTTGATTATGACTTTTATATACTTCTGAGAGAGACATAATCCCCTTCACTTTCTGAAATTCAAAATGATGCAGTGAAGGTGGAGGTCAATGTGATAGCAGCAAAAAAGTCCAAGATGGGTAAGACTAAGTTGAAAGAAGAAGATTCCACCTGTGATGAAAAATTTGATTCCATGATAAAGACAATGGAAGAAATAATGGATAGGCTTGCCCTTCGTAACTCCTTTGCTCCTTGTAATGTCCCATAATAATTATAAAATAATAAATAATATAATATAATTTAATAAATAAGTAAATAAATAAATAGTCAACAGAATAATAAATAAATAATAAAAAAAACATTAAGCAATAAATAGAGTTCTAAATAAAATAGTAAATGATAATCTAGAGTCCTAAAACAATAAACAATAAGTAAAGTTAAAGAAAGAATTAATTAACAAAAGAAAATAAATTAACAAAGAGTTAAACTAAGAAACTAATAAAAATAAAGTTAAAGAAAGAATTAATTAACAAAAGTAAATAAATTAACAAGGAGTTAAACTAAGAAACTAATAAAAAGAAAGTTAAACTAAGAGAACACTAAATTAAGTAAAGCTAACAAAAAGTAAGAGAACACTAAATTAAGTAAAACTTAAGTTGCATGTTGACAGAGTGAATGTGTGCATGTGGTTCCCATTCCATTGTTTGGTCTATTTAATAGACATTGAGGAAGATTCAAAGATCATTCATTATTTCATCCATTCTCTGGAGGGAAAGGTATGGTGAGGCAAAGGATACCCTGACAGTAGTACGTTGATTGAGGGCTGGGGGGTGGCCGGCTGTGAAAAGATTACATACAACTGAGCTTACAGTTGGGTGGAGAGTTGTCCCCAAAACTTTGTTGCGGTCAACAGGATCCAGATAGCTTTCAAACTTGGAGTCTCAAGTAAGAAAATGAGTAAGTAAGTCATCTTGCTCATGTTTCTGAAAATTCCATGATGATTAGTTGAACAGTTTCTGGGTTGATTATTTATTGTTTATGTGATATAATTAATTGCATGTTAAAATTGGAGTTGTTACATATGGTATCATACGGGGTTTCGACTTTAGGTTACCTCTAGATAAAAATTAAAACTTGATGTTGATTGTGATAATTAGCAAAGTGCTCATGTTTAGTAATATAGTGATTATAAATTTAAAATAATAAACTTTATTATTATTAAAGATAAATTTGAGAATTTATTTTTAGATGATTATTCTTAAATTTAGGATTAGAGTTTTCAATTAAAAGAAATTTTATAAATCTTATATGCTTTTTGCATGTATCTTTCTTTTAAATAATATATATGCATGCATATATATATAGATAGCGTAATGGTTGAAAAAAATTGATAACCATGGCAGGATGCAAACCCGATAACCGATAGAGGAGTTGAATGCAGCCTTTTACAGTATATGACTAATGGTATAGGGAAAATATATGGTAATTGGTGATTGGCACTAGAGACAGCTAATGTGAATAAGACTTGAAGTTTTTCCCAATCGATGCTTTTATACTCTAAGCCTTGGAGATAGACTTTATTTTAGAGGGATATAAGTACTAGATTAAAGAACTTGGGTAAATTTTCATTAATTGGCATGAGATAAATATTTATTTTACAATAGTGGTGAGGAAGTTTAAATAAAAAAATAAAAAGAGCTAGTTTCAAAACTATTAAGAAAAGAATAATAATAAATTAAACAATAGTGGATTTTATTGACGGTAATGAGTTGGGCTATTGAAACAATTTTCAATGAGTTGGGTTATTGAAACAATTTTTAATGAGTTGAGTTGGTAATGATATATATATATATATAGTTAATTTAAATTATTGTTTATTTGAATTTTTAAGTTAATAAATTATTGTGATGAATGGATGCACAATAATATATTTATAAATATAAAAGATAATATTAAAATATTGATAATTTAATGTGAGAATATTAATGAGAAATTTGAAGACTAAAACTTATAAACTTTTTATCCAAAATTATAGTTATATGGTTTTAAATATCTAAAAGTAAAGTTATGTGGGTTTTTAAAATATTTAAAATATTAGGTATTTATATTAATTATTTATTTAGAGAAGAGTTTAATTTTAATTAAAATTTGGCAAAAAGAAAGAAGTGAAAGTATATGGCATTAATTTAAATAATAATTACCTATGGTATTATTAAAGTTAAATTTGAGAATTTATTTTGTAATTATATAGGTGTTGTTTTAAATCTAGGAGTAGGGTTTTAAATTAAAAAGAAATCTCGCCCTAATATGTTTTATTAGGGGGAGGCGAGATTTGATCCCCGACCGATAATTTAAGCCAATAATGGTTTTTCATTGAGTCTGCAAGAGTTTTAGGACCTTCTCCATACTAAGGCCGAGTATCTATCTTTACCCCTTGACGTTTTTGCACAGAATCCATATTTTAAGGCTTGGATTTTTAATTGCATTTTTTTTTTTGTTTAAGGGAAGCCGCAAGCTCTTTGAGCGCCCTCTCTCAAAGTCGCAGGCTGTACAAGGTCTCCCACTTACCTTTGGTGCGAAATCTCTACCCTTGCTGGCTTGAAAAAACAAAAAAAATTGGAGATCTTTGGAGGGATTTGGCATAAATACTGTGAAGAAAATTTAATCTCTAATCTTTAGATTTTAATTGTTTTTTTTTTTTTGAGCTATTCTCTCCTAGGCCGAGAGCCCTTTTGAGGCTCGCTCTTGCTCCTAATGCACAATACCTCAAGGCTTTTAATTTAACCAATTTTTTTTAAGATCGAACTAGGAAAAGCTTGAGCAGGCCATAGGAATATTTTTAGGATATTTTCACTGAACCACAAGCATTTGAGGAACTTATCCGCTTTCCCATGCGAAATTTCTATAGAGGCTTTGATAAAAAAAAATCGAGGGCCATTTTCCATGCGAAATTTCTATAGAGGTTTTGATTAAAAAATAAAAATAAAAATAAAAATCGAGGGCCATTTTCGATATCGATTTGGTGAAAGCATCGTTTAAAGGGTTAACCTCTGTCATAATTTTTTTGTTTGAAAGAGGCAATTTGTTGTAGAGGTGTCTCCTCTCTAGACCGAGAGGCTTTCTCTTCTCTGGTGCAAGTTTTCTGCTAACTTGTTTCTTACAAAGAGGGTTTTTCTTCAAATGTTTCAAGCTTGAGAGGTTTTCAGTTTCTGTGTGAAATATGATTCCAAAAAAAAATTGCAAGCTAAAGCTACATACCCAACCAGAAAACAAAATGTAACGAATTCCTTTGCCTGGGGACTCTACACAAATTGATAGTAAAAAATAAATAAATAAATAAATATTTTTTAGCGGCCGTTAAATTACAACCAGGACATGCGTTAAACAGTCCCAGGCACATAAAGTCGTTTAAAAAAAAAAAAAAAAAAATCCTCCCGCCGTCTGTGGGAATCGAACCCACAACGGGTTACAGCCAGGACAAAAGTTATTAACGTATTCAAAGGGTTAACACGTCGATTTTATCGTTGCAAGACATAAAAAATTGTAAGTGTGTGATAACTCGAACTGTTAAGCTGAAGTATTTTTTCGAAGGCTTTAAACTATTGATAAATAATTTATGAAGTCTTAGTTTTTGCATAGTTTACGCAAAGTTCAATTCAACGTTGAATTGGACTTTAAATATGCATGGAGAGAAAATCGATAAAGAATATATATAAGTAAATAAAACATGCACACAACCATTTATATTTAGTTCTAATCGAGCGGAATAATTAATTAACAAAATGGTTGGAAATATGCCATGTGTTCGAATATCTCAACAACCAGGCTTGTTTACCAGGGCATATTCCACGTCTTCGGATATATTGTTTTACATTGATACTTTACATTGTACCTAAAAATTATCCCTTACCCTTTTTATCACTATTATAATATTTTTACGAGACAATGGTAATAAACGCCTATTGTGATCAAATCTCATTACAACATCGAGGAGCATACTATATACCTAAAAATATCTTCCTATCCTCCCATCATCTCCACATCGGTTGATGAGACCGCCGACTTTGAGCACACACAATCTTATTATGATTGCTGATCTTGTACAATGGATACCCAAATCCCCCTCCACTCGTTACTTTGGATTTTCAGAATGGAATCTTGTTTTCTAATAATCACTGCCGCATAATTTTAGATGCTAGCAATATACCCTATCTCACCTTACAGAAGAGTTATAAAGGAGAACCATGAAACTAGTCGCGAAGGAAAAAAATTTCTTTGTTTGATGTGGGTGGGATTTGTTTTTCTTGATTCTCACTCCATGCTCTCACAATCTCAGGACTACAATGTTTTGCAGACAAGAAAATTTTATTCGGTAAGGTTTCCAATTTTCTAGCATTTTTTTTTGTTTCGTTGCATCAATGACTGCATGAAATATCCAACTGATAATTTTAGTTATTATATTGTTTTTTTTGTTTTGTTTTGGCTGTCGTTATATATTTCGAAGATGCATGATACTAATGGAATTCTTTCCTACTTTTCTCACATAATTGATTCATGATTTGGGGTTTGATATACTGATTTAAAAACATTGAATTCATTTTTGACCTCCTCTCCAATTAAAGAGATGGTTTACATGACATAGTTTATGGCATATCTTATGTGGTGATCATATTTTATCTATATATATATAATAGACATAAATAGGAACTAAGTCATATTTTTCTTTGTAACCAATTTATATGAGAATAAGGTGGAAATATTTTATTTGTTATTATTGGGAAGAGAGTGGTAAGAGTATTTATACCTTATCTAATATAAAATTGCATAGGATGCATGCAAATATTACTATAATTAGAAAATCTAATATGTTTGGAAAGGTTTGAGTTATATATATATATGTGTATATGTGAAGGAATTATTTTAGGTAATATATGTGGAAACTAATAAATTTTAAAATTTATTAAAAAGAAATGGATAGATATGTATATATTTAAATATATTTTATATTTTTATTAGGATTGAATAATAATAAATAGGTTTAAATTAATTTTTGTAAGTTAAAAAAATAAAAATTGTAAATTGAATTTTTAACTAAAGTTTTAACAATAATTATTTGGTAAAAGTGAATATCAACGCTTATTAAAATTGATATTCTATGATTGATTAAAGAAATCAATTTTTTTTTTGGAGTACATATCTAGGGAATGACATTGAAGTGATCAGTTGAAGCCTAATAATGTAAGAAAGCCCATAACAAACTTAAGTGAGGACAATGAAGAAGTATCTCTCTTTATAGACAAGCCTTTTACATATATATGCTAAGTACATCAAGAAACATGAATGGCGAAGGTGTCAAGATCCATAATTATGAGCCAAAATACTCATAGTTGGTGTAGGGTGATATGTGATAGGAAAGGAGATATTTAGAGGTTAAATGGTCAAAAAAAAAAAAAATTAACTATAAGAAGGAATGTTGTTTGAAATTATATAAGGATATATTGAGAAGAATTATGTATAGATTGGCAACAAAAGTATAAATCAACTAGACTAGACTGTACTTGGTTGTCTCATGAGTTATTAAAAAAATATATGGATACTTCATATAAATCAAGCTTATCAAAGTTTTTGACATTAGTATTGAAAAAAATTAATTTGAACACACTAGGCATATACAAATTTTTGTGGAAAATAATGGTATTAGTGATTCTTAGCCTTGCGGATTCTAAAGTAAGGATGGTATTTGACAAGTCAAAAGTAAAGGGGAATAATTCCTAGTCCAACTCAAATAAAGGTGACTCTATGATAAAAGAGATTAAATGATAATGAGATGAGAAATTGATGAAAACAAAATTAAATGGATAAAAATAATGATTGATTGATGGATAAATCACCAAGGATAAACCATCCCTTGTGAAAGTGGATTAAGCATGACAAAAGACTTAAACAAGGATGACCTAGCAATAGAATGGTACTATAATAGATAAAAAAAATATGTATAATGATCATGGGATTTTAATATTGATGATTGTACAACCAATAATATCTGAATCATGAATTTCACTAAAATTCACTAAGGAAGAAGAATACGTGGCTAAAAGATGAGGCTCAAGATGATTCAACAATGTAATTAAATCACTACATCTACTAGTAAACTGTCAACTTCTTAGTTAAAGGAAGTGGAAATGATTACTAAAAAGTAATTGGTATCATGAGGAAAACACGACACTAATAGTATTTGTAAGATAGCCTACATCCTACGGGGATGTTCAAGAATCTCATTCCATAGTTGGTATTTTGAATTTGATATTTTTGATGAATCATGATAAGAATGCGTATAGTGTATTATGGTTCTATATTTGATAAGTATTGAGATGATTGTCATATTGATGATGGTTCATAATATGATGGTAATGATGCACATGTGGTTTTTATTTATATAGTTGTTATGAAAATGTTGTATGCTCATAATGAATAGGATATGCATAGGGATTATGATGTTATGATGTAAGGTGATATTGACATGTTTTTGTTTATTATGTAATGTCATGATATGTCTTTAATACTGATATGTCGATGTTATAACTTACGAGGGTATTTTAGGTGGTAATCGCATACATATTATGTGACATACATGAACATGCAGTTCTTTACTATTCAGAATGTGGTGATTAACAATGATGTTGTGTTATCATAATGACATGCAAGAGTTGGCATGTGGATTATTTCTATGATGTTGTGATTATAACTAATGCATTGGATGCATGTTGAGATGTGGTGATTGGCAGGAAATCCACAAATGGGCCGAGAGGGCCAGTTTATTTGATGATCTCGTGGGAGCCCATACCCACGAGGGAGAATATGTAACACCATATGGGATGAGGAAAAACTCAATCAACACTACATATACCAGTGGTTCCTTTGTCTTGTATATCTCTTGATGGATAGCTCTTGAAGGGCTGTGGGACCATCTTGAGGAGGCCAAGGGCCTGATATTGTAGGCAAAGTGCCTGGTATTAGATGGGAACACCGAAGTCTAGAAGTGGGTGTAAGACTTCGATGCCTGGGGCTGCACACCTCAAGGAGCCATGGAGGAAGTAGGCTAGCCTTGCGAGATGCCCGAAGTCATTGAGGATTGGGACCGGATGCCTGCCTTGGGGCAGATGAGGTCTAAGTCGGATGCGAGCCTTGGGGCCAACCTTGGCTAGGGACAGACTAGGGAGGCTTATGCCTGATTCTGAAAGTGGGAAAAGGGACATAGATTCCTTGAGATTTCCCGAGCGTTGTGAAGAACTTTCGATGCCTGCTAGTTATATTAGTTCAGCAGAGGGTGTTGGTCACACATGAAGTAATAAATAATAAATAAAATAATTTAATTTAATTAAATACTTAACTTCGGGATGAAATTCCTTGAAGAGGGGAAGTATGTAATGTCCCATAATAATTATAAAATAATAAATAATATAATATAATTTAAAAAATAAGTAAATAAATAAATAGTCAAGAGAATAAAAAATAAAACATTAAACAATAACTGGAGTTCTAAATAAAATAGTAAATAATAAACTGGAGTCCTAAAACAATAAACAATAAGTAAAGTTAAAGAAAGAATTAATTAACAAAAGTAAATAAATTAACAAGGAGTTAAACTAAGAAACTGATAAAAAGAAAGTTAAACTAAGAGAACACTAAAATACGTAAAGCTAACAAAAAGTAAGAGAACACTAAATTAAGTAAAGCTTAAGTTGCATGTTGACACAGTGAATGTGTGCATGTGGTTCCCATTCCATTATTCGGTCTATTTAATAGACAGTGAGGAAAATTTGAAGATCATTCATTCTTTCATCCATTCTCTGGAGGGAAAGGTATGGTGAGGCAAAGGATACCCTAGCAGTAGTACGTTGATTGAGGGCTCGGGGGTGGCCAGCTGTGGAAAGATTACATACAGCTGAGCCTATGGTTGGGTGGAGAGTTGTCCCCAAAACTTTGTTGTAGTCAGAAGGATCTAGATAGCGTTCAACCTTGGAGTCTCAAGTAAGGAAATTCGTCATTACAACTAAGTCGTCTTGCTCATGTTTCTGAAAATTCCATGATGATTAGTTAAACAGTTTTTGGGTTGATTATTCATTATTTATGTCATATAATTAATTGCATGTTAAAATTGGGGTTGTTACACTCCTCCTGCACAACATGAGACTCATTTTAGGAATCCTCAATTTAGAAGACCTCAAAACCAACAAAGGCCAAGGGAAAACAGAAATCAACCACCTAACCCTCAAGTGAGGCGTCCTTTTCAAAAAAACTTAGTTGGTGAAGAATATCAGCCTAAAATACAAGAAGACTCAATTCATTGCTTAGATGAGAACATGTCAGGGATGTTTTTAACTAAGGAGGAACATGATGAGTCAGATCATGAAGTAAACAAGGGTGAGGAACCATATGATTATTTTAAAGCATATCAACATGCAATATCTGAGATGCAGAAACAATACAACCTCAGAAATAGAAATGTGCCAATTAATGCAAACAAACCATAGCCCAAGAAAGATGCCCCCAAGGCTACTAAGGTTAGGACAGAAACACCACCTCCTCCTCCTATCAAAGAGACTAGAAAATCTTCTTCTGTTTTTAGTTTGGATAATGAGATATCTAAGATAAAAATTCTAGTACCTTTTGGAGAAATTCTTAAGGTGAATGAATACAGAAGTAGGATTGTGAAAATGATGAATTCGCAACCAGGAGATGTTGATATCCTGAATATTCGAGAAGATCATACAACCATATACTTGGATCCAAGATTAGAGGATGAGCAGAATGAGGAGGTACCTCCTTTTTATGTTAACCTTAGCATTCATGACATGACATTGCATAATTCCATGTTGGATTCAGGAGCCTCTTAAAACCTTATGCCCAAAGTAATCATGGAAACGATGGGGTTGAAAATTACTAGACCATATAAGGATTTGTTTTCCTTTGATTCAAAAAGATTTCAGTGCATTGGTTTAATTAAAGATGTTGTTGTTGGTCTTACACAAGTCCCTCCCAAGACAATGGTCATGCAAATTGTGGTAACATACATCCCACCAAAGTTTGGCATGATGTTATCAAGGTCATGGGCAGCAAAAATCAAAGGTACAATGTAGATGGACCTAAATTATGCCACCATTCTTTTTTTTGGTGAGAAAAAGAGACTTCATAGAGAAACAAGAATGTCTTACATGGCGAGAAGTAAATATAAATCTCAGAACTTTCCAATTTATGCTCTTGATACTAAACTTGGATCTGCTATTCTTTTCAATGAGTTGACTGATGAAGAAGAGGATGAAAAGAAGGAAGAAAATCAGCAAACTGTAATTCATCAGATAGAAAATCAGCGAGCAGAAATTCAAAAAATCAGTGAGGAGACGGTGGAGGGTTAGTGGTTGTTGCACTTTGATGGATCAACAAGAAGAGAGGGGGCAGGAGCAGGAATTTGGATCACAAGTCCAGATGATGAAAGTAATTTCTTTTCTTACAAACTAAGGTTTGACTGCACAAATAACATGGCTGAGTATGAATCTTTCATTTTGGACTTAGAAGTTTTGAAAATAATGGGCGCTAAAAATATTTTTGTTTGTGTAGATTCTGAATTATTTATTAAACAAGTTGAAGGTGTGTATCAAACAAAGGATGTGAGAATGAGGGCATACAGAAATTTAGTCATGGACATGTTGGAAAATTTCCAAGAACATTCATTCATTGTTAAGACTAGGGATCAAAAATTAGTTGCTGACTCCCTAGTTGTTTCTACAAGTATTTTCATCATTCCCCTACATTCCACTTAAAAATATGAGATTTAGGTTTGCCATAGACTAGATATCCCTAATAACATTATCCATTGGCAAGTATTTGAAGATGACCAACAAGTAAAAAAAATATTGAGCTGAAAGAAGAGTTTGAAAATACACAAGTAGATCAACAAAACATTCTTGTTGAATTAAAGGGAAATTCTGAAGTGTTACAGTTGAAGAATAACTCTATACCCAAAGCTCTCATACCCCTTGAGAAGCTTTTTGATCAGAATGATGTGTTGAAGTCTCCTAGGATACAAGCTGATGATGAAGAGGTAGATACTTGTAACCTTGGTACAGTAGCTATGCCAAAAATGATTAAAATTTCAAAGTGTCTTTTAGTTGATATGAGACAGAAATATATTGAGATGATGAAAAGGTTCATAGATGTTTTTTCTTGGACTTATGCTGATATGGAGAAGTATGATCCTACTATCATTCAAAATACCATTCCCATTAAAGAAAATGAAAATCATTTCAAGCAGAAGTTCAGGAGGATTACTCCACTTCTCATGCCTCTAATTGAGAAGGAAATCAAGAAACTCTTTTATGCCAAAATTATAGTTCCAATCAGATTCTAAAAGTGTCTTGGAAACTTGTTTCCAGTCAGAAAAAAGAGCGGAGGAATCAGAATATGCATTTATTTCTGAAACTTGAATAAAGCCTCTCTGAAGGACAATTACCCTCTCCCAAAGATAGACGAAATTTTACAGAGCATTGTTCATTCCCAAAGGATGTCTATGCTTAATTTTTTTTTAGGGTACAATCAGATACTTGTGCATCTGGAAGATTAGGAAAAAATAGCCCTTACCACACCATGGGGCACATTCATGTATGCCAAGATGCCCTTTGGTCCGATGAATGCAAGAGCTACCTTTTAGAGAGCAATGGACATTTCTTTTGTTGAGGATAAGGACAATATGGTGGTTTTTTATCTAGATGACTTAAAAATCTTGTCAAGCAGGGAAGAAGATCATTTGAAGCACCTATAAAGGATTTTGCTGAAGTGTATAAGGTTTGGCATTTCTCTCAATCCCACCAAAAGAATTTTTTCTCTAACTTCAGGTAAATTACTTGGACATATTATTTCAAAATATGGGATTAAGATTGATCCAAATAGGGTCAATCCAATTCAGAAAGTGGATTTTCCTAGAAGCAGAAAGGAGATTCAGTCATTCCTACGAAAGGTAATTTTTGTGAGGTTTATTCCTAATTTTTTTGAGATTGTAAAGGACATAAGAAAGATGTTGAACAAAGGAGATGATATCAAGTGGACATCAAAAGCAAAGCACTCATTTGAGGAGATCAAAATGGCACCCACCCAGGCCCCAATGTTGATCAGCCTATATTTCTCAAAAGAATTTCTGGTTTTAAAATTTTCATCAGAAAATACAATTGCTGGAGTTTTGTTGCAGAAAGGACATCAAGGTACTAAGCAGCCCATTTCCTTTTTTAGTAGGACATTAGCTAGCTCAGAGCTAAAGTAAAACATCTTAGAGAAGCAAACTTATGCCTTTGTCAAGGCCATCAAAGATTTTATAATTTACATTCTGCATTCTCATATTATAGCTTTTGTTCCTAATGTTGTTGTGAAAGACATCCTAACTCAAGTTGATCATGATGGTAAGAGGGGGAAATGGATTTCTAACTTGCTGGAATATGATATAGAGATCAAGCCCACAAAATTGGTCAAAGCACAAGGCCTAACAAAGCTGATGGCACAGTCAAACTTTTACTATCTTGACATGAATTTAATTGCAGAAATTTTTGAAATTTCAGATGAAGAGGAAGAGCTGATCCTCATTGAAGAAAAGTACATCATTCTAGATTGGTAGAAAGATTTTTTTTTTTTTTAAGATCATCATAAAGCATCTTCTGAGCTAACAAAGTCCAAGGCGATATTTGTGAAGTTGAAATCTTTGAGGTACTGTATCATTGACAAAAATCTATATTGGAAGGATACCAGTGGTATTTTGTTGAATTGTTTACTAGAAGAGGAGGCTGAAAATTTGATTGAGGAGTTTCACAAAGGAGATTGTGGAGGTCATCCTTATTGGAAGGCTACAACAAACAAAATTATTATAGTAGGGTATTATTGGCCTGCAATGTTTAAAGATGTCTACAAAAAAATTGATGTCTACCATGAATGCCAAATTTTTTATGGTAGGAAGAAGCTTGTACCTTTACCCTTGATGCCTATTTATGTTGAGGTGTCTTTTCAGCAGTGGGGGCTAGATTTTATTGGTGATATTCATCCATCATCTTCAGGTCAACATCGTTGGATTCTGACAGCAACTGACTATTTCACCAAGTGGATTGAATCAATCCCAACTAGGCAAGCAAATGATTCAGTTATTATTTCATTTTTGGAAAATAATATATTGTCTGGATTTGGCTACCCTATGAATATCATCACTGATAATGAAAAATAATTTAAATCTAATAATATGATTAGTTTTTGTCATCAATATCACATTTCACTTGGGAATTCTACTGCATATTATCCACAGGAGAATGGTCTTGCTGAATCTTATAACAAGAGCATTGTGAGGATTATTAAGAAGGTGTTGCAGGAAAACAAGAAGTCATGGCATTTGAAGATGAAGTATTCTCTGTGGGATGATATATTATGCACAAAAAGTTCAATTGAAACTTCACATTATGAGCTGGTATATGGAGTTGAAGCCATTTTTCCTACATCCTTAGGAGTGCCTATCATGAAGTTACTGTAAGGATTGGAGGAGGAGCCAAATGAAATTCATAGAAGGATCAATAAGTTTATAGCTCTGCAAGAGAAGAGGGAGGAATTCTATAACAGTAATAAGCAATCTCAAAATAGAGTCAAGAAGAAATTTGACAGGAAGGTCAAGGAGGAAAATTTTCAAATCCAAGATGTGGTTTTGAAATGGGAAGCCGGGATTGAAGAGAAGGGGAAACATTGTAATTTTGAGAACATTTTGAAAGGTCCATTCAAAGTAGCTGCATTTCATGGGAACAACATTTAAATTTTGCAGGAGATGGATGGACAACCATGTGCTGGACGGCCTGTCAATGGCAAGTTTTTGAAGCACTAACCTTTTTAAAATTTGTTGATCATTCATTCCATTGTATATATTCCATTTTATATGTTTTTCTACTAATAATGACAACATAAATCATCAATCTTGAGCTTGAGATGAAGGCCATTAGAGTATGAAGGAAAACCTTGGCAAGTTTTAAAGTTTTTTTTTTTCAATGAAGATGGATAGTAGCACTGGAATTACTGGTTCTTTGGTGTACCACTCGGGCACACCATCCCAATTGGAGCTAATGTTATCACCAAAAACAAATGAAGCATCATTTCACAAAGTCATATAGGTTCACGTGTCAAAGGCAGGGTTGTAGGATTCATTTTTTATTACTTAGTCAAGGAAAATTTTAAATGTTTCTTATTTAAGGTTACCCTAAGGTCCAAACCCACTCACTTTCAAACCCCTTCATGTCACATCATTCATAATTTTCTGAAAATCCTCAATTCCCATGGTTTTATTACCAAAATGGCGGTTTTAGCTAAGAAACCATAGTTTCGTAGTGAAATACAATGAAAAATTACACTTTTCGCTACGAAACCGCTACTACTTTCATAGCGAAAACATCTAGATTTACACTAAACATGCTACGAAAGTGTGGTTTCCTGTTCGTATTTACATATTAGTTGTTAGGTGTCAGAATATCATTGGGAAAGGGTAAGTTAGATACCATTCGAGTCATCAAGGGATAAGATCAAGGTACATGGTTAGGTCTAAAGTCATCATCACCATTTTAAGCATGTATGAGTCATCATTGTGTTATGAGTGGACATCAAACTTTAAAATCTTTCCTAATTCAGTCATTTCTCATTCTTCATTTCTTCTTTCTGTGATATCGAGCTCTGGATAGTTATTGCATTGAGCCAAAGCTGTGGCTGGTGTTTTCAAATATTTACAAAGATCACTGATCAAGCGAGGCTGAGAAGGCATTAAAGAAACGATGGCAGAAAAAAAAAGGAGAAATAAGCGTGGCCAATGTCTGAGATATGAACCAACAGATATGAGTATGATCAATGAAGACCCAACAACTGTATAAGTCTTTGGAAGGACAAGATGCTTAGAGTTTTGTGAAATATTACAAAGCTACCATGTATAGGTTTCCAAATAATTTTCTTTAAACTTCAGTGGAACAGCTACCAAAGTGAGGATGCTTAATCTTTCCATTACACCAGAGGTCATTATAGCAGAAACAGGGATTCCAAGGGGACAAGAGAAGTGGTTCAAAGGTTTCAAGTTCAGCATGGAGTAGTGCAAAGAGTTTATGAAGCCTGAAAATAGTGAAATTGACCTTACTAATGTCATTCCAAGGAGCTGCATGAAGGATAACTAATCAAAATTTTGCTGATCATCCAAAAGTATTTTACTTGTGAAGGAAGATATCATAAATTCTACTCATACCATTTCAAGCTACTGCTACACTTTATTGGTAAGATATCCCTTGATCTGCCTTTCTATTTACATACAAGTTTATTGAAAATTTTAGATAATGTCCAAGAAAAACCTGAAGGGAGTGAGACTTCATTGTTCAATCATGCTTTAATTAAATTACTGGTTTTAGATGAGCTCCAAAGAGTAGGTAGAGACTCGTATTCATTTTTGTTTGTTAGTGGTTTTTAGTTGGATGATCTTACTCCCTCAAGAACTTCTCAAATTAGAAGAATCACATCACCCTTAACAGTAGAACAAAGTGAACCATTGGTGGCAGAAACAAGTGAACCAACAAGATTAGAACCAAGTGAACCATTCATGATGGAAACAGAGCAATTTCAAAGTTTTTATACACCCATTGTTCCACCTACAAAACAAAAACTAGAAGAGTTCAAACCTGCAAAACAAAAACAAGTTTTGATTAAACAAGGAAGCAAAAGGATGACAGGGAGTCAAACAGTGGCTTTAGAGGATAAAACAGTGGCTGTAGAAGACAAAGTAGTAGCTAAATGAAATCTAGAATACATATTACATGCCATTGACATAGAAGAGACTCATATAGTCCAGGCTGAGGATATAGAGGAAGGTGGACAGAAACTAAAGAAATCCAAATCTACAAAGAAACTAGAATTTGAAGGAGAAGATGCAGGTTTTATGTTCCAAGAAAGAAAGCCCATGAAAAGGCATGCTATAAAGGTATTAGAGAGCAGTAAAGAGGTTCATTCACATACTGACATATTCTAACCACCACAAGACATCATTGATATTTCATCGCCTACAGAGAAAGATACAGTTAGCAAATCAAAGAAAGGAAAAGAGAAATTAATGGAAAAAACAAAGTTTTAACTCCTTGAAGAACAATTGAAGTTGGACCATGATGAAATTTTTTTTATGAAGAAAGAAGAAAGGAAACACAATGTCCAGAAGGTTCAGTTTGAAAATATGAAGGAGATTTGGGAAGAGCAGGTTGACAGTGTTTCCAAGACCCTAGATAATACAGAACAATTTATCAAATGGACCATGCCATTGAGGAATGAGGTGAAACATGTCAGGAAAATGAACTTTCATTTGAAATATACTAACAGGAATTTGAAGGATCAGGTTGAAGACCTCTAGGAATAGCTTGAACTAATCCATGAGGAGCTAGAAAAAAGAGGTATTAAAATGACAGTAGTTGAGGAGCCAATTGATCAACTCATCATCAATGAGGAAGAAACCCCTCAAGAATTATACTGTGAGCTGGTTTATGATTTTGAAGGTTGATGGCATGTTAGAAACTATTTTTTTACACTTGGAAAGTTCATTTTTGAGGTTACATATAAATCTGTAATTTCCACTATTTTCAGTAGTTTCATAGCGTTCCTGGGCTTGAAGAACAGGGAAACGCTATGAAATTGTTGTAGCTTTCCTTTTTTCATTTTGAACCAGTTTTGGGAGCTTATAAGAGGTGAAAATGGTATGGAAGATGTATTAAGGCATTATGAACATCATGCAAGAGAAAAGAATCAGAAATATTGATGGAAAAAGGGATTTTTGAAATGCCACGAAAGTACGCTACAGAACTGTCATACTTTCGTAGCGTACTATTTTGAAGTTATATGAGTAGTTTTTTTTGCAGTTATGGATAGGTGGACACTTTCTAAGGTTCAAGGGATCTTTCCAGCAGTCATCCAAGACTTAAATACCACATGATGAAGCCAACTCATCAACCAAACCCCTTAGTGAAGATAAGGACTAGTTTTCCTAAAAAACAGGGTTTGTTTCTAGTTTTATAGGAGGTCAATTAAGATGTCAGGTAGTGATGAGTCCCATCACACCGTATTCAAAAATGTGAAGGAATAGTTGTCAAATATGTAACTAATATTAGGAGATAAGGAAGTTGATGTAATAAAGGCAGTTTGAGTACTATTAGGAAAAGGACTGTCAAGTAGGATAACTGTCATTTTCTCATTAAAATAGATGTTTTATTGTTATGCAAGGTGTCATTAGGGAAAAATTCGATGAATCTAGTCAGGAGGTAGATCATCTCATCATGTAACAAGTCTATTAAAGGGTAGAGATTCGATTTTGTCAACGGTTGGATATTTTTTGGTAATACTGCATCTTTCTATAAATTGACTGTTTTCAGCAATACAAAGACTTGTTTCTTGACCAACCTAAGACTCTGATTGAGTTTTTAGTGCCTATATTATCTATATCTTTTATGTGTACCATTTATAGCAGTTTTCATCTTCAATACTCAGAATTCATTCATGTAATGCTCTGACTTCCTTTATAGATGAATTGACTGTGTGATTTCCCATTTCATGTGTGTATACTTTTGCTAAAAACTCTTAGTTGCCTCAGCTTCCATGTCAAGTGAACTTACTATTGAATCACTGAAATTGTTGACTCCATAAGCTCAATTTTTGTAGACTGATACTATATTCAACCTATACACATCAGAATCAAGTTGTTTTCTAAGTAGAGTTGGCCATCTAAATCTATCTTTATCAAATATCATTAACCCTTTGAGAGAGCCCTCTCAGACTGAAGAGGCTAAGCTTTAGGCACAAGATTGGTTTGAAATAGTTACATGAAGTTGTCTGGTTAGTAGCCTATTGGGTGAAATTTTGTGATAAAAGAGAGATTGAAAATGACCTTGCACTAGTTGAAAGCTACCTTCAGACTCAAATCTAGGTGATAGGCCACTTTGATGATGTTTCTAGGAAGATAGAAGAGGATTGCATTATGGCTAGCCAGAGGAGATGGAAAAACCTCCCACATAGTCTCAAGAACAGGGAGTATCATACTCCAGACAGACTGAGGGGTGCATTGGAAAGGGAACCATTATACAAGAGGGCCATGTAAGCCAAAAATATTCGATGGTTGGGACTGAATCTCAGCCCACCTTTACTGCTCGGGATGACTGATGAAGAGAACACATATGCACAAAATAGAGAATGGAAGAATGTAGAAAATAATGATGGATTTTACACCCTTGGGGAATCTCCCAAACTCCTTCCCTAGGAAATAAGGGGAGATGTCAAATCTTTGAAGGAAATGGAGGAGGAGGATCACTTACTCAGAGGATGAGAAACCATTTAGTAGGGGGGTGATGATGAGCTCATAATTAGACATATTTAGAGGGGTTAATAGTCACCTTTTTTCCCTCTTAGATATCTTTTTATTCATTTTTATTATTATTTGGGTTTATGATGTTAGTATAGGTGGTGATTAAGGATAACATACTCTGAGTCCCTAATATAAGGTTGAGTGTAGAAAGTTATTATTTATTAAGCATTTTTATAAAGATTTTATCACAAATAATTGGAGGAGACAACAAGGAGAAATTATAGGAGAATTTTCCACCCTCAAAGGTAACTGAAGGATCCCAATATTCTCTCCAGAAATTCAAATTCCACAAGTAGTCGAAGAATCCCCAAGGATTCCTTCCAACAATTCGAATTCCAGAGGCAACTGAGCAACTCAAAGAGGAGAGCACTCAATATTGGTTTACTTGGAGTCCAGTGGACTCAATCACCATTTTATAGGGAGTTATTGGTAGCTGCCCTGTATAATAAATAGAGAAGAGCTGGAGTTAGGAAGAGTTAGTCTATCCTAGTCTCGATTCCATTCAGAATTATTGTTGTGAGCTATTGAAGCTTTTTGTTTTATTTAGGGATTGAAACTCTTAGAGATGTATGTAGTTATTATTTTACGAAATGAGCACATTGATTTCATTTGATTGATTTATGTTCAGAGGGCTAGGCTCATGGGCTAGGGCCCAATCCATTTTCCTCAGCTTCTCTACTGTTATTATCTTTTCTTTTTTTTCATATAGCTAGTTTTTCTTCTGTCATTTAAGTTGGATTTGCTTCTGATAAGTTTCATTGCTATTTAGTTTCTGTGCTATTGTAGTTTTAATTTCTTATGCATAGTGAAATATAGGAAAAACTCCAAAACTATGGTCAAATATCCCCCCTCCCATCTCTTTCAATAGATTTCGAGTAGGTGCGAACCTTCCCACAGGCCAAAATTGCTTTATGTTCACTTTCAGGGAAAATTTGTATCACCAAGTCCAAGAGTTTCCTTCAGGATTTCACCCCACATTTCTATCTGTTTTGCATGCATGAAACCACAGGTGTGCTCCACTTCTTCGAACTGCTCTTACGCTTCCATTTCCCTCCTTTACTTCTCACCTTAGCACTGCACTTACCTTCTTTTGAACACCCTTAAGCCTTTCAGCCTTATTTCTCTATTTTTACAAAGAACACGTGAAAATCCATACAGAACCACCGAAAACCCAACCTTCGCCTTTTCTCCTCGAGACTCCCGCCACTGTACGTCGCACTTCTCAATCGCAACATTTAACAATTAACTTAACACTTATCACCCATTCCTTACAATTGCAATATTGCAAAATCACAATTCGTACTTCGCACTGGTTACCTTCTACTGTTAATACTCACCGCTCATTCTCTATGATTGTGAAATCACAAATCGTAACTCTTAGCGTTTTCCACTGCCACATCATCCCCATTGCACATCGCATCCCGCAGAACTTACCACATTGCAAATTGCATCCCGCAGAACTTACCACATTGTAAATAGCATCCCACGAAACTTATCACATCAAAAATTGCCTCATGCAACCTTTATCGCATCGAAAATCTCATTTCGCACATTTTAGTTTATTCCTATTAATCCTTACCACTATCCTGGTAAACTTTCGATATTGTGATTCATGACCCGCCACGTCAATCTTCGCATTTCGCACTGCACACCATTTATTGTATTCCCATTAATCCTTATCGTTATCCTTATAAACTTGCGATATTGCGATTCATGACCCGCCACGTTGCTCTTCGCATTTCGCACTATGCACCCTTTAGTTTATTCCCATTAATCCTTACTACGATCCTTGTAAACTTGTGATATTTCGATTCGTGACCCACTACGTCACTCTTCACACTTCTCACTATGCACCATTTAGTTTATTCCCATTAATCCTTACGGCTATCCTTGTAAACTTGTGATATTGCGATTCGCAACCTAACACGTCACTCTTCACACTTCAAACTGTGCACCATTTATTTCATTCCATTAATTCCTTACTGTCATCCTTTTAAACTTGCCAAGTTGAGATTGTGACATCGCACATCGCACATTGCAACTTTTGTTTTCCATCGCATTCCACCATCGCATTTCTGAGTTCTTCTCTCTCCGAAGTCATTTCTTGTGTTATAATAAGGTTTACTAAGGGTTTAACCCCCTCTTTCGACTCCAAAGCCATTTCTCATGCTATCATAAATTTTTCTAAGGGCTTAACCCCCTCTTTCCACTTCCAAACCTCATTTCATGTGTTAAACCCCTCTTAGCCCTTTTTCTTCCATCTAAGCTACAAATTAATTATTTTTAATTAAAGTTAAGGCATGGATAGTTTAGTTGCATGGATAGGAGTATGGTATATAGATCATAGGATAGGTAGAGTGAATTTATCCATTTGGCCAAGTTAAGTGTGGTTTAGAATTAATTTCCTTTCTGCAAATTTTTTCTGCAAATTAAATTAGTTTCATGCTTGGCATTCCTTTATAGAAATTTAGTTTAGTTTCCTTTCTTTCATTTCAATCCAACAATTTACTTTCTACTTGTTCTCATAATTTATGAAATAACACCCTTTTGTGAAGCAGAAGAGGATGAAATGAACACAATTCATCTTTTGTGGATATAGCATTTTCACCTCAATTTTTTTATGAACCCTGGGTTGATAAAGTAAAGTAGGGCAGCCCCTGGGAGCTGCAGCATTCTTGGTGCAACACCAGGTGTCACGAAAAACCATGCACAAAATCACGGGCGAGTCTGCCAACCGAAAAATAGGGTCTAAAAAATATAACACATACCCAACACTTTTGATGAAAATATGCCTCAAACAGAGGCACAGTGCATAGGGCGTTGCGCTCCCAACAGTTCAAGTGTCACATGACTATCAAGGAATAAACAAAAACTTCAAAATTTGCAAAAGTGCATCAAAAATCACCAAAATTTGCTGAATGGTGGCTGATGATGAGGGTTAGGCATGGATTGAGGCTTCAAAAAGGATATGAAGCCTTCATTTATCTTCTTGCATGGTTAGGGTTTCAATTTTTGCATTGGATTTTTTAAGTTTTGACCTTGAAATTTTGTTTCTCTTGGAATAATCATTTTCCATCCTTCTCTAAATATCATTGTATTTATTGGCCCTTTTTAACAACTTATCAACGTGGCTATTTATTTCCTGAAGCCAAACTTTTTTATTCTCATTTATTACAACTTTAAATTGCTCATTAAGAGTGACCTCATATGCTAATTCTCTTTCTTTCTACCTTTCTAGTTCTATGGCTCTTTTCAAACCTCCAATCATCGGAATTATTCTTGGCACTTGTTCTTCTGGTTCATCTAGCACACTATATTTTTCTAGTGTCTCTTGAAGCAAGAATTTACATTTTTCTGCCTCTCTTTCAACTTTCATGATTTTCACTTCATCAATGAAGTTCTTGGTTTTTAGCTGTTGGTTATCCTGCTCAGGAAAGGTAATGACAAATTTAGATCTATCATGATTAGCTTGTAGCTATCTAATCTTGGCTTATTTTTCCTTGATGACCATGCTAGTGATATCAAATTCATCTTGTTGATCCAAGTCAACAAGGTCAAACTCCATTTCTATCTCATGAATATTTTCCTCCTGATGCATTATCTCTTCTTGAATATCTTCCTCTATCAACTTTTGCTTCCCTTTTTCTACTTGCTTTGCCGATGAAGAAGGCAAGGAACCTTCCACAATCTGTGGAGAAAACACTTTCCTATGACCTCATTGATATGTTTTTTCCAATGTCTCTATGTCAGCCACCTTGGTCTTTTGAATCTCACTGAGCTTAGCCATGCTTGATGACCCAATCTGAGTGTGAAATGGTGATGATGGTGGTGAAATGGGTGAAGTAGTTTGATCTCATGCAGAAGTAGGTACTGTGGGCTGAGATGGAGGAATGGATGTGGAAGGATGAGATGGTGGAGGCACAGCTTGAGCATGTTGAATTGGTGGAGTAGTAAAAATGTCATTACCTATGAAAGTTTCACATGAGATGTTCAATTGATTGAGGTTATGGAGGACAATGATCTTGATGAGAGAGTGGTGAATAATAATTTTCATCTGCTAGTCATAATCTCTCTTTTGAACAATTTATGCCATTTTTTCAATGTTCCTAAAGAGATAATAAGGTATGTTGAGCATTTTGACCCTTGTGAAGTGCATTAATAACTGGATATGGTAGGTGTAGATTCTAGAGAACCTTCCTTCGCAAGAAAAGTACTTCACAATGATTTTAACCATGGCGGCATACCCATCCAGGATGTAAGAGAAAGGAAAGACCTTCTTTCCTTCATTATTGTACCTTGGCTTGATGTATGGCTCATATTAATGATCCTCCAAGAATTTTTCCTTGAACCACTTTTCACCAACATTTGGAATTCCAGTGGTAAAGGCTATGATGCCTGTGGATACTGTGAAGGTGAAACCATCAAGGGTTACCTGGTTGTCATGAAGATTATAGATCAAAATCAAGCTCAAAGCACTGTGATGTTTGACACTCTGTATTTTTTCGCAAAATTCAAAGCATCCTATATGCTTGAAACATGTCACAGCCACGAGAGAGGCCATGAGTTGTTTGGTGTTTGTAGGTTCAAGTATGATGATCCTCAATCCTTTTTGTGGCCTCCTCTCTTCCCTTTCTTCTTCCATAGTGTCTTGGCTAGAAACCTTAGGGAGATGAATTGGGAGTGAAATGTAGGTTTCAGAAGTGGAGAATGAGATGGAAAAAACTAGGGAGATGGGGGAAGGGATTATTAAATTGATAGAGGTGACAGGGAGTAAAACTGTTGTGGGATTTGGGAATATGAATTTTATTATCAGTATGGGGATTTGGGAGCCTAGGAAATTGAAATACCTAGGTTTTAGGGTTTAGGGGATAAAGGGATTTGGGGAATGGGATATAGTGAAATAGGGGTGGGAAAGGTTAATTGTAATATGGGAAATGTAGCGGAAATCTTAGGAAGTGTAATTGAAAATTAGGAATGAAACTAGGTTTTATAAAAAATAAGACACCAAATTTTGTATAGAACATTCAAACACCACAAGAATTGGACTTCAGGAAAGCTAAGGCAACCAACGTTGAAGGTTTAGAGCGATGGAAATTCATTTTGGAGCTCCTTTAGCAAGTCGGGCAGGTGTACAGCGCCTGTGGCAGGAGTGCAATGCCTCATCTGCCAGGAGCCCAGCGCCTGAAGGCTATGCGCATCGTGTTATGCAGGAGCGCAACACGACTAGAACAGGAATGTAGCACTGCCACTTTTCTCCCAATTGCACTCTGTAGATTTGAAAATCATGCTGTAGAGATGGTTGAATATTGTAGGGGACAAATGAGGAAGGGTATGATGTCTTGAGGGATTTTATACTTGGTGAATTGTGATTTATATCCTTTTGGAACCCACTTTTCTATGTTAAAATTCACCTCTAAACTTCACAATTAAACCCTTTCACTTTGATTTCTTTCCTTTGATAATTGATCATTTTGATGGATTAGGAAGTCTTTTTGATATTTTCTTTGTTGACATGTGGAACTCTGAGTTGGCAGCTTGGGATGGTGAAATTATGACATTTTGAAAGACTTAAAATTACATGTTGAAACAAGAAATTTTCTTTACAAGTCATCTGCATATGGTGAAGAGATGTTTATTGGATCACCCTTTACTTGTTGGTATTATGTAGTGGAGATGAAGTTTCATTGAACCTTGGAAACCCTAATGACCTAATGTGATCTTGAAGGTATGAATTTCAAGACGACATGATTGATATTACATTATGGATGGTGTACAGTCAGCAAGGTATGAAATTATGCAGCAAGTAATCAAATTTGAGGAAGAGTGATATTTTTTGGACTAGGGCTATCATCAGTGACTAATTTTTTGGATGACCTAGTGGAATGAATAAAAATTTATGAGTGGGACTCCTAAAATTATATGAAAGGAGGATTTTCATCACTGATGGCATGATGTAAATACTGACACTAACATCATCAACTTGAGAATGGAGGGAAATTTTTTGAAGTTTTACCTAGACAAGAGTAGGTAGAGAACCAAGAAGGTTGGATCAAACCCTTGAAATGAGGTTTCAGAGGTAATTTTGAAATCCCCCAAAGATAGGGTCCCTATTCCATTACTCTAGGTTAATGTCCTTAAATTGTCAGAGTTGTGAGTGGTCAGTCTCTTTGATCATTGAAATATCCTATAACTCTTTGTCGATGTACTATCCAGTCAATTCATAAATTAATTGAATGACGAAAGTCCTTTTCATTTATAAAATATATAAAAAATGAAAGTCTTTCAATAACGTTGGACTGGAATTCATATTTTCTTATGAGAATGTCGATTAAAATAAAGCTAAACACAATGAAAATTTCATTTTTCCCTTCTTGAGGGATCATTTAACTGAGGATATGAAGCATGCATTCGTTCCTACTTCCATGGGCATCATATCATCATCATTGTTAAGATTCTCATAGGATAATGTGAGCATAACATGACATGAAGTGAATCACAGTCACTCTAAACAATAATAAACTCATGTGCATATGAGAAAATACACATGTTTGTATATGTCATTCTAGACTACATATATATGTCATTTTTGTATATTATCTTATGGAATATAAATATTCGTAGTGCCCATGGCGTAGTTTTACATTTTTGGCTAAAAATCTATGTTGTTTGTTTTACTTTTCTTGAAATTGCCCCCCTTAATCTCAATCTATTGTTCTAGATTCTCAAAAATTTAGTAAAAAATGCAAACCATCAATATAGTGTGGTGTTCTTAGCTTGACAGGTTGTTTTGGGTGCATTAATCTTCAAGAGTGTTCTTTAGTCGTGGCATCATTCTGCAATCTCAATTTTTGAATTCTATTATATATAATTCTATCGTGGCTTACAGATAACCCATCCACATTAAGTTGTTCTAAATTGTGTTATCTGTGGGCATCTTGACATTTGTTTTCATTAACTAATCATTTATCGATACAATAGTGCCCATACCTACATGTCATAGGATGAGACCGTAAATTGGTCATTTATTTCTTCTCATCATCAGCTATCTAGACCTTGTATCCAACCCTTTTCCAGGATATTGTAGCTCCACCTTTCCATCTGAGGTGTAGGAGCTTCTTTTCTTCATGCTACCATCTAGCCGAGTGCACAAATACAACAAATTTATTGTATAGAGTCCATCTTTCTTGTCAAGCTATAGTACCAATATTGACCTGTAACATTTATCAAGAAAACATAAGGACAAGAGTATCAAGATATCAATAAATCAAATACTAATAGAGAGAACTAGTTTTCCTCTCAATCTTGAACCTGCTCAGCTAGTACTTTAAATCATCATGAGGCCATTTCAGTTTTTTATTTAATCAAGGTAACAAAATTCTATAGCCAGTCATGAGTTTCTATAAAAAATCATCATGATCAGGTATATGTGTCAAGAGGATCTTCATTAGCTTTCATAGTTCTCATGCATATGCATCGATATATACTTAAAGAATGACTCCATCCTTTAAGTGGATAGTGGAGTTATACAACTATATCAACATGAATTTTGTAACAAACAACTATTGATGTGATAATAGTGTTTTCAAAAGAGTTCATTTCTGACTACTTGTATAGCTACAAAAATTCTTCCATTCAAAAAGACAACTCTTCCATAGACAAATATTTTTATGACCATTACAGCTATGACAATATTTCCAAAACTTCTAAAGTTAATTGCTACTATATGCATTATAGGTGCAGCAGTGCCTTCACTAGCAACTAATTCCTGTAGTAAGTCTAATAATAAAGAGCCTTCAACGATGATATCATTAAGATTATCACAATAAGACCAGAAAATCCTATAACAATATTTGATGACGAAATTTTCTATTCTCTTGATATTACCAATAATAGAGTATTCACAAACCTCTAAGGCTTCTATCATTAGCTATGGCCTCTTTTAATTTCATACTAAATTGAGAATCTATTTTATGAAAGCCATAGAATAAGATTTACAAAAAACTCAAAAATTCTTTTATGTTATCAAAGTAATTGTAACTAACCTGGATAGATGTGAAGAACAAAAACTACCATGCAAATCTGTTAAAGTCATAATAAAGGTCCCTCTTATCTTCCTTCTTTGGATTCTTTTCAACTTCATCACCTCAACAACATTAGCTTCATATCTCCCCTTTATTTTTGTTTTCCTTCACGTTTCCCATATTTTTGGGACATTCCTTATAGTGACCAAACTTGTGACATCCATAAAATTGAACTTTTTGACATATCAAGATCACCATCTGATTGATTATTGCGGTGATTGTTGAACTTTTGACGAGGTCAAGCTTTCCAATTTTCAAGACTTTCTTTTGAACTTTGTTGTTAAGGCTTGGGATTCTTCAGATTGAATTTTTGTCTCATATTTTTCCATTATTCTTAATTATTACAAAGCACATCATGCCCACAAGTCATGAAGTGTAGGGGTTTCCTTTGGTGCATAGATGCTTCTGACAAAACTATTTCAATCTGGAGGGAGAGAATTGAGTGCACATGTAACCAATTCTCCATTAGTTACTACTTCTCCAAGTTCTTGTAATTGATATCTTATCTTGGAGATATTCATGAAGTAGGAGGATACCTCTTCTTCCTTTCTAGTTCTTGCCTTGTAGATTTGATTCCTTAGGGTTATTCTTTGACAAGTAGCAGAGGCAGAGTGTGGCTTTACTAGCTTATCATAAATCTCATTTGTTGTGTTTAATATTGAAACATATATAATAAGGTTATCCTTGATCAATTCAAGGAGGATCCTCTGAGATTCTCCTCTATTATAGTTATCAACATCTTGATCCTTATCTTGATCAGGTTGGGAAACCTTTCCTAATACATAAGTCAATACATTTTTTTTTAGTATATATTCTATCTTCTTCTTGCAAGATTTATAGTTGGATGATTCAACCATATTATTTCTTTCCTTACATACAAAACCCATAGAACTAGATTTAGCCATAGAGAATAATAGAGTACTTAATTGTCAAGATATATGATCCTTTTAAAGATCTTCCAACAATTTCTTCAAGAATGGCTGCAGCCCTTGGAATCTTTAAAACTATTGATTAAGGTTTCTTCAGAGACAAACCTTCCATAGAGATAGAAACTTCTTTGTGTGATGATCCTTTATTAAGACAGATGATTTCTTCAAGAGATAATAAGGTTTTCCTGCAATGATATCTTTTAGGAAAAAGGTCTTCTTGCAACAAGTATTCTTTAAGAGAGATCAACGAGATATGAGAGATCCAGAGATTCAAAACTCTAGATAGAATCTGAGATCTAAAAGCCCAAAATATGCAAAATCCAGAACCCAGAAATCTAGAATATTCAAAATCCAGAAGCTACCCAGTTGTATGTGAAGTGCCCAGAAATATGCGAATTTGTGAGAAAAATTGCATTTCTTCAAATCACCTTGACCTGTTCTATATTTATAGCCTTTTTGGTGCTAGTTTGGGGACGACTTGAGGCCGATTTTTCCATTAGGGTTAGGAGATGTAATTGACCTTATTTTTCATCACTTTGACCCAAATAAAATTCTTTTTCTGAACCCAATTCCAAGTCCTAATTGGATCTTGGCTCTATTATATGAAAATATTTCCTTTTTTGCTTCATAATGATTTTCTTTTGACCCTTATGGGTCTATAATCATGCAGATTAAGATAAACATCGTGTTTCTTTCATTCTTTTACATAATGAAATAATAATTATGAAGACCGAACCTAGTTACATTTATAACACTTGGAAAATTTCCTATTAGTCTGGTCTGATATTAAATAATTCATAGTGCTTTTTATTTTGTTCACCATCCAATGTTGGCACAATGATTAGAGCAATATGAAATTGGAAAATTGCTGATTACATTAGGCAGAAAGGGGTGAGTGTTTTTCAGGATTTCACGGTGATATTATATGTGAACTATGGACAAATTTATGATTCTTATACATATGACAACAAATCATGTCATAGTAATTGATTTATTTATTTTTCATTTTACAAATGGCCACAAACCTCGAGATTCATTTTCTATGTTGTACAGAGGCAGTAATAGTATCAACTATCACAAACATTGCAGGGTGGCTTGCTATTTCTTTCACAGAGGATGATATTTATGGGGAGATAAACTCTTTGTCTATTCCTTATGTTAATAATTATGTGACCAACTTGATAGTATATACAACAAGAACTAATTCTTCACACAGTTTACATTTATGTCATATGGGGAGAACTGGCTTACTTAGAAGAGATGGATTTTCTATTTAACTTCGCAAAAACAATGGTATCTTTCCAATTTCTCTAAACATTATTTTTGAGATAAAATTAGTGAAATGCAAATAAATAAGGCAATTGTAATATATATTCTAACAAAATTAATGCTAATTAGATAAAGTAAACAATAGGTAATGGTTATTGAAGCTAGTGTGTTCAATGTACCTAATTATTTTAGGCTAAACATAATAGAATTTCTTTTGTAGTTAAATTCTAAAGTGTTTTGAAAGGATTGAGCACTATAAAAAATTCAAGAGCTATGGATTTATTATTGAAATCATTTTTATAATATATAGAATTGACAGAATTGTACCAAAATACGTGAAATTTCATTGAAATGTTACAACTTAAAACTGAGTAGCAAGTCTTGTTGTGTAATTGATATCCAACACTGGTCACAAGACTTGCTTGACATGCAGCATATACATTAATAATAATTTTGGAGGAATTACATGTTCATTATCTACATCATATTTTTATTCAATGATTTGTATTTATGCAATGAAAAATAACACAAATAGTGAGTTAACTAGAGGGATAGTTATTGCCATATGTGTCTTTACTAATGAAGGTTGAATTGTAAGTGCAACATTGTCGAAAATTGAAAACCAGTTTCTTGTAGAGGGTCAAATTTTTATATTAGCTTTGACATGTTTGAATGTTGATGATTTTATTGTGTAATTTTTGAGAAATTTCATGTTCGATATGTCTAGCTTATGTTTCTTTAAAAAACTATATTCCTTGGTTCAGAAAGATACGATAGTATGGTTGTGAGGGATAGTTACATCCATAGGCCTCTTACTGATTAAAATATGAATTGTAATGGAAGCATTGTTGAAACTTCAAAGCCAGTTGCAGAGGATCAAATTTTTGTATATCTTGTATTTCTGAAAATAGGTAATTTTGTTTTGTACTTTAATGCTTTTATGCTTAATAATACAAAAAATATTTAGAGAAAATAACTATTTTGTGGCACGAGTCATCCCATAATTCGGAAATTACATTTCTTTATATGGTGCTTAAACCTTCTATTTTAGAAATATTCAGAGCTCCACTAACTAGGATCAATATTACACTTTGAAATTTTTTTTCATCTCGGTTTATGTTTATGCTTGGACTATGAATTGAGAGGTTTGTATTTTTATCATCTTAGTTTGTGTTTATGCTTTGAATAGGAATTGAGAGGTTTTTTACGCAATGCTCTAGGGAATGTGGGTAAAATTTATATCTAAAATTTATTAGTTGTAACATGAGGGAATTTTAATTTCCAGTTCACAGCTATATTGAAGTTGTGATGTACTCAGAGTTGCGAGATCATGAATAAAGTTTGGTGAAACAATTCTTGACTCAACTAACGTGTTGTTAACAATGATTGTTGTTAACCTCCCCATCCAACTCATCAAAAGCTTTGAAAGGGACGTTGCACTA